>NW_026844700.1:16403452-16608452 GCF_025583915.1 Anolis sagrei ordinatus | reverse complement strand
TTCTGAAGGCAAAAGGATGCCGCCCTCGGCTTAAGAACCCGGCCGGCCTTGCAAGGATGCCATCTCTGCAGAAACCCAGAGCCAATGAGAGCTTGGCATTTGGCTCTGAGGGGGCCTTCGGGGCCCAGAACAAAAGTGAAAAGGGGGCATTTGTGTTTGGCGCTTTCCAAGCGTTGGTCAACACACTCCGGTGGCATAGCTGGGCAAACAGCACCCATTGTCCGGCCGCATTCCTGCCTGCATGTAGGCGAAGCTGCAGCCCCCAGAAGGAATGCCAAGCCGTCCATGGAAGAGACGGGGCATCAAAAGGGGCAGCAGGACTTGGGCAAAAGCCTGCCTCTCTTTCCCCTCCTGTTGAACGAATCTTATAATGTCCCTATTAGGAAATAAACCTCTCCCCCATAGTGAATGCTCATGAGTCCTGGGCCGAAAAAGGAAAGTGCAAAGCACTCCTTGAAGCTTGCACAACATTTGGGCAGAGGACAGTACGCTATTGACACAATATTTATTTATTTCGGTTGCTTCTACCCCGCCCTTCTCACCCCGGAGGGGACTCAGGGTGGCTTACAAAAGCGAAGCACAATTCGATGCCCGCATCACATACAGCAAAAGACAATAACATCATTTAACAACAACAATTCTATCAATAACAGCAATTACCATAAGACAATAGTTAAAAACAACCATAAAACCAATAAAAGCAATACAAAATCCATACAAACCTCCTTGACGGTCAGTATTTCACAGACTCATAGTTTAAATTCCAATTCCATAATTGTCAGTCCTTTTAGTCCTATTCATCTGGTTTCCATATCTAATTGTCAGGTTGCCCAAAGGCCTGGTCCCACAACCACATCTTTACCTTCCTTCTGAAGGAGAGGAGGGATGTTGATGCCCTAATTTCCCCCGGGAGTGAGTTCCACAGGTGAGGGGCCACCACTGAGAAGGCCCTGCTCCTCGTCCCCACCAGCCTCACTTGTGATAGCGGTGGGGTCGAGAGCAGGGCCTCCCCAGATGATCTCAAATTCCGGGGTGGGACGTAGAGGGAGATACGTTCGGACAGATACACTGGACCGGAATCGTAAAGGGTTTTGTAGGTCAAAACCAGCACCTTGAATTGTGCTCGGAATTGAACCGGCAGCCAGTGGAGCTGGCACAGCAGGGGGGTGGTATGTTCCCTGTATGTCGCCCCGGTGAGCAGTCTGGCTGCCGCTCGCTGGACCAATTGAAGTTTCCGAACAGTCTTCAAGGGCAACCCCACGTAGAGTGCGTTGCAGTAGTCTAAACGGGATGTAACAAGAGTGTGGACCACTGTGGCCAGATCAGACTTCCCAAGGTACGGGCGCAACTGGTGCACAAGTTTTAATTGTGCAATCTAAATCTATATAAATAAAAATGTAATGTTCGTTTGTGGGATTAACAGAACTCAAAAACCACTGGGGGAATTGACACCAAATTTGGACACAAGACACCTAACAACCCAATGTATGTCCTTCACTCATAAAAACACTGAAAAACACAGCAGAAGGGACTTAAAAAACCCCCAAAAGCTAAATGATGAAAAGCTAAATGACAAAACAGAAAAAAGGAAGAAAGAGGGAGGGAAGGGGAAGAAAAAAAGAAAAGAAAGATAGATAGAAAAGAAAGAGGGAAGGAAAGAAAGAAGGAAAGGGAGTAGGAAGCATGGAAGCAAAGAGAGAAAGAAGGAAAGAAGTAAAGAAGGAAGAAAGGAGAGAAAGAGGGAGGAAAAGAGAAAGGGAGAAGGAAGGAAAGTTAGAAAAGGAAGGAAGGAGAGAAGGAAAGAAAAAGGGAAAGAAGGAAGGAAAGAGGGAGCAAAGGAAGGGGAGAAGATGTAGAGAAAGAGGGAGGGAAGGAAAGAAGGAAAGAGAAGGAAGAAAAGAGAGATAGCAGAAGAGAAAGAAAAAGGGGGAAGGAAGGAAAGAGATAGAGAAGGAAGGAAGAAGAGAAGGAAAGACAAGAAGGAAGGAAGGAAGGAAGGAAGGAAGGAAGGAAGGAAGGAAAGAGGATGTGACGGAAGGAGGGAAAGAAGGAGAGAAAGAGGGAAGGTTGGCCACAGCAACGCGTGGCGAGTACAGCTAGTATCTATATAAATAAAATGCTCTGTACATAATGAGTACCTTAAAAACAAAAAAACCAATAAACGAAATCACACAAAATTTGGCAACAAGACGTCTCACAAGACAAGGAGTGACCATCACTCAAAACAATATGATTTTGTCATTTCGGAGTTGTAGTTGCTGGGATTTATACTTCACATTCAATCAAAAATCATTCTAAACTCCACCAACTGTGGAATTGAACCAAACTTGGCACACAGAACTCCCTTGGCGAACAGAAAATACTGGAAGTGTTTGGTGGACATTGACCTTGAGTTTGCGAGTTGTAGTTCACCTACATCCAGAGAGCACTGTGGACTCAAACAATGATGGATCTGGACAAAACTTGGCACAAACACTCAATACGCCCAAATATGAACACAGATGGAGTTTGGGGGGAAATAGACCTTGACATTTGAGAGTTGTAATCACTGGGATTTACAGTTCACCTACAATCAAAGACCATTCTGAACCCCACAAACAACAGAATTGGGGCAAACTCCCCACACAGAACCCCCATGACCAACAGAAAATACTTAAGGCCAACCAGTCCAACTCCCTTCATCAGGGCAAGAAAACATAATCAAATTCCTCCTGACAAAGAGCCATCCAGCGATAGATAGATAGATAGATAGATAGATAGATAGATAGATAGATAGATAGATAGAGATAGATAGATATGATTCACACACGCATACATATAGTATCATAGATTTGAAAGGGACCCTTAAAGAAGGACAATGATACGTTGCATGTTCCAGGATGGCCAAACCAGTCACTCTCCACATCAACATGACAAAGAAACAGCAAGAAATGCTGTTTATCCACAAGCATAAAGACGCTACATATATTAGAAACCAACACTTTCTCATTACTTTATTTTCTAGATCACCAGACTGGGCCATAGTAACGCGGAAGGTAACAACGCTCCAGGCACATATGACCTTGGAGGTGTCTACAGACAATGCTGGCTATTTGACTTAGAAATGGAGGTGAGCACCAACCCCCAGAGTCGGACTCGAAAACCTTTATCTTTACTTTATATTTACTTATACATAAGTAAGCATATAGTCATGCCGGCCACATGACCTTGGAGGTGTCTAAGGACAACGCTGGCTCTTCGGCTTAGAAATGGAGATGAGCACCACACCCCAGAGTCAGACATGACTGGACTTAATGTCAGGGGACTACCTTTACCTTAAGTAAGCATATGCACACATATCTTTATATATATATCTACGGCATTCCGCGCATCTACCCAGCTTGTAACTCTATTGAAAAAAGAGATCAGATGAGTCTGGCATGACTTGTTTTTGATAAATCCATGTTGACTATTAGTGATGACCACATTTGTTTCTAAGTGTTTGCAGACCACTTCCTTAACAATCTTTCCCAGAATCTTTTCCAGAATCCTATCTCATCAGCCAAAAGCAGGGCCACACTTTCCATTGAAATACTAATAAATTTGTGTTTGTTAAAATTGTTCTTCATTTTAATTATTGTGTTGTTTTTAAGTGTTTTTGTAGTACAAATAAAATATGTGCCGTGTTCATAGGAATTCATTCATGCTTTTTTCAAATTATAATCTGGCCCTCCAACAGTTTCAGGGACTATGACCTGGCCCTTAGTTTAAAAAGTTTGAGGACCCTAATCTATATAAATAAAAATGTAATGTTCATTTGTGGGATTAACATAACTCAAAAACCACTGGATAAAGTGACCCCAAATTTGGACACGATACACCTATCTGGCCAACAAGTGACCATCACTCATAAAAACACTGAAAAACACAGCAGAAGAGATTTAAAAAGCGAAAAAATAAAAAAAATACATCACAACACATGCGCAAAACCATACATATACACATACATACACACACAAAACACATATACACAGACTGAGCCATAGCAACGTGTGGCAGGGGATGGCTAGTTATTAATTTAATATTATTATTAATATGGTCCCCATGGTTCTCCTAAAGCAGTGTTTCTCAACCTGGGGGTCGGGACCCCTTGGGGGATCGCGAGGAGATGTCAGAGGGGTCACCAAAGACCATCAGAAGACACAGTATTTTCAGTTGGTCATGAGGGTTCCATGTGGGAAGTTTGGTCCAATTCTATTGTTGGTGGAGTTCAGAATGCTCTGATTGTAGGTGAACTATACATCCCAGCAAATACAACACCAAAATGTCAAGGACTATCTATTTCGCCCCAAACTGCACCAGTGTTCACATTGGGGCACACTGAGTATCTGTGCCAAGTTTGGTCCACATCCATCATTGCTTGAGTCCACAATGCTCTCTGGATATAGGTGAACTACAACTCCAAAACTCAAGGTCAATGCCCACCAAACCCTTCCAGTATTTTCTCTTGGTCATGGGAATTCCATGTGCCAAGTTTGGTTCAATTATATGATTGGTTCAGAATGCTCTTTGATTGTAATTTTGCTACTGTTATGAATCATCTTATAAATACCTGATATGCAGGATGTACTTGATATAAATATGCAATATGCACATATTTGAATACTGGTGGGGTTGGGGGGGGGGAGGCTAATTGATTTTGGGAGTTGTGTTTCCTGGGATTTATAGTTATAAATTCCAGGATAAATCCTCGTCACTTCTTTCCAAGATGAAGAGGAAGCATTAGTGAGCACCCTCTGGGTTCGTCCATTTAACCAATTCCAGATCCACCTCACCATAGTTTTGCCTAGCTCACATTGGACTAGTTTCCTTGCCAGAAGGTCATGGGGGACCTTGTCGAAGGCCTTACTGAAATCCAGGTACGCTACATCAACAGCATTCCCCGCATCTATCGAAAAAAGAGATCAGATGAGTCTGGCATGACTTGTTTTTGATAAATCCATGTTGACTATTAGCGATAACCGCATTTGTTTCTAAGTGTTTGCAGACCGCTTCCTTAATAATCTTTTCCAGAATCTTGCCTGGTATCGACATGAGGCTGACCGGACGGTTATTGTTTGGGTCATCCTTTTTTCCCTTCTTGAAGATTGGGAGCACATTGGCCCTCCTCCAATCTGCTGGGACTTTTCCCGTTCTCCAAGAACTCTCAAAGATGGTTGCCAATGGTTCCGAAATGACTTCCGCTAGTTCCTTCAATACTCTTGGGTGTAGTTGATCTGGCCCTGGGGACTTGAACTCATTTAAAGCGGCCAGGTATTCCTGGATGACTTGTTTCCCAATTTGGGGTTGGATGTCCTCTACTCCCTCATCCACTCCATCTTGCTGAGGTTGAAGATGACTTTCTTTTTGTGAGAAGACCGAGGCAAAGAAGTTATTAAGTAGTTCTGCGTTTTGCCTATCCCGTTAGCCTTGCCCCATCTTCTCCTCGAAGAGGCCCTATCGCCTCCTTGTTTTTCCTTTTTCTACTGACATAAGAAAAGAATCCCTTTTTATTGTTTTTAATGTCCCTAGCAAGCCTGAGCTAGTTTTGTGCTTTAGCCTTGCGGACCTTTTCCCTACAGGTGTTGGCTATTTGTTTGAATTCTTCTTTGGTGATTTCTCCCCTTTTCCACTTCTTGTGCATGTTTCCTTTGTGTCTTAGCACAGTTAGAAGTTCTTTGTACATCCATTCTGGCTTCTTTGCACTTGTCCTATTTTTTCTCTTTGTTGGCATGGTTTGCAATTGCACCTTGAGTATTTCACTCTTGAGAAATTCCCATCCATTCGTAACTGCCTTGTCTTTTAGTATCTGTGTCCACAGAATGCTGCTCAGTGTTTCCTTCATTTTTCGGAAATCAGCTCTCCTAAAGTCCAAAATGCGGGTTTGACTTGTCTTAGTTTCGGCCTTCCTTTGTACCTCAAATTGCAGGAGCACATGGTCACTTGCCCCTAAGGATCTGACCACTTCAACCGCATCGATCAGGTCCTCCGCATTTTCCTCTTTCCGCATTTTCATCTTTCCTCTTCATCTTGGAAAGAAGTGACGAGCGGAGTGCCGCATCTTTATTAATGACTTAGATGAAGGGTTAGAAGGCAGGATCATCAAGTTTGCAGACGACACCAAATTGGGAGGGATAGCCAATACTCCAAAGGACAGGAGCAGGATTCAAAACAATCTTGACAGATTAGAGAGATGGGCCAAAACTAACACAATGAAGTTCAACGGTGACAAATGCAAAATACTCCACTTAGGCAGGAAAAACGAAATGCAAAGATATAGAATGGGGGACGATGATGCCTAGCTTGAGAGCAGTACGTGTGAAAAAGATCTTGGAGTCCTCGTGGACAACAAGTTAAACATGGGCCAACAATGTGATGTGGCAGCAAAAAAAGCCAATGGGATTTTGGCCTGCATCAATCGGAGCATAAAAAACTAGATCTAGGGAAGTAATGCTACCCCTCTATTCCGCTTTGGTTAGACCACACCTGGAATATTGTGTCCAGTTCTGGGCACCACAATTGAAGAGAGATATTGACAAGCTGGAATGTGTCCAGAGGAGGGCAACTAAAATGATCAAGGGTCTGGAGAACAAGCCCTATGAGGAGCGGCTTGGGAGCTGGGCATGTTTAGCCTGAAGAAGAGAAGGCTGAGAGGAGATATGATAGCCATGTATAAATATGTGAGAGGAAGCCACAGGGAGGAGGGAGCAAGCTTGTTTTCTGCTTCCTTGGAGACTAGGACGCGGAGCAATGGCTTCAAACTACAAGAGAGGAGATTCCATCTGAACTGAGGAAGAACTTCCTGACTGTGAGAGCCGTTCAGCAGTGGAACTCTCTGCCCCGGAGTGTGGTGGAGGCTCCTTCTTTGGAAGCTTTTAAACAGAGGCTGGATGGCCATCTGTCAGGGGTGATTTGAATGCAATATTCCTGCTTCGTGGCAGGGAGTTGGACTGGATGGCCCATGAGTTCTTTTCCATGGGCCATCCAGATTCTATGATTCTATGATTCTATGAACCACAACTCCCAAAATCAATTATCTCCCCCCCCCCACCCCACCAGTATTCAAATATGTGCATATTGCATATTTATATCAAATACATCCTGCATATCAGATATTTATATGATGATTCATAGCAGTAGCAAAATTACAGTTGTGAAGTAGCAACGAAAATAATGTTATGGTTGGGGGTCTCCACAACATGAGGAATCGTATTAAGTTTGAGAAACACTGTCCTAAAGCAATACACCCTCCAATCTCCATCAGTGATGATGATGATGATGATGATGATGATGATGATGATGATGATGATTGTTTATGTGTTACCCATCTCTCCTAACACATTACTCTTTCCTTCTAGGAAAGAATAAATAATAATAATAATAATAATAATAATAATAATAATAATAATAGTAGTAGTAGTAGTAAACCTTTATTTATACCTTGCTAACATCTCCCGAAGGACTCGGTGCGGCTCACAAGAGGCTGAGGCCCATCAATAAAACAACAGCATAACAAATACAACAATAAATAAACTCATAAAACAAAGCAATAAACATTAAAACAATAGCAATAAACATTAGACAATAACACCATGACGCATTCAAAACTAAGGCTGGGCCAAATGTAATGATTAAAATTTTTTAAAATGCTGGGCATGACAGGTGAAATGGATAGGTTTTTGGAGATAGGTGCGGTGTGCAATCTTAAATCTCTAGTAAAGTGCATTTGGGACATGATGCTTGGAGTTTCCTATTCTGGGAAGGCAACACTGGAACAACCACGTCTTCAAGCTCTTCCTAAAGACTGCCACTGTTGGGGCTTGTCTGATGTCCTTGGGGAGAGAGTTCCAGAGTCGGGGGGCCACCATGGAAAAGGCCCTGTCCCTCGTCTCCACCAATCGCGCTTGCAACGCAGGTGGGATCGTGAGCAGGGCCTCTCCAGATGATCGGAGAGATCGTGTGGGTTCGTATACAGAGATGCGGTCACGCAGGTAAGTGGATCCCAAATCGTTTAGGGCTTTGTAGGTAAGCAACTTCACCTTGAATTGGGACCGGAAAATGAACGGCAGTCAATGGAGCTCCTTAAACAGAAGGGTTGACCTCTCCGTGTAAGGAGCACCAGTTAACAACCTGGCCACCGCCCGTTGGATCAGTTGGAATTTCTGGGCTGTTTTCAAGGGCAGCCCCACATAGAGCACATTATAGTAGTCCAATCTGGAGGTGACCAAGGCATGGACCACCCTGGCCAGATCCGTCTTCACGAGGTATGGTCGCAGTTGGCGCACGAGTCTCAATTGTGCAAAGGCCCTCCTGGCCACCGCCGACACCTGAGCCTCAAGTGTAACTGATGAGTCCAAGAGGACCCCCAAACTGCGGACCTGTGACTTCAGGGGGAGTGTAACCCCATCCAGCACAGGTTGCCACCCTATACCCCGACCCAGTTTACGATCTACCAGGACGACCTCTGTCTTATCGGGATTAATCTTCACATAATAATAATAATAACAACAAATAATAATAATAATAATAATAATAATAACAACAACAACAACAACAACAACAACTTTATTTTTATACCGCGCCAACCATCTCCCATAGGGGACTCGGGGCAGCTTACAACGGACATGCCCAAGATTACAATTAAAACAAACATGTAAAACACTTTAACCAATTAAAAAAGGCTAAGACACACCAGAAAGCAGAATCACATCATCTCTCGCTCTCCTTCCAAATCTCTTCCTCGGTGCTTTTCCTGCCTCCCTGTTTCAGCCTGCCTACTTTCGGAGGCCGAGGCATTCCACAAAAGGAGGATAAATAAACCTTTTTGTTTTCTAGCTGAGCCCAAAAGTCGAAAGTGGGTGGCTTCCAGGGCTACTGCGGAGTTCAGCACAGAACACAGAAAGGCAAAGGCAATGGGTTGGGATCCCAGAATAAATGCATCTCAGCCTCCAGGTAGTTCTGATGTCTCATCATCAGAGGGGGAAAGGGGAAGGGAAACCCTTGGTGTTTCACAGAATCCTAGAGTTGGAAGGGATCACAGAGGGCATCTAGCCCAGACAAGAAAAAATCAGGGACTGCTAATCACCTCTCAACAAAGGATTCCCCCAGGCAGTAAGAAGCCAAACGTTGAAGCTGCAAGGCCATTCAATGCTAATCGAGGTGGCCAATTGAAATGTTCACACCTACTTCCAACAGACAAGGGACGGATGAAGGCTTGATGAAAATACATAATTCACATATTGGAAAATATATATTTGATGTAACCATATTAGAAATAGGAGTTAGAAAATATATAAGAGAAATGTATGTATGTATGCATGGCCTTCACTTCACTTGACTTCTTAAAAGCTGCAAAATTAGAGAGGCCAGCATCTAGGAAAAGGAACGTCTAGAGGCCTGGCATATTGCAAGAGGCCCCATCTCGGTACCAGGCACCTTATCATAAGACTAATGAGGTGGACATTAAGAGGTTTCAGGAAGACCTTATCTTAGGATGTATGGAGACTCTTGCTATCAGATTCAGTAGACATTCTGGCAATGGTCCTCATTAATAGCAACTCTTCAGATAGTGATGCTAATGAAGATTGACAAGGTGTTGAGTTTGAAAATATGCTATTGAAGTCAATGTAAAAGTAGAATTTTGTGACGCACATTGTGATGTCTGTATGATGCATGCATAATTATTTTAAAAGGTATATAAACCAAGGATTTCCTTTGTTCTGAACCCTTCTTTCCTGGCTTACCAGGAGGGTCCATATCCGGTTGGCGCCAACCGAAAATAAAGCCGTGCTTTTCAGTTCTCAGGATCTCTCTTTGTCTCTTTTCCTCAAACCTTCTCCTTGCCATTTCAGGACCACCAAACACAGCAGTCACATCACCCAAACACGAGTCAAGGAACATGAAAGGCACTGCAGATTACTTCAACCAGAGAAGTCAGCCATAGTAGAGCACCTGATGAACCAACCTGGACACAGAATATTATTTGAGAACACAGAAATGCTGGACCACTCAAACAACCACCATGTCAGGCTACACAGAGAAGCCATTGAAATCCATGTGGACAATTTCAACAGAAAGGAGGAAACCATGAAAAGGAACAAAATCTGGCTACCAGTATTTAAAAAACTCTAAAATTACTGTAAGGGATCATGGGTTTAGGATGTGGGGTCCCTTTTTGAAGAAATCCACAGAGTTCAGTTGGTTCATATAAGACCCCATTTATTCAAGCTGATCAGTATGAGACGGACAGACAGCACTTCTGTTTGTGCTTTCACAGACTGCCGCACCCCCTTGGCTTTTGTACACATTATATAATCAAGTAATACAAGGGTTTTTTGGTCATAGAAAGTACTCTCTTTCCAGCTCCCCTCCCTTGACCTTTTGATGGAAAGTACCTTCTTGTATCTGCAGATTCTGTGCTTAACCGCAACCTTTGCACTTAACCAGAACCCAACTTCCTATGTAAGCTTGAACTTTGTATGACCTCTACATGATGCCTCTTGTTTTTAAAACATTTTCTTCCATGTTGCTCCTTTTCTACAGAGAAAGGGTATATTTCTCTTTTGTTGTTAATTTCATTCAAACCCCCTTGGGGCATTTGCAAATTTCACTCAAAGACCCTTTCATTACAACAGCAAACAACAAGGAGGCAACAATTGGAAACATCTAATCACCTCTCAACAAAGATTGCCCCAGGCACTGCCAGGCCATCAACTGCTAATCAAGGTGGTCAGTTGAAACATTCACACCTAGCTCCAGCAGACAAGAGTTCTACAACAACCCAATAATAATATGCTCCATGTCAGAGTAGATCCAGTGGTATATAGTGCAGTTGAGTGCATATATATGGGAGTATACTGTGATTTGGGATATTTATTTCTCTTGTCAGGGCAGCCAGTCAATTATATTACATTTCTAACAGAACAAAGCAAACAAACAGAGAAAATACAAAATGTGTGAGTTTGGTAGTTAGGTTCTTGTGGGTTTTTTCGGGCTATATGGCCATGTTCTAGAGGCATTTCTCCTGACGTTTTGCCTCCATCTATGGCAAGCATCCTCAGAGGTAGTGAGGTCAGTGAGGTAGTGACCTCACTACCTCTGAGGATGCTTGCCATAGATGCAGGTGAAACATCAGGAGAAATGCCTCTAGAACATGGCCCTATAGCCTGAAAAAACCCACAAGAAACTAGTGATTCCAGCCATGAAAGCCTTCGACAATACATAGTTTGGTAGTTGATTAAATGTCCTTTGACCAGTATCTGGCCACTTGGAGTGCTTCTGGTGTTGCTGCAAGAAGGTCCTCCATTGTGCATGTGGCAGGGCTCAGGGTGCATTGCAGCAGGTGGTCAGTGGTTTGCTCTTCTCCACACTCGCATGTCGTGGATTCCACTTTGTGGCCCCATTTCTTGAGGTTGGCTCTGCATCTCATGGTGCCAGAGCGCAGTCTGTTCAGCACCTTCCAAGTCGCCCAGTCTTCTGTGTGCCCAGGGGGAGTCTCTCATTTGGTATCAGCCATTGGTTGAGGTTCTGGGTTTGAGGCTGCCACTTTTGGACTCTCGCTTGCTGAGGCGTTCCAGCGAGTTTCTCTGTAGATCTTAGAAAACTATGTCTGGATTTAAGTCGTGCACGTGCTGGCTGATACCCAAACAAGGGATGAGCTGGAGATGTCTCTGCCTTGGTCCTTTCACGATTGGCTTTTACTTCCTGGCAGATGTCAGGTGGTACGATACTGGCTAGACAGTGTAATTTCTCCAGTGGTGTGGGGCGCAGACACCCCGTGATAATGCCATTTACTTTTGTTGTTTGATGTATAAGGACAATGAAGTTGTTCTATTCTATGAGTCTACACTGACCATATAGTGCGGATTCAAACTGCATTCTATGTGGGTGCAAGTGAATCCTGAGACACTTTACTTCCATTCCAGTTTGCAGGAAGAAACTTTCAAAGTGTTCCTCTGCCTCGTGTTTACAAAGCGACTTTACTACAACCTTCACTTCCGCCCTTCTCTCCTCCCGGCGACGGAAGAAGGGCAGCGACGTCATTTCCGCTTGCTGAATAGGACGAATTTGGGCAAGATGGCGCTCTCCCTGCTGAGGTGACTGGAAGGGAGAGGGAAGGGGGAGGCGTCGGGGCTGAGAGGGAGGGAGGAGGAGGGGGCGAGGGGGGCCTGGGGAGCCCGTTCCCACCACTTGGGGGGAGGACTGTGGGGGTGAGGCCTTTGGAGCGTCAAAGGAAGGCTGCTTCGCCCTTGGGCTGGGTGGCAAGGCCCAAGCCCAGGCAGGCAGACACCGGGGAACAAGCCTTACTCTCAGAAAGGGCTTTGGGATTCATGGCTCCTTTCTGTCTCTTTTCTTTTTTTTTTAAATTAAAACTGTTTATTTTGGTTATGGTACATAACATAACAGAAGAAGAACGTCCTGACTGTGAGAGCTGTTCAGCAGTGGAACTCTCTGCCCCGAAGAGTGGTGGAGGCTCCTTCTTTGGAAGCTTTTAAACAGAGGCTGGATGGCCATCTGTCAGGGGTGATTTGAATGCAATATTCCTGCTTCTTGGCAGAATGGGGTTGGACTGGATGGCCCATGAGGTCTCTTCCAACTCTTTGATTCTATGATTCTATGAAAGCAAATTGTGGCAGATATAATAAGGTGACAATTATTATTATTATTATTATTATTATTATTATTATTATTACTTTATTTGTACCCCGCTAGCATGTCCCGAAGGACTCGATGCGGCTTACAAAGGCCAAGGCCTCAAAACACAACACAACAATACAATACCTAAAGCAAATTAAAAACAGTTAAGCAGAATAAACAACTAACAATACATCAAGACACTATAAAACTGGACCGGGCCAGAGTAATGGGTACAAGATTAAAAGTGCTGATGTGGCAGGAGGTATGTAGGATTATAATGTAAGTGCAGTGTGCGGTGTGCAGTAATCTAAGTTCTACTAAAGTGCTTCTAGGACTTGGTATTGGAGATTCCTAATCTGGGAAGGCACATCAGAACAGCCAAGTCTTCAAGTTCTTTCTGAAGACTGCCAGTGTAGGGGCCTGTCTAAGATCTCTTGGGAGGGCGTTCCAGAGTCGGGGGGCCACCACAGAAAAGGCCCTGTCTCGAGTCCCCACCAAGCGCGCTTGCGACGCAGGCGGGATCACGAGCAGGGCCTCTCCGGATGACCGAAGTGAACGCGTGGGTTCATAGACGGAGATGCGGTCACGCAGGTAGGATGGTCCCAAACCGTTCAGGGCTTTGTAGGTAAGTACCTGCACCTTAAATTGGGTTCGGAAAATAAATGGCAGCCAGTGGAGCTCCTTGAACAGGAGGGTTGACCTCTCTCTGTAAGGAGCCCCGGTTAACATCCTGGCTGCTGCCCGTTGGACCAGTTGGAATTTCTGAGCCGTTTTCAAGGGCAGCCCCACGTAGAGCGCATTGCAGTAATCCAATCTAGAGGTGACCAAGGCATGAACCACCCCAGCCAGATCAGCCTTCGCGAGGTACGGTCGCAGCTAGCGCACAAGTCTCAATTGTGCAAAAGCCCTCCCAGACACCGCCGACGCCTGAGCCTCAAGCGTGAGCGATGAATCCAAGAGGGCTCCCAAACTGCGGACAATATTTTTGATGTGTACATGCTTATCTCCCTTAATCAATCAACCAGTTAATTTGGACATTGAGTACAAATTATCATCAGTTACTTAACTTAAAACATACAGACTTGCTATTTCTGCATGTTATCCACTACTTTCAGTCAAAACTTTCTATTCAGTTTTTTTCCATAACATTCAGAAAATCCGCACACGGCATTTTACACACAGCGGACCATACACTCATCCCAGAACCCTTATCCCACACAAAATAAAACTGCTTCCCCACACCCGTGCACCCTTCACCATGACTTCCAACACCAAAACACTATGAAGCCTTAAAGCCTTGTTGTTCATTCGTTCAGTCGTCTCCAATTCTTCGTGACCTCATGGACCAGCCACGCCAGAGCTCCCTGTCAGCTGTCACCACCCCCAGCTCCTTCAAGGTCAATCCAGTCACTTCAAGGATGCCATCCATCCACCTTGCCCTTGGTCGGCCCCTCTTCCTTTTGCCTTCCACTTTCCCCAGCATCATTGTCTTCTCTAGGCTTTGCTGTCTCCTCATGATGTGGCCAAAGGACTTCAACTTTGTCTCTAGTCTCCTTCCCTCCAGTGAGCAGTCGGGCTTTATTTCCTGGAGGATGGACTGGTTGGATCTTCTCGCAGTCCAAGGCACTCTCAGAACTTTCCTCCAACACCACAGCTCAAAAGCATCGATCTTCCTTCGCTCAGCCTTCCTTATGGTCCAGCTCTCACATCCGTAGGTGACTACAGGGAATACCATGGCTTTAACTATGCAGATCTTTGTTGCCAATGTGATGTCTCTACTCTTCACTATTTGGACATTGCTCTCCTCCCAAGAAGGAAGCGTCTTCTGATTTCCTGGCCACAGTCTGCGTCTGCAGTAATCTTTGCACCTAGAAATACAAAGTCTGTCACGGCCTCCACATTTTCTCCCTCTATTTTCCAGTTGTCAATCATTCTTGTTGCCATAATCTTGGTTTTTTTGATGTTTAGCTTTTGCGCTTTCTTCTTTCACTTTGATTAGAAGGCTCCTCAGCTCCTCCTCGCTTTTGTCCATCGGCCTTTAAGCCTATTTATCCTTATTCAAGTTGTTGTTGTTCATTTGTTCAGTCGTTTCCGACTCTTTGTGACTTCATGGACCATTCCATGCCAGAGCTCCCTGTTGGTCGTCACCACCCCCAGCTCCTTCAAGGTCAATCCAGTCACTTCAAGGATCCATCCATCTTGCCCTTGGTCGGCCCCTCTTCCTTTTTCCTTCCATTTTCCCCAGCATAATTGTCTTCTCTAAGCTTTCCTTTCTTCTCATGATGTGGCCAAAGTACGTGAGGGGAAGCCACGGGGAGGAGGGAGCAAGCTTGTTTTCTGCTGCCCTGGAGACTAGGACTCGGAACAATGCCTTCAAACTACAAGAAAGGAGATTCCACCTGAACATTAGGAAGGACTTCCTGACTGTGAGAGCTGTTCAACAGTGGAACTCTTTGCCCGGAGTCTGGTGGAGGCTTTTAAACAGAGGCTGGATTTTAATGTATTGCTGATTGTTGATTGTTTTTATGATGTCAACATCCTATGATGCTTTTGTGAGGCTGCCCTGAGTCCCCCCTTGAGGGTGAGAAGGACAGGGTAAAAATATAGGAAATAAATAAATAAATATCTGTCAGGGGTGCTTTGAAGCAGGCCTTTTTTCATCTTCACCAGGCAAGGAAATTGGCATACTACCTTTAGGTAGAAGCATTGGCAACAGTAATCCACACAACAGTCACCACGAGGTTGGACTATTGCAATGCCTTATATGCCGGCCTTCCAAAGTCAACAACCCCGAAGATTCAGATGGTCCAAAATGCAGCGGCCAGGCTGCTAGCGGGATCATCTATAAGACCCCATATTACACCGATTCTGCAACAACTGCATTGGCTACCAAGAGAACATGATACTGATCCTGACATTTAGAGCTCAAAATGGCCAAGGACCTTTATATCTTAGGGACCGCCTCATTCCTTTTCTCCATCAGTGGTTACCTTGATCCACTCAGGAAAATCTCCTATACATACCGGGCCCTAGGGAGAGACACCTGGAAGCTACAAGACGTAGAGCTTTTTCGACCTATGCTCCAATTCTGTGGAACTCATTGCCTCCATACATGAGAGCAATGTCGGAGTTGCGACCTTTTGTAAAGGCACTCAAGACTTGACTGTTTGGTTGTGCATTTAAGTAATCAGATCTAATTTGCCAAATAGTCACTGTTTAATGTTTTTATGTTGTGTAAATGCTATTTTAGATTGTAAGTTGCTCAGAGCACCTTGGTGGAGAGCGACTATTTAAGAAATAAAGTGAAATGAAGTGAAGTGAATGAGATTTTCCTGCTTCTTGGCAGGGGATTGGACTGGTTGGTCCACGAAGTATCTTCCAACTCTAGGATTCTATGAGCTCCTTCTTGAACAGCTTTTTTTATTCCACGCAGGGTCTGACCATAGCAGAATAGGGTGGTATTATGAATTCCCCAGACACTTTCCTCCTATTGATGCAGCTTAGAATTGCATTGGCCTTTTTCGCTGCTGCATCACACTCTTTGCTCCTGATTGACTTCTGGTGTACTAAGACTCCTAGATCCCAAGGCAGATGTCACCCATCCTATATCTGTGCATTGCATTATTATTGCCTAAGTGTAGTACTGTATTATTTATTTATTTAGATCCCACTTTTCTCCTATGGGTGGGATTCAAATCAGCATACAATGGTTGAAAACAGAAATTACATAACATATAAATTCAAACAAAAAACATGATAAACCAAAAACACAAATTGCACACTGTATAAAACCATACATAACAAATAAATAAATTACAGCATATACAACATATACAACATAAACCCCTGGTGGCACAGCGAGCTTTCTGATCAAAAGGTTGGTGGTTCAAATCTGGGGAGCGGGGTGAGCTCTTGCTGTTAGCCCCAGCTTTTGCTAACCTATATGTATTTATTTATTTCATATATTTAAATTTCATATATATCCCGCCCTTCTCCCCACAAGGGAGATTCAGCGCGGTCTCACATGAGCAACAGTATAAATACCATAAAAATTACAATTCACAATAAAATCATTTTAAAACATTGTAAATCATCAGTAAAATTTAACAATAAATTAATAGATAAACGTGCCAGTAAAAACCAAGCTGAGCCGGGAGAATCCATGTTGCAAAATCCAAATTTCCTTTTTCTATTGCCACTGGCTTCTAATCGAACGCCTGGCCCCAGAGCCAGGTCTTCAGTTGTCTTCTAAAGGACAGGAGGGAGGTGGCCTGATGTCCTTAGGGAGAGAGTTTCACAGACGGGGGGAGGGGGGGCACTGCCGAGAAGTCCCTGTCTGTCGTCTCCACCAACCGCATTTGCGAGAGTGGTGGGATCGAGAGCAGGGCCTCTCCTGATGATCTTGAGCTTAGTGATGGTTCATAGCAGTAGATAGGTTCGGACAGTTCTGAAACATGCAACTGTGAGATCAATAGGTAGCACTTCGGTGGGAAGATAACAGCGCCCCATGCAGTCATGCTGGACACATGACCTTAGAGATGTCTATGGACAATGCCAGCTCTTCGGCTTAGAAATGGAGATAAATACCACCTCCCAGCATCGGACATGACTAGACTTAATGGCAGGGCAAACCTTTACCTTTACCTCTCATCATGCTGTTTCCATTTCTGAATTACCTGAAATATATTTTCCATCTGCAACTCTTGGGTTCAAAAACTTCTATTTCAGCCATACACTCATTTGCATATTTGATAAGCATTTAATTATTTATCGTGTCAGGGGCAGACCAAACAATTGCATTGCATTTTTTAACAAACAAACAAACAGAACACAAAGTTTGCAAGCTTGGTAGTTGATTAAATGTCCTTTGACCAGTAGCTGGCCACATGGAGTGCCTCTGGTGTCGCTGTGTGAAGATCCTCCATTGTGCATGTGGCAGGGCTCAGGTTGCATTGCAGCAGGTGGTCAGTGGTTTGCTTTTCTCCACACTCGCTTGTCGTGGATTCCACTTTGTAGACCCATTTCTTAAAGTTGGCTCTGCATCTCGTGGTGCCAGAGCGCAGTCTGTTCAGCGCCTTCCAAGTCGCCCAGTCCTCTGTGTGCCCAGGGGGGAGTCTCTCATTTGGTATCAACCATTGATTAAGGTTCTGGGTTTGAGCCTGCCACTTTTGGACTCTCACTTGCTGAGGTGTTCCATCAAGTGTCTCTGTAGATCTTAGTAAACTATTTCTTGATTTAAGTCGTTGACGTGCTGGCTTATACCCAAACGGGGTGAGCTGGAGATGTCACTGCCTTGGTCCTTTCACTATTGGCTGCTACTTCCCGGCGGATGTCAGGTGGTGCAATACAGGCTAAACAGTGTAATTTCTCCAGTGGTGTAGGGCGCAGACACCCCGTGATAATGCAGCATGCCTCATTAAGAGCCACATCTACTGTTTCAGCATGGTGAGATGTGTTCCACACTGGACATGCGTACTCAGCAGCAGAGTAGCGTAGCGCAACAGCAGATGTCTTCACTGTGTCTGGTTGTGATCCCCAGGTTGTGCCAGTCAGTTTTCGTATGATATTATTTCTAGCACCGACTTTTTGCTTGATATTCTTGTACGTCAGAGCACGGTCCAGAGTGACTCCCAGATATTTGGGTGTGCTGCAATGCTCCAGTGGGATTCCTTCCCAGGTAATCCTCAGGGCTCAGGATGCTTGTCTATTCTTAAGGTGAAAAGCACATGTCTGTGTTTTAGATGGATTAGGGATCAGCTGGTTTTTTCCTGTAATAGGCAGTAAGAGCACCTAGAGCTTCAGAGAGCTGCTGTTCAACCATCTCAAAGCTCTCTGCTTGAGCGGTAATGGCACAATAATCTGCATAGATGAAACTCTGTCCCTTCTGGCAGTGGCTGGTCATTTGTGTAAACGTTGAACATGGATGGAGCAAGCACACTCCCCTGAGGCAGGCCGTTCTTCTGTTTCTGCCATCTGCTTCTCTGGCCCTGGAACTCAACAAAAAAGCTCCTGTTTTGTAGCAGGTTTTCTATGAAGTGGGTGAGGTGATAATCCTTTGTGATACTATACATTTTTCTCAGGAGGAGGCGGTGGTTTACAGTATTGATAAGCATGCCTTCTATTCTATCGTCCGAGTCATTGACAAAGATGGTGAATAGTGCTGGGCCCAGGACAGAACCCTGTGGTACACTCGATCAAAGCCTCCTGACAGATGGCCATTCAGCATCTGCTTAAAAACTCCAGAGAAGGAGACTGCACCATTGTCATCATCATTGTCATTATCAAAGATGTTAATGATGATGATGTTTGAATCCTAATGTTGGAAGGGACCCCAAAGGCCATCCAGTCAAACCCCCTTTTGCCAGGCAAGAAGGCACAATCAAATCTCTCCCGATAGATGGCCATCCAGCCTCTGCTTAGAAATTTCCAGAGAAGGAGACTCCAGCAGACATCCAGGCAGCATATCCTGCTGTTGAACAGCTCTTACCATCAGAAAGTCCTTCCTAATGTTTAGGTGGTATCTCTTTTCCTGCAGTTTGAATCCATTGCTCCATTCTTTCTTCGATAGAGCTACAAGCTGGGTAGATGCGGGGAATGCCGTGGATGTAGCGTACCTGGATTTCAGTAAGGCCTTCGACAAGGTCCCCCATGACCTTCTGGCAAGGAAACTAGTCCAATGTGGGCTAGGCAAAACTACGGTGAGGTGGATCTGTAATTGGTTAAATGGACGAACCCAGAGGGTGCTCACCAATGCTTCCTCTTCATCTTGGAAAGAAGTGACAAGTGGAGTGCCGCAGGGTTCCGTCCTGGGCCCGGTCCTGTTCAACATCTTTATTAATGACTTAGATGAAGGGCTAGAAGGCATGATCATCAAGTTTGCAGACGACACCAAATTGGGAGGGATAGCCAATAGTCCAGAGGACAGGAGCAGAATTCAAAACGATCTTGACAGATTAGAGCAGGGGTAGGGAACCTTTGGCCCTCCAGCTGTGGTGGACTTCAACTCCCACAATTCCTTGAGGCTCGGCATTCGCCCCAAAGGCTTACCTTGGCCCAATGCAGAGCCTCAAGGAATTGTGGGAGTTGAAGTCCACCACAGCTGGAGGGCCAAAGGTTCCCTACCCCTGGATTAGAGAGAGCCAAAACTAACAAAATGAAGTTCAACAGGGACAAATGCAAGATACTCCACTTTGGCAGAAAAAACAAAATGCAAAGATACAGAATGGGGGACAATGCCTGGCTCGAGAGCAGTACGTGTGAAAAAGATCTTGGAGTCCTCGTGGACAACAAGTTAAACATGAGCCAACAATGTGATGTGGCGGCAAAAAAAGCCAATGGGATTTTGGCCTGCATCAATAGGAGCCTAGTGTCTAGATCTAAGGAAGTAATGCTACCCCTCTATTCTGCTTTGGTTAGACCACATCTGGAATATTGTGTCCAATTCTGGGCAACACAATTCAAGAGAGATATTGACAAGCTGGAATGTGTCCAGAGGAGGGCGACTAAAATGATCAAGGGTCTGGAGAACAAGCCCTATGAGGAGCGGCTTAGGGAACTGGGCATGTTTAGCCTGAAGAAGAGAAGGCTGAGAGGAGATATGATCGCCATGTATAAATATGTGATAGGAAGCCACAGGGAGGAAAGCCACAGGATCGCCATGTGAGAGGATCGCCATGTGAGAGGAAGCCATGTGAGAGGAAGCCACAAGCAAGCTTGTTTTCTGCTTCCTTGGAGACTAGGACACGGAACAATGGCTTCAAACTCCAAGAGAGGAGATTCCATCTGAACATGAGGAAGAACTTCCTCTGTGAGAGCCGTTCAGCAGTGGAACTCTCTGCCCCGGAGTGTGGTGGAGGCTCCTTCTTTGGAAGCTTTTAAACAGAGGCTGGATGGCCATCTGTCAGGGGTGATTTGAATGCAATATTCCTGCTTCTTGGCAGGGGGTTGGACTGGATGGCCCATGAGGTCTCTTCCAACTCTTTGATTCTATGATTCTATGATTGTGCCCTAGTCTCTTGAGCAGCAAAAAACAAACATGTCTCTCCCTCCCCTTCAATGTGACATCCTTTCAGATATCTAAACATATCTCAGTTTACAGTCTTTGAGCCCTGACAGATTGTGAGTCTCTCTCCCCTCCCTGTCTCTGAATGTAGTGTCACATTTGAATGTCAGCCTGACAGGACTTTGACTGGATCTGTCCAAAATAGCTTCTGTAGCCTCTGGGTCCTGCTTTGTCTCAGCAAGGAAAAACCTTGAAACATTCAATTTGCTTCTTGCCGGCGGTGTCCGTTTGGAGCAGAAATGTGATGCTTGCTGAGCTGTGACAGTAACCTGCCCTTTCAATGGCACTTTCAATCATGTCAGTTGACACAAAAAGAGTGGAATGGAAACTGGGGGATTGGTTAAAATCTGAAACCTATTTATTAATGTAGACAAAGTAAGATATTTTAGTACTGACAACTGTTAGAGTGGGACATCATTCCACAGATATATTAACCCTTCTTGCCTAGTTTTCAACCGATCTCACTATCTCTGAAGAAGCCTGCCATAGATGTGAGCGAAACAACAGGAGATAATGCTTCTGGAACATGGCCATGTTGTTGCTGTTCATTCGTTCAGTCGTTTCCGACTCTTCGTGACCTAGAATCATAGAGTTGGAAGAGACCTCATGGGCCATCTAGTCCAAACCCCTGCCAAGAATCAGGAATATTGCATTCAAAGCACCCCTGACAGATGGCCATCCAGCCTGTTTCAAAGCTTCTAAAGAAGGAGCCTCCACCACACTCCGGGGCAGAGAATTCCATTTCTCAACAGCTCTCAGTCAGGAAGTTCTTCCTCATGTTCAGATGGAATCTCCTCTCTTGTAGTTTGAAGCCATTGTTCCGTGTCCTAGTCTCCAGGGAAGCGGAAAACAAGCTTGCTCCCTCCTTCCTCCCTGTGACTTCCTCTCACATATTTATACATGGCTATCATATCTCCTCTCAGCCTTCTCTTCTTCAGCCTAAACATGCCCAGCTCTTTGGGCCGCTCCTCATAGGGCTTGTTCTGCAGACCCTTGAGATCATTTTAGTCGCCCTCCTCTAGACAAATTCCAGCTTGTCAGTATCTCTCTTGAATTGTGGTGCCCAGAATTGGACACAGTATTTCAGGTGTGGTCTAACCAAGGCAGAATAGAGCATGGGGAGCATGACTTCCCTGGACTTAGACACTAGACTCCTCTTGATGCAGGCCAAAATCCTATTGGCTTTTTTTTTGCCACAGCATCATATTGTTGGCTCATGTTTAACTTGTTGTCCACAAGGAGCCCAAGATCTTTTTCACACGTACTGCTCTTGAGCCACACGTCCCCCATTCTGTATCTTTGCATTTCATTTTTTCTGCCTAAGTGGAGTCTCTTGCATTTGTCACTGTTGAACTTCATTTTGTTAGTTTTGGCCCATCTCTCTAATCTGTCAAGATCGTTTTGAATCCTGCTCCTGTCCTCTGGAGTATTGGCTATCCCTCCCAATTTGGTGTCGTCTGCAAATTTGATGATCATGCCTTCTATCCCTTCGTCTAACTCATTAATGAGGATCCTGAACAGGACGGAACCCTGCAGCACTCCACTCCATTCTTTCCTCATGGACCAGCCCACACCAGAACTCCCTGTCGGCCATCACCACCCCCAGCTCCTTCAAGGTCAATCCAGTCACTTCAACCCATCTTGCCTTTGGTTGGCCCCTCTTCCTTTTCCTTCCATTTTCCCCAGCATCATTGTCTTCTCTAAGCTTTCCTTTCTTCTCATGATGTGGCCAAAGTACTTCATCTTGGCCTCTAATACCCTTCCCTCCAATGAGCAGTTGGGCTTTATTTCCTGAAGTATGGACTGGTTGGATCTTCTGGCGGTCCAAGGCACTCTCAGAACTTTCCTCCAGCACCACAGTTCAAAAGCATCTATCTTCCTCCGCTCAGCCTTCCCTAAGATCCAGCTCTCACATCCATAGGTGACTATGGGGAATACCATTGCTTTTACCATGCGGATCTTTGTTGCCAGTGTGATGTCTCTACTCTTCACCATCTTATCGAGATTGGGCCTTATTCTCCTCCCAAGAAGTAAGCGTCTCTTGATTTCCTGGCTGCAGTCTGCAGTAATCTTTGCACCTAGAAATACAGTCTGTCACTCCCTCCAGGTTTTCTCCCTATATTTACCAGTTATCAATCATTCTTGTTGCCATAATCTTGGGGTTTTTTATGTTTATGTTCCTTCCAGCAATTTTCACCCCAGCCTTGCGTTCTGCATACAAGTTGAATAGGTTGGGTGAGAGGATACGACCCTGCCATATGCCTTTCGCAATCTTGAACCAGTGTGTTGTTCCATGGTCAGTTCTTCCTGTTGCTACTTGGTCGTGATACAGATTCCTCAGGAGAGAGAGAAGGGGATTTGGTCTCCCCATACCACCAAGAACTTGCCACAATTTATTATGATTCACACAGTCAAAGGCTTTAGAATACTCAATAAAACAGACATAGATGTTTTTCTGAAACTCCCTGCCTTTCTCCATTCTCCAGCATCCGGATATTGGCAATCTGGTCTCTCGTTTCTCTGCCTTTTCTAAACCCAGCTTGAACATCTGGCAACTCTCTCTCCATGTCTTGGCGGAGTCTTCCTTGCAGGATCTTGAGCATTCCCTTCCTGGCATGAGAAATAAGGGACACTGTACGCAGTCTTTCACATTTCCCTTTTTTGGTATGGGGTTATAAGTTGATTTTTTCCAGTCTGATGGCCATTCTTGTGTTTTCCATATTTGCTGGCATATGGCATGCATCACCTTGACAGCATCATCTTTCATGGCCATACAGCCCGAAAAACTCAACAACCCAATAAATTAGATTTTTAACTGCTTCACCCTCAAAAAACCACTAGATGGCACTAGTGTCTAAGCCAGAGCTTTTAAAAAGTTTAGTGTTGTTGAAACGCTTTTTATATACCTGCCAGGAGTTGCTGTGGCCAACCTTCCCTCCCTCTTTCTCTCCTTTCTTTTTCTCCTTCCTTCCCTCCCTCTTTCCTTCCTTTCCTCTTTTTCTTTCCCTTCTTCCTTCTCTACCTGTTTCTTTTCTCGTTTCCTTTGCTCTTTGGTTCCATCCTTCGTCTCTTTCCTTCCCTCCCTCTTTCTTTCTTTCGTTCCTTCTATCCTTCCTTCCCTCTTTCACTTTTTTATTTCATTCTCTCCCTCCTTCCTTCCCTACCCTTCTTTCTTTCCTTCTTTATCTCCTTCCCTCCTGCTTTCCTTCCTTCCTTCCTTCCTTCCTTCCTTCCTTCCTTCCTTCCTTCCTTCCTTCCTTCTCTACCCTTCTTGCTTTCCTTCTCTCCTTCCCTTTCTCTCCCCCTTCTCTATCCTTCTTTTTTCCTTCCTTCTCTCCTTCCCTCCTTCTTCTCTCCCCCTTTCTCTCCCTCCTTCCACTCTACATTTCTTTCTTTCCTTCTTTATCTCCTTCCGTCCTTCTTCCTTCCTTCCTTCCTTCCTTCCTTCTCTACCCTTCTTTCTTTCCTTCTCTCCTTCCCTTTCTCTCCCCCTTCTCTCTTTCTTTCCTTCTCTATCCTTCTTTTTTCCTTCCTTCTCTCCTTCCCTCCTTCTTCTCTCCCTCTTTCTCTCCCTCCTTCCACTCTACCTTTCTTTCTTTCCTTCTTTATCTCCTTCCCTCCTTCCTTCCTTCCTTCCTTCCTTCCTTCCTTCTCTACCCTTCTTTCTTTCCTTCTCTCCTTCCCTTTTCCCCCCTTCTCTCTTTCCTTCCTTCTCTATCCTTTTTTCCTTCCTTCCCTCCTTCTTCTCTCCCTCTTTCTCTCCCTCCTTCCACTCTACCTTTCTTTCTTTCCTTCTTTCTCTCCTTCTCTCCTTCTCCCCTTCCTTCCTTCTCTACCCTTCTTTACTTCCTTCTCCCCCTCCCTCCCTCCCTCCTTTCTGTGTATGTGTTTTGTGTGTGTATAGATATATGTGTGTGTTTGTGTATATATGTGGTTTTGCGTGTGCGTTGTAATGGGTTTTTTCTTTTGCTTTTTAAAGTCCCTTCTGCTGTGTTTTTCAGTGTTTTTATGAGTGATGGTCAGTCGTTGGCCTGAGAGGTGTCTTGTGTCCAAATCTTGTGTCAATTCATCCAGTGGCTTTTGAGTTATGTTAATCAAACGAACATTACATTTTTATTTATATAGATTTGGCAACACAGTCAATCAGTTTTACTTGCAAGGTTAAACCAACCCCTTATTAGAGATTCAAACACAAAGAGCACTCACAACATGTATGAGGACACAACATACCTCATGAACAACTTCCTTTTGTATTTTTAGAAATATAGGATTGGTAAGATAATAACATACATTTCCAAGTTTTTTGTCAAATTTCTCATTACAGTCGCATGGCACACAAATGTGTCGAGACACACATTTGGAAAGCTCTGTTCTAAGCAACGATCTCTGCTTCCAATTCTATAGAGACAAGGGAGTGGAACAATGGCTTCAAACTACAGGAAAGGAGATTCCACCAGAATTTCCTGACTGAGAGCGGTTCAGCAGTGGAACTCCCTGCCCCAACTGTGATGGAGGCTCCTTCTTTGGAGGCTTTGAAGCAGAGGCTGGATGGCCATCTGTCAGGGGTGCTTTGAATTCGATTTTCATGCTTCTTGGCGGGGGGTTGTACTAATGTCCCACAAGGTCTCTTCCAACTCTATGATTCTATGATCTTATGGAGAATCTTTGAACATGAAGTCAACAGATTAGCTTCACAATCAGGCAGAAAAGTGCCTCTTCTTTTGACCCCTTTCCTGCCATGTTCACCTTTCTCCTACATGGGAAGGCACCTTTGTTACACACGTGAACACATTGATAAATGTAATGGGTTCAAGGAATCTATTTTAGTTAGGACTAGAACCATTATCTTGTCCCTTGTTAGCTTTGCATTTCTTTTGGAAGCAGAAAATAAGTAACTATTAGAGGCAGGGATTAAGGCACGTCTACTACCAATCTCACAAGCCCGTCTTGTGGGCACAAGGGAGAGAGCCTTCTCGTCTGTGGCCCCCCGACTTTGGAACTCTTTACCTGGGGAGATTAGGAAAGCCCCTTCACTGGAAACATTTAAAAAGAACCTCAAAACCTGACTTTTCCGCTGCGCCTTTGGCGAGTAGGTGCACAGCATTATATTTTACACCCCCTCAACGTTTTCGGCTAATGGAGTTCGTGCCCTCCAAATAGGATGTTCTGCCCCACAACTCTGTGTGTTTTATGAGTTCCATTTAAACGTCCTGCTCCTATTTTATCTCATCATAGTCTGTTAATAGTTTTTTATTCGGAATATGTGGCCCGCCCATTGTCATCTTTATCGTGATTGTGTCCATTGGAAATTTTATTTATTTTATTATTTTATTATTATTTTAATGTCATTTTGATAATGTTGTTGTTGTCTGTTGTATATGCTTTGATTTTATTGCTGTTTTATGTTGTCCGGGCTTGGCCCCATGTAAGCCGCTCTGAGTCCCCATCGGGGTTATGGTGGCGGGGTAGAAATAAAGTTTATTATTATTATTATTATTATTATTATTATTATGCAATCTTCTGCATGGCTGCTCAATAATAGATTCTGCTGAAGATTCGTCTTTAAAAGGGAATGCTATTCCTTTTCAATACGCTTTTTTCTATTACTTTTTAAATCCATTATTTCTTTTAGTATGATTATTGCTTTCATAGTGCTTTAATAGTACAACGTGGTTTATCTATATCTGTTTTTTTAATATATATATTTTTATTGGTTTTCTTAGAATACATCATAGAATCATAGAATCATAGAATCAAAGAGTTGGAAGAGAGCTCATACGCCATCCAGTCCAACCCCCTGCCAAGAAGCAGGAATATTGCATTCAAATCACCCCTGACAGATGGCCATCCAGCCCCTGTTTAAAAGCTTCCAAAGAAGGAGCCTCCACCATACTCCGGGGCAGAGAGTTCCACTGCTGAACAGCTCTCACAGTCAGAAAGTTCTTCCTCATGTTCAGATGGAATCTCCTTTCTTGTAGTTTGAAGCCATTGTTCTGTGTCCTAGTCTCCAAGGAAGCAGAAAACAAGCTTGCCCCCTCCTCCCTGTGGCTTTCTCTCACATATTTATACATGGCTATCATATCTCCTCTCAGCCTTCTCTTCTTCAGGCTAAACATGCCCAGCTCCTTAAGCCGCTCCTCATAGGGCTTGTTCTCCAGACCCTTGATCATTTTAGTCGCCCTCCTCTGGACACATTCCAGCTTGTCAATATCTCTCTTGAATTGTGGTGCCCAGAATTGGACACAATATTCCAGGTGTGGTCTAACCAGAGCAGAATAGAGGGGTAGCATTACTTCCCTAGATCTAGACACTATGCTCCTATTAATGCAGGCCAAAATCCCATTGGCTTTTTTTGCCGCCACATCACATTGTTGGTTCATGTTTAACTTGTTGTCCACGAGGACTCCAAGATCTTTTTCACACGTACTGCTCTCGAGTACGTCTCATCCCCCATTCTATATCTTTGCATTTCGTTTTTCCTGTGGAGTATCTTGGATTTGTAACTGTTAAACTTCATTACTTCATCAATACCTTCAATACTCTTATATTCCGTCCTCAATTCATTACATCAACTATAAGTGTATATATATCTCGTATACTTTTTTTTTCACCTTTATCCCCCCTCCCCTTCTGAGTCACTTCAATTTACATTCTCTTTCCAAAATACCATTTCTTCTTGTGGAGGTAAATTCCCATCTACTTCTTTTAAGCCATTCTCAATAAATTTTCCCCAAACTTCAACAAAGTCATTTTCTTTCCATACCCCTTTCCTGACTACATGTCAATTTATTATTTATTGCTATTTTCCATAGTTCTTTATACCATTCTTCAATTGATATATTTATTTTACCTTTCCAATTCTTCGCTATCAGTAATCAGGGATAAAAGCAGTTTTGTCAGGAGTGAGAAAAGTTCACCTCAATTTTTTTTAAAAAATCCTAAAACACCTTAGGTTGGCGGCAACTTTAATTCAAAAGAAAGTTTAAAGTCGAGCAGTGTTCACTTCATCATTACACATATCCATCATTGTCTCGCTATCATATTGGAGGCACAGGGGCGGGATTTTTTTTTTTTTTAGGAAAGGAAAACCTCTGGGAAGATCCATCCTGCCTGGGCATAATATTAATAAGCTTCCAGCCTTGCGTCTTTTGTTATACCATACCACCAAGTGCCCAGTGTGGAACACATCTCACCACACTAAAACAGTAGATGTGGCTCTTAATGAGACATGCCGCATTATCACAGGGTGTCTGCGCCCCACACCACTGGAGAAATTACACTGTTTAGTCGGTATTGCACCACCTGACATCCGCCGGGAAGTAGCAGCCAATGGTGAAAGGACCAAGGCAGAGACATCTCCAGCTCATCCCCTGTTTGGACATCAGCCAGCACGTCAACGACTTAAATCAAGACATAGTTTTCTTAGATCTACAGAGACATTCGCTGGAACACCCCAGCAAGCAAGAGTCCAAAAGTGGCAGGCTCAAACCCAGCACCTCAATTCATGGGTGATACCAGATGAGAGACTCCCCCCTGGGCACTCAGAAGACTGGGCGACTTGGAAGGCGCTGAACAGACTGCGCTCTGGCACCACGAGATGCAGAGCCAATCTTAAGAAATGGGGCTACAAAGTGGAATCCTCGGCATGCGAGTGCGGAGAAGAGCAAACCACTGACCACCTGCTGCAATGCAACCTGAGCCCTGCCACATGCACGATGGAGGACCTTCTTGCGGCAACACCAGAGGCACTCCAGGTGGACAGATACTGGTCAAAGGACATTTAACCAACTACCAAATTTGCAAAATCTCTGTGTTTTTTTTTTCTTTTTCTTTTTAATCTGTGTGTTTGTTTTGCTCTGTTAGAATTGTAATACAATGGTTGCTGGTGACACGATAAATAATACCAAGAACTTGCCACCATTTATTATGATCCACTTAGTCAAAGGCTTTAGAACAGTCAATAAAACAGAAATAGATGTTTTTCTGAAACTCCCTGCCTTTCTCCATTATTCAGCGGATAATATACAAGATACACACAGCCCGCCAGGACCCTAAGATCTTCTGAGGAGGCCCTGCTCTCTATCCCGCCTGCTTCACAGGTGCGGCTGGCGGGGACGAGAGACAGGGCCTTTTCTGTGGTGGCCCCTCGGCTGTGGAACGCCCTTCCCATGGAGGTAAGATCAGCCCCCTCGCTAATGGTGTTCCAAAGAAGATTAAAAACTTGGCATTTGGTTAATCAGTGCAATGAATGTGATGATTACAGGAATGGAAATATGGACGACGAATTGGATCACGACTCTAGTTATGAGATGCATTGTGTTGTTATTGTTGTGTCAATATTGTATACTATGCTCTTAAGGTTTTAAATTGTATATCGTTGATTGATTTTTATCCTTGTTGTAAACCGCGTTGAGTCGCCTGTTGGGCTGAGAAACTGCGGTATACAAGTAAATAAATAAATAAATAAATAAATAAATAAATAAATACACACAGTTAAAATGCAGGCTAACAAGGCTGAATCTTCCCCGTGAATGCTCTAGTTTAAAAATGGCCATTGTTATTTCAAAATCACTTGAGGTTGAAGCTAAGAAAGGCTGCCAGGACAATTGAGCCTCCAGTTGCAAATTCAACACAGAGATTTTGTCTTTCCTTTCAGATTAACAGGTCGGCGCTGCCTCTGTGTCCGTCTTGGGCCAGGACTCTCTACACAACAGTAAGTTTTTCACAGGAAGTAGTTAATTCTCCCTCTCCTTCTCTTGCAACCATCTTTTGTCAGTTTTCATGTCCTTTATTTCCATAATTCACATACTATTAAAAATGACAGGGTGGGTGCTAATGCCTTGATTGCTGCCTTTGAAAACCTGCAGCTTTTCCTTCTAAGGCACCACAACTCTATAAAAATGGTAAAATAATCCCATTCAATGAACTCGGCATTAAGCTGCACGACCCAGTGGTTTCAGCACCCAGTTAAAACCTTTGTCTTTGCCTATGCATTCTAAAACTTGGGTATTTCTTTCACTTGTTAACTTGTCATTCCTCTCAGCTTTAATATGTCATGTTGTTGTCAATTGTGTTGTAGATTAAAGTGCTATGTATAGCCGAGACCCCTTTTCAGACAAGAGTACACTTAATAAATGGCATAAATGACATCCCACGCTGTTTTTGTTCCAGTGCGGTTTCCAAGGCAACGACAGCCAAAGAAGAAATGGCCCAGTTTTGGGACAAGAACACCCAGTCAAAGCGTCCTCTCTCCCCTCATATTACCATCTACCAGTAAGAGCACTCTTATTTAAGAGGCAAGGAAAATGTTGCCTGGACTGGATTAATTCCCTGTTTGACATCCTTGGAAAATAATGTTCAGTTACAGTTCTTGTATTGTATTGTATTGTATCTTGAATTGTATTGTATCATTTTTGTTTATTGCTTTCTTGTTTTATTGATGTGTTGTTGGGCTTGGCCTCATGTAAGCCGCTCCGCCACTATCTTGGGGAGATGGTGGCGGAGTATAAATAAAGTATTATTATTATTATTATTATTATTATTATTATTATTATTATTCTACCTCCTGCAGGATTCTGGGATTTGTAGTTTAGTGAGGCTGTTAAAGGCTCCTCCCTAAACTACAAACCCCAGAATTCTGCAGAAGGCAGAAACTGGATTTTAAATGTATTTTTTCCCTAGTGTGACTTGCGATGTCATTGGAGGGAGGGTTGTAGGTGTCTCCTGCATAGTGGGAGCCATAGCTGTTTGTGGAGGCAGGAGATTGTCTGTGTAAGTGGACACCCCAGCCATATACACATATACATGTTTTCACTTTTGATTGTGACACTGCATTGGCTCTTGGGCGACATAATGGAACATTGCCTTTGGAGTACTCCCTTTGTGTTTTCTTGGTAGCTCTGTTTTAGGGGTCCTCAAACTTTTTAAACAGAGGGTCAGGTCACAGTCCGTCAAACTGTTGGAGGGCCAGATTATAATTTGAAAAAAAAATGAATGAATTCCTATGCACACTGCACATATCTTATTTGTAGTGCAAAAACACTTAAAAACAATACAATAATAAAAATGAAGAACATTTTTAACAAATATAAATTTATTAGTATTTCAATGGGAAGTGTGGGCCTGCTTTTGGTTGATGAGATAGGATTGTTGTTGTTGTTGTTGTTGTGTGCTTTCAAGTTAATCCAGACTTAGGTTGACCCTGCGCGAGGGCCAGGTAAATGACCTTGGAGGGCCGCATCCGGCCCCCGGGCCTTCGTTTGAAGACCCCTGTTCTGTTCCAACTAAATGGGGCAGCAACAGCCTTGGACTTTACATTGGTGTGTTCCTTTGCTCTTTTTCCCCCCACTGCCCTCCCAGGATTCCTACCATTGGAGTAATGTCATTGTTCAGCCACCTCCACAGATTCCACCATCCTTTTTTCTCCTCTAGCTGGATTCTTTGCATAATTCTGCACACAGAATGGTTTGCTCTATAATGTTTTGCTCTTCCTCGGCCCATTTGCTGTTCCCATCTTTCATGATGGAGCGTCTCCTCTCTGTGTGTTTTCCTATATCTTCATTTAAGAGCACTGTACACTTCTTTCTTTTCTCTTTCAGGTGGTCTCTGCCCATGATGATGTCCATTTCTCATCGTGGCACAGGGGTTGCAATGAGCTTAGGTACTTTAATCTTTTCTCTGTTCTGTCTACCAATTATGTTATCATCAGAATATCAGAAGAGGATTGTTGTATCAGTCCAAAGGCCTCTCTAGTCCCCAGTGGCACAAGTGCAACTGTTTACTTGCATCAGCGATTGATATCCCAAGGCTTGCAGGATGAAGAGCATTTTTGGGCGAGTGGGCTTATTAACAAAAGACCCTCCTCATAAATGTACAGCAGAGTAACTTCTCAGCAGAAGAGTGACCCAGCACCAGTAGCCCCAAGTGATAAAAGAACAAAAACACACAGACCAATGTTATCTCTTCCATAGGAGGCTTCTCTTTGTAGGAAAATAATATGGTTGCACCATTTACAACAACAAGGTTTCCATAATACAAATACACAACAGCTTTACACACAGCAGCCTTCACACATGAAGCTTCTCTCACACAGAGGTTTACCTCACACTCCACAGGATGACACTAGATTTGGCCCACTGACTAACAGGCTTTGTCCTATTCTCTATCCTCAGGACGACACTAGCTTTGGCCCACTGACTCTAACTGGCTTCGGCCTGCTCAATCTCCTTACCATGACACTAACTTTGGCCCACTGACTCTGACAGGCTTCGGTCTATTCTCTGTCCTCAGGACGACACTAGCTTTGGCCCACTGACTCTTAACAGACTTCGGACCACTCACTCTCCACAGGACAACACTAACTTTGTCCCACTCTAACTAGCTTCGTCGTACTCACGCTCCCCAGGACGACACTAGCTTTGGCTCACCGACTCTAACAGACCTTGGCCCACTCACTCTCCTCAGGACGACACTAACTTCAGCCCACTCACTCCCCATAGGACTACACTAGTTTTGGCACACAGACTCTAACTAGCTTCGTCCTACTCACGCTCCCCAGGATGGCACTAGCTTTGGCTCACTGACTCTAACAGGCTTCGGCCCACTCACTCTCCTCAGGACGACCCTAACTTTGGCTCACTGACTCTAACTGGCTTCGTCCTACTCACTCTCCACAGGACGACACTAACTTTGGCCCACTCACTCTCCTCAGGACAACACTAGCTTTGGCTCACTGACTCTAACTGGCTTCGTCCTACTTACACTCCACAGGACGACGCTAACTTTGGCCCACTCACTCTCCTCAGGACAACACTAGCTTTGGCTCACTGACTCTAAATGGCTTCGTCCTACTCACTCTCCACAGGACAACACTAACTTTGGCCCACCGACTCTTAACTAGCTTTGGCCTACTCAGTAGGATGACACTAACTTTGGCTCACTGACTCTAAACCGGCTTTGGCCTACCCACTCTCCACAAGACGATGCTAGCTTTGGCCCACTGACTCTAACTGGCTTTGGCTTACTCACGCATTCTGTGCTTGAATCACACTTTTGTAATAAAAAATATCCAGTTAATTTTTAATATTTCTAACAGAGCAGCCCCTTTTGAAAAAAAAATGGCTATTTTTGGCATGAATTATTTTTATTATTTTCAAAAATAATATTATAATATTATTGGTTTATTAAAAGGTGTAGTGTTTTTTAAATAGGGCTATGTGTGCCTCCAGTTGAGTTTGGAAATACTACTATTTGGACTACAGCATGTAACTTCTGAGTTTATTTATTTATTTTATGACATTTATATGCTGCCCTTCTCACCCCGAATGGGAGTCAGAGCGGCTTACAAGATGTATTTTCATACAATATATTCTGTTATTAGCATAGTACAATATCAGTATTATATATTACTATATTGCACTATACCATTGTATACCGTATATTCCGGGGTATAAAACGACTGGGGCTATAAGACAACACCCCAATTTTAGCAACCAAATTGAGAGTTGGGGATATACTCACCGTTTAAGAGAAGAGGCCTGGACAGAAAGAGGGTGGCCTGAGGAGCGCTGGAGCTCCTTCTGATCAGGCCGCTCTCCTTCCTGTCCAGGTCTCGCGGGAGAAGAGGCACTTCTCGCGAGGCATGGACAGGAAGAAGGAGAGTGGCCTGAGCAGCGCGGGAAGCAGCCCAGGGACCCGGCCGCCAACAAAGGAGAGACCTGGGCCTCTGCAAGGAAGGCAGCCAGGAAGGACAGGGAGCCTGCCCAGGAGGCCGCCATGAGTCAAGGCGTAGGAGGAGGAGGAGGGGAGCCCGAGGCCAAGGCAGCCATATTAAGTAATTTTATTATTATTTTAATTTTATACCCGGCATACTAGCCGACCCCCAAAATTTTATAAGGTTTTACATGCCTAAAAGGTCTAGTACCCCAGAATATATGGTAGTTGTTGCAGAGTGAAGGAGTTTGGACTAATTTGACTGATTTCCTTTGTTTTGCAGTTTTTAAGTCAGATTTTTCCCTTAATGTCTTTGTCCAGGAGTGTCACTCTTCGGCTTAAGCGCTTTGGTGCTTCCAGGGCATTTCGCTGACTACCTGGACCTCATCCGGTCCCTCAGTCTGGGTCCTGCTCTTATCTATTCTGCAAAGTTTGCCCTGGCTTTCCCCTTGACCTTCCACACTTGGAATGGAATCCGGCATCTGGTATGTAAGCCGTTTTGGGGGACCCGCGTTGTATTTTGTTTCATTTTGCTTTGTGTTTGTGTGTGTTTTTGCAGCCAAGGGAGAATCTTGTTCTACCAAATCCCTCTCTCTTGTTACTATACAGGCCTGGGACATGGGCAAAGGATTGAAGATACCGCAGGTCTACCAGTCTGGGGTCGTTGTCCTCATCTTGACGGTTTTGTCCTCCGTTGGAATTGCAGCCATGTAAACGGAGTCAAGGGCAGCTCTCCTCCACCTCCTGAACCGTTTCTTAATCAAAGCATTAGGAGTGTGGCTTTCAGTTCTTGACCCGGATGAATAGATCACAGATCCATAAGGCCATTTTTTGCTGTCTCTCAGATCAGCCCAGATTATTATAGACATCCTTGCATATGCGTGTGATAGTTGCGGGATCGCCATGTAAATCCAAAGACTTCTAGAAGGCCGATATAAGCAGAATACTAGTTGGTGAAGAAGTTCACATACCCACAACGTACCACAAGCCTTTGCTTTTCTCGGCTGTGTGCCGTCTTTTCTTTCTCCCTCCACTTCCAAACAATATCAGTCTTTGTACCCAACTGAAAGAGAAGGGGGACTCCAATCGTGCAGTGGGTGAGCGAGCGTGTGGGTACACTTCTTCAAAGGACAACAATCCCCATTGATGGCTGAACTGCAGCAAGACCAGCACATTCAGGCTTTGGCCACCTCCAGCTGCCGTCCTATTCCTTGTCTCTTTATCTCCAGAATATTGGCCTGAGGGAGGTTTAAGGGCCTGAAGCCTGCTCTAGTGTCTTGTGCAGGTTTCTTCCAGCCATAGAGACCATCTCCTAATATCCTAACCCAAGGTTATGTCATTCCTATGTTCCTTGAGCATGACATAATCTTACATCAGGATGTTAGATTTCAAACCTTTCAACATCTGCTGCTCCTTTTCCTTTTGTCAGACATTTCCAACCAAATGAATGAGCATCACCTCCTCTGTAAATGTAAGCTGTCCTGTAATTATCAAGATACGCTGAAGTTGTTGCTTCGGTTTTATAGTGTTCTTGCCCTTTCGGTTAATAAATGAATAAGCCTCAGCCTTTTGCTGGGCTCCTAAAAGTTGTTTGGCAGTAACTTAGTTCAATCTTCTTTATTTCTGGTTAGGAAGAGAGAATAAAAAGGTAAAGGTTTCCCCTGACATTAAGTCTAGATGTGTCCAACTCTGGGGGGTGTTGCTCATCTCCATTTCTAAACTGATGTCGCAACTCAGGATAGATTCACCTTGCTCAAGACACCACCACACACCAAGGCTGTAGGTTTTGTAGTTTATTGAGAAAAAACAAAATCAAAACAGAAATAAGGATGCAAAAGTTCAGTAATCAAAACAGTCTTAAATGCAAAGGCAAAGTTCCCATAATCCAGAGGCAAATAACATAAAGCATAGTCCTTAAGCATTGGTTAAACAAGAGTCCATGGCAGGATGTCTTGACAAGGTCTCCAAAAATCAGGATCAAAATCAAAGTCCCAAAGAGCCAAAAGCTTTCCGCAAAAGCCAAGGTATTTCCACAGAAGTTAACAGGGTATAAGCTACATTGGACTGCCCTTCAATCAGATCATTAAATATGTTTTCCCAACATGAAAGCATTACGTTGACCTCTAGCTTCACGTTTGTTGGCAAGGCGTTTGCTTCTGCGAATTCTTAATTGTAAACAGCCCTGTCTAATCAAGTCTCCCATATCTTCAAGGTCGGATAGCTCATTATCTTTGCCCTGTTGGGCCTGGTCACCCTGGGAACTAAGAGGCCCTGAGCTCCCAGGAGGAACCTGGGAGCTCAAGTTTCATTATCTTTTATCTAAAACCACATTTTTTTACTCTGGGGAACAGAAATGCTGTCTCTTCTTCAGAATCAACACTGTCTGCTTTATTTGTCTGCTTCATAACCGGAACATGTTCAGAAACCTGTAACCCATCATCCTCCTCGTCCTGAGGAAACTCAGGCTCAGAAAGCTCAGGCTCAGACTGAACCACAAAAGCTGAAAAGCTGGTGTTATCTGTAGACACCTCCAAGTTCATGTGGCCAGCATGACTGCATGGAGTGTAGTTACCTTCCTGCCGAAGCGGTACCTATTGATCTACTCACATTTGCATGTTTTCAAACTGGGCCTAACAGTGGGACATTTCGGTCAACAAGTTCAACAGCTCAGAAGGGAGAATATGCACTAGAAAACCAAATGCGACAAGTCGCTTTGTTGGGCATTGATGCGAATTTGCTCTGGCTTTTAAAAATTAAGGCTGACTGCACCATCCAGATACTACTTAGAAGAGTCTCCTTTCTGAGCATAAAGTCCTGAGTTCTATTTTTGACACCTCTAGCTAGAGTTAGGAGTGATTTGTTTTAAAAAATGGTGAAGATTAGAATATTGATTTAGATGGAAAACACACTATCTGACATTCTTTGTATTGAAAGGAGCCCAGACACTTTTCAGTTCAACTCTTAAGAACAGAGCTGGGGAAAGCTTGCTTGTTGCCTGAAATTCAAGAAGACTGACCATTCTCAGTTGCTAGTTAGTTCTTTGATTTTTTAAAATAAACAGTTTGCATATTTTATTTATTTATTTATTATTTAAGCTTATATGCTGCCACTCCCCTGGGGCTCGGAGCGGCTTACAAGAATAGCTAAAATTTAACAAAATTTAAAAGCAATTTAAAACAATTTAAAAACAACAATATCAAACATTAAAAGCCTGTCTAAACAGGTATGTCTTACATGCCCTGCGGAAAGCTGGTAAGTCTCGCAAGGCACGGACTTCAGGTGGCAGAGTATTCCAGAGTGATGGTGCCACTGCTGTGAAGGCTCTGCGTCTGGTTGCTGTTAGACGCAAGGTCTTGATACTGGGGACTTCCAATAGATCTTGGTCCTCAGAACGGAGGGATCTCTGGGGTTGGTAGGGGGTGAGGCGGTCCCTCAGGTACATCGGCCCCAGACCATGCAAGGCCTTAAAGGTGAGTACCATCACTTTGAAAGTGATCCGGTGCTCAATTGGTAACCAATGCAGCTGTAGTAAGATTGGGGTTATGTGGCATCTCATCAGAATTCCTGCAAAAAGCCGAGTGGCTGCATTTTGTACCAACTTGAGCTTCCGGATCACCGACAGAGGAAGGCCAATGTAGAGGGCGTTACAGTAGTCCAGTCTTGAGATGACCGTGGCCTGGATTACCGTAGCTAGGTCGTCCCTGGACAGGGAGGGGGCCAGCCGTCTAGCCTGCCGCAGATGAAAGAAGGCGGTTCTGCTCACGGCGGAGACCTGGGCCTCCATCGTCAGCAGAGGGTCCAAAAGGACTCCCAGACTCTACCAATGAGGACGGGCGTAGCGCCTCGCCATCCAGGGTAGGCAGCTGAATGTCCCCACTGCCCGGTCGACCCAGCCATAGGATCTCTTGCTGGATTCACCCTCAACCTGCTGGCACGCAACCATCCAGTAATGGCCTCGAGGCACTGATGGAAACAATCGGGTACAGAGTCCGGTCAGCCTGCAGATCTTAAGACTCCTGTCAAGAAAAATCTGCTGATAGTACCCTGAGATGGGTCACAATGTTGGCTACATAAATACATGTTTAGCTTATAATAGCTTATATAACTTTATTCTTGTATCCCGCCACCATATCTCTGGAGGGAGTCAAGGTGGCTTACAGATGGCAGAAGGTGCCTAAAAACAAACATGAAACTGAACACAATATAAAATACAATAAAATAAAACACATGCACATATAACATCAATTCAGAGTACTACGAGGACGACTAGGGGCTATATATTTTCCTTGATAGAAGAGCCACATCTTCAAGTCCCTATGAAAGGAGGACAGTGTGGAGGCCTGTCTAATATCCCTGGGGAATGAGTTCCAAAGTTGTGGGGCCACCACCAAGAAAGCCCTCTCCCTCATCCCCACCAACCGCACTTGTGATGGTGTTGGGACCGAGAGGAGGTCCTCCCTACCAGCTCTTAGAGCCTGTGTTGGTTCATTGGGGGGATGCAGTCACAAAGATAGCCAGGACCCGAGCTGTTTAGAGCTTTATAGGTGATAACTAGCACTTTGAATTGGGCCCGGAAACTTATTGGCAGCTAATGGAGCTGCTTTAGTAGGGGCGTCATGTGTTCCCTATAGCTGGCTCCAGTTAGTAGCCTGGCTGCTGACCTTTGAACCAACTGCAATTTCCAAGCATTCTTCAAAGGCAACCCCACATAGAGAACATCACAGTAATCCAATCTGGAGTTAACTAAGGCATGGACCATGTCCAGCTTCTCAAGGTATGGTCACAGTTGGCGCACAAGCCTTAACTGTGCAAAAGCCCTTCCAGACACCACCGACACCCGAGCTTAAAGCATCAGCACTAGTTCAAGAGGACCCTCAGACTGCAGACCTGTGTCCTCAGCAAGAGTGTAATCCCATTGAGCACAGGTTGCCACCCTATATCCCAATCTGCGTCACGACTGACCAGGAGGACCTCTGTCTTGTCAGGAGTAAGCTTCAGCTTGTTAGCCCTTATCCAGTCCATCACAGTGGCCACACACTGGTCCAGGATCCGGGGAGCTTCCTTGGATTTCGGTGGAAAGAGTAATAGAGTTGTGTTTCATCTGCGTACGGGTGGCACCGAACTCCAAAACTCCGGATGACCTCTTTCAGCGGTTTCATGTATATATTAAAAAGCATGGGGATAGAATGGAACCTTGTGAGACCCCACAGGTCAAAGGCAGGGGTCCGAGCAAATCCCCCAGCTTAGCCAAGTGGGTATGATTCTCCAGGAAGGTGTGAAGCCACACTGCAGTGCAATTCCTCCAAGACCCATTCCAGAGAGCTGACCCAGAAGGATACCATGGTTGATGGTATCAAAAGCCTTTAAGATGTCCAGAACCAACAAGAACACACTCCCCGTTGAGCTCTCTGCGGAGGTCATCAGTCAAGGTGACCAAAGCCGTCTCCGTTCCGTGACCAGGCTTAAAATCAGACTGCGGTGGATCAAGATAATCTGTTTCATCCAAGAATGCTTGGGGTTGAGAAACTACCACCCAGACTTCCCCAACTCCACGTCCCCTAAACTGTTTAGGCCAGGAGTCCTCAAACTAAGGCCCGGGGGCTGAATATCGTCCTCCAAGGTCATTTATCCGGCCATTACTCAGGGTCAACCTAAATCTGAAACGACTTGTAAGCACACAACAACAACAATCCTATCTCATCAGCCAAAATCAGGCCCACATTTCCCATTGAAATACTAATAAGTTTATATTTGTTAAAATTTTTCTTCATTTTAATTATTATATTGTTTTAAGTGTTTTTGCACTACAAATAAGATATGTGCAGGGTGCATAGGATTCATTCATGTTTTTTTCAAATTATAATCCGGCCGTCCAACAGTTTGAGGGACTGTGACCTCTGTTTAAAAAGTTTGAGGACCCCTGGTTTAGGCCATAATTCCCAGGATCCCTGCTATTGACCATCCTGCTAAAACACTTGGAGAGCACCAGGTTCAGGAACAGATAAACTAGATCCAAAAGCGATGATTGTTTTATTGTATTACTGTATTATTGTTGTTGTTGCATCTCAAAAAAGCGTCATGAATTTTCTTCAGACTTACTGTTTGCTGTGCTGCCTGATCCTGCTTTACTCTGAAGTAATCCTTATTCTTTATATATATATGTATATATGTATATATATACACACACACACACACGCACGCACACACACACACACAGTATAATTGTTGCAGCCTTAATTTGAATCGCAAAACCAAATTACGTTTTAGTTTTGAGATTCAAATTAGCATTTTGGGCAAAAGTTTCACAAATAATAATATAAAGAAGTATTTACTGTATATACTCGAGTATAAGCCTAGGTTTTCAGCCGTTTTTATAGGCTGAAAAAGTTCCTCTCAGCTTATACTTGGGTCAATGTTATTTAATATTTTACTCTGTTGTTATTATTTTTATTACATGTATTATTTTACTCTATTATTATTATTGCATTTATTATTTTACTCTATTATTATTACATTATTATTTTTCTTTATTATTGTTATTATTAGATGTATTATTTGACTATTTATTATTGTCATTATTACATTTATTATTTTACTATATTATTACTGTTATTATTACATTTCCATTATTTTAAAAAGGTAAAGGAAGTCCAGTCATGTCTGACTCTGGGGTGTGGTGCTCATCTCCATTTCTAAGCCGAAGAGCCAGTGTTGTCCGTAGACACCTCCAAGGTCATGTGGCCGGCATGACTGCATGGACCGCCGTTACCTTCCCACTGGAGCGGTACCTATTGATCTACTCACATTTCCATGTTTTCGAACTGCTAGGTTGGCAGAAGCTAGGGCTGACAGCGGAAGCCCACACCGCTCCCCGGAATCAAACCTGCGACCTTTCGATCAACAAGCTCAGCAGCTCAGTGCTTTAACCCACCATTATTTTACTCTATTATTATTATTATTATTATTATTATTATTATTATTATTATTATTATTACTTTATGTTACTCTCTTTATTCTTATTGGAAGGATACATAAGCACATTTACGTTGAAGAAGGTTAAAATCAGAGTTGGACAGACTTATCTTAAATTACATTGTTATATAAATATTCAAAAAACATTTAACCTTCTGATGCCTCAATTAATGTAATTTTATTGGTATCTGTTTTTATTTTGAAACTAACCAGTAGCTGCTGTATTTCCCACCCTAGGCTTATACTTGAGTCAATACATTTTCCCAGTTATTGTGGTTAAAATTAGGTGCCTCGGTTTATATCCGTGTCAGCTTATACTCAAGTATATGCGGTATATCCTGCTATTTCTCTCCCAAAAGAGACTTAAAGTAGCTAATGCTTTAAAAAAACATATACTGTACTCCAACTAATTTCTTTGATTAGGGACTGACCCTAATTCAAAGCAAAGCCCCATAGGAATGTGTGAAATGATTATGGCATTTGTTTTATGTAGTGTCTTATTACTGTGAAAGCATTTTAAGACATGATAATACCATTCCATCTGATTTTATTCAACGGCATCACTCAGATATCATTGCTGCCCCTTATCCAGTTGGGCAAATCTTTTTTTGGGCAGCAGAGTTGGCTTTCCTCTTCCTTTGCTTCAGGTTTGGACAAGTTGAGAAATGCATGAGATTTGTATATTTTCACCGTTGTTTGGACTTGATGGAATACGCTTCTTGTTGAGTGATTAAGTGAAAAAGAGAAGTAAAGCTGGGGTTGGAACAGGAGAGGGCCTGGGAATGCGGGGAAACGCAAACACATCGGAGTGGCTTGACACATGGAATAGATTTGACTTCCTTGATTTAACTTCCAGTCATCCTAATAGAATACGTTTGTTTGGACCTTGAGAGGGACATTTAACTGCATGTTTCTCCAAGGCAAGATTTGGTTGCCCCTTCCCTTTCGGATGCAGCCTTACTAATCTCCGAAACATGGCTGGCTTTTGTCAAAGGCCTGCTGGGAGACAGCGCCTCGAGTGAGACGGCACTTTTCGGCTTGGCTTCCATGGTTCCCGGGCAACAGGAAGCCAACAGTTCAGGGGTGCTGACCCCTTTGGATTTCCCTTCCAGCGACCGAGGCCGGTTCAAGGCAGGGGTCTCTGCCGAAATGGCTCTCCTTGGAGGAGTAAACTCTCTGGAGTTGGGGCGGCTTGTGGCTGAGGTCTTGGGGCTCGCCATGTCTTTGACCCGGACGTCCATGGAGCCAGGTTGGCGTGAGAGCGGGACCTGACTGCCACTTCTTTGTCTCAGGTCCTTGGAATCCGGCTCCTGAAAGGCTGGGGCATCGGACGAAACCTCTTTTTTCAATCGGACATCAATACAGCCAGGCTGGCGGGAGAGGGGGTGCTTAGGGCTGGCCATCCCGCTGGATTTGACTGCTTCTTGAGCTGGCATTTTCCCCTCGGAGCCTCTGCTCGAAGGCCCTCCAAGTTTGGCAGAAGTCTCTTTGGTGGGATGTGCAGGAGGGTCGCTTGGCTATAGGACAAAATAGGTATTATCACATATACAAAATTTCTCACGTTAAAAGTGTATTTAAAACACTCAAATCAATTTTTATTACAGTCATAGACCTAATAATAATAATAATAATAATAATAATAATAATAATAATAATAAATCAGGGGCACAAAAGACCAGTTATTAATTGACAAAATGATTCTGGAGAACTGCAAAAGCCAAAAAACCAGTCTTCACATGACGTGGATTGACTACAAAAAAGCCTTTGACACACTCCCACACAGTTGGATCATCAAGTGCCTAGACACCATCGGGATTTGGAACGTTGGCACTTTTATTGAAAATATGATTTTTTTGGTCGTGTCAGGAGCAACCACTCCTGTTGTGAGAGAATTGGCCGTCTGCAAGGACGTTGCCCAGGGGACGCCCGGATGATTTCTGATGTTTTGTCATCCTTTGGGAGGCTTCTCTCTTGTCCCCGCATGAGGAGCTGGAGCCGATAGAGGGAGCTCATCCGCCTCTCCTGGGATTCGAACCTGCGACCTGTCGGTCTTCAGTCCTGCCAGCACAGGGCTTTAACCCACTGCGCCACCGGGGGCTCCGAAAATTTGCTGAAGCACTGGAAAACTGAACTGTTTGTTGGAAATGAAAACTATGGACTTGTCAACATCAGAAGAGGAATTTTCCAGGGAGACTCATTGTCCCCACTGCTTTTCATCATTGCCATGATCCCTCTGTCAACAATCTTACAAAAAATAAACCTCGGCTATCAAATGTCTCAGAGATCTCACAAAATTTCACATCTGCTGTACACGGATGACCTGAAGCTGTATGGGAAAACCGAAACTGAAATCCAGTCTCTGACTAACACTGTCCGAATCTTCAGCACAGATATCAACATGGAGTTTGGTTTGGACAAATGTTTGACAGTGGCACTGAAGAAGGGAGAAATCATTGAAAGTGAGGGCATAAATATGCCCAATGGCCAAGCAATCAAGTGTCACCAGCCAGAGGCCTATAAATATCTGGGCATACTATAGCTGGACAACATCAAACATRAACATGTGAAAACTGTGGTCAGCAAAGAATACATTCAGAAGGTCAGAAAAATTCTCAAAAGCAAGCTCAATGGAGGCAACACCATCAAGGCCATAAACACCTGGGCCATACATGTCATAAGATATACTGCTGGCATCATAAACTGGAGACAGGCAGAACTGGACAATTTGGACAGAAAAACAAGAAAACTCATGACCATTCATAATTCACTACATCCTCGCAGTGATGTTGACCGGCTCTATCTGCCTAGAAAGTCTGGGGGCAGAGGACTTTTACAAGTCAAGCAAGCAGTTGAAGAAGAAAAACACGCCCTGGCAGAATATGTCAAGGAAAGCCAAGAACTTGCTTTAATTGAAGTCAATAATCGGAAACTTCTCAAAGCACAGCGGACAAAGAGTCAGTACAAGAAAACTGCACTCCAATCCAGAGCTGACAGCTGGCACAACAAAGCCTTACATGGGCAGTTCCTTGAGGAGATTGAAGGAAAAGTTGACAAGGAGAAGACCTGGTGATGGCTCATGAATGGAACCCTGAAGAAGAAGACAGAAGGCCTGATTCTTGCAGCCCAGGAGGATCATGAGATAAAAGGCTCTTTGAAAAGTGCACAGAAAATACAACTAGTGCAAAATGCTCCAGCTCCCCACGCGGGGACATGAGAGAAGCCTCTCACAAGGATGGTAAGACTTCAAAACATATGGGTGTCTGTCCCCCTGGGCAACGTCTTTGCAGATGGCCAATTCTCTCACACCAGAAGAGACTTGTCATTTCTCAAGTTGCTCCTGACATACACACACACACACAAACCCTCTGGTTTTGGCTTGCACAGCCTTAAGTTGTGTATGAGTCAGAATATCTAAAAGATCACTTCCTCCCATAGTAACCTGCCTGGAATGCAAATATCTTCCTTGGAAGCCTTGTTGTATGTCCTACCAACTACCCTGAGAGGTTTGGTCAGTGAGTAAGCCTTTGTTACTAACAGCATCTCAATTACAGAAACTCCCAAAAGAACTTGGAAGCTGGTGCCATCTTTGTTTTGCTGTAGGCAGGCACCACACTTGGTCCATTTATGGATGGACCCTCAAATCTCTGATTAGGGCAAATAACTGTTGCATTTGGCAAAGGTTGGCAAAGGACGTGCAGCCGGGGTGTTACCTTGCCGATGATTTCTGGGCTGAAACCATTGCAGGCACTGCGCAGGACCTCCGCTTTGTTGACCCACTCTGTGAGTCGGGCCGCTGCGTCCACTGAGCGGCAGGTGAGGTTCACTTTGGCTGGAGGAATCTTCAGTGGCATATCCCAGGTGCCCAAGTAGGTACCCCAAGGGGAAGCCTGTAGGGAGGGACATAACGTTGGCATACAGAACTCCTGTGATCAACAGAAAATACTGGAAGGGTTTGGTGGGCATTGACCTTGAGTTTTGGAGTTGTAGTTCACCTACATCCAGAGAGCACTGTGGACTCAAACAATTATGGATCTGAACCAAACTTGGCACGAATACTCAATATGCCCAAATGCAAACACTCGTGGCGTTTGGGAAAAACAGGCCTTGACATTTGGGAGTTGCTGGGATTTATAGTTCACTAACAAAGAACCTTCTGAACCCTACTAACAATAGAATTGGGCCAAACTTCCCACACAGAACTCCCATGACCAACAGAAAGTACTGTGTTTTCTGATGGCCTTTGGTGACCCCTCTGACACCCCTTTGAGACCCCTTGAGGGGTCCCGACCCCCAGGTTGAGAAACGCAGATGAAGGGTTTGAAGACATGATAATCAAGTTTGCAGACGGGAACAAATTGGGAGGGAGAGCCAAGTCTCCAGAAGACAGGAGCAGAAGTCAAAACATTAACAGATGAGAGAGATGATGGGCCAAAACTAACACAACGTTCAACAGGGGCAAATGCAAGACACTCCATTTAGGCAGAAAAAAGTGCAATGCAAAGATACAGAATGGGGGACGATGCCTGGCTCGAGAGCAAGACGTATGGAAAAGATCTTGGAGTTCTTGTGGGGAGGAAGGAGAAGGTGAAAGAAGAAGAAGCACTTTATTTTTTTACCCCGCCTCCATCTCCCCGAGGGGACTTGGGGTGGCTTACATGGGGCCAAGCCCAAGGTAACATACAATTAAAAACAGAACAATAACATATTAAAATAGCATTAAAAACAGCATAAACAATAATATACAAATAAATAATATACAAATATACAAGCATCAAAAGCAACAACGGACTCATTTTTGGAGCAAGGAGGGGCAATATGTGAAACTAGTTAAAGGATAGGGTGGTCAATAAGGTGGATAGAAACATGTAGTAGTATAGAAATAATGGCATAGAAATAGAGCAATTAAACAGGATCAATTCTGCTTAACTTTAAAATGTGGTGATAGAATATAGGAATTTGAATTCAGGTCATGATTCATAGAATCATAGAATCAAAGAGTTGGAAGAGACCTCATGGGCCATCCAGTCCAACCCCCTGCCAAGAAGCAGGAATATTGCATTCAAATCACCCCTGACAGATGGCCATCCAGCCTCTGTTTAAAAGCTTCCAAAGAAGGAGCCTCCACCACACTCCGGGACAGAGAGTTCCACTGCTGAACGGCTATCACAGTCAGGAAGTTCTTCCTCATGTTCAGATGGAATCTCCTCTCTTGTAGTTTGAAGCTGTTCCGCGTCCTAGTCTCCAAGGAAGCAGAAAACAAGCTTGCTCCCTCCTCCCTGTGACTTCTTCTCACATATTTATACATGGCTATCATGTCTCCTCTCAGCCTTCTCTTCTTCATGCTAAACATGCCCAGTTGCCTCTCATAGGGCTTGTTCTCCAGACCCTTGATCATTTTAGTCGCCTCCTCTGGACACATTCCAGCTTGTCAACATCTCTCTTGAATTGTGGTGCCCAGAATTGGACACAATATTCCAGATGTGGTCTAACCAAAGCAGAATAGAGGGGTAGCATTACTTCCTTAGATCTAGACACTATGCTCCTCTTGATGCAGGCCAAAATCCCATTGGCTTTTTTTGCCGCCACATCACATTGTTGGCTCATGTTTAACTTGTTGTCCACGAGGACTCCAAGATCTTTTTCACACGTACTGCTCTCGAGCCAGGCATCGTCCCCCATTCTGTATCTTTGCATTTAGTTTTTTCTGCCAAAGTGGAGTATCTTGCATTTGTCACTGTTGAACTTCATTTTGTTAGTTTTGGCCCATCTCTCTAATCTGTCAAGATCGTTTTGAATCCTGCTCCTGTCCACTGGAGTATTGGCTATCCCTCCCAATTTGGTGTCGTCTGCAAACTTGATGATCATGCCTTCTAGCCCTTCATCTAGTCATTAATAAAGATGTTGAACAGGACCGGGCCCAGTCAAGTCATGAGTCAATCATCTGGGGAACATTTATTTATTTATTTCGTCTATTTATACCCCGCCCTTCTCCCCTTGAAGGGGGGACTCAGGGCGGCCTAACCAAAGCATCATAAAAACAACCACAGTACAATCAAAATATTAAAAATTAAAACATCAAAAAATTAATTAAGACTAATCCATTAAAATCAAAATCCAAAAACCGGTCCGAGTCAATTCATTGCCATAAGTTGTGTGATCTTCTTCCACTTGCTGCTCATGGATCCAACGCTTGGTCCCATAACCAGGTCTTGATTTTCCTTCTAAAAGACAAGAGGGAGGTGGCCAATCTGATATCTCTAGGGAGGGTGTTCCATAGGCGGGAGGCCACTGCTGAGAAGGCCCTGACTCTCGTCCCCATCAACCGTGTTTGCAATAGTGGTGGGATTGAGAGCAGGGCCTCTCCTGAAGATCTTAAACTTCGTGATGGCTCGTGGCAGGAGAAACGTTCGGACATGTAGTCTGGGCCAGAACCGTTTAGAGCTTTAAAGGTTAAAACAAGCACTTTGAATTGTGCTCGGAAGCTGATCGGTAGCCAGCGGAGTTGGCGTAACAAAGGAGTTGTATGTTCCCTGTACGTCACTCTGGTGAGCAACCTGGCTGCTGACCGTTGGACTAGTTGAAGCTTCCAGGCAGTCTTCAAAGGCAGCCCCATGTAGAGTGTGTTGCAGTAGTCTATTCGGGATGTAACAAGAGCATGAACCACCATGGCCAAGTCAGACTTCTCAAGTCATCACGTCCCCTTCTTTTCATTAAACTAAGCATCCCTAGCTCCTTGTTCTCTGTATGTTAAAATGTGATGTGTGGATTGAATGAAACTATCTGATTGGAGTACAATTGGGGTCTGGTGAAGGCTGAAGACCCCAACCTAAGAAGAATGAAGCCTGGAAAACTGCAAAAGGAGGTGAAGAATTCATGATAAAAAGTTACTGATGAGAACTGTCATTGCTGACCTGTCGAACTGTGGTTGAAAACAACATGTTTACATAGTCATAGATGAAGATTCTTTAAGTTAAGGAAGTCTAACCACAACTGTCAAGGGGTTAAATCAATATATTTTAAAGGAGGAACATAACATGTTAGGAAATGACGGGTCATAAGCCAACAATGCCATGCGGCAGCAGAAAAAGCCAATGGGATTTTGGCCTGCATCTAGTGTCTAAATCAGGCATGGGCAAACTTCTGCCCTCCAGGTGTTTTGGACTTCAACTCCCACAATTCCTAACAGTTAGGAATTGTGGGAGTTGAAGTCCAAAACATCTGGAGGGCAGAAGTTTGCCCATGCCTGGTCTAGATCCAGGGAAGCCATGCTAGCCCTCTCTTCTGCTTTGGTCAGACCATACATGGAATCACACTGTGTCCAATTCTGGGCACCGCAATTGAAGGGAGATGTTGACTCTAAGCTGGAATGTGTCCAGAGGAGGGCGAATGAAAGGATCAAGGGTCTGGAGTACAAGCCCTATGAGGAGTGGCTTAAAGAGCTGGGCATGTTTAGCCTGCAGAAGAGAAGGCCGAGAGGAGACATGATGAGTGCCATGGATCAAGAGGAGAGGGGAAGTCATAGGAGGAGGGAGCAAGCTTGTTTTCTGCTGCCCTGCAGACTAGACCGCAATGAAGCAATACCTTCAAAGTACAGGAAAGAAAGGCGATTCCACCTGAACCTTAGGAAGCACTTCCTAACTGGGAGAGCTGTTCAGCAGTGGAACTCTCTACCCCGGAGTGTGGTGGAGGCTTTGAAGCAGAGGCTGGGTGGCCATCTGTGGGGTGCTTTGAATGGGATTTTCCTGCTTCTTGGCAGAATGGGGTTGGACTGGATGACCCGCGAGTTCTCTTCCAACTCCAGGATGCTACGATTCTATGATTCTCCTCCATCCATTTATGAGAAAAGCCTCACCTTTGAACGTGGGATTGTCGGGAGCAGATGTCCTCTGTCATCGGCTATAAATTGCGTATAACCTTCTCGGGTGGAAGGGTGCTGCGGGGAGAAAAGAGTTCAGGCAACATCAAAAAAGGAGAAATGTGATCAAGTGCAAGAATACTGGAAAATGACTGAAGGGGAAATCAATAGAAAGTTAAATTTACAAAGAGTAATGGTCAATAGAAATGTACTACATGCATGGATAACAGGAGTGAAGCATATACAAAAAGAAAAATTGGTTGACAAATTAATAGCGTGTGCACAAATTGTTCTAGTGAGGGGTTGGAAGGATAAAACAAAATGGACACTGACTAATTGGTATAACAATCTATATAAATAAAAATGTAGTTTTCGTTTGTGTGATTAACAGAACTCAAAAACCACTGGACAAATTGACACCCAATTTGTATATTTTTTTTTGTTAAAACTGTTTATTTTGATTATGGTACATAACAGAAAAGCAAACCATGGCAAATCAGATATAATCAGGTACCAATATTTTTGAGGTGTACATGCCTCTCTACCTTATTCAATCAATCAGTTAATTTTGACGTTAAGTAATTAAGAATTACTATATAAATAAAAATGTAATGTTCGTTTGTGGGATTAACAGAACTCAAAAACCAGCAGGCGAATTGACACCAAATTTGGACACAAGACACCTAACAACCCAATGTATGTCCTTCACTCAAAAAAATTGATTTTGTCATTTGGGAGTTGTAGTTGCTGGGATTTATAGTTCACCTACAATCAAAGAGCATTCTGAACCCCACCAACGATGGAATGAACCAAACTTGGCACACAGTTCTCCCATGACCAACAGAAAATACTGGAAGGGTTTGGTGGGCAGTGTCCTTTGGTTCTGGAGTTGTAATTCACCTACATCCAGAGATCACTGTGGACTCAAACAATGATGGATCTGGACCAAACTCTACACGAATACTCAATATGCCCAAATATACACACTGGTGGAGTTTGGGGGAAATAGAATCTTGGCATTTGGGAGCTGTAGTTACTGGGATTTGTAGTTCACCTACAATCACAGAGCATTCTGAACCCCACCAATGATAAAACTGGGCCAAACCTCCCACACAGAAGCCCCATGACCACCAGAGTGGGCCACAGCAACGCGTGGCAGGGGACGGCTAGTATATAAATAAAAATGTAATGTTCGTTTGTGGGATTAACATTAACTCAAAAACCACTGGACGAATTGACACCAAATTTGGACACAATGCACCTATTGCACATAACCTATATTCACATATACACAAATATATATACACACAAGACACATATACACAGACTGGGCCCCAGCAATGCGTGGTAGGGGACAGCTAGTCTATATAAATAAAAATATAATGTTCGTTTGCGGGATTAACAGAACTCAAAAACCACTGGACGAATTGACACCAAATTTGGACACAAGACACCTCTCAGGCCAACAAGTGACCATCACTCATAAAAACATGAAAAACACAGCAGAAGGGACTTTAAAAGTCGAAAAAGCAAAAAGACACTGCAGCGCAAAAACAATCCACCCACCCACCCCCGGCAAACAAAGCACACAATAGCATATTCACACTCTCTTCCGGACTACAGTTCCCAGCATCCCCTAGACCAGGTCTTTTAGGAGAGGAGGATGATCCAAATGCACTGCTTCTCCTTGGATTTCTTTGAGAGCATTCTAATCCCTGCATATTTCCAATTTACTATTCCTGAACTGCAACTTCTATGCAATCCTCCAGATAGATAGATTAGATGGAGATAGATAGGTAGGTAAATAGATTGATCAGGAGGACTGCTGGGAGTTGCAGTCCAAGAATAGGTAGAAAAGGAAGAAAGGAGAGAAAGAGGAAGGGAAAGAAAAAGGGGGGAGGAAGGGAAGAGGAAGAGAAGGAAGGAGAGAATGAAAGAAATAAGGGAAGGAATGAAGGAGAGAAAGAGGGAGGGAAGGTTGGCCACAGCAACGCGTGGCGGGTACAGCTAGTATTTCATATATCCAATCCTAGCAACAATTGGGGATGGGGAGAACTTGGGGTATGCACCTTTAAGACCAACCCAAATAAATAATAAAGGTGCGGTATGCAACTTTAAGACCAACCTCTAGACTGGATTACTGTAATGCACTCTACGTGGGGCTGCCCTTGAAAACGGCTCGGAAATTCCAGATGGTCCAACGGGCGGCAACCATGTTGTTAACCGGGGCTCCTTACAGGGAGCGGTCAACCCTCCTGTTCAAGGAGCTCCACTGGCTGCCATTCATTTTCCAGACCCAATTCAAGGTGCAGGTTCTCACCTACAAAGCCCTGAACGGTTTGGGACCCGCCTACCTTCGTGACCGCATCTCTGTATATGAACCCACATGATCTTTTCGATCATCTGGAGAGGCCCTGCTCACGCTCCCACCTGCATCACAAGCAGGATTGGTGGAGATGAGAGGGTCTTTTCGGTGGTGTTTTTAAATTGCTTGTATTGTTATTGTTATTGCTTGTATTGTTGCATTTTGGGCTCGGCCTCATGTAAGCCGCACCAAGAGATCGTAACGGAGTATAAAAAAAGTATTATTATTATTATTATTATTATTATTAACCCAGGGGTCCTCCTGGACTCAGCGCTGACGCTTGACGTGCAGGTGTTGGCGGTGGCTGGGAGGGCCTTTGCACAACTGCGACCTTACTTCGTGAAGTCTGACTTGACCATGGTGGTCCATACCTTAGTTACCTCTAGACTGGACTACTGTAATGCACTCTATGTGGGGCTACCCTTGAAGATGGCCCGGAGCTGGGCATGTTTAGCCTGAAGAAGAGAAGGCTGAGAGGAGACATGATAGCCATGTATAGATAAGTGAGAGGAAGCCATAGGGAGGAGGGAGCAAGCTTGTTTTCTGCTGCCTTGGAAACTAGGGCTCGGAACAGTGGCTTCTTACAGGGAGAGGTCAACCCCCCTGTTTACGGTGATTTTTCCCAATAAAACAGTGATTTTTCCCAATAAAAGGTCTCACCAAGTGGAAGGAAGTGCCACCGAGGTTTATTAGCAATTCAGCTGAAAAGGATGCAATGCAGTAATGATTCGCCAAGCAGAGCATGTGGTTACAGAAGTAAAGGCCATTTTTATAGAAAATAGAGAGTTCTGAGTTTCAAAATTCCCGCTCCCCCCTCCCGCCCAGCTCAAAGGGGATTGGCTGACGCGCAAACAGCTGGGAGGAGGCTTGGCCATCCCCCATGCATCAGGACCAATCACAGGTCTTTCGCGGTGCACCAGAGCCTATCAGGAGGCTCCTGCTGCCTTGACGCTCCAGCAAATCAGAAGGGAGGGAGGCGGGATGAAGGGAGACAATGCATTCTGGAGTGGATTATGACAAAATTGTCCCTGAGGCTTAGCGAGATCTGGGTGAGGGGTCTGCCAGCCAAGCCATTCTATTGTGTCTAAGGCAATAAACATATGTTAAAGAAATCCAGGTTTTCCTGTCACCATCAGATATGACACAAAGGGGAAGACTTGGGTGGAAGTCCTTTGTGGAGAAGTTTGAAAGAAAAACGGCTTGGAGGAAAAGAGGACTTTTCTAAGGTCATATTCCCCCCATTGTTATATGATTAAAAAGTCTGCCAAACAGAAATCCTAATGGTGGCCCAATGGTTGCCCAACTCCGAACACAAAAGGATTTCCTTTACTATTGTCCATGCAAAGAATGTCCAAAGATAAGGGTATATGCAAGATCTCACCTGTTTAGTTACTCTTGGAAGGCCCCAGTTCCGCAAGTTCTGGGGAGCATAGGCATCCTCATACTGCAAATGACGACAGAAGGGGAAAGGCATAAGGAATCAGCAAGGCTAATACAAATCCACAGTCTGATGCTGCAGCTAAAAAGGCAAACACGATCCTTGGTTGCATCAATAGGAACACAGTATTGAGATAAAGGGGAGTCATAGCCCTTTTCTCTTCTGCTTTGGTCAGATCCCACCTGGAGGGACCCTGTGTCTAGGTCTGGGCAAAACAAATCAAATGGCCCTCTGCCGGGACAGCTTTGATGGTGTCTTCCTTTATAACAGAAGGGGGTTGAATTGAATGGCCGTTGGGGTCCCTTGTAATTCTATGATTCTATAATAATAATCTCTGATGATGATAATGATGGAGTCTCCATCTCTGGATGGCTGGATGGCCATCTGTCAGGAGAGCTTTGATGGTGTCTTCCTTTATTACAGAAAAGGGTTGAACTGAATGGCCTTTGGGGTCCTTTGTAACTCTATAATTCTATAATAATAATCTCTGATGATGATAATGATGGAGTCTCCATCTCTGGGTGGCTGGATGGCCATCTGTCAGGAGAGCTTTGATTGTGTCTTCCTTTATTACAGAACTGAATGGCCTTTGGGGTCACTTATAACTCTATGATTCTATAATAATAATCTCTGATTATGATAATGACAGAGTCTCCATCTCTGGATGGCTGGATGGTCATCTGTCAGGAGAGCTTTGATTGTGTCCTCCTTTATTACAGAACTGAATGGCCTTTGGGGTCCCTTGTAACTCTATAATTCTATAATAATAATCTCTGATGATGATAATGATGGAGAGTCTCCATCTCTGGATGGCTGGATGGCCATCTGTCAGGAGAGCTTTGATTGTGTCTTCCTTTATTACAGAACTGAATGGCCTTTGGGGTCCCTTGTAACTCTATGATTCCATAATTAATAATCTCTGATGATGATAATGACGGAATCTCCATCTCTGGATGGCTGAATGGCCATCTGTCAAGAGAGCTTTGATTGTGTCTTCCTTTATAACAGAACAGGGTTGAATTGAATGGCCTTTGGGGTCCCTTGTAACTCTATAATTCTATAATAATAATCTCTGATGATGATAATGACGGAATCTCCATCTCTGGATGGCTGGATGGCCATCTGTCAGGAGAGCTTTGATTGTGTCTTCCTTTATTACAGAACTGAATGGCCTTTGGGGTCCCATGTAACTCTATGATTCCATAATTAATAATCTCTGATGATGATAATGACGGAGTCTCCATCTCTGGAGGTTTTTAAGCATTAGATGGATGGCCATCTGCCAGGAGAGATTTGGGGCTCTCTTTAGGATTCTGGGATTCCTATAGAGAGTCTCTAGGCTCTCTTCCATCTTTAGGATGCTCTGACTCCCAAAGACAATCTTTCTGGGGAAAGGTGACACTTTTCTCCCCTTACCTGGCCAGAACTGTAATGCGTTGCCATGCTGTTTCCTCTGGATGCTGTTTGGGCTGTTTCTTGGCAACGGTGGACTGTGCGCATGCGCGGAAGACAATAGGCAGGGAGAACAGAGGAGTGGGCGGAGAAGAGGCCTCTGAAGCCACGCCCATCCCCGGTCAGGCCCCGCCCACTTTCCCCATTCATAGATTCAAATGAAACCTCTTTAAACCTAGATGGCCCAGGAGTCTCTTCCAACTCTATACATACACAAGCATGTGGACAATTCAGCAAAACAACAGAGGGGAAACAAACAGGCACATGAAATCACTCTCAACAAAAGATTCCCCCCAGGCGCTTCCAAGCCATTGAATGCAAATCAAGGTGATCAGCTGAAACATTCACAGCTAGCCCCAACAAACAAAAGTCCTTTGTTCTTGTGGGTTTTTTTCGGGCTATATGGCCATGTTCTAGAGGCATTTCTCCTGACGTTTCGCCTGCATCTATGGCAAGCATCCTCAGAGGTGAGACCTCACCTCTGAGGATGCTTGCCATAGATGCAGGCGAGACGTCAGGAGAAAAGCCTCTAGAACATGGCCATATAGCCCAAAAAAACCCACAAGAACTGAGTGATTCCAGCCATGAAAGCCTTCGACCAGACAAAAGTCCTTTGTCTCACCTGGTCATTCCACAGATATATAAACCCATTTTTCCTACTTCCAACAGACCTCACTACCTCTGAGGATGCTTGCCATAGATGCAGGCGAAACGTCAGGAGAAAAATTGCCTCCAGAACATGGCCACATAGTCCAGAAAAACCTACAACAACCATGGATTCCGGCCATGAAAGCCTTCGACAATACAGAAAGGAGGAAACCATGAAAATGAACAAAATCTGGCTACAAGTATTAAAAGAACTCTAAAATCAGGTCAGTAAATAAAAAAAAAAGTCTGGACAGGAAATAATCAGGGCGAGCTAACACCTCCCAACAAAGTATTCCACCAGGCAGGAAGAAGCCAGACCTTGAAGCTGCAAGGCCTTTCAATGCTAATCAAGGTGGCCAATGGAAACATTCACTCTTGCCTCAAGCAGAGAGGAGTTCTTTCTCCCACCCTGGACATTATTACACAGATATAGTAAAGGTAAAGGCCGTCCCATTAAGTCCAGTCATGTCTGACTCTGGGGTGTGGTGCTCATCTCCATTTCTAAGCCGAAGAGCCAGCGTTGTCCATAGACACCTCCAGGGTCATGTGGCCGGCATGACTGCATGGACCGCCGTTACCTTCCCGCCAGAGCGTACCTATTGATCTACTCACATTTGCATGTTTTCGAACTGCTAGGTTGGCAGAAGCTAGGGCTGACAGCGGAAGCTCACGCCGCTCCCCGGAATCGAACCTGCGACCTTTCGATCAACAAGCTTAGCAGCTCAGTGCTTTAACCCACTGCGCCACCGGGGGCTCCTTACACAGATATATCCACCCCATTTTCCTAATTTCCAACAGACCTCCTCTGAGGATGCCTGCCATAGGTGTGGATGAAACGTCAGGAGAGAATGCTTCTGGAACATGGCCAGGCAGCCTGGAAAACTCACAACAACACAACATTATTTATGTATTTATTTATTTATTATTTACTAGCTGTACCCGGCACGCGTTGCTGTGGCCAACCTTCCCTCCCTCTTTCTTTCCTTCCTTCCCTCTTTCCTTCCTTTCCTCTATTTCTTTCCCTTCCCATTTCTCTTCTTCTTTCTTCCATTTCTACCTGTTTCTATCCCCCTTTCTTTGTTCTTTGGTTACATCCTTCTCTCCTTCCTTCCCTGTCTTTAGTTCCTTCTCTCCTTCCTTCCGTGTCTTTTTCCTTTCACTTTCTTCTTCCCTTCCCTTCCTTCCTTCCTTCCTTCCTTCCTTCCTTCCTTCCTTCCTTCCTTCCTTCCTTCCTTCCTTCCTTCCTTCCTTCCCCCTTCATTCCTTCCCTCTTTCCCTCCTTCTCTCATTACTTCTTGACTGTCCCATTTAATTTGTATTATATAGTAATATTTTATATATATATTGTATGTAACATATTATATGTTACATATATAACAATATATAAAATATTGTATTTATATCTTACATAGAAAGAAGGAAAGGAAAAAGGAAGGATGGGCAGGAAGGAAGGAAAAAGGAAGGGGGGAAGGAAGGAGGGAAAGAAGGAAAGGAAGGAGGGAAAGGAAGGAGGGGGATGAAGAAAGGAGGGAGGGAAGGAAATGAAGGGGAAGGAAATGAAGAAAGGGAAAGAAGGAGGAAAGGGAGGGAGGGAGGAAAAGAAGGAAAGGAAGAAAAAAGGAGGGACAGGAAAGCAGGGAAGGAGGGAAAGAAGGAAAGGAAGGAGAAGGAAGGAGGGAGGGACAGGAAGGAAGGAGAGGGGGAGGAAAGGAAGGGGAAGGAAGGAAGTAAAGGAAATAAAATGACAACAACAACAATAATAATACATCACACAGTCCTAGACACTTGGGAAGTGTCCGATGTGTGATCCAATACAACAGCCAGCAGAGTGATCTTGTCTGCTGTGGACTCAACTTGTTGTGTTTCAAATAATAACAACAACAACAACAACAACAACAATACATCACACAATCCTAGACACTTGGGAAGTGTCTGATGTGTGATCCAATACAACTGCCAGCAGAGTGATCTTGTCTGCTGTGGACTCAACTTGTTGTGTTTCAGATAATAGCAACAACAACATCAACAACAACAACAATACATCACACAATCCTAGACACTTGGGAAGTGTCTGATGTGTGATCCAATACAACCGCCAGCAGAGTGATCTTGTTCGCTGTGTACTAACCTTGTTATGTATCAAATAACAACAACAACAACAACAATAATACATCACACAATCCTAGACACTTGGGAAGTGTCTGATGTGTGATCCAATACAACTGCCAGCAGAGTGATCTTGTCTGCTATGGACTCAACTTGTTGTGTTTCAAATAATAACAACAACAACAACAACAATACATCACACAATCCTAGACACTTGGGAAGTGTCCGATGTGTGATCCAATACAACTGCCAGCAGAGTGATCTTGTCTGCTATGGACTCATCTTGTTGTGTTTCAAATAATAACAACAACAACAACAACAATACATCACACAATCCTAGACACTTGGGAAGTGTCCGATGTGTGATCCAATACAACTGCCAGCAGAGTGATCTTGTCTGCTATGGACTCATCTTGTTGTGTTTCAAATAATAACAACAACAACAACAACAATACATCACACAATCCTAGACACTTGGGAAGTGTCCGATGTGTGATCCAATACAACTGCCAGCAGAGTGATCTTGTCTGCTATGGACTCATCTTGTTGTGTTTCAAATAATAACAACAACAACAACAACAATACATCACACAATCCTAGACACTTGGGAAGTGTCCGATGTGTGATCCAATACAACTGCCAGCAGAGTGATCTTGTTTGCTGTGGACTCATCTTGTTGTGTTTCAAATAATAATAATAATAATAATAATAATAATAATAATAATCTTTCTTTGTATACCGCCCTATCTTCCCAAAGGGACACAGGGCGGTTTCCAACGTATAAGGCAAAACGTTCAATTGCCCCAAAGGAAAATGTATTCATTACCGAGGAATCACAGGGTATCTGCGCCCCACACCACTGGAGAAATTACACTGCTTAGCCGGTATTGCACCACCTGACATCCGCCGGGAAGTAGCAGCCAATAGTGAAAGGACCAAGGCAGAGACATCTCCAGCTCATCCCCTGTTTGGGTATCAGCCAGCCCGTCAACGACTTAAATCCAGACATAGTTTTCTAAGATCTACAGAGACACTCGCTGGAACACCTCAGCAAGCGAGAGTCCAAAAGTGGCAGGCTCAAACCCAGAACCTCAACCAATGGTTGATACCAAATGAGAGACTCCCGCCTGGGCACACAGAAGACTGGGTGACTTGGAAGGCGCTGAACAGACTGCGCTCTGGCACCACGAGATGCAGAGCCAACCTTCAGAAATGGGGCTACAAAGTGGAATCCACGACATGCGAGTGCGGAGAAGGACAAACTACAGACCACCTGCTGCAATGCAACCTGAGCCCTGCCACCTGCATGATGGAGGACCTTGTTGCGGCAACACCAGAGGCACGCCAAGTGGCCAGATACTGGTCAAAGGACATTTAACCAACTACCAAGTTTGCAAAATCTGTGTGTTTTCTTTTTCTTTTTAATCTGTGTGTTTGTTTTGCTCTGTTAGAATTGTAATACAATGGTATGGTTGCTGATGACACGATAAATAAATACCGAGGAATCTAGGGACAACTTCCTCAAAATAGGTCGCGCTCTTGCCTTGATCGTATTTGTCCCTGTTCCAACGAGTCCTTTATAATCCTCGTAAACCACTCGGCTAATCCCCACTGGCACATTTGATAAGCCAGGAAGGGCAAGGATCCAGAGTACATGTGGACACTCTCACCTCTTCTAGGACCTTGTCCACGTCATCAGGCTGAACAACTTGAAACGAAGCCATCAAAACCTGACGGACAGGGGCCTCTGTTACATCCCTTGGTACTGTTCTAAAAGCGGCCTCTAAGTCGGAACGTATCCAAGCGACTTTGTCTGCAAAATGATGTGCAAACTCAACACATTGAGTTGTAAGTGTTCAGGGGTCCCGTCCCGTCCCCCCCCCCCCCCCCCCCCCCACTCCTGCACAAGGAGGGGAAAAAACCAACAGCTGAGAGAGAGGTGGCTTGAGAGAGGGAGGCAAAGGTGGCCGGTATGAGAGAGAAAGAGGACACCCTCCTTCAGATCCCCTTCCTTTCCTTTCCTTCTTGCCTGTCGGCAGCATGGTGCTGCCTCCCCTCATAAGGATGAAGGAGCTCCCTGACCACACAAAACAATTCCGCTGGTCTATTTGTTGCAGACGCAATGCAAGCCTTTGAGAAAACCTTTCTGGCCGCCTTCCTTGCTACAGAGTAGGCCCTTCAGTGAGGCTCTAGCCCAGTGTTTCTCAACCTTCCCAATTTATTTATGTATTTATCGTGTCATCAGCAACCATACCATTGTATTACAGTTCTAACCGAGCAAAACAAACACACAGATTAAAAAGAAAAAGGAAAAAAAACACACAGATTTTGCAAACTTGGTAGTTGGTTAAATGTCCTTTGACCAGTATCTGGCCACTTGGAGTGCCTCTGACCTTCCAAGTCGCCCAGTCTTCTGTATGCCCAGGGGGGAGTCTCTCATCTGGTATCACCCATGGATTGAGGTGCTGGGTTTGGGCCTGCCACTTTTGGACTGGGAGATGCCTGGCTCGAGAGCAGTATGTGTGAAAAAGATCTTGGAGTCCTCGTGGACAACAAGTTAAACATGAGCCAACAATGTGATGTGGTGGCAAAAAAAGCCAATGGGATTTTGGCCTGCATCAAGAGGAGCATAGTGTCTAGATCTAGGGAAGTCATGCTCCCCATGCTCTATTCTGCTTTGGTTAGACCACACCTGGAATATTGTGTCCAATTCTGGGCACCACAATTCAAGAGAGATGTTGACAAGCTGGAATGTGTCCAGAGGAGAGCGACTAAAATGATAAAAGGTCTGGAGAACAAGCCCTATGAGGAGCGGCTTAAGGAGCTGGGCATGTTTAGCCTGAAGAAGAGAAGGCTGAGAGGAGATATGATAGCCATGTATAAATATGTGAGAGGAAGCCACAGGGAGGAGGGCGCAAGCTTGTTTTCTGCTTCCTTGGAGACTAGGACGCAAGGAACAATGGCTTCAAACTACAAGAGAGGAGATTCCATCTGAACATGAGGAAGAACTTCCTGACTGTGAGAGCCGTTCAGCAGTGGAACTCTCTGCCCCAGATGTGTGGTGGAGGCTCCTTCTTTGGAAGCTTTTAAACAGAGGCTGGATGGCCATCTGTCAGGGGTGATTTGAATGCAATATTCCTGCTTCTTGGCAGGGGGTTGGACTGAATGGCCCATGAGGTCTCTTCCACCAGTTTCTGGCCACTTGTAGTGCCTCTGGTGTTGCCGCAAGAAGGTCCTCCATTGTGCATGTGGCAGGGCTCAGGGTGCATTGCAGCAGGTGGTCAGTGGTTTGCTCTTCTTCACACTCGCATGTCGTGGATTCCACCCTGTAGCCCATTTCTTAAGATTGGCTCTGCATCTCGTGGTGCCAGAGCGCAGTCTGTTCAGCGTCTTCCAAGTTGCCCAGTCTTCTGTGTGCCCAGGGGGGAGTCTCTCATCTGGTATCACCCATGGATTTAGGTGCTGGGTTTGGGCCTGCCACTTTTGGACTCTCACTTGCTAGGGTGTTCCAGCGAGTGTCTCTGTAGATCTAAGAAAACGATGTCTTGATTTAAGTCGTTGACGTGCTGGCTGATACCCAAACAGATGATACTGTGAACCACCGCCTCCTCCTGAGAAAAATGTAGAATATCACAAAGGACGACCACCTCACCCGCCTCATAGGAAACCTGCTACAAAACAGGAGCTTTTTTGTTGAGTTCCAGGGCCAGAGAAGCAGATGGCGGAAACAGAAGAACGGCCTGCCTCAGGGGAGCGTGCTTGCTCCATCCATATTCAACATCTACACAAATGACCAGCCACTGCCAGAAGGGACAGAGAGATTCATCTATGCTGACAATCGTGCCATCACCGCTCAAGCAGGGAGCTTTGAGATGGTTGAAAAGAAGCTCTCCGAAGCTCTAGGTGCTCTTACTGCCTATTACAGGGAAAACCAGCTGATCCCTAATCCATCTAAAACACAGACATGCGCCTTTCACCTTAAGAACGGAAAAGCATCCCGAGCTCTGAGGATTACCTGGGAAGGAATCCCACTGGAGCATTGCAGCACACCCCAATACCTGGGAGTCACTCTGGACCGTGCTCTGACCTTCCCAATGCCACGACCCCTTAATATTTATTTATTTGTTTGTTTATTTATTTACAGCTTTTCTATTCCGCCCTTCTCACCCCGCAGGGGACTCAGGGCGGATTACAGTGTACACATATATGGCAAACATTCAATGCCAATTGTTAACATACAAACATATACAGACATACACAGAGGCTATTTAACTTTTTCTGGCCGCCAGGGGAGCTGTCGCTTTCATCGTCCATCTGCGACGCTGATGAAGCACTTCCGCATTCCCCGCATGCTTCCCCGCTGGAATGCTTTGCTGGAGTCTTCTTTATGGCCTCATAAATCAGTTAATTTAGCCTCCCCACACTTTAAGGTGGTACCTTATTTTCCTACTTGACAGATGCAACTGTCTGTCGGGTTGCAAATGTTGACAACAGGCTACACACAATTGGTTGGAAACCCACTCCAACCCGGGCTGGCTTCAAACTCATGACCTTTTTGGTCAGAGTGATCTTAATGCAGCTGACACTCAGCCAGCTGCGCCACAATCCCGGTGCTCATATAGTTCCTCATGAGGTGGTGACCCCCAACCATTACATTATTTTCGTAGCTACTTCACAACTGTAATTTTGCCACTGTTTTGAATCGTGATGTTTATCCAATGTATTTTCATTCACCAAACCAAATTTGGCACAAATACTCGTTATGCCCAAATCTGAATACTGGTGAGGTTGGGGCGGAGGGTGGGGTGGAGAATTGATTTTGTCATTTGGGAGTTGTAGTTGCTGGGATTTTTAATTCACCTACAATCAAAGAGCATTCTGAATTCCTCCAATGATGGAATTGAGCCAAACTTGGCACACAGAACTCTCATGACCAACAGAAAATACTGGAAGGGTTTGGTGGGCATTGACCTTGAGTTTGGGAGTTGTCGTTCACCTACATCCAGAGAGCACTGTGGACTCAAACTATGACAGATCTGGACCAAACTTTGCACTCAATATGCCCTAATGTGAACACTGGTGAAGTTTGTGGAAAATAGGCCTTGACATTTGGGAGTTGTACTTGCTGAGATATACAGTTCCCCTACAATCATAGAATCATAGAATCATACAGTTGGAAGAGACCTCATGGGCCATCCAGTCCAACACCCTGCCTAGAAGCAGGAATATTGCATTCAAAGCACCCCTGACAGATGGCCATCCAGCCTCTGTTTAAAAGCTTCCAAAAACACGAGCCAACATGTCTTTGGAAGCTTAAACATGAGCCAACAATGTGATGTGGTGGCAAAAAAAGCCAATGGGATTTTGGCCTGCATCAATAGGAGCATAGTGTCTAGATCTAGGGAAGTCATGCTCCCCATGCTCTATTTTGCATTGGTTAGACCACACCTAGAATATTGTGTCCAATTCTGGGCACCACAATTCAAGAGAGATATTGACAAGCTGGAATGTGTCCAGAGAAGGGTGACTAAAGTGATCAAGGGTCTGAAGAACAAGCCCTATGAGGAGCGGCTTAGGGAAGCTGGGCATGTTTAGCCTGAAGAAGAGAAGGCTGAGATATGATAGCCATGTATAAATATGTGAGAGGAAGCCACAGGGAGGAGGGAGCAAGCTTGTTTTCTGCTTCCTTGGAGACTAGGACGGAACAATGGCTTCAAACTACAAGAGAGGAGATTCCATCTGAACATGAGGAAGAACTTCCTGACTGTGAGAGCCGTTCAGCAGTGGAACTCTCTGCCCCGGAGTGTGGTGGAGGCTCCTTCTTTGGAAGCTTTGAAACAGAGGCTGGATGGCCATCTGTCAGGGGTGATTTGAATGCAATATTCCTGCTTCTTGGCAGAATGGGGTTGGACTGGATGGCCCAGGAGGTCTCTTCCAACTCTTTGATTCTATGATTCTATGATTCTAGTAGTAATAATAATAATAATAATAATAATAATAAACCTTTATTTGTACCCTGCTACCATCTCCCAAAGAACTTGGTGCGGCTTACAAGAGGCCGAGCCCAAATAAAATAGTAAAAACAACAGAAACAACAAACAGCAAAATAACTCAAAAAATAAGGCAATAACATTAACCACACACAATGATGCAATTAAAATCAATGGCAGGGCCAAATGTAATAATTAAAATTAAAGTGCTGGGCATTACCAGGTGAAGTGTTTGGAGGGGGATGGGCATGCAGATATCCTGAATCTCTGATAAAGTGCATTGGGACATAATGTTAGGAGTTTCCTTATTCTTGGAAGCTTCTTTGGAAGCTTTTAAACAGAGGCTGGATGGCCATCTGTCAGGGGTGATTTAAAAGCAATATCCCTGCTTCTTGGCAGGGGGTTGGACTGGATGGCCCATGAGGTCTCTTCCAACTCTTTGATTCTTTGATTCTATGATTTCCATGAAAGAAGGAGCCTACACCACACTCTGCGGCAGAGAGTTCCCCTGCTGAACGGCTCTCACAGTCAGGAAGTTCTTCCTCATGTTCAGATGGAATCTCCTCTCTTGTAGTTTGAAGCCATTGTTCCAATGTGTCCTAGTCTCCAAGGAAGCAGAAAACAAGCTTGCTCCCTCCTCCCTATGAAGAGTCGGAAGCGACCGAACAACTAAACAACAAAAATCAGAATAAATTATAGAGTTTTTTTTAAAGGAGTGTTGTTATTAACATTACCAATGACGAGACATCATTATATCCAAACCTCAATGTCTAATTTGAATAATTAATTGTAATAGTAACAGTTAACATTCTTTTTGCTCAGTGAAGCTAATTGCAAGTAAGGTTGATCATTATGTGGTTAAGTCATACTACTCCCTGCCTGCTTTCTTAATTAATTTTACTACTTGGCTTCTCCGCAACAGGGATGTGAGGTGTCCCAAATGTTGTGCACGTCATCCCGCGTTGGCAGGTGCAAAAATGAGTAAATTGCTCGCTAAGGTGTGTTTCTTGTCCCATTTAATGCTTCCTGTTTCATTCCAAACCAAACTCAAAAGGGCTCAGTCATGACGCGAGGGGAGGCCCAAAGTGTACAATTGCAATCACTTCCTATTTCTTGACATTCGTGGAGAGTCACATCCTCTGCGTCTCGTGCAAAAGCACAAACCCAACCAGCCGGTTGAACCAACCGTGGCCCATCGCCAAATGCTTCTTTACCTTTCTTGCCTTGCAGGGAAGGAAACACCAGAGAAGGTGGAAAGAACCAAAGACAAAGAGAAAAAGAAGGGGAAGAAAAGGAGTGGAAAGGATTGGAAAGGAAAGGAAAGGAAAGGAAAGGAAAGGAAAGGAAAGGAAAGGAAAGGAAAGGAAAGGAAAGGAAAGGAAAGGAAAGGAAAGGAAAGGAAAGGAAAGAAAAGAAGGAGGAAAGAAGAAGGAAAAAGAAGGAAAAGAGAAAGGAAGGGAAGAAAGAAAGAAGGGGAGAAAAGAAAGGCATGAGGGGAGGAAAGAAAAGAAAGAAGGGAAGAGTAAAAAGAGAAGAAAAAGAAAGGATGGATAGAGGGAAGAAAGGAAAGCAGGGAAGGTGGGAGGGAAGGAGAGAAAAAGATGGGAAGAGAAACGAAGGGATGAAGGAAGGGAAGAAAAGAAGAAAAAGAAATGGATAGAAAGAAGGAAAGAGAAAGGAAGAGAGAGATGGAGTAAGAAATACAAAGGAAGGGAGAAAGAAGAGAAAGGAAAGGGAAAGATATGAGAGAAGGGAAAGAACTAGAATGAAGGAAAGAGAAAGGGGAAGAAAAATGAAGGGAGGAAGGGAAGAAAGAGGAAGGGAAGAGAAAGAAAAGCAGGGAAGGCGGGAGGGAAGGAGAAAAAGAGAAAAGATGGGAAGAGAAAGAAGGGAAAGGAGGGGAAGGAAGAAAGGAAGATAAGAAAGGAAGAAAAGAAAGAGGAAGAAAAGAAAGGAGGGGAAGAAAGAAAGAGAGAGAAAGAGAAAGAAAGAAAGAAGAAGAGAAAGGAAAAGAAAGAAAGAAAGAAAGAAAGTAAAGAAAGAAAGAGGGAAGACGGGATAAGAAAGACAAAGGAGGAGAGAAAGGAAGAGAAAGGAAAGGCATGAGTGGAAGGAAAACTAGAAAGAAGGGAAGAGTAAAAAGAGAAGAAAAAGAAAGGATGGATAGAGGGAAGAAAGGAAAGCAGGGAAGGTGGGAGGGAAGGAGAGAAAAAGATGGGAAGAGAAACGAAGGGATGAAGGAAGGGAAGAAAAGAAGAAAAAGAAATGGATAGAAAGAAGGAAAGAGAAAGGAAGAGAGAGATGGAGTAAGAAATACAAAAGATGGGAGAAAGAAGAGAAAGGAAAGGGAAAGGTGTGAGAGAAGGGAAAGAACTAGAAGGAAGGGAAGAGAAAAGGGAAGAAAAATGAAGGGAGGAAGAAAGAGGAAGGGAAGAGAAAGAAAAGCAGGGAAGGAGGGAGGGAAGGAGAAAAAGAGAAAAGGAAGAAAAAGAAGGGTTGAAAGAAGGAAGGGAAGGGAAGAATGAAAAAAAAGGATGAAAGGCATAAAAAGGGATAGAAAAAAAAGAAAGAAAGTAAAAGAAAGAAAGAAAAGGAGAGGAGGAAGAAAGAAGAGAAAGGAAAGGAAAGAGCGGAAGGAAAGATCTAGAAAGAAGGGAAGAGTAAAAAAGGAAAGAAAAAGAAAGGATGAAGGGAGGGAAGAAAGAAAAGCAGGGAAGGTGGGAGGGAAGGAGAGAAAAAGATGGAAAGAGAAACGAAGGGATGAAAAGGGAAGAAAAGAAAAAGAAATGGATAGAAAGAAGGAAAGAGGAAGAGAGAGATGGAGTAAGAAAGGAAGGGAGAAAGGAAGAGAAAGGAAAGGAAGGAGAGAGAGGAAAGGAAAGAAGGAAGGGAAGAGAAAAGAGAAGAAAAAGGAGAAGGAAGGAGAAGAGGAAAGAAGAGAAGGAAAGAGGGAAAGAGGAGGGAAGGAGAGAAAGAGAAAGATGGAAGAAAAAGGAAGGGTTGAAGGAAGGAAGGAAGGAAGGAAGGAAGGAAGGGAAGGGAAGAATGAAAAGAAAGGGCGAAAGGCGTAAAACAAGGAGATAGAAAGAAAGAAAGAAAGAAAGAAAGAAAGAAAGAAAGAAAGGGAAAGGAAGACAGCTGATTGGATAAGAAAGACAAAGGAGGAGAGAAAGGAAGAGAAAGGAAAGGCATGAGGGGAAGGAAAGATCTAGAAAGAAGGGAAGAGTAAAAAAAGAGAAGAAAAAGAAAGGATGAAGGGAGGGAAGAAAGATGAAGGGAAGAGAAAGGAAAGCATGGAAGGTGGGAGGGATGGAGAGAAAGAAGGAAAGAGAAAGGAAGAGAGAGATGGAGTAAGAAATACAAAGGAAGGGAGAAAGAAGAGAAAGGAAAGGGAAAGATATGAGAGAAGGGAAAGAACTAGAATGAAGGAAAGAGAAAGGGGAAGAAAAATGAAGGGAGGAAGGGAAGAAAGATGAAGGGAAGAGAAATGTGTGGGAGAAAGAAAAGAAAGGGGAGAGAAAAAGGAAAAGAAAGAAAGAAAGAAAGGATGAAGAGAGGGACGTAAGAAAGAGGAAGGGAAGAGAAAGGTGTGCAGAAAGAAAAGGAAAGGAAGAGAAAGGGGGAAGAAGGAAGGGAGGGAAGAAAGGAAAAAAGTCATGGTGAAGAAAGGAAGGGTACGTAAGGAAAAAACAACATTAAGAAAAAAGAGAGGGAAAAAGCAAGGGAAAAGGGAAGAGATTCCAAGAGCCATTGAGTCCAACCCCCTGCCATACAGGAAAACACAATCAGAGCATACCTAACTGATGGCCATCTAGCTTTTGCTTAAGGAATGAAGGAAAGAAAAGTAGAAAAGAAAGATAGATAGAAAAGAAAGAAAAGATATGAGGGAAACAGTGGAAGGAAAGAAAGAACCACAAAGAAAATGCATACCCAAGCCATGCCGGGTATAGACACCAGTAAATCGATAAATCAAAGTATCACATGATGTCCCCATATTCTTAATTCACATGAAGTGGTGCAGTGGGTTAAACCCCTGTGCTGGCAGGACTGAAGACTGACAGGTCGCAGGTTCGAATCCGGGGAGAGGCGGATGAGCTCCCTCTATCAGCTCCAGCTGCTCATGCGGGGACATGAGAGAAGCCTCCCACAAGGATGATAAAAGCATCAAATCATCCGGGCGTCCCCTGGGCAACGTCCTTGCAGACGGCCAATTCTCTCACACCAGAAGCGACTTGCAGTTTCTCAAGTCGCTCCTGACACGACAAAAAAAAATTCACATGAAGAGGGACTTAAGTCCCAGACCCCTTACGTTGTGGTGGTATTAATAAATGTTGTGGTGACCCCCAACCATATATTATTTTTGTTGCTACGTCACAACTTTCATTTTGCTACTGTTATGAATTGTAATGTAAATGTCTGATAGGCAGGATGTATTTTCATTCACTGGACCAATTTGGCACAGATACCCAATACTTCCAAATTTGAATACTGGTGGGGTTGGGGAGGGATTGATTTTGTCATTTGGGAGTTGTAGTTGCTGGGATTTATAGTTCACCTACAATCAAAGAGCATTCCCAACTCCCCCAACAATGGAATTGAAGCACAGAGTTCTCCCAAGACCAACAGAAAATATTGGAAGGGTTTGTAGGGCATTGGCCTTGAATTTTGGAGTTATAGTTCACCTACATCCAGAGAGCACTGTGGACTCAAACAATTTTGGATCTGGACCAAATTTGGCACAAATACCCAATATTCCCAAATGTGAACACTGATTGAGTGGGGGGGGGGGGAATAGAACTTGACAATTGTGAGTTGTAGTTGCTGGGATTTATAGTTCACCTACAATCAAAAGAGCATTCTGAACTCCACCAATGATGGAATTGAACCAAACTTAGCACACAAACTTGGCAAACTTGGCACATGAGAAAATGTTAGAAGAGTGTGATGGGCATTGGTCTTGAATTTTGGAGTTGTAGTTCACCTACATCCATAGAGCTCTGTGGGCTCAAACAATGATAGATCTGAACCAAACTTGGCATGAATACACAATATGCCCAAATGTGAACACTGGTGGAGTTTGGGGGAAATAGACCTTGACATTTGGGAGTTGTCGTTGCTGGGATTTATAGTTCACCTACAATTAAAAAGAATTCTGAACTCCACCAACGATGGAATTGAACCAAACTTAGCACACAAACTTGGCACGCAAACTTGGCACATGAGAAAATGTTCGAAGGGTGTGATGGGCATTGGCCTTGAATTTTGGAGTTATTGTTCATCTACATCCAGAGAGCACTGTGGGCTCAAACAATGAAGGATCTGGACCAAACTTGGCACGAATCTATATAAATAAAAATGTAATGTTTGTTTGTGGGATTAACAGAACTCAAAAACCACTGGACGAATAGACACCAAATTAGGACACAAGACACCTAACAACCCAATGTATATCCTTCATTAAAAATGATTTTGTCATTTGGGAGTTGTAGTTGCTGGGATTTATAGTTCACCTACAATCAAAGAGCATTCTGAACCCCTCCAATGATGGAATTGAACCAAACTTGTAACACAGTTCTCCCATGACCAACAGAAAATCCTTGAAGGGTTTGGTAGGCAGTGCCCTTTGGTTTTGGAGTTGTAGTTCACCTACACCCAGAGATCTTTGTGGACTCAAACAATGATGGGTCTGGACCAAACTCTACACAGAGACTCAGTATGCGCAAATGTAAACACTGGTGGAGTTCGGGGAAAATAGAATCTTGACATTTGGGAGTTGTAGTTGCTGGGATTTATAGTTCACCTACAATCACAGAGCATTCTGAACCCCACCAACGATGGAATTGGGCCAAACCTCCCACACAGAACCCCCATGTGGGTCACAGCAACGCGTGGCAGGGGACGGCTAGTACTCAATATGCCAAAATGTGAACACTGGTGGAGTTGGGGGAGTGAAAATAGACCTTGACATTTGGGATTTGTCACTCCTTGGGTGAGTAGGTGTCTTGTGGCCAAATTTGGCGGCAATTCATCCAGTGGTTTTTGAGTTATGTTAATCTCACAAACGAACATTACATATTTATTTATATGGATTATTATGATAGGTGCTTGGTTTTGCTGTTGCAGTCCGACCCTCCGGTGCTGAACTTCCAAAAGCCAAGCAGGGAAAGGACATTTGCCCCGTTTGAAAACACTCAGGAGTCACCTCCATGTGAAAGGAGACTCACTCTCCTCTTGACGGCTGACTAAGAGCATGACTGGGATGGCAACTGGGTGGACGCTTTGCCCATTCATCTTTTAGAAGTATCGGGCCTGAGAGGGAGTGGCCTGGCAGAATATATCAAAAAGAGCGTGGCTCCTAGCGATTTCCATCAAAGACCTCTTCACCCACACCAAAGTCCATTCTGGAAAGATGGCTGGGGCATGGCACCTTAAGCTTTTTCTCCTGTGTCTCATGCCAGGTAAGCGTCAATGAGGACCATCCTCTTCAGGTGGTATATGTCTGTTTTATATCCGGGTTTGAATGTTGGGATGTTGGGATGCATGTATATTGAACATGAATTTGGGTTCGCCCAAGGAGACTTATGGAACCCAGAAGGTTCTGGAATTCTCTGAGGGATCTGGAGCCTGCCAGTGACTCGATCGATGTGCTGGTGGACACATGGAACATCAGGCTATCCAATGCACTCAATGAGATCGTCCCTAGACGCCCTCTCCGACACCACCGAAATCGGTCTCCTTGGTTCACCGAGGAACTTCGACTGATGAAGCAGGAAAAGAGATGGCTGGAGGGTGTGTGGTGAGAACTCTGTGATGGAGCATCAAGATCAGCTTATGAAGCATTTAGGGAGTCCTATGAGCATGCTATCACTGAAGCAAAGCGAGTATATTGTGCCTCTTTGATAGCGTCTGCTAGCTCATGCCCGGCAAAATTGTTCAAAATAATCCGATCTTTAACTACGGTCCCTACTACCCCAAAAAGTGGTGATCAGGCCCCTTCAGAAAATATATATCAATGATTGGTTGGGAGGGGGGATACTGTTTGCTTACCTTTGAAAATTACCTAGGGCCGCCTCTGTATATAAGCAAATGTATATTCACATGCATTGTAATGTCCTCTGCCCAAATATTGCTAGGAAAGTGGGAGTAGTGGTTGATCAGACTCCAATTCTCCACAGAGAAGGAAGAGCGGGTTTCTCTAAGGCAGGATTCTGTAAAACCTTCTGAAAGGTGCAACAGTCTTACCTGGAAACTAGATTTCTTTTCTCATTATCTTAACCAAGGCCCTGTTTTCAAATCTCCCCCATTCACTAGCAATTTTGCCAGCGGTAAGGATCAATGCCAAAGGACGGGAAGTGATTTACTTGGCCAAGGGGCAATCGGCCAAGTTGGTCTGCCCCTATGAGCTGGAGGCCCACGATGACGGTCCGGACAACCTGGACATTGAATGGACTCGGATGAACTCCGATCCGACCAGTCTAGATAATGTGGTGAGTAATGGATCTTTGCAGACAGAGGTTTTCCCCAGATTTTTCAGTCTATATATGCCAATGTAGTAGAATGACCCTGCTCAATGGACTTGGTGGAAAGTATCATTGAATCGTAATAGTGACATTAGAGTTTGGAATTTAAGGGATTGTTTTACAGTATAGTAATATATAATACTATATTGTGCTGTGCTAATAATATAGTATGTTGTATAAACATATAATGGTGACACTATTATAATGTGATACAATATAATACTAATAATAATAATAGAATATAAAATTGTATATTTTATTTTACATGCAATATTACTAATAATATTACAGTATATTGCAGTGGTTCTCAACCTTTCTAATGCTGCAACCCCTTAATACAGTTCCTCATGTGGTCGTGACCCCCGACCATAAAATTACTTTCATTGCTACTTCGTAACTGTAATTTTACTATTGTTATGAATCGTAATGTAAATATCTGATATCCAGGGTGTATTTTCATTCACTGGATCAATCTGGTCACAAATACACCCAAATCTGAATACTGGTGGGGTTGGGGGGGAATAATTTGTCATTTGGGAGTTGTAGTTTCTGGGATTTATAGTTCAGCTACAATTAAAGAGAATCCTGAACTCCACCAATGATGGAATTGAATCAAATTTGGCACACATAACTCCCATGAACAAGAGAAAATACTGGCAGAGTTTGGTGGGCATTGACCTTGAATTTTGGAGTTGTAGTTCACCTACATCCAGAGAGCACTGTGGACTCAAACAATGGTAGATCTGGACCAAACTTGGCATGAATACTCCATATGCCCAAATGTGAACACTGGTGGAGTTTGGGGTAAATAGACATTGACCTGTGGGATTTGTAATTATGGGATTTATAGTTCGCGTACAATCAATGAGTTTTCTGAACTCCACCAACGATAGAATTGGGCCAAATTTGACACCCGGAACCCCTTTGACCAACAGAAAATACTGTGTTTTCTGATGGTCTTCGGTGACCCCTCTGACACCCCCTCACGACCCCCCCAGGGGTCCCGACCCCCAGGTTGAGAAATGCTGATATAGTGGTATAGTACAATATAGTAATATATCATACTATTATTGTGCTGTTCTAATAATATAATATTATGTATACGCATATAATATTGATAGTATTGTAATGTAATACAATATAATACTAATAATAATACAATATAATAATTTTATTTTTCATATTACAGGTAATATTACTAATAATATTACAGTATTGTGGTATAGTACAATATAGTAATATATCATACTATTATTGTGCTGTTCTAATAATATAATATGTTGTATACACATATAATATTGATAGTATTATAATAATATAATAGTAATAATAATACAATATAATAATTTTATATTTCATAATACAAGTAATATTACTAATAATATTACAGTATAGGTAATACTAATAATAATAGAGTAAAATAATGGAAATGTAATAGTAACAATAATAATAAATAGAGTAAAATATGCAGTCATGCCGGCCACATGACCTTGGGGGTGTCTACGGACAACGCTGGCTCTTCGGCTTAGAAATGGAGATGAGCACCACACCCCATAGTCAGACATGACTGGACTTAATGTCAGGGGACTACCTTTACCTTTTAGAGTAAAATAATAAATGTAATAATAACAACAATAATAAATAGCGTAAAGTAATAAATGCAATAATAACAATAATAATAATGTAAAATAATAAATGTAATAATAATAATAATAATAATAATAATAATAATACATTTATTATGTATTTATAACAGAGTAAAATAATAAATAACCTTGACTCGAGTATAAGCTGATGTGGACTTTTTCAGCCTACAAAAAGGTCTGAAAAACTAGGCTTATACTTGAGTATATACAGTATATATAAGGACTATAAATAAAGTGTGTGTGTGTATATGGGAAGTATTATTGAAATGGGAAGTATTATTCCCATAGTACCTCTAATAATAGGGCATTACATTCAGTGGGTTAAACCACTGAGCTGCTGAACTGAACTTGAGGTCGCAGGTTCGAATCCGGGGAGTGGGGTGAGCTTCCACTGTTAGTCCCAGCTTCTGCCAACCTAGCAGTTTGAAAACATGCAAATGTGAGTAGACCAATAGGAAGGTAATGATGCTCCATGCAGTCATGCTGGCCACATAAACTTGGAGGTGTCTACGGACAACGCTGGTTCTTTGGCTTAGCATCTCTGTTTGGTGATGAGCATCAATCCCCAGAGTCGGACATGACTGGACTTTACCTTTACCGACATTCCCAAACCTTTTGTCGATTCAGCAGCGTTCTCTGATTCCTGCCCAGCAGATCCTCAGTTACCACGACCACAAAGTGATCTATCCTGGAAAGCATTACATACAACAAAGAGGGAATTTTGGAGCCCAGGAACAAGCACAGCATTTAAGCAACTTCAACATGGCGAAAGAGAGCTCCGTTGGACACCGTCTTGGTCTCGTGCCCGACTGCTGTTCGGGTTTGCAACAGCGAATCAACTTTGTCGTCCCCGATCCCAGCCAGTATGACGCTTCCATCAACCTGCAAGATGTTCAGATTTCTGATTCCGCAACCTACGAATGTAAGGTGAAGAAAACCACGCTGGCAAGCCGTAAAGTGACCATCATGGTGCTTGGTGAGTTGGGACTTTCCCCAGAGAATAAGGACATTGGTATCTCAAAGTGTGGGGGAATATCCAAAAGTATTTTTGGTATATACTGTGTATACTCGAGTATAAGCCTAGTTTTTCAGCCCCCTTTTTAGGCTGAAAAATATCCCCTCGGCTTATACTCGAGTCAAGGTTATTTATTATTTTACTCTGCTATTAGTATTTTTTTAAGTTATTTTTATTTAGAATATGTTGCTCCTCGAGATTGGAGCTGAAAGAAAGAGAAGGAGAATACTAGAATTCCCCTTAGGTACATAATAATAATAATAATAATAATAATAATAATAATAATAAACCTTTATTTATACCCCGCTACCATCTCCCGCAGGACTCGGTGTGGCTTACAAGAGGCCGAGCCCAAAATGCATCAGAAACAAAAAACACAACAACAACAATACAACAATAAATAATAGGGCTGGGCGGTTTCGTTTTGTAATTTCGTAATTCGTTAAAAATTCGTTATTTTTTTTATAACGAAGCGATATTGAACCATTCAGGAGCAACTAAAAACCGAAACGAATTTTTCCAATTCGTTTCGTAATTGTTTCGTAATTGTTTCATTATTGATTCGTTATTGATTCGTAAATGTTTCATTATTTCCGCATGTCTGGTGCAAGTTTTAGGGTTGCTGTTTAGGGTTGCTCAGTGAAAAAAAAATATAATTATCACACCAACAGTCAACAACAGAGGGAGAGGGAAGCTTCAGAAGTTTTTTTAGCGTATTGCGCGATCGCGGCCGCCATTAACGAATTGATTCGTAATAGATTCATAATTGTTTCGTAATTGTTTTACGATTTCCAAAATTTCATAAATATCGAACTTTTTTTAAGGAAAATTTCGGAATTCTTTTAAATAACGAAACGCAAAAAACCCCTAAAGACGAATCGAGTTTAGAAACAAATTTTTCCGTGTTTGGACAGCCCTAATAAATAACTCATAGCAAAGCAAAACAATAATCATAGAATCATAGAATCAAAGAGTTGGAAGAGACCTCATGGGCCATCCAGTCCAACCCCATTCTGCCAAGAAGCAGGAATATTGCATTCAAATCACTCCTGACAAATGGCCAGCCTCTGTTTAAAAGCTTCCAAAGAAGGAGCCTCCATCACACTCCAGGGCAGAGAGTTCCACTGCTGAACGGCTCTCACAGTCAGGAAGTTCTTCCTCATGTTCAGATGGAATCTCCTTTCTTGTAGTTTGAAGCCATTGTTCCGCGTCCTAGTCTACAAGGAAGCAGAAAACAAGCTTGCTCCCTCCTCTCTGTGGCTTCCTTTCACATATTTATACATGGCTATCACATATTTATACATGGCAATAACACAATAATCAGGGCCAAATGCAATGATTAAAATTTTTTAAAAATGCTGGGCATGTCCAGGTGAAATAGGATGGATATTTTAGGGATAAGTGGGTGTGCAGACAATTCTAACTCTCTCGTAAAGTGCATTTGGGACATATTGTTTGGGATTCCTTAATCTGGGAAGGCACACTGGAACATCCACCTTTTCAAGCTCTTTTATTTTTCCTTTGTTAATCTTTAATATTATCTCAGGAGTCAGGTACCACCTATAGCAGTGGTTCTCAACGTTCCTAATGCCGCAACCCCTTAATACAGTTCCTCATGTTGTGGTGACCCCCAGCCATTAAATTATTTTCATTGCTACTTCATAATTGTAATTTTGCTACTTTTATGAATCGTTATGTAAATATCTGATATGCAGGATGTATTCTCATTCACTGGACCAAATTTGGCACAAATACCCAATATGCCCAAATTTGAATCCTGGTGGGGTTGGGATGGGAGGATTGGTGGGAAGATGGGATGATGGGGTTTGGTGGGCGTTGACCTTGAGTTTGGGAGTTGTAGTTCAGCTACATCCAGAGAGCACTGTGGGCTCAAACAATTATGGGTCTGTACCAAACTTGGCACAAATACTCAATATGCCCAAATATGTACAGTGGTGAAATTTGGGGGAAATAGACCTTGACATTTGGGAATTGTAGTTGCTGGGATTTATAGTTCACCTACATTCAAAGAGCATTCCTAACTACACCAACAATGGACTTGAACCAAACTTGTCACACAGAACTCCCGTGACCAACAGAAAATACTGGAAGGGTTTGGTGGGCATTGACTTTGGGTTTTAGAGTTGTAGTTCGCCTACATCCAGAGAGCACAGTGGACTCAAACAATGATGGATCTGGATCAAATTTGGCACGAATATTCAATATGCCCAAATGTGAACACTGGTGAAGTTTGGGGGAAATAGTCCTTGACATTGGGGAGTTGTAGTTGCTGGGATTTATAGTTCACCTGCTACCAAAGAGCATTCTGAAGCCCACCAACGATAGAATTAGGCCAAACTTCCCACACAGAACTCCCATGACCAGCAGAAAATACTGTCTGTGATGGTCTTTGGCGACCCCTCTGACACCCCCTCGCGACCCCTTCAGGGGTCCCGACCCCCAGGTTGAGAACCACTGACCTATAGAATATTTTATACCAGTTCTCCTTGAGCTCAGATGTGTATGAGTACTTTAGCTTTCTATTCCAAATTTCTTCCCACTCTGAGATTGTTATTCATTTGCTTATGTCTTTTGACCATTTTGTCATATTTTCCTTGACTTGTTCGGTTTCTGTGGACCATGTTAATAGTTGCTAATATAATTTCTTTATTAATTTTTTGTCTGTTTTTACTATTCTGTCCCAGAATATGCTTCTTGTCTCAAATCCTCTTGTATTATATAACTTAAAGTTTTCTTTTATCTGTTGGTATTGGAACCACGAGATTGACGGGTCGATCTGTTTTAGTTCCTCTTGAGATTACCCTATGTATATTAATTTCCAGAAGTTGGGTATATGTCAACCATTTCTCTCTAGGTAGTTCCCTCATGTGATAGGCCTCGTTAGGGGAGAACCATAATGGGGTCTTTTGATATATTCTATCTTTGTATCTGTGCTGGTACGTCTGTACCAGGAGCTCCAACTTTATTTTCTTTCTATTAAGTGTTTGCATGCATTCCAAAGTTTCAGGGATTCTGCAAAAAGGTGGCTTCCTTTGGTTTGCAGTCATAGGGCAAGCCACCTGTCTATCATTGTTAAGTTTGGATCCGCCCTTCTCCCAGGGAGATGGGAAGGGAAGAGGGGGCCATTTTTAGTTAGTCTTAGTGAGGAAAGCTAAGTTAGAGGACGTGGACAAGCTTCACCTGCACAAAAGCTTCATTTCTTAAGACCATCCAGGGAAACTGAAGTCCAGGAAATTCCAGGGATATTCCAGGGGAAAACAGTCCCAAAGCTCTGGCAGAGAGCTCACAGCCTCTCAGCCTTACAGCATCTGAGGGAAACAGCCCTAAAGTCTCTAAGAAATTCCAGAGGGAAAACAGCTTTACAGACCCAGAGAACTCCAGCTGGAGAATCTGCAAACCTTTACTGGTAGGTCTACTCGGTGCTCAAGACGGTTTGAATCCGGTAGTAGGACCCACATCAGTAAGGATTAGATTATAGTCAGCCTGGAAGAGGTTAAAAAACGGTTTTCCTCTAAAGTAAAGGAACAGTTAATGAAGACAGTTGCCTGTCCCTCGTGGACAAGATTAAGGAAGCCACCAGTTAATTCAAAGCCTTGAAGTTTTTGTTTGACCTATTGAAGATTTGAGAAATATCTGTTGTATTTGTTCAATAATAAAGGAGTTTGTTCCATCACTAAAGACTCTAAAGACTATCTCTACAGGAAAATCCTTAAAGGCCTTTTTTGAGGCGCCCCTGGCTTCCCGCTGGGCACAAGGTGCACGTCCTATTTCAAAAGTCAATTATTAGAAGCCCAGCGCATGACAGAACAGTATCTGTTCCAAAATTGTAGAAGGGCTACTCTTGTCGGATGGTTCTTAAAGTTTTTTCTCTTTTCGCTTTTCCCCTCCATAAATAGCTATGCCAACCCTGCACTCAGAGGCGGCCCTAGGTAATTTTCAACAGTAAACAAACAGTATTTTGGTGCCCCCCCCCCCAAACCAATCACTGATCTATATTTTCTGTTCGTCGTGGGCGTTCTGTGTGCCATATTTGGTTCAATTCCATCATTGGTGGAGTTCAGAATGCTCTTCGTTTGTAGGTGAACTATACATCCCAGTAACTACAACTCCAAAATGAAAAAAAATATGAAAAAATAAATTCCCCCAACCCCACCAGTATTCAAATTTGGGTTTATCGGGTATTTGTGCCAAATTTGGACCAGTGAATGAAAATACATCCTTCACATTTACACGACGATTTATAACAGTAGCAAAATTACAGTTATGAAGTAGCAACGAAAATAATTGTCGAAGGCTTTCATGGCCGGAATCACTGGGTTGCTGTAAGTTTTTCCGGGCTATATGGCCATGTTCTGGAGGCAATTTTTCTCCTGACGTTTCACCTGCATCTATGGCAAGCATCCTCAGAGGTAGTGAGGTCTGACCTATAGAATAGACCTCATTACCTCTGAGGATGCTTGCCATAGATGCAGGCGAAACGTCAGGAGAAAAATTGCCTCCAGAACATGGCCATATAGCCCGGAAAAACCTACAACAACCCATCGAAAATAATGTTATGGTTGGGGGTCATCACTACATGCGGAACTGGATTAAAGGGTCATGGCATTAGGATGGTTGAGAAACACTGAATCAGAGGGAAAAATTAGTCGACTCTAAACCTCTTGCGTGATTCTGGATCTCGCCCACAATCTCTCCATTCTCCAAGCCTCCCTCTCCTTTCTTTCAGAGAGACCATCTGTTCCCAAATGTTCAATTGTGGGCAAAGTCTCTTTGGGACACGAAGTCACCCTCTGCTGTTCCTCGGACGCCGGCAACTCCCCTCTTGCATACCAATGGGCCAGAGTGTCCGGTCACCTTCATGGGAACACCATATCTGCTTTTGCGACAAAAGGTAAGGATGCCATCAGTGCCCAAAATAATTCAAGTTGTATCTTGCCAAACTTGGTTCTCTCACCCAATAATGCTGTCTTGACTCTTCAGGTGTCAATCCTGGTGACATCGTCATTAAGAACCTCTCGCATGAACATGTTGGCCTCTACCAGTGCAGCGTGGCCAACAAGGTTGGATACAGCCAATGCGTGCTGGAGATCAGTCTAGCAGATGGTAAGAGAGCAGCATTGTTTTACATTGTTGAACCACTGAGCAGCTGAACTTGCTGACTGAAAGGTCGGTGGTTTGAATCCATGGGATGGGGTGAGCTCCCACTGTTAGCCCCAGCTTGTGCCAACCTAGCAGTTTGAAAACAGTTTGAGGAGCCCCTGGTGGCGCAGTGGGTTAAACCCCTGTGCCAGCAGGACTGAAGACCGACAGGTCGCAGGTTCGAACACGAGGAGAGGCAGATGAGCTCCCTCTATCAGCTCCAGCTCATAATATGGGGACATGAGAGAAGCCTCCCAAAGGGATGATAAAAACATCAAAAAAAATCATCCGGGCGTCCCCTGGGCAACGTCCTTGCAGACGGCCAATTCTCTCACACCAGAAGTGACTTGCAGTTTCACAAGTCGCTCCTGACACGACAAAAAAAAAGTTTGAAAACATGCAAATGTGAGTAGATCAGTGGGAAGGTAACGGTGCTCCATGCAGTCATGCTGGCCACATGACCTTGGAGGTGTCTATGGACAACGCCGGCTCTTCGGCTTAGAAATGGAGATGAGCAGCACCCCCCAGAGTCAGACACAGCTAGACTTAATGTCAGGGGAAAACCTTTACTATTGATATCAGAATTGATCGTAATTTACTATAATCAACTAGCGTATATCCCCGGTTGTCCAAAGGATTGCTACCTGCCTGCTTTCTCCTTTCTCCAGGCTGAGAAGACCTACCTCACAATTTCTTCATGGCAAGACTTTAGCAACTCTCTTTGGATAGGCTCTCTATGTGGCTCTTCCTTTCTTTCCTCCATTTCTGTCTTATATCCTTCCTTCCTTCCCTCATATACCTTTGATGAAGGCTTGATGAAAATACATAATTCACATATTGGAAAATATATATTTGATGTAACCATATTAGAAATAGGAGTTAGAAAATATATAAGAGAAATGTATGTATGTATGTATGCATGGCCTACACTTCACTTGACTTCTTACAAGCTGCAAAATTAGAGAGGCCAGCATCTAGGAAAAGGAATGTCTAGAGGCCTGGCATATTTCAAGAGGCACCATCTCGGTACCAGGCACCTTGTTGTTGTTGTTCATTCGTTCAGTCGTCTCCGACTCTTCGTGACCTCATGGACCAGCCCACGCCAGAGCTCTCTGTCGGCCGTCACCACCCCCAGCTCCTTCAAGGTCAGTCCAGTCACTTCAAGGATGCCATCCATCCATCTTGCCCTTGGTCGGCCCCTCTTCCTTTTGCCTTCCACTTTCCCCAGCATCATTGTCTTCTCTAGGCTTTGCTGTCTCCTCATGATGTGGCCAAAGGACTTCAACTTTGTCTCTAGTATCCTTCCCTCCAATGAGCAGCCGGGCTTTATATCCTGATTGGATCTTCTCGCAGTCCAAGGCACTCTCAGAACTTCCCTCCAACACCACAGCTCAAAAGCATCTCTCTTCCTTTGCTCAGCCTTCCCTAAGGTCCAGCTCTCACATCCGTCGGTTACTACAAGGAATACCATTGTTTTGACTATGCGGATCTTTGTTGCCAGTGTGATGTCTCTACTCTTTACTATTTTATGGAGACTGGACCTTGCTCTCCTCCCAAGAAGGAAGCGTCTTCTGATTTCCTGGCCACAGTCTGCATCTGCAGTCATCTTTGCCCCTAGAAATACAAAGTCTATCACGGCCTCCACATTTTCTCCCTCTATTTTCCAGTTGTCAATCATTCTTGTTGCCATAATCTTGGGGGGTTTTTTTGTTTGTTTTTTTGGTGTTTAGCTGCAATCCGGCTTTTGCGCTTTCTTCTCAGGCACCTTATTGTAAGACTAATGAGGTGGCCATTAAGAGCTTTCAGGAATACCTTATTTATTTATTTATTTATTTATTTACTTTATTTGTATACCTCTCTTCTCAGCCCTTAGGCGACTCAGAGCGGTTTACAACAGTTTAGATATACACAATACAAAATCATTAGGCCTTTAAAAGCAATAGCATCACAATCTTATCTTAGGATGGATGGAGACTCTTGCTATCAGGTCCAGTAGACATTCTGGCGATGGTCCTCATTAATAGCAACTCTTCAGATAGGGATGCTAATGAAGATTGACAAGGTGTTGAGTTTGAAAATATGCTATTGAAGTCAATGTAAAAGTAGAATTTTGTGACGCACATTGTGATGTCTGTATGATGCATGCATAATTATTTTAAAAGGTATATAAACCAAGGATTTCCTTTGTTCTGAACCCTTCTTTCCTGGCTTACCAGGAGGGTCCATATCCGGTTGGCGCCAACCGAAAATAAAGCCGTGCTTTTCAGTTCTCAGGATCTCTCTTTGTCTCTTTTCCTCAAACCTTCTCCCTGCCATTTCTCCTTCTCTCTCACACTCTCTTTCTCTTCCTTTTTCTTTTCTCTCCCTCTAAATTTTCCTCCTTTCACCTCCCTCCCTTTTTTCTTTCTCTCCCTCCTTTCTCCCTTTCATTCCCTTCTTTTTCTCTTTCTTCATCCCTTTTTCTTCCCTTCTTCCACCTTCTTTACTTCCTTCCCTTCCAACCTTTCCCCCTTTCCCTTTTCCCTTTCTTCATTCCTCAAACCCCCATTGACAGATTAGAGAGATGGGCCAAAACTAACAAAATGAAGTTCAACAGTGACAAATGTAAGATACTCCACTTTGGCAGAAAAAATGAAATGCAAAGATACAGAATGGGGGACGCCTGGCTCGAGAGCAGTACGTGTGAAAAAGATCTTGGAGTCCTCGTGGACAACAAGTTAAACATGAGCCAACAATGTGATGTGGCGGCAAAAAAAGCCAATGGGATTTTGGCCTGCATCAATAGGAGCCTCGTGTCTAGATCTAAGGAAGTAATGCTACCCCTCTATTCTGCTTTGGTTAGACCACATCTGGAATATTGTGTCCAATTCTGGGCACCACAATTCAAGCGAGATATTGACAAGCTGGAATGTGTCCAGAGGAGGGCGACTAAAATGATCAAGGGTCTGGAGAACAAGCCCTATGAGGAGCGGCTTAAGGAGCTGGGCATGTTTAGACTGAAGAAGAGAAGGCTGAGAGGGGATATGATAGCCATGTATAAATATGTGAGAGGAAGCCACAGGGAGGAGGGAGCAAGCTTGTTTTCTGCTTCCTTGGAGACTAGGACGCAAGGAACAATGGCTTCAAACTACAAGAGAGGAGATTCCATCTGAACATGAGGAAGAACTTCCTGACTGTGAGAGCCGTTCAGCAGTGGAACTCCTTGCCCCGGAGTGTGGTGGAGGCTCCTTCTTTGGAAGCTTTTAACAGAGGCTGGATGGCCATCTGTCAGGGGTGATTTGAATGCAATATTCCTGCTTCTTGGCAGAATGGGGTTGGACTGGATGGCCCATGAGGTCTCTTCCAACTCTTTGATTCTATGATTCTATGATTCTAGGGGGGTTCTGTGGTCCAATTCCATCTTAATTAAAAATTCTGGTTTTTAATTGCATTGTGTCATTATCGTATTGTTTTGCTTTGTTATGAGTTATTTATTGTTGTATTGTTATTGTTATGTTTTATGATGTATTTGGGCTCGGCCTCTTGTAAGCCGCACCGAGTCCTGCGGGAGATGGTAGCGGGGTATAAATAAAGGTTTATTATTATTATTATTATTATTATTATTATTATTATTATTATTATTAAGTGGACACCCCAGCCACTCAAACATACATATTTTCACTTTTATTATATGTATACATTATACAAATTTAATCAGTTATGCAAAATCACAAACATCACAACTTTTTCCCTCTTGCAGATTCCAACCAGATGATCATTGTTATTGGAGTTGTCCTTGGTTCTCTGCTGTTCTTGATCTTGCTTCTGTGTCTCACTATGTGGATTATTTACTGCGTCCGGAGGAGGAAATTCAAGGAAGAAGTCAACCAGATCAGGTGAATTAAGACAAAGACATGGGGACGCATTTAGTTTTAAGTCTGTGCTATGTACTATAATTAAAAATGCCACAAAATGAGGCAAATATTTATTGTTTTCTCTTTTTAAGGGTTGACAGCGCTCCTCCGCGGGGAAGAGGTGGGAGGAAAAGCAACAAAAACACACAAAGAGGAAAGTATGAACCTCCAAAGGAGCAGGAAGCCGTTGAGATGCTCTGTCCAACAAACCAAGATCTGAATTCCAGAAATGCGGAGAGCGAGGTTCAGAACAAGGGCTCCACGTCTGTCATTACAAAGGCCAGAGTCCATTGTCCCCCAGCCATTCCTTCCTTGGCCTCGTCGCAATGTCGAGTTCCAGCTCAGTTTCAACTACCCGCTAGCCCTGTAGGAACGGAGATGTCTACATCTCAACGGGATACGGCTCAGGCAAAGCATGGACCTTCTGAACGATGTGGGGACATTCATACCATTGTGTCAGCCAGGAGTAGAAAAGATCTGGTATTCTAAGTCCCCTTCGTGCAATGTTTCTCTGCCTTCCTAATGCCGCGACCCCTTAATACAGTTCCTCATGTTGTAGTGACGCCCAACCACAAAATTATTTTCATTGCCACTCCATAACTGTAATTTTGCTACTCTTTTGAGTCATCCTGTAAATATGGAGCCCCCGGCAGCGCAGTGCTGGCAGGACTGAAGACCAACAGGTCGCAGGTTCGAATCCAGGGAGAGCTTGGATGAGCTCCTTCTGTCAGCTCCAGCTCCCCACGTGTGGACATGAGAGAAGCCTCCCAAAAGGATGGTAAAACACCAAAACATCCAGGCCTCCTCTGGGCAACGTCCTTGCAGTTTCTCAAGTTGCTCCTAACACGACCAAAAAAAATGTAAATAACTGACATGCAGGATATATTTTCATTCACTGGACCAAACTCGGCACAAATACCCAATATGCCCAAATACTGGTAGGGTAGGGTGCGGGTGATTTTGTCATTTGGGAGTTGTAGTTGCTGGGATTTATAGTTCACCTACAATCAAAGAGAACTCTGAACTCCACCAATGATGGAATTGAACCCAACTTGGCACACAGAACTCCCATGACCAACGGAAAATACTGGAAGGGTTTGGTGGGCATGGACCTAGAGTTTGGGAGTTGTAGTTCACCTACCTCCAGAGGGGACTCAAGCCCCTTCTTTGGAAGCTTTAAACAGAGGCTGGATGGCCATCTGTCAGGGGTGCTTTGATTGCAATCTTCCTGCTTCTTGGCAGGGGGTTGGACTGGACGGCCCATGAGGTCTGTTCCAACTCTATGATTCTATGATTCTATGATGGATCTGGATCAAACTTGGCACAAATACTCAGCATGCCCCAATGTGAACACTACTGGAGTTTGGGGGAAATAGAGCTTTACATTTGGGAGTTGTAGTTACTGGGATTTACAGTTAACCAACAATCAAAGAGCATTCTGAACCCCACCAAGGATAGAATTGGGCCAAACTTCCCACACAGAACCCCCACGCTTTGAAGAGACTCGCTAATGTGAGCCTCTCTCCAGCCTCCTATGCTCTCCCTTGCCCATGCATGTGCTGTCATGTGCCGAGCATGCCTGCTCTCCCCTCCCTGCTTGGGAGTCTCAGAAACAGCCCGCCTCTTGGCTGAGAGGCCGGCCAATCACAGCGAAGGATGGCTTTTGGTGGGAGGATTCACCTGTCTGTTTCCAAAAAGGAAGAGAAGGACAGGCAGAGAGATCTTCAGCCTTCTTTGCCAAAAGGGTTCTGAAGCCCGTCAGAAATATATGTTTTCTGGTGGCCTTTTGTGATGCCCCCAGGGGTCCCGACCTTCAAGTTGAGAAACACTTACCTAGTGTTATTCAAAGTTCATTTGGTATGATGAATCATAGAATCCTAGAGTTGGAAGAGACTTCATGGGCCATCCAATCCAACCCCCTGCCAAGAAGCAGGAAAATTGCATTCAAAGCACCCCCGACAGATGGCCATCCAGCCCTTGTTTAAAAACATGAGGATTCATCGTGTCTTTGTTACAGTCTGCCCTTTTTCTTTCATTTAATATAATTTGTTCTATTGTGGCTCACCTTCTAAATGTAAGACTTTCTGACAACGTTTAATAAAAATTTGCAGCTGGCTGTTGAAAGTGATGAAAAGTCATTATGTTTTGTGATTTATCCCTCCCTTGCTGGATCATCACCTTGTTGTGGTGAGCTAAGCCATTTGGGGTCATGCATTCCCAGAATCATCATTGTGCTGGCATGGCTGTGCCAGGAGATTTGAATTTCTTTTCTTGCACTGTTAAGGTAAAGGTAAAGGTAGTCCCCTGACATTAAGTCCAGTCATGTCTGACTCTGGGGTGTGGTGCTCATCTCCATTTCTAAGCCGAAGAGCCAGCGTTGTCCGTAGACACCTCCAAGGTCATGTGGCCGGCATGACTGCATGGAGCGCCGTTACCTTCCCGCCGGAGCGGTACCTATTGATCTACTCACATTTGCATGTTTTCGAACTGCTAGGTTGGCAGAAGCTAGGGCTGACAGCGGAAGCTCACGCCGCGTTTAAATTCATTTGGGCCTTGCATTTTGCAATTGGGTAGCTTTCCCCAGGTTGCAATCATAGGGCCAACAACCTATCAATCATCATTAGAACCGTTAGATCCGCCCGTTTCCCCAGGTTTGGAGGGAAAAGGGGACTTTTAGTGCAGTCTCACAGTTTAGAGCCTTACAGTGTGGATGTGTGGGCTCTTCTCTGCCCCACCTGTAAAAATCTTCTCTGCCAGGGTTAAAGATATAGATCTACAGCCAGCCTTTGCTGGGGAAAAAGGGAAAACCTTTGTTAGGGAGTAAAGTTACAGTTCCACAGCTTTGCTAGAGGAATACAACCAGCCTTTGCTGGGCAAAGGAAATAGTTCCTACAGCCTTCGTGGAGAAACTAAAAGCTTGGCAGATCTGCAGCAACCATTGCCTGGTAAGGGACCACTCGGGCTATCCATAACGCAGCTTGGAGCCGGGAGTTAGGGCCTCATGCCAGCAGGGTTAAAAAAAAGATTGCCCAAGGAGGGGTCAGAAGGTTTCCCTATAGAGCAGTGGTTCTCAGCCTTCCTAATGCCACGACCCCTTAATACGCTTCCTCATGTTATGGTGACCCCCAACCATAAAATTAGTTTCATTGCTACTTCATAACTGTCATTTTTGCTGCTGTTATGAATAGTAATGTAAATATCTGATATGCAGGATGTATTTTCATACACTGGACCAAATTTGGCACAAATACCCAATACACCCAAATTTGAATATTGGCGGGATTGGGAAAGGGTATTGATTTTGTCCTGTGGGAGTTGTAGTTGCTGGAATATATAGTTCACCTACAATCAAAGCACATTCTGAACTCCACCAACAATGGAATTGAATCAAACTTGACACACAGAACTCCCATGACCAACAGAAAATACTGGAAGGGTTTGGTGGGCATTGACCTTGAGTTTTGGGAGTTGTAGTTCACCTACATCCAGAGAGCACTGTGTACTCAAACAATGATGGATCTGGACCAAACTTGGCACACATTCTCAATATGCCCAAATGTAAACACTAGTGGAGTTTGAGAAAAATAGACCTTGACATTTGGGAGTTGTAGTTGCTGGGATTTATAGTTCACCTACAATCAAAGAGCATTCGGAACCCTATCAACGATTGAATTGGGCCAAACTTCCCACACAGAACCTCCATGACCAACAGAAAACACTGTGTTTTCTTGTGGTCTTTGGTGACCCCTCTGACACCCTCTCGCGACCCCTCCAGGGGTCCTGACCCCCAGGTTGAGAAACACTGCTATAGAGGAAAGGAACAGTTTTTAAGCAGTTGCCTGTCCCTTGTCGGCAGATCGAGAAAGCTACCAGTTTTTCAAGATTACATGGCATTTTATTCATTTGTTTGAAAATTTAAGCCTTAATAAAGAACTTTGTTGGACCTATTTTGAGCCTCTACAGAACTTTGTGTTGGGAAACCTATGGGATCCTTTAGCTGAGGCACCCCAGCGTCCTGTTGGGCATACAGAAAGCACGTCATATAAACAGACATTGTTATAGGCCCAGTGCGCGACAGCACAATCATAGCATCCTAGAGTTGGAAGAGACCTCGTGGACCATCCAGTCCAACCACATTCTGCCAAGAAACAGGAAAATCCCATTCAAAGCACTCCGACAGATGGCCATCCAGCCTCTGTTTCAAAGCCTCCAAAGCAGAGAGTTTCACTGCTGAACAGCTCTCACAGTCAGGAAGTTCTTCCTCGTGTTCAGATGGAATCTCATTCTTTCCTGTAGTTTGAAGCCATTGTTCCATTGCGTCCTAGTCTCCAGGGCAGCAGAAAACAAGCTTGTACCTTCCTTCCGATGACCTTCCTTCACGTCTTGAAACATGGCCGTTATCATGTCGCCTCTCAGCCTTCTCTTCTGCAGGCTAAACGTGCCCAGCTCTTTAAGTCGCTCCTCATAGATTTTGTTCTCCAGACCCTTAATCCTCTGAGTCGCCCTCCTCTGGACACATTCCAGCTTAGGAGTCGACATCCCCCTTCCATTGCATACAGTAAAGTAAAGTGGACTGACCAAAGCAGAATAGAGCATGGGTAGCACGGCTTCATGCTACCCTAGACTCCTATTGATGCAGACCAACATCCCACTGGCTTTTTTAGCCACCACATAACATTGTTGGCTCCTGTTCACCTTCCTCCCCACGAGGACTCCAAGATGTGCGCCAGCTGCACCCGTACTTTGGGAAGTCGGATCTGGCCACGGTGATCCACGCTCTTGTTACATCCCGGATAGATTACTGCAACGCACTCTACGTGGGGCTGCCTTTGAAGACTGTTCGGAAACTTCAATTAGTCCAGCGGGAGGCAGCCAGATTGCTCACCGGAGCGTCATACAGGGAGCATACCACCCCTCTGTTGTGTCAGCTCCACTGGCTGCCGATCCAGTTCCGAGCATAATTCAAAGTGCTGGTTTTGACCTACAAAACCCTATACGGTTCCGGCCCAGCGTATCTGTCCAAACGCATCTCCCTCTTCGTCCCACCTCGGAGTTTAAGGTCCTCCAGGGAGGCCCTGCTCTCGGCCCCGCCTCTATCACAAGTGAGATTGACGGGGACAAGGAGCAGGGCCTTCTCGGTGGTGGCCCCTCACCTGTGGAATTCACTCCCTGGGGAGATTAGATCATCGCCATCCCTCCTTTCCTTTAGAAGGAAATTGAAGACATGGATTTGGGACCAGGCGTTTGGGCAATCTGGCAGATAGATAAATAAAGGACAACGACGACTGATTGGGAAATTGTGGAATGAAGTTATGGACTCTGAGTTGCGAACATTGGGCATAAGATTGATTTTTTATTGATTGTGATGTATATTGATTGTTTTAATTGTCGAAACTGTTTCAATTTTTGTCTATATTTTTATCTGTATTACTGTGCAGGCATCGAATTGTGCCTTTTTGTACAATTGTGCCCTGAGTCCCCCCTCGGGGGTTGAGAAGGGCGGGGTAGAAGTATACAAAATAAATACATAAATACATTTTTCACACGTACTGCTGTCGAGCCAGGTATTGTCCCCCATTCTGTCTCTTTGCATTTCTTTTTTTCTGCCTAAGTGGAGTCTCTTGCATTTGTCCCTGTTGAGTTTCATTATGTTAGTCTTGGCCCATCATCTCTCTCATCTGTTCAGATCGTTTTGAAATCTGCGCCTTTCTTCTGAAGTCTTGGCTCTCCCTCCCAATTTAGTCCCATCTGCAAACTTGATGATCCTGCCTTCTCACCCTTCCTCTAGGTCATTCCTTGTCTGCAACCACTTAGACACTAATGCAGTCACGGATTAATCAAAAACAAGTCATGCCAGACTAATCTGATCTCTTTTTTCGATAGAGTTCCAAGCTGGGTAGATGCGGGGAATGCTGTGGATGGAGCGTACCTGGATTTTAGTAAGGCCTTCGACAAGGTCCCCCATGACCTTCTGGGAAAGAAACTAGTCCAATGTGGGCTAGGCAAAACTACGGTGAGGTGGATCTGTAATTGGTTAAGCAAACGAACCCAGAGGGTGCTTCTCCCCAATTCTTTCTCTTCATCCTGGAAAGAAGTGACGAGTGGAGTGCCATCCGCAGGGTTCCATCCTGGGACCGGTCCTGATCAGGATCCTCATTAATGACTTGGACGAAGGGTTAGAAGACAGGATCATCAAGTTTGCAGACAGGACCAAATTGGGAGGGAGAGCCAAGACTCCAGAAGATAGGAACAGGATTCAAAATTATTTTGACAGATAAGAGAGATGATGGGCCAAAACTAACAAAATGAAGTTCAGCAGGGACAAATGCAAGAGACTCCACTTAGGCAGAAAAAAAAATGAAATGCAAAGATACAAATTGGGGGACGCCTGGCTCGAGAGCAGGACATGTGAAAAAGATCTTGGAGTCCTCATGGGGAGGAAGGGGAACATGAGCCAGGAATGTGATGCAGCGGCAAAAAAAGCCAATGGGATTTTGGTCTGCATCAATAGGAGTCTACTGTCTAGGTCCAGGGAAGTCATGCTCCCCATGCTCTATTCCACCTTGGTCAGACCACATCTGGAATACTGTGTCCAATTCTGGGCACCACAATAGAAGAGAGATGTTGACAAGCTGGAATTGATGGGGAGATATTGGAGATTTTTATGCACATATTGTATGTACTTTAGAATAACTGTAATGTATAGAAAAATCAGAAGCATGTTTCTTTGTTTGCTTGCATTTGTAAGAGGTAAAAAAGGCACAGTCAATGCCTTTATCATCACTCTGGTTTGCTTTTGGACACAATTCCTCACCAGAGTCCCAGCTGGAAATAAAGCCGTAATTTTCTTTCTTCATAAATTGATATTATCTCTCCTATCATGCTGCTACATTTCGTTCCAGAGGAAGGCAACTAAAATGATCAAGAGTCTGGAGAACAAGCCCTATGAGGAGCAGCTTAAAGAGCTGGGCATGTTTAGCCTGAAGACGAGAAGGCTGAGAGGAGACATGATAGCCATGTATAAATAGGTGAGAGGAAGTCATAGGGAGGAGGGAGCAAGCTTGTTTTCTGCTTCCCTGGAGACTAGGAACAATGGCTTCGAACTGCAAGAAAGGAGATTCCATCTGAACATGAGGAAGAACTTCCTGACTGTGCGAGCCGTTCAGCAGTGGAACTCTCTGCCCTGGAGTGTGGTGAAGGCTCCTTCTTTGGAAGCTTTTAAACAGAGGCTGGATGGCCATCTGTCGGGGGTGCTTTGAATGCCGTTATCCTGCTTCTTGGCTGGATGGCCCATGAGGTCTCTTCCCACTCTATGATTCTATGATTCTACTTTTTTCCAGGAGGAAGGGTCTCCCATTGTTAGAGACCCTAAATTGGGTCTTCTTAGGTCCACATCACGGGAGCACATTAGGAAGGAGACAGTCCCAAAAAAAGATTAAAAAACAAGGTTTATTTTAGTTTCTTCATGAAGAAGACAGACAGCCTGTCAGCATATGCAGATGCTACCCTTCCAGTGACTGCTGCGTCCCCTTGGCTTTTTGACCACTGATATATAACCTCAAGTGAACAAGAACATTTTTTTGTCATGGAAAGTACTCTCTTTCCAGCCCCCTCCCTTGACCTTTTGATGGAAAGTACCTTCTTGTACCTGCAGACTCTGCGCTTAACCACAACCTTTGAACTTAACCACAATACAACTTCTGACTTCTACAGGTCACATCTTGTTTCTTAAAAACATTTTCTTCCGTGTTGCTCTTTTTCTACAGAGGAAGGGTATGTTTCTCTTTTGCTGTTAATTTCATTCAAAGCCCCTTGCTTAGCATTTGCAAATTTCACTCAAAGACCCTTTCACAATGGTGGCAAGGCCACAAAGGAGCCACCAGGTGAAGCACGATCTGAAGAAGAGATATGGGCAGTGTAGGCTTTCCATGCACTGCTTCCTTGACATTTGGACTGCCAAGCGGAAAGGTTGCCTTGGCTGCAGCAGAAGAGGAGTCCCTTTCTGGGAAAACAAACAAGCACATTTGATGCAATTGGCTTCGTAACCGGCATTCCTAATGCTATGCTTCAAAGCCGCGATTAAAAACACAGGCCCATCTGGAGCTTAATTCCTTGGAAAAAACACCACAGCAACAACAATTAAGCACCAATTACATTTGACTGTGTAAATTACCGCCTTAGATTTTGAAGTAAGTGACTGTTTCAGTTGAATTTTCCTAAGGGCAAAATCGTTTCAAACAACATTCCTGAACCAGCCACAAAACAGAATAAGCGGAAGACACGTCTTTAATCTAACTTTTCATAGAATCATAGAATCATAGAATCAAAGAGTTGGAAGAGACCTCATGGGCCATCCAGTCCAACCCCATTCTGCCAAGAAGCAGGAATATTGCATTCAAATCACCCCTGACAGATGGCCATCCAGCCTCTGTTTAAAAGCTTGCAAAGAAGGAGCCTCCACCACACTCCGGGGCAGAGAGTTCCACTGCTGAACGGCTCTCACAGTCAGGAAGTTCTTCCTCATGTTCAGATGGAATCTCCTCTTGTAGTTTGAAGCCATTGTTCCGTGTCCTAGTCTCCAGGGAAGCAGAAAACAAGCTTGCTCCCTCCTCCCTGTGGCTTCCTCTCACATGGCTCTCATATCCCCTCTCAGCCTTCTCTTCTTCAGGCTAAACATGCCCAGCTCCTTTAGCCGCTCCTCATAGGGCTTGTTCTCCAGACCTTTTATCATTTTAGTCGTTCTCCTCTGACACATTCCAGCTTGTCAATATCTCTCTTGAATTGTGGTGCCCAGAATTGGACACAATATTCCAGGTGTGGTCTAACCAAAGCAGAATAGAGCATGGGGAGCATGACTTCCCTAGATCTAGACACTATGCTCCTCTTGATGCAGGCCAAAATCCCATTGGCTTTTTTTGCCGCCACATCACATTGTTGGCTCATGTTTAACTTTTTAAACTTTTCTTTCATATGCCTGGGTCCCCGTCGTTCCCCAGCTTATTTGAAAAAGTCCATTTATAATTGTATGAAATGTATAAGGTTGTGGGTGAACTACAACTCCCATCATGCCAGTTAAAATTTGTTATGTTGGGTAAGTTTGCTCTTGATGCATCCTTGGTGGGGTTCAGTGTGCTCTCTGGCCTGTGGGTGACCTGGGAAGAGGAGCATTCACTTGGTGGGAAAACAATAAGAATAAATGATGTTTTTAGGATTTTAGTACAATCTGTTTTATGGATAACCTCAGTGGCCAAGGTCACGGGAATTTTTAAATGGTATATGTCGCAATTTATTTATTTATTTATTTATTTATTTATTTATTTATACTAGCTTGGGTACCCGGTGTTGCCAGGGTTATTGGAAAATGTCAATTTTATAATTGTACAAAAGGCATAAGGTTGAGGGAGAACTACAATGCCCATCATGCCAGGTTTGTCGTCGAGGGCATTTAAGCTGGTGTCACCAGCAGCAGGGAGTTCCACAGTTCCTGGGTGCAAAGATTGGGCCAAACTGATGAAATGTGCCCCAACAGCAACCTCAACCAGGGACTCTGCACGGCTGTATGCTCTCTCCTTTCACTTCCCCGCCAAGCCCCAACTTTGTAACAAATCCCTAAATAAAGATTAATGAAATTGCAACTTTTAACTCTCTAGCTTGATACTTTGTGTCTCTTCTTGCCTGAAACTATCCCAATGCATGAAACTAAGCTTATCCAGGCCGCAGGAGACTGGCGTTCTGGGAGGCTGAATCTGTGCTCCCCCAAACCGCGGATACGGAAACCCTCAGAGGGCCCCGTATCCGGGAGATGGCGGATCGCCTCCATTTTGGTGGCATATTTTTCCTAGCTTAATTCTAACACTATCTGCTATCTCACTTTTTGCATTTCGGGCTTCTACGCCCAGGGAATAATCTTTTAAGTTTTGAGAATATTATTTCAAGAAACAGCTGATTGTCAAAAGGCCAGCTCCGCTGCTGCTGCGCCACTGCGTTTCGCCATTCCATCGCCTCTGCCAAGCCCTTGCCCTGAAGACTCAGTGTGGCTACCCCATGAGGCTCCCGGGGAAGAGCCTGGCCTTTGGACTCCAGTCCTTGGAGGGAGTTATAGTTTCCCAAGGACCAAAGACCAACTCGATCTTGGCGCTGCAGGAATCCATTTCTTGGCTCAGTGGAAATCTCCCAGCTCCTTTTGTGGCTGTTGGACTTTCTTCAAAACTTTTTTTGGATCAAATGAACTCATTTTCCCTTATGAAGTTGCAGATCCATCGTTGCTTGGGTTCACAGTGCTCTCTGGATGTAGGTGAACTACAACTCCCCCAAATTAGGGTGGATTTTCCCCATAGACCTCCAGTGCTTTTTGCTTGTCATAGGGGCTCTGTGTGCCAAATTTGGTCCAATTCCATCTTTGGTGGAACTCATTGATTGCAGGTGAACTACAAATCCCAGTAGCTTCAACTCCAGGCCAATTCCTCTCAAAACCCACCAGTATTCAAATTTGGGCATATCGGGTATGCGTCCCAAGTTTGGTCCAGATCCATGGTTATGTTGTTATGTTATGTTATGTTATGTTATTGAGTATAATTTTGCTTTATCATCTTTGTACTCATATGTTGTATGTATTTTACTGTGTTGTTATTGTGTTTTGGTTTTACTTTATTGTAATATGCTGTTGGGCATGGCCTCATGTAAGCCACCCCGAATCCCCATTGGGGAGATGGTGGCGGGGTATTAAATAAAGATTATTATTATTATTATTATTATTATTATTATTATTATTATTATTATCAACATCATCATTGTTTGGGTTCATAGTGCACTCTAGATGTAGGTGAACTACAACTCTAAACCCCTCCAAAGACCTCCAGTATTTTTTCTTTCTCATGGGGCTCTGTGTGCCAAGTGAGTTCCAGGTCCGTCATTGGCAGAGTTCAGAGTTCTCTTAGAACTCTGAACTATACATCCCAGTACCTACAATTCCTCTAAATTATGGTGAATTCTTCCCAAACCTCTCTAGTATGTTCAGCTGCTGATCAATTCCTCTGTTTGCCGTGTGGCATAGAAAGGAATAGGAAAGGGTTAAGGGAGAGACAGTGGGTGGGGTTATGCAAATTCCACACAAATGGAAAGAGAAAGGAACTCTGGGATGTCTGTGGTTGAGGAAAAACAGAAAATCTAGGATGAAATTGTCCTTGAATGAAAGCCTTCAGTTGGATGGTGTTGGTGGAGGACATTGGCAGGGCTCTTGGACATGTTCATGGCGCTCACTCTAACCTGCAATGCCATTGGAGGGGAGGCCATTGGTGTTTCCTGAGGAGTGGGAGATGTAGCTGTTTGTGGAGGCAGGAGCTGTCTGTGTAAGTGGGCACCCCAGCCACACACATACATATTTTATTGTGTCTGTTTGTGTTGTTGTCACACATAGCATATAATGAACCTGGACCACACTTAGCACACAGAACCCCCATGACTAACTCAACCTACTAGAGGGGTTTGAGAGGACAGGACTGACTTACCACAGTGGGAGTTGTAGTTTATCCTGGAGCCAGAGGTCACTTATGATCATCTGAAGAGGCCTTGCTTACGATCCCACCTGCATTGCAGGCACGATTGGTGGGGACGAGGGACAGGGCCTTCTCGGTGGTGGCCCCTAGACTCTGGAACTCTCTCCCTAAGGACATCAGGCATGCCCCAATGCTGGCAGTTTTTAGGAGGAGCTTGAAAACGTGGTTGTTCCAGTGTGCCTTCCCAGAATAAGGAAACTCCAAGCAAGATGTCCCCAAATGCACTTTACTAGAGATCTAGGATATCTGCACACCCCATCCCCCTCCAAATACCTATCCTTTTCACCTGGTCATGCTCAGCATACTTGTAAATTTTAATTATTACATTTGGCCCTGCCATAGATTTTAATGTGTCGTGGTATGTTGTTAATGTTTATTGCTTTGTTTTGAGTTCATTTATTGTTGTATTGTTGTTGTCGTTGTTTTTACTGATGTATGTGGGCTCGGCCTCTTGTAAGCCACACCGAGTCCTCCGGGAGATGGTAGCGGGGTATAAATAAAGTATTATTATTATTATTATTATTATTATTATTATTATTACTATTATATTGAGCAAGAATTTGGGGATCTTTGCCTTGAAGACAGAGACCAATCAGACCCACCAAAGAGGACCCGTTTTAACTCTGGCGAGAAGGAAGCACCAAATGTAATTTTCCTAATTTTCCCAAATAAATCTCACCAAAGTTGAAGAAAATGCCACCTAGTTGTTTATTTCATTCCAGCTGGAGCAAATGCCAAACTGCAATCATTTTCCAAAGCCAACATAAAGCACAAGGCAAAACAGCACATTTTTATAGAGAAACAGAACTGTCAAATTCAAACTTCCCGCTCCTGCTCCCCCTCGCCAGCTTTGCGCTGATTCGTTGGAGTCATCAGCTGGAGGGGAGGCGTAGCTGGCTCAGCTGTGCCTCAGCCAATAGGAGAGCCAGCGCCGCTTTGGTCTCCCGGCCAAATGACCTAATGTTTGTACAATTATCGGCGATAACTTTTTAAGTCCTCAAGCTGGCTTCTTTTATTGTCCTGAGTGCTTGAAATATACCTCTTTGTCTGACTCGGAAGTCAGCCCTTTATAATCCTTAGGTCCAGGATATGGATTTAGTGATGATATCTGACTGTAGTATCAGCCGGAGGAATGGAAACAAAGAGATAGGCTGTGGTGACATCTATCTAGATCCTCCGGAGGCGAGATGTCACCTTTTGTGAGGAGTGATTAAATCTGCCATGGGGCACATCCTTCAGATGGGCTAACTTGGGTTACTCCGAGGTCTAAAGGATTATGCACATTATTTATTTATTTATTTATTTATTTATTTATTTGACTTGTATACCGCTACTCCCAATTTGGCTTGGAGCTGTTTACAGCAGTAGATTAAAACAATACAATTAACTTTAAAATACAGTAAAACAACAACAGACATAGTTCCGAGTTATTCACCCATCGAATGCTTGTCGGAAGAGAAAGGTTTTACAGGCTCTCTGAAAAGCAAGTAGGTCTCGGATAGATTGGGTTTCAACTGGCAAGGCATTCCATAAATAAGGGGCTACAATCGAGAAGGCTCTCTGCCTAGTAGATGATAAATCCGGATGTTGGGGACTTCAAGCAAATTTTGGTCTTCGGACCGAAGTAATCTCTGGGGTTGGTAGGGGGATAAGCGGACCCTCAGGTACCCCTCAGGTAACCTTTAAGGCCTTAAAGGTTAATACCAGCACCTTGAAAGTAATCCAGTAATCAATCAGTAGCCAGTGCAGCTGTTTTAGAATTGGGGTGATATGACACCTTGCCGGCGTCCCGGCATTTTGCACCAGCTTCAGTTTCCAGATCACTGACAAAGGAAGGCCAATGTAGAGGGTGTTACAGTAGTCAAGCCTCGAGATGACTGTCGCCTGGATCACCGTAGCCAGGTCATTCCTAGATAGGTAGGGAGCCAGTCGCCTAGCCTGATCTTATTGTCCATGCAAGAGTTTCTGTTGAGTCCTTTTGTCAGGGGATTTAGTGGGCTTCAAGAAATGTGAAACTTTTTAGAGGTGGCATTTTATATTACATATAGGGATATGGAGGGAGGCATGCAGGGGGACCATAGGGGATACATTCATATAGAGGGAAGAAGAAATCATATCAGCCCATCCCACCCACCAGGGTCCATTGAAAGTTCATAAATCATAGCGAGAGTCCATGGGGGTTTGAAGGGGAAAAGTTTCCAAAAAGTTTTAAAAGTTTTCCGAAGTGGGCAAAAGTTTGATAAGAGACCAAAAGAGTTCATGAATAAAGGGGAAATGTTCTTAAAAGTCCATTGAGTTCGCACTGGGATCACTACAGAGTGCTGAGGATCCTGAGGGGTCCATTCATTTGGGAGAAGAAAACTATAAATCCCATCTCGTCAAGGGGACAGGGTGACCTGCCTGCTTCCCAGGGGGTCCCAAGGGGTGATTGCAGCAGGTTCCCCAGGTCAACAGGCTTCTGGACATCAACAGGACAGCGGCAGGAACAATGTTGCAGCAAGGAGCCAAGGATCACAATCAGCTGGTCTCCACATGGAATTTTTAGGGTGAAAAAGGTTATTCCCAGAGCGTAGGAGTCCAGAATGCAAAAAGCGAGATAGCAGTTAGTCTTAGAATTCGTCTAGGTCGGAAGAAAATTGCGCCAGTTTGAACGCGATCCATTGACCCGTGAATACAGGGGCCCCATGGGTCTCCATATCCACGGTCCAGGGGACCGCAGTTTCGGCCTCCCCGGGATGCTAGAAATGCATCCCGGGTGAGCCGACAGCGATCTGTGGCTCGGGAGAGGGAAGGTTCATGCTGGAGAGAGTTAGAGGCCGTAAAAGGACACCCAGTAGAGGAAAAAGTTACAATTTGATGATACTTTATTTGGGGATTTGTTACAATGTTAGGGTGAGAGGAAGAAAGCAAGGCAAAGGGAGGTTTTTAGTTGAAGCTCTGCTATGGTCACACTCCCAGCGATGCTGGCCCAATCGGACAACCAGGAACTGCGGGACCCCCTGCTGCAGGTCAGATCAGCTTGAACGCAGGGAGCACTCCGTTGCCCGTCATTATATATTTATGCTGTTTACGGGTGAGGGAAAATGTTGGGTTTGTAAACATAAGAGAAAGAAGCAACTCTCTGGACAGGAAAAACCTTTATTAAAGGAATCTAGCCCCATAGACTTGTTTAAGACTCCACAGACATTGGATCACGATACTTAAATAACACCGTAATAATACAAATATGTTTTCCAAGGTCGACAAGGGCTTTTAAATACAAACAAAGGGTGCTAAATTTAAAGGGTGCTATTCCTTAAATATTAGGAAGGGTTTCCTGATGGAGAGAACAATTCCATCTTTTTCCGATAGCCTCTTTGTTGTTGTTGATGCCCAACGGCAACTCCATCTCTGGAGTTGCAGAACTTTTTCTTTATCCTTTGGACACCAAAATGATGATGTTCTTCAGGATGGACTAAAATTGAGATGAAAAACAAAACGAATGCGGGAGAAATGCACGGAGTTGTCCATGTTTCCCAGCTAAGGGTTGAGCTCTCTTCTCGTTCTGGGCATGCTTTGGACCAACCTTAGTGTCTTGTGGCTCAAAGTCCCAACCGGCCTCATATCAAAAGGCCTTCTTTGGTTGAGGCCTGCATCATGACGACAGCACTCTTGTAGTGCTTGGTGTTCCCGTCCTTCCAGCGGACGCAGCCTGGCTCCGAAGCAGGGCTGTCGAAATTGTGTAAGCTGGAGTAAACCTGAGACTGGCTAGTGTGGTTCTTGCCCTTGGCGTATTGGACGGAGGAGTCGGCGAGGGGATACGGGTCTCTCCGTTTGGAGGCATAGCCGTGGCTGGCGAGAGGCTCTTGCTCCGAACTGGGCAGAGAGACGGGTTCCAGGTCGCTGTCAGAAGGAGAGGCCATCTTGACCTGGACGATGGGAGGGATATACTTGCAGCCGGGGGTTCGGTGGCCAGTCCGGAACTGGTAGCCCAGCAGGGAGTGGAGGCTGCCCGTCTGGCTCAAGGCCTGGCTGCAGGGTCGGCTCGGAGGAGCATCGGCATCCACACTGGGAAGGAAAAAGGTCAGAGATTGTGAAACATGTCATGGCAGAGCTTTCCAAACATTTCGTGTTTTGGAGACACACATCATTTCACAACACGGGAATTCAGCTTCATGTAAACTGCCTACTTTCCCCCTTCTCCAGATCTGAGAAGGAATAATTTCCATGGCAATGCTGGGCTGGCTCTTTCTTTCCTTTCTCCATTTCCCTCATTCACCTTCTCCTTCTCTTTTTTCTCCTTCCTTTCTCTCTTCCCTTGCTTTTCTTCATACACATTCTTTCCTCTTCCTTACTTCTTTCCTTCTTTTTTCTTTCTTTCTTTCCTTCCTTCTTTCCTTCCTTTTCCTTCTCTTCTTCCTTCCTTCCTTCCTTGTTTCCTTCCTTCCCCTTCCCTTCCCTTTTCCTTCCTTCCTTCCTTCCTTCCTTCCTCTTCCCTTCTTTTTCTTTCTTTCTTTCCTTCCTTCCTTTCCCTTCCCCTTTCTTTCTTTCTTTCTTTCTTTCTTTCTTTCTTTCTTTCTTTCTTTCCTTCCTTCCTTCCTTCCTTCCTTCCTTCTTTCCTTCTTTCCTTCTCTTTTCCTTCTTCTTCTTTCCTTCCTTCCTTCCTTTCTTTTCCTTTCTTTTCTTCCTTCCTTTCTTCTTCCTTCTTTTCTTCTCCATTCCTTCCTTTTCTCCTTCCTTCCTTTCCTTCTTCCTTCCTTTCTTTCTCTTCTTCTTTTTTCCTCCCCCCTTCCTTTCTTTTCCCTTCTTTTTCTTCCTTCCTTTCCTTCATCTCTTCATTTCTCCATTCCTTATTCTTCCCTTCTTTCCCATCCTTTCCTTCCTCTCATACCTTTCCTTTCTATTCCTTTCTTCCTTCCTTCCCTCTTTATCTTTCTTCCTTCCCTTAATTCATCCTTTCATCCTTCCTTTCTCTTCCCCTCCTTTTCTTCCTTCCTTTCCTTCTTTTCTTCCCTTTCTCTTTTTTTCTTTTCTCCCTCCCTTTCTTTTCCCTTCTTTTTCTTTTTTCTTTCTTTTCCTTCATCTCTTAATTTCTCCGTTCCTTATTCTTCCCTTCTTTCCCATTCTTTCCTTTCTCTCATGCCTTTCCCCCTTTCCTTTTAACCCCCTTTCCCTTCTTTTTCTTTCTCCCTTCCTTTTAAATCATCTCTTCCTCCTTTCTTTCTCTTCCCTTCATGTTCTTCCTTCCTTCCTTCCTTTCCTTCATTCATCCTTTCTTTCTTTCTTTCTTTCTTTCTTCCCTTCTCTTCCTTCAACTTTTTGTTCCTCCTTTCCTTATTCTTCCCTTCTTTCCCATTCTTTTCTTTCTCTCATGCCTTTCCCCCTTTCTTTTTAACCCCTTTTCCCCTTCTTTTTCCTTCTTCCTTTCTCTCTTTCCTTCTTTCTTTCCCTTCCTCTTTCTCTCCTTCCTTCCATCCATCCATCCTTTCTTTCTTTCTTTCTTTCTTTCTTTCTTTCTTTCTTTCTTTCTTTCTTCCTTCCTTCCTTCCTTCCTTCCTTCCTTCCTTCCTTCCTTCTCTTCCTTCAACTTTTTTCCCTCCCTTCCTTATTCTTCCCTTCTTTCCCATTCTTTTCCTTTCCTTCCTTCCTCTTATACCTTTCCCCTTTTCCTTTCTGTTCCTGTCTTCTTTCCCTCCTTTTCCTTTCCTTCTGCTCTGTCCCTTCCTTCTCCCTTCATATCTTTTCATTCTCCTTCCTTCCTTCTCTCCCCCTCACCTAGAAGCGGCCAATCCACTTGGCTCCCTTTCTTTCCCAGTGACATCACAGAGGGCCACTTCACCTGGCTTTTCTTCCCTCTGCTCTGTGTCTGAAAGGGGTGGGATTATTTTTTTTAGTTCAAGCTTCTCAATGATTTAAGTAGAAGCAACCAACCAACAGACCAAAATACCTTGATTTTTTATATATGTATATATATATGACTGATTCTATGCAATGCAGAATCATAGCGCTATAAAACTATAAGCAAGGCCTTATGCTCCTCAGCCCGGTATATCTCGCCATCTCACCAAACCCTGCTGTCGGAAACAGCTATTCCAAGACGGATTGCATCTGAACAGGCAGGTTTTAACTGTCATGATGAATAAGAGCGGCTGACATTCGCAGGGCAGGGCCAAGACGTTTTGCTTGCCTACGGCAGAGGGCAAGGCGTCTCCCTCTTCCTGATTGCTGTCTGGACAAGCTATTAAGCATTTCTTCATTACTGGCAATGGAAGAGCATCCTCCTCCACCCCTCAAGGAAACGGGATCACTGTGGGAGCACCGAATGAGCTTTGTGATCCCCAGCAAATGCCATCCCTCTTACAGAATCATAGGATGCTAGAGCTGGAAGGGACCCCAAGAGGCCATCCAGCCCAGCCCCCTCCTGCCAGGCAACGAGACACCATCCAAGCACACACAAAACACAAGCTAAAAAATATTTCAGGCAGACTTTTAAAGAAGAACATTGTTAATATCACGCCAGGGGATGCTGTGTAGTGTTTCCTGTATTTTAAATTCATTATTATTATTCTGGTCGCTTCTGATTCCACAGCAAGCTGGTTTCAGGAAAGGCAAAAGCTGCACATCGCAAGTGCTGAACCTGACTCAGCACACAGAAGATGGTTTTGAAAGGCAGCAGATCACAGGAGCTGTCTTCATAGCAGCCTATGATACTGTGAACCACCGCCTCCTCCTGAGAAAAAATGTATAATATCACAAAGGACAACCACCGCACCCACCTCATAGGAAACCTGCTACAAAACAGGAGCTTCTTTGTTGAGTTCCAGGGCCAGAGAAGCAGATGGCGGAAACAGAAGAACGGCCTGCCTCAGGGGAGCGTGCTTGCTCCATCCATGTTCAACATCTACACAAATGACCAGCCACTGCCAGAAGGGATGGAGAGCTTCATCTATGCAGATGATCGTGCCATTACCGCTCAAGCAGGGAGCTTTGAGATGGTTGAACAGCAGCTCTCCGAAGCTCTAGGTGCTCTTACTGCCTATTACAGGGAAAACCAGCTGATCCCTAATCCATCTAAAACACAGACATGTGCCTTTCACCTTAAGAACAGACAAGCATCCCGAGCTCTGAGGATGACCTGGGAAGGAATCCCACTGGAGCATTGCAGCGCACCCAAATACCTGGGAGTCACTCTGGACCGTGCTTTTACCTACAAGAAGCACTGCCTGAACATCAAGCAAAAAGTAGGTGCTAGAAACAATATCATACGAAAGCTGACTGGCACAACCTGGGGATCACAACCAGACACAGTGAAGACATCTGCCCTTGTGCTATGCTACTCTGCTGCTGTGTGTACGCATGCCCAGTGTGGAACACATCACACCATGCTAAAACAGTGGATGTGGCTCTTAATGAGACATGCCACATTATCACGGGGTGTCTGCATCCTACACCACTGGAGAAATTACACTGTCTAGCCGGTATTGCACCACCTGACATCCGCCGGGAAGTAGCAGCCAATAGTGAAAGGACCAAGGCAGTGACATCTCCAGCTCATCCCTTGTTTGGTTATAAGCCAGCACGTCAACAACTTAAATCAAGAAATAGTTTTCTAAGATCTACAGAGACACTTGCTGGAACACCCCAGCAAGCGAGAGTCCAAAAGTGGCAGGCTCAAACCCAGAACCTCAACCAAACGAGAGACTCCCTCCTGGGCACACAGAAAACTGGGTGACTTGGAAGGTGCTGAACAGACTGCGCTCCGGCACCACGAGATGCAGAGCCAACCTTCAGAAATGGGGCTACAAAGTGGAATCCACGACATGCAAGTCCGGAGAAGAGCAAACCACTGACCACCTGCTGAAATGCAACCTGAGCCCTGCCACATGCACAATGGAGGACCTTCTTGCGGCAACACCAGAGGCACTCCAAGTGGCCAGATACTGGTCAAAGGACATCTAATCAACTACCAAGCTTGCAAACTTTGTATTTGTTTGTTGCTAGGCAACGAGACACCATCCAAGCACACACAAAACACAAGCCAAAAAATATCGTTAATATCATGTCAGGGGATGTTGTGTAGTGTTTTCTCTATTTTAAATGGGATTATTATTATTATTATTATTATTATTATTATTATTATTATTATTGAATGTATTGTCAAAGACTTTCACGGCTGGAATCACTGGGTTGTTGTAGGTTTTTTCAGGCTATATAGCCATGTTCTAGAAGCATTCTCTCCTGATGTTTCGCCTGCATCTATGCCAAGAATTCTGAGGATGCTGGCCATATATGCAGGCAAAACGTCAGGAGCGAATGCTTCTAGAACAGGGGTCCTCAAACTTTTTAAACAGAGGGCCAGGTCATAGTCCCCAAAATTGTTGGAGGGCCAGATTATAATTTGAAAAAAACGTGAATTAATTCCTATGCACACGGCACATATCTTATTTGTAGTGCAAAAAAAAAAACACTTTAAAACAATACACTAATTAAAATGAAGAACAATTTCAACAAATATAAACTTATTCGTATTTCAGTGGGATGTTTGGGTCTGCTTTTGGCTGATGAGAAAGGATTGTTGTTGTGTGTTTTCAAGTAGTTTCAGACTTAGGTTGACCCTGCGCGAAGGCTGGGTAAATGACCTTGGAGGGCCGCATTCGGCCCCCGGGCCTTAGTTTGAGGACCCCTGTTCTAGAACATGGCCATTTAACCCGAAAAACCTACAACAACCCATTATTATTATTATTATTATTATTATTATTATTATTATTATTATTATTATTATTGGCCACCTGGTGGCGCAGTAGGTTAAACTGCAAAGCTGCTGAACTTGCTGACCAAATGGTTGGCAGGGTGAGCTCCTGCTGTTACCCCAGCTTCTGCCAACCTAGCAATTTGAAAATATGTAAATGTGGGAAGATCAATAGGTACCACTCCGAAGGGGAAGGTAACGGCGCTCCATGCAGTCATGCCGGCCACGTGACCTTGGAGGTGTCTGCGGACAACGCCAGCTTTTCGGCTTAGAAATGGAGATGAGCACCAACCCCCAGAGTTGGACATAACTAGACTTAATGTCAAGGGCAATCTTTACCTTTACCATTATTATTATTATTATTATTATTATTATTATTATTATTATTATTAGATACATAACAAGATTAGTACACAACAAACAAGATCGCTATGCTGGCTTTTGTATTGGATCACATGTCAGACACTTCCCAAGTGTCTAGACTGTGTGATGTATGGGCAAAGAATGTGTGCAGATCTGAGTAGGGTTGCAACTGTCCAGTGCTTTGAGTCTGTTTAAGAGAGAAAAAGTGGTATAAATAATAATAATAATAATAATAATAATAATAATAATAATAATAATGCAACTGTCCACTACTTTGAGTCTGTTTAAGAGACAAAAAGTGGTATTAATAATAATAATAATAATAATGCAACTGTCCAGTGCTTTGAGTCTGTTTATTAGACAAAAAGTGGTATAAATAATAATAATAATAATAATAATAATGCAACTGTCCAGTGCTTTGAGTCTGTTTAAGAGAGAAAAAGTGGTATAAATAATAATAATAATAATAATAATGCAACTGTTCACTGCTTTGAGTCTGTTTATGAGACAAAAAGTGGTATAAATAATAATAATAATAATAATAATAATAATAATGCAACTGTCCAGTGCTTTGAGTCTGTTTAAGAGAGAAAAAGTGGTATAAATAATAATAATAATGCAACTGTCCAGTGCTTTGAGTCTGTTTATGAGACAAAAAGTGGTATAAATAATAATAATAATAATAATAATAATAATAATAATGCAACTGTCCAGTGCTTTGAGTCTGTTTAAGAGAGAAAAAGTGGTATAAATAATAATAATAATAATAATAATAATAATAATAATGCAACTGTTCACTGCTTTGAGTCTGTTTATGAGACAAAAAGTGGTATAAATAATAATAATAATAATAATAATAATAATGCAACTGTCCAGTGCTTTGAGTCTGTTTAAGAGAGAAAAAGTGGTATAAATAATAATAATAATAATAATAATAATAATGCAACTGTCCAGTGCTTTGAGTCTGTTTATGAGACAAAAAGTGGTATAAATAATAATAATAATAATAATAATAATAATAATAATAATAATGCTGCAACTGTTCACTGCTTTGAGTCTGTTTATTAGACAAAAAGTGGTATAAATAATAATAATAATAATAATAATAATGCAACTGTCCAGTGCTTTGAGTCTGTTTAAGAGAGAAAAAGTGGTATAAATAATAATAATAATAATAATAATAATAATAATAATAATAATGCAACTGTTCACTGCTTTGACTCCGTTTAAGAGAGAAAGGTAAAGTTTTCCCCTTGACATTAAGTCCGACTCTGGGGGTAGGTGCTCATCTCCATTTCTAAGCCAAAGAGCCAGTGTTGTCCGTAGACGCCTCCAAGGTTATGTGGCCAGCATCACTGCATGGAGTACCTTTACTTTCCCACAGAAGTGGTACCTATTGATCTTCTGCTAGGTCAGCAGAAGCTGGGGCCAACAGCAGGAGCTCACCCCACTCCCTGGATTTGAACCACCGACCTTTCGGTCAGCAAGTTCAGCAGCTCAGTGGTTTAACGCACTGTGCCAACAAGGGCCCTTAAGAGAGAAAAGCAGTAAATAAATTAATAACAACTGCAACAACAGCAACACATCTATTTCATAGAATCATAGAATCATAGAATCAAAGAGTTGGAAGAGACCTCATGGGCCATCCAGTCCAACCCCATTCTGCCAAGAAGCAGGAATATTGCATTCAAATCACCCCTTACAGATGGCCATCCAGCCTCTGTTTAAAAGCTTCCAAAGAAGGAGCCTCCACCACACTTCAGGGCAGAGAGTTCCACTGCTGAACGGCTCTCACAGTCAGGAAGTTCTTCCTCGTGTTCAGATGGAATCTCCTCTCTGTAGTTTGAAACCATTGTTCCATTGCGTCTCCAGGGAAGCAGAAAACAAGCTTGCTCCCTCCCTCCCTGTGGCTTCCTCTCACATATTTATACATGGCTATCATATCTCCTCTCAGCCTTCTCTTCTTCAGGCTAAACATGCCCAGCTCCTTAAGCCGCTCCTCATAGGGCTTGTTCTCCAGACCCTTGATCATTTGAGTTGCCCTCCTCTGGACACATTCCAGCTTGTCAATATCTCTCTTGAATTGTGGTGCCCAGAATTGGACACAATATTCCAGGTGTGGTCTAACCAAAGCGGAATAGAGGGGTAGCATTACTTCCCTAGATCTAGACACTATGCTCCTATTGATGCAGGCCAAAATCTCATTGGCTTTTTTTGCCGCCACATCACATTGTTGGCTCATGTTTAACTTGTTGTCCACGAGGACTCCAAGATCTTTTTCACACGTCCTGCTCTCGAGCCAGGCATTCCCCCATTCTGTATCTTTGCATTTCATTTTTTCTGCCAAAGTGGAGTATCTTGCATTTGTCACTGTTGAACTTCATTTTGTTAGTTTTGGCCCATCTCTCTAATCTGTCAAGATCGTTTTGAATCCTGCTCCTGTCCTCTGGACTATTGGCTCTCCCTCCCAGTTTGGTGTTGTCTGCAAACTTGATGATCCTGCCTTCTAGCCCTTCGTCTAAGTCATTAATATTTAGCATGCAAGCCTTATTTTCTCGGAAGCGATACACCTGACTCTGGGCTGCATCAGGTCCGGTGTGAACGGAAGAGTCAATTGTGCCTTTTGGAAGCCTTAAATGGTGACTACATCTTGCGGCTGCTAATTTCACCCATTAGCCATGTTCGTTCTTAAATGAGGACCTATTTTCCTGTTGTTGTTTTTTGGGGAGGAAGGGATGCCTGGGAGGGCAGTGGCACTTGGCCTGCTCAACCTGCATTTGGGACTAAACTGGTATAATTACAAAACCATCCTAAGCGCTCATTATTTGCCCGGCAGAAAGGAAGTGAGACCTCTCTTAATAGCTTCCGCTTTGCACTTTGCTGGACTGAATGCCAAGTTGTCCAAACAGCCAAAGATCACTGTATCCCAAATAATAATAATAATAATAATAATCATCATCATCATCATCATCACAGAATCATAGAATCAAAGAGTTGGAAGAGACCTCATGGGCCATCCAGTCCAACCCCATTCTGCCAAGAAGCAGGAATATTGCATTCAAATCACCCCTGACAGATGGCCATCCAGCCTCTGTTTAAAAGCTTCCAAAGAAGGAGCCTCCACCACACTCCGGGGCAGAGAGTTCCACTGCTGAATGGCTCTCACAGTCAGGAAGTTCTTCCTCATGTTCAGATGGAATCTCCTCTCTTGTAGTTTGAAGCCATTGTTCCGCGTCCTAGTCTTTATTTATACCCCGCCACCATCTCCCCAGTGGGGACTCGGAGCGGCTTACATGAGGCCAAGTCCGAACAACAAATTACAATAAAAATAAAACGAAAACACAACCAAAAACGCAAACAGTAAAAGCAACATCGTAATAAAATAAAACATGCAAATACATAACAATATAAAGTTACAATAGACGCAATCACAATGACAGTGGGCGGGCTGCATGTAATGATTAAAAGAGAAACTAATTAAAACTAATTTAAAACTCAGGCGAGATAAAAAGAGACAGATTATTTGCAGAGAAGAACTTATTATAGCGGGGGTTGTGGAATCAAGCTTTCCCACAGAGGGGGGACGACATATACTCCAATGGCAGAACATTGAGGCTAAGCAGTAGTGTGGGATTGTATACCTACTCACCAAAGGCGCAGCAGAAGAGCCAGGTTTTAAGGTCCTTTTTAAAGGTTTCTAGAGTAGGGGCTTTCCTAATTAGAAAATGTTGACCATTTCCGCTCCCTTGGCAGCCACCTCTCCACAAAAGTCAACATTGACACTGAAATACAACACCACCTGAGCTCTGTGAGTGCAGCATTTTTTCAATGAAGCAGAGCGTGGGGATCTGGACATCTGTAGGGATACCAAGGTGCTTGTTTATAAAGCCATTGTCCTCCCAACCCTGCTAATGCCTGCGAATGGAGGGCAAAAGGGAGAAATGTGGAATAATGTTCAGGAAAGAACATTGAGGCTAAGCAGCAGTGTGGGATTGTATACCTACTCTCCAAAGGCGCAGCGGAAGAGCCAGGTTTTGAGGTCCTTTTTAAAGGTTTCCTAATTTCTCCTAGTAGTGAGTTCCAACGTAGGGGGGCCACAGAGGAGAAAGCTCTGTGCTTGTGAAGCTGGCAGGGGTGAAAGAAGGGCCTCCCCAGATGAACGAAGGGCCCTGGATGGTACATGGAGGGAGATGCGATCATGAAAGTAGGCTGGTCCCAAAGCAGTTATTATACTCCCAACTCAAAAATGGAAAATGGAAGTTTGGTGAACAGGAAAATAGATTGAAAGATGGGCTTAAAGCTAACCTGTGGCATAGACACCGAGAACTGGGAAGCCCTTGAGTGCTCTTACTGGAGGTCAGCTGTGACCAGCAGTGCTGAGGCACCAGTGGAGGGTGAAAGGGAGAAATGTGCCAAGAGGAAAGATGGTGTTTCAAGCCAACCCTGACCAGGACTGCCTTCCACCTACAAACCGATGTCCTCATTATGGAAGAACATGTGATCTCGAATAGGTCACCTACGTATCCACCACCAAGTCACCTACGTATCCACCTACGCATCCTATAGTCACCTACGTATCCACCACCAAGACACTAGATTTGGAAGGCCATCATACTTGGAACAAAGGGGATCACCTAAGTAAGTAAGTAAGTAAGTAAGCAAGCTATCGTGATGCTCACCAGATGTCATTGCCCTTGATCTGCACACACTCCTGCTTGGTGTCTTCAGTGCCGGAGCAACAGGAAGAGCAACAGCAGTCCCAGCAACGGTCTTTTCCACAACAACTGTCGCAACATGCACAACAACGCTTGTTGCGGCAACAGCAGCAGCACCACGTCACTCCCCCTGCGATGAGGGCCGCGGCCAGGAGGCAGATTGTGACCGACCCTCCGATGACCCAATCGTAGTAGAAACCTGCTCAAAACAAAGGACCATTAGGTTGCAACAGATTTTCCATGCTGTCTGGCCATGTTCTAGAAGCATTCTCTCCTGACGTTTTGCCCAGGCATCCTCAGAGGTTGTGAGGTCTGTTGGAAACTAGGCAAGTGGGGTTGATATATCTGTGGAATAATGTCCAGGGTGGAAGAAAGAACTCTTGTCTGTTTGAGGCAAGTGTGAAGGTTGCCATTGGCCACCTTGATTAGCATTGAATGGCCTTGCAGCTTCAAAGCCTGGCTGCTTCCTGCCTGGGGGAATCCACAGATATTCCACAGGTATATACACTTCGCTTGCCTAGTTTCCAACAGACCTCACCTCTGAGGGAGAAAGAACTCTTGTCTGCTTGAGGCAGGTGTGAATGTTGCAATTGGACACCTTGATTAGCATTGAATGGCCTTGCAGCTTCAAAGCCTGGCTGCTTCCTGCCTAGAGGGATCCACAGATATTTCACAGGAATATAAACTTTGCTTGCCTCACCTCTGAGGGAGAAAGAACTCTTGTCTGCTTGAGGCAGGTGTGAATGTTGCAATTGACCATCTCGATTAGCACTGAATGGCCTTGCAGCTTCAAAGCCTGGCTGCTTCCTGCCTGGGGGGGATCCACAGATATTCCACAGGTATATACACTTCGTTTGCCTAGTTTCCAACAGACCTCACCTCTGAGGGAGAAAGAACTCTTGTCTGCTTGAGGCAGGTGTGAATGTTGCAACTGGACACCTTGAGGTGGCCTTAAGGACCATGAGTTTCCTATCGCTGGGAAGGAGATGTAACTAGATGGGCCCTGTCTAGGCTTCCATGTAATGCATTATGTGGTAAGATAGACATATAGAATCCTAGAGTTGGAAGAGACCCCATGGGCCCCTGCCATATGGGAAAAGCCCAATCAAAGCACTCCAGACAGATGGCCACCCAGCCAGTTTGCATGGGCAAACTTCTGCCCTCTCTCCAAGTGTTTTGGACTTCAACTCCCTCATTTCCTAACAAGGCTGGATCTAGATTGTCATATAATGCTCTATATGGTCAGTGCAAGCCCATATAATGCAGTTTCAAATGACATTATATGGCAGTGTAGATGAGCCCTATGTGATATTCTTCTGGGTGTAATGATCTAAAAGTTATAGCAAAGTCAATCCTTGTCATATCACACTGATAATAGAAGTTACTGTATATACTCGAGTATAAGCCTAGTTTTTCAGACTTTTTTTTAGGCTGAAAAAGTCCCCCTCGGCTTATACTCGAGTCAAGGTTTATTATTTTACTCTGTTATAAATACAGAGCATTTATAATATATACTCTGAGTATTTATAATATATATATAATATATACACACACACATATAGTAAAGGTAAAGATTTCCCCTTGATGCATTATTATTATTATTATTATTATTATTATTATTATTACATTTATTATTTTACTTTATTATTGTTATTATTGCATTTATTATTTTATTTATTTATTTATTTATTTATTTATTTATTTATTTATTTATTTACAGTATTTATATTCCGCCCTTCTCACCCCGCAGGGGACTCAGGGCGGATTACAGTGTACACATATATGGCAAACATTCAATGCCAATTTTAACATACAACATATACAGACATACACAGAGGCTATTTAACTTTTTCTGGCCGCCAGGGGAGCTGTCGCTTTCATCGTCCATCTGCGACGCTGATGAAGCACTTCCGCATTCCCGCATGCTTCCCTGCTGGAATGCTTTGCTGGAGTCTTCTTTATGGCCTCATAAATCAGTTAATTTAGCCTCCCCACACTTTAAGGTGGTACCTTATTTTCCTACTTGACAGATGCAACTGTCTTTCGGGTTGCAAAGGTCGACAACAGGCTACACACCAATTGGTTGGAAACCCACTCCAACCCGGGCTGGCTTCGAACTCATGACCTTTTGGTCAGAGTGATCTTAATGCAGATGACACTCAGCCAGCTGCGCCACAATCCCGGTTTACTCTATTTATTATTGTTGTTGTTAATATTTAATTTCTATTATATTGCTCTATTATTATTATTATTACCTTTATTATTTTAATCTATTGATTTTTACTGGAAGGATACACAGGCACATTTCTATTGAAGAAGGTTAGAATGATTTAATCAGAGTTGGGCAGTCATATCTTAAATATTCAAAAACATTTAACCTCTTGATGCCTCAATTAATGGAATTTTATTTGTATCTATTTTTATTTTGAAATTGACCCATAGTGGATGCATTTCCCACCCTTGGCTTATACTCGAGTCAATCCGTTTTCCCAGTTTTTTGTGGTAAAATTAGGTGTCTTGGCTTATATTCGGGTCGGCTTATAAACGATATTTCTAATTTGATTATTTGGTGAAAAATCAATGGTTTGCAAGTAACTTAATAGTTCTAAGGAGGTTTTTCCTGATTCCTGTGACAAATCCGGCAAGCGCCTTACCTCCATCAAACCCGATATCGACTGAGCAATAAGCGACGCCCACGTTGTTGCCCACTTTGCACTGATAGGTCCCCACATGATCTTCGCACAAGCCATAGATGTGGTAGTCACCCGGCATGGAGCCTGTTTCCAGCAAAAGAAAAAGAAAGTCCCGATTTCAGGTTAGATTTTCCAGACTGAGTCTCTGCACAGAGCTTTCCATTTTTTAAAAAAGCATGCCCAAATTTATTTGTGTGTGTGTGTGTGTATACACACACACATATAGTAAAGGTAAAGGTCTCCCCTTGACATTAAGTCCAGTCGTGTTTGACTCTGGGGTTTGGTGTGCAACTCCATTTCTAAGCCAAAGAGCCAGTGTTGTCCGTAGACACCTCCAAGGTCGTGTGGTCGGCATGAATGTATGGAGTGTTGTTACCTTCCCTCAGAAGCAGTACCTATTGACCAACCCACATTTGCATGTTTTCGAACTGCTAGGTTGGTAGAAGCTGTTGTTAACAGCAGGAGCTCACCCCGCTCCCCGGATTTGAACCACCAACCTTTTGGTCAGCAAGTTTAGCAGCTCAGTGGTTTAACCCGCTGCACCACTGGGGGGGATATATATGTATATAAATATGTGTATGTGTATAACACGCGCGTGCGCACACGCACACACTATTTACATATTTACATGTGTGTGCACATATGTATGTTTATATGAGTAACTTAATAGTAAAGCGTTGCAAACCATCCAAATAACATATAAAGTATTTATGCACAAATAAAACAGAGAAAGGAAGCAATATAGTATTCACAAGGAAGGAAGGAAGGGAGGGAGGGAGGAAGGGAGGAAGGAGAGGAGGAGGGAGGGAGGGGGGGAGGGGGAGGGAAGGGAGGGAGGAGGAAGGAAGGAAGGAAGGAAGGAAGGAAGAAAGGAAGGAAGAAAGGAAGGAAAGAAGGAAGGAAGGAAGGAGAATGAATGAATGAAGGAAGGAAGGAAGGAAGGAAGGAAGGAAGGAAGGAAGGAGGGAAGGAAGGGAGGAAGGAAGGAGGGAAGGAGGGAGAAGGAAGGAAGGAGGAGAGGAAGGAGGAAAGGGAAGGAAGGAGAAGGAAGGAAAGAAAGAAAGAAAGAAAGAAGAAAGGAATGAAGAAGAAAGGAAGGATGGAAGGAAGGAAGAAGGAAGGAAGGAAGGAAGGAAGGAAGGAAGAAGGAAGGAGGAAGGAAGGAAGGAAGGAAGGAAGGAAGGAAGGAAGGAAGAAAAGGAGGAAGGAAGGAAGGAAGAGGAAGGAAGGAAGGAAGGAAGGAAGGAGAAGGAAGGGAGGAAGAAAGGAAGGAGAAGGAAGGAAGGAGGAAGGAAAGGAAGGAGGAGGAAGGAGAAGGAAGAAGAAGGAAAGAAAGGAAGAAGGAGGAAGAGAAGGAAGAAGGAAGGAAGGAGAAGGAAGGGAGGAAGGAAGGAGAAGGAAGGAGGGAGGAGGGAGGAGGGAGGAGGGGAGGGGAAGGGAGGGAGGGAGGGGGGGGAAGGGAGGAAGGGAGGAAGGAGGAAGGAGGAAGGAAGGAAGGAGAATGAAATGAATGAAGGAAGGAAGGAAGGAAGAAGGAAGGAAGGAAGGAAGAAGGAGAAGGAAGGGAGGAAGGGAGAAGGAGAAGGAAGGAAGGAAGAAGGGAAGGAAGGAAGGAAGGAAGGAGGAAAGAAAGGAAGGAAAGAGAAGGAAGGAAGAAGGAAGAGAAGAGAAGGAAGGAGGAAGGAAGGAAGGAAGGAGGAAGGAAGGAAGGAAGGAAGGAAGAAGGAAGAAAGGAAGGAAAGAAGGAAGAAGAGAAGAAGGAAGGAAAGGAAGGAAGGAAGGAAGGAAGGAAGGAAGGAGGAGGAAGGAAGGAAGGAAAGAAGGAGAAGGAAGGGGAAGAAGGAAGAGAAGGAAGGGAAGAAAAGGGAAAGGGGAAAAGAAGGAGAGGAAGGAAGGAAGGAAGGAAGGAAGGAAGAAAGGAAGAGAAGGAAGGAAGGAAGGAAGGAAGGAAGGAAGGAGGAAGGAAGGAAGGAAGGAAGGAAGGAAGGAAGGAAGGAAGGAAGGAAGGAAGGAAGGAAGGAAGGAAAGAAGGAAGGAGGGAGGGAATGAAGGAATGAAGGAATGAAGGAAGGAAGGAAGGAAGGAAGGAAGGAAGGAAGGAAGGAAGGAAGGAAGGAAGGAAGGAAGGGAGGCTCTTAAATCACAATCTAATCTCCATTCAGCATTCAGAGCCCCATCTACACTGACCACTGAATGCAGTTTCAAACCAGTATTGAAGAAAGTGGTTTGGCTGTGGAGGGGATTACATAGGAAATCCTGGAACCAGTTGGAGACTTGAATGTTGATGAGACAAACCACAGAGCACTGATGATACACATGAAGGGCTTTCTTTTGGTGCTCTTCCATGATAGTTTGTTGTCCGACTGCAGCTTTGAATTTTGTGTAGTGGTCAGTGTGGATGGGGTCCAGCACCCAAAAGGCCCCATTTAGACCACCCAGGGGCCACCATCCTGCTGCAACTCACCCATAGATCCCCCTGGAAGCCTGTCTATGAAAGGCTGTCCGCCCAACATCGACCAATGATAGCTGAGGGGCTGGGAGCCCACCGAAGCAGAGCAGCGTAGGATGATGTCCTGCCCGTAGGCAACGTCGCCAATGATCCAGCACTGAGGGGCCGCCGGCCTTTCTAGGAGGCAAACAGAGAGAGGGCATCAGCATCATAAGTAATTATTATTATCCAATGGCATCTGAACCCCCTTCTATACTACCATACAATCCAGATTATCAAAACAGATTATCTGTTTTGAACTGGATTATATGAGTCTACACTGCCATATAATCCAGTTCAAAACAGATAATCTGGATTTTATATGGCAGTATAGAAGAGGATTCAGATACCATTGGGGTAATAGAGAGGCATTGAACTCACTAGCAAAACTCATCCAAAAGGCTGGGTAATGGGAATGAGATACCTCTACCAGTCTTCTTCTGCTCTTGTATAGAAAACTATGATATCTAAAGATATTAGAACGAATTTAGTTTTCTGAATGAGTGTCCCAAATAATCCCAGGAACAGGCCTTAAACTTAAGACACCAAAAATATATGTGGTTGGGTTGTGTTATAGGTCCTAGAACAGTGTTTCTCTACCTGGGGGTCAGGTCCCCAAACATGAGGAGGTTTCACAGGGGTCACCAAAGACCATCAGTTGTTGGGTTCACAGTGCTCTCTGGATATAGGTGAACTACATCTCCCCTAAATCATTGTCAATTCCTCCAAAATCCCTCCAGTATTTTCTGTTGGTCATGGGGTAAGTTTGGCCCAATCCTATCGTTGATGGGGTTCAGAATGCTCTTTGATTGTAGGTGAACTATAAATCCCAGAAACTACAACTCCCAAATGTCGAGGTTTATTTTCCCCAAACTCTAGCAGTGTTCACATTTGGGCGTACTGAGTATTCATGCCAAGTTTGGTCCAGATTCATCATTGTTTGAGTCCACAGTGCTTCTGGATGTAGGTGAACTACAACTCTCAAACTCAAGGTCAATGCCTACCAAACCCTTCCAGTATTTTCTGTTGGCAATGGGAGTTCTGTGTGCCAAGTTTGGTTCAATTCCATTGAATACTGGTGGGGTTGGGAGTTGATTGGTTTTGTCATTTGGGAGTTGTGAACTATAAATCCCAGCAACTACAACTCCCAAATGACAAAATCAATCAACTCCCAACCCCACCAGTATTCAAATTTGGGCGTATGGGGTATTTGTGCCAAATTTGGTTCAGTGAATGAAAATACATCCTGCATATCAGATATTTATATGACAATTCATAACAGTATCAAAATTACAGTTATGAAGTAGCAACAGAAATAATGTTACGCTTGGGGGTCACCACAACAGGAGGAACTGCATTAAGGGGTTGCAGGATTGGGAAGGCTGAGAAATACTGTCCCAGAATTCTTCTGTATTCCCCCATCCTGTATGACCAATAGTCAAGGCAAGCTTTCCAAGCTCTAGATAAAGGCATGATGTTAATCCCTCCTTCACCGTAAAAGGGATTTCAACCTTGATCCTGAGGAGAAAAGAGACCCACCTTGCACCGTGATAGTGACTTTGTGGCTGGCTTCCGTGGTTTTCTTGACTTTGCACTCGTACGTGGCAGAGTCCGTGATCTGCACATTCTGCAGTTGCATGGAGGCATCATACAGGCTGGGGTCCGGGGAAGCGAATCCCACCCGCTGCTGGAGTTCAGGAGGCCCAGGATAGGTAATTCGGTGATCATGGTAACCAAGGAGCTTTTGGGGATTCAAAGTATAATGAACAGAATGAAAAACGAGTTGGAGAGAGGAGAAAACGAGTTGGATACAGACACAGAATGGGGGACACCTGGCTTGAGAGCAGTACATGTGAAAAAGATCTTGGAGTCCTCGTGGGAAGTCATGCTCCTCATTCTCTATTCTGCTTGGTTAGATCACACCTGGAATATTGTGTCCAATTCTGGGCACCACAATTCAAGAGAGATATTGACAAGCTGGAATGTGTCCAGAGGAGGGCGACTAAAATGATCAAGGGTCTGGAGAACAAGCCCTATGAGGAGCGGCTTAAGGAGCTGGGCATGTTTAGCCTGAAGAAGAGAAGGCTGAGAGGAGATATAGCCATATATAAATATGTGAGAGGAAGTCACAGGGAGGAGGGAGCAAGCTTGTTTTCTGCTTCCTTGGAGACTAGGATGTGAAACAATGGCTTCAAACTACAAGAGAGGAGATTCCATCTGAACATGAGGAAGAACTTCCTGACTGTGAGAGCCATTCAGCAGTGGAACTCTCTGTCCCGGAGTGTGGTGGAGGCTCCTTCTTTGGAAGCTTTTAAACAGAGGCTGGATGGCCATCTGTCAGGGGTGCTTTGAATGCAATATTCCTGCTTCTTGGCAGAATGGGGTTGGACTGAATGGCCCATGAGGTCTCTTTCAACTCTTTGATTCTATGATTCTACGTGTGAAAAAGATCTGGGAGTCCTCGTAGACAACAAGTTCAACATGAGCCCACAATGTCATGCGGCAGCTCAAAAGTCAATGGGATTTTGGCCTGCATAAACAGGAGTCTAGTATCTGAGAGAAGTCATGCTACCCATGCTCTATTCTATTTTGGTCAGACCACACCTGACCAATTCTGGGCACTACAATTGAAGGGAGATGTTGACTCCAATAATAATAATAATAATAATAATAATAATAATAATAATAATAATAACAACTACTACTACTGTTTCTGTTGAAACGAATTGCTTTTAAAACAGGACGTGCAACTTTAGCCCAGCGGGAAGCCAGGGGGCCCGAAGAGAAATTCGTAAGGATTTTCACCATAAACAGTCTCTAGAGGGCTTGTGAAATATAACAAAGTCTTTTATTGGTGAACAATCAACAGAAACTTTTTTTGTCTTCAAAAGGTTAAACAAATGCTTCCAGGCTTTTGTGCAACTGGTAGCTTCTAACTGTTACTTTTACTCTAAAGGAAAATCCCTTTCCAAACTTCTCCCAGGCTAACTGTGATCCTAAACCTAACTGATGTGGGCTCCACTACCGGGTTGAATTGCGTCTCAAAGCACCGAGTGGACCTACCAGTAGGCCTGTAGTCACTTCAGCTGGAGTTCTTAGATGTCCAAAGCTGTTTTTCCCTCCGAAGTTCCTCTGAGCTTTAGGGCTTTTTCCTTGGGAATCTTTGGGAATCCTTTTGCTCTTAAGACTGTTCTCCCCCGGGAAGTCTTAAGGGTTGAAGCCTTTGTACAGGAGAAGTCTGTATACATCCTGTACATTGACTTTCCTTGTTGAGAATGACTGAAAATGGCTCCCTTCCCTTCTCAATTGTCCTGAACAGGGGGCGGAACCAAACTTAACGATGATGGACAGGGGCCCTGCCCTATAACTGCAAAGTTTAACAGGAAGCCACCCTTAGAATCATAGAATCATAGAATCAAAGAGTTGGAAGAGACCTCATGGGCCATCCAGTCCAACCCCATGCCAAGAAGCAGGAATATTGCATTCAAATCACCCCTGACAGATGGCCATCCAGCCTATGCTTAAAAGCTTCCAAAGAAGGAGCCTCCACCACACTCCGGGGCAGAGAGTTCCACTGCTGAACGGCTCTCACAGTCAGGAAGTTCTTCCTCATGTTCAGATGGAATCTCCTCTCTTGTAGTTTGAAGCCATTGTTCCGCGTCCTAGTCTCCAAGGAAGCAGAAAAAAAGCTTGCTCCCTCCTCCCTGTGGCTTCCTCTCACATATTTATACATGGCTATCATATCTCCTCTCAGCCTTCTCTTCTTCAGGCTAAACATGCCCAGTTCCCTAAGCCGCTCCTCATAGGGCTTGTTCTCCAGACCCTTGATCATTTTAGTCGCCCTCCTCTGGACACATTCCAGCTTGTCAATATCTCTCTTGAATTGTGTTGCCCAGAATTGGACACAATATTCCAGGTGTGGTCTAACCAAAGCAGAATAGAGGGGTAGCATTACTTCCTTAGATCTAGACACTATGCTCCTATTGATGCAGGCCAAAATCCCATTGGCTTTTTTTGCCGCCACATCACATTGTTGGCTCATGTTTAACTTGTTGTCCACGAGGACCCAAGATCTTTTTCACACGTACTGCTCTCGAGCCAGGCCACTGTCCCCCATTCTGTATCTTTGCATTTCATTTTTCCTGCCAAAGTGGAGTATCTTGCATTTGTCACTGTTGAACTTCAATTTGTTAGTTTTGGCCCATCTCTCTAATCTGTCAAGATCGTTTTGAATTCTGCTCCTGTCCTCTGGACTATTGGCTATCCCTCCCAATTTGGTGTCGTCTGCAAACTTGATGCAGAATCCCAAGCCTTGGGCTGCAAGCAGACACTTAATACAAAGCAAATAAAGTTGGAGCTTCTGGTACAGCTGTACCAGCACAACTAGTTTATATATACCCTTCTCCATCTCCCCCAGGGGGACGGCTTACATAAGGCCATGCCCATCAATACAATAAATACAATATTACACAAAAATATAAAATTGCAAAAACCAATATAATAGACAACACAGCAATATAAAATCAAAACATCAAAACATAAGGAATTTCACTGGGCAGGGCCAATTCAAGAATAAACATGTAAAATTATTAAAAACACTGGGAGACAGGCAATGTAAAATTGTCGTGAAGGGGAAACTGGGGATGAGGAAGGCTTTAATTGAACGAACCGTAAAATAAAGTGCTTCTGAGGTCATTTTGGACAGGGAGTGTTCTACATTCAATCATTGAAGGCACATTGGAATAACCAGGTTTTCAGGTTTCTCCTGAAGATTGCCAGCGTGGGGGCTTGTCTAATATCTCTGGGGAGTGGGTTCCAGAGCCAAGGGGCCACTACAGAGAAGGCCCTCTCTCTCATCCCCACAAGTCACACTTGCGATGTGGGTGGGAGTGAGAAAAGGGCCTCTCCGGAAGATCGAAGAAGTCGCATGGGTCCGTAAATGGAGATGTGGTCGCTGGAATGTGTCAAGAGGAGGGCGATTCAAAGGATCAAGGATCTGGAGAACAAGCCCTATGAGGAGTGGCTGAAAGAGCTGGGCATGTTTAGCCTGCAGAAGAGAAGGCTGAGGGGAGACACGATGAGGGCCTTGGAGTCATAGAGAGGAGAGAGCAGGCTTGTTTTCTGCTGTCCTGGAGACTAGGATGCAAACAATAGTTTCAAACTACAGGAAAGGAGATTCCACCTGAACATTAGGAAGAACTTCCTGACTGTGTGAGAGAGCTGTTCAGTGGTGGTACTCTCTGCCCTAGTGTGTGGTGGAGGCTTCTTCTTTGGAGGCTTTGAAACAGAGACTGGATGAGCATCTGTCGGGGGTGCTTTGAATGCCATTTTCCTGCATTGGTTGGACTGGATGGTCCACCAGGTCTCTTCCAAATCTATGATCTGATGATTCTGAGATGTATGTTGAAACAGGCTGCATTACTGGCAAAGCCGCAGCTAGACTATCTGGGTTTAGTACTTGCCGTCCAAATACTATATGGTTATCTAAATAATCCCAAACTCACCTGCTTGTCCTGAGGATAGGGACCAGGCTTCACCTGCTTCCATTCAATGTCCCAGTCATTTTCGGGAGTGTTGTCTTCTGGGTCCGACGCAAAGGGGCATCCCAGCCTGATGGACTCCCCTTTGGGCAGGTAGATGACCTTCTGCTCGCCTTCGTTGATCCTGACAGCACCAGCTCCTACTGAAAAGCAACACAACATACACAACACTGTGTTCATCATCCCAACATATTGGTTGTCTAAAAGTACTGTTGCATCACTTCATGTGGTTGCCACCATGCTCATATCATCAACATATGTTCGTGTTGTCAATGTATGCTCATATGAACATGCTCACTTAAAGAGCTGGGCATGTTTAGCCTGCAAAAGAGAAGGCTGAGAGGAGACATGATGAGGGCCAGGTATCAATACATGAGGGCAAGACATAGGGAGGAGGGAGCAAGCTTGTTTTCTGCTGCCCTGGAGACTGGGATCTGAAACAATGGTTTCAAACTAGAGGAAAGAAAGGAGATTCCACCTGAACATGAGGAAGACCGTTCAGCAGTGGAACTTCTGGAGTGAGAGAATCAGCTGTCCATGAAGACGTTGCCCAGGGGAGGCCCGGATGTCTTGCAATCCTGCGAGGAGGCTTCTCTCATGTCCCCATGCCAGAAGGCACAGAGAGTTTCATCTATGCTGATGATCGTGCCATTACCGCTCAAGCAGGGAGCTTTGAGATGGTTGAAGAGAAGCTCTCCGAAGCTCTAGGTGCTCTTACTGCCTATTATAGGGAAAACCAGCTGATCCCTAATCCATCTAAAACACAGACATGTGCCTTTCACCTTAAGAATAGACAAGCATCCCGAGCTCTGAGGATGACCTGGGAAGGAATCCCACTGGAGCATTGCAGCGCACCCAATACCTGGGAGTCACTTTGGACCGTGCCCTGACCTACAAGAGGCACTGCCTGAATATCAAGCAAAAAGTGGCCGCTAGAAACAATATCATACGAAAGCTGACTGGCACAACCTGGGGATCACAACCAGACACAGTGAAGGCATCTGCCCTTGCGCTATGCTACTCTGCTGCTGAGTATGCATGCCCAGTGTGGAACACATCTCACCACACTAAAACAGTGGATGTGGCTCTTAATGAGACATGCTGTCTGCGCCCTACACCACTGGAGAAATTACACTGTCTAGCCGGTATTGCACCACCTGACATCCGCCGGGAAGTAGCAGCCAATAGTGAAAGGACCAAGGCAGTGACATCTCCAGCTCATCCCCTGTTTGGGTATCAGCCAGCACGTCAACAACTTAAATCAAGAAATACTTTTCTAGAGATTGGCCTGTAGTTGTTCAAAACAGTAGGGTCAAGCCAGGACGGAAATTTCCCCCGAACCAATGAAGCAGTAATAATGAACACAAACCAATCTAATAACCCACCTCTGGCAGTTTAACTACCCAGGAAGTGAAAGGGTCCAGAGCACGAGTGGTCTTTCTCACAGCCCTAAAGATCCTGTCCACGTCATCAGGTATTTATTTATTTATCATGTCAGGAGCAAACCAAACAGTTGCATTGCATTTTTTAACAAACAAACAAAACACAAAGTTTGCAAGCTTGGTAGTTAATTAAATATCCTTTGACCAGTAGCTGGCCACTTGGAGTGCCTCTGGTGTTGCTGCAAGGAGGTCCTCCATTGTGCATGTGGCAGGGCTCAGGTTGCATTGCAGCAGGTGGTCAGTGGTTTGCTCTTCTCCACACTCGCATGTCGTGGATTCCACTTTGTAGCCCCATTTCTTAAGGTTGGCTCTGCATCTCATGCCAGAGCACAGTCTGTTCAGCACCTTCCAAGTCGCCCAGTATTCTGTGTGCCCAGGGGGGTGTCCCTCGTTTGGTATCAGCCATCGGTAGAAGTTCTGGGTTTGAGCCTGCCACTTTTGGACTCTCTCTTGCTGAGGTGTTCCAGCGAGTGTCTCTGTAGATCTTAGAAAACGATTTCTTGATTTAAGTCGATGACGTGCTGGCTGATATCCAAACAAGGGATGAGCTGGAGATGTCACTGCCTTGGTCCTTTCACTTCCCGGCGGATGTCAGGTGGTGCAATACCGGCTAAACAGTGTAATTTCTCCAGTGGTGTAGGACGCAGACACCCCGTGATAATGCGGCATGTCTCATTAAGAGCCACATCCACTGTTTTAGCGTGGTGAGATGCGTTCCACACTGGGCATGCGTACTCAGCAGCAGAGTAGCATAGCACAAGGGCAGATGTCTTCACTGTGTCTGGTTGTGATCCCCAGGTTGTACCAGTCAGCTTTCGTATGATATTATTTCTAGCGCCCACGTTTTGCTTGATATTCAGGCAGTGCTTCTTCTAGGTCAGAGCACGGTCCAGAGTGACTCCCAGGTATTTGGGTGCGCTGCAATGCTCCAGTGGGATTCCCTCCCAGGTAATCCTCAGAGCTCGGGATGCTTGTCTGTTCTTAAGGTGAAAGGCACATGTCTGTGTTTTAGATGGATTAGGGATCAGCTGGTTTTCCCTGTAATAGGCAGTAAGAGCACCTAGAGCTTCGGAGAGCTTCTGTTCAACCATTTCAAAGCTCCCTGCTTGAGCGGTAATGGCACGATCATCAGCATAGATGAAGCTCTCTGTCCCTTCTGGCAGTGGCTGGTCATTTGTGTAGATGTTGAACATGGATGGAGCAAGCACGCTCCCCTGAGGCAGGCCGTTCTTCTGTTTCCGCCATCTGCTTCTCTGGCCCTGGAACTCAACAAAGAAGCTCCTGTTTTGTAGCAGGTTTCCTATGAGGCGGGTGAGGTGGTCGTCCTTTGTGATATTATACATTTTTCTCAGGAGGAGGCGGTGGTTCACAGTATCATAGGCTGCTGACAGGTCTATGAAGACAGCTCCTGTGATCTGCTGCCTTTCAAAGCCATCTTCTATGTGCTGAGTCAGGTTCAGCACTTGCAATGTGCAGCTTTTGCCTTTCCTGAAGCCAGCTTGCTGTGGGATCAGACAGGGGTCTATTTTTTCCATAATTCGATCAGAGCACGGTCCAGAGTGACTCCCAGGTATTTGGGTGTGCTGCAATGCTCCAGTGGGATTCCTTCCCAGGTCATCCTCAGAGCTCGGGATGCTTGGTCATCAGGTTGAACAAGTTGAAATGCATCCCACAAGATCAGAGGGGCCTCAGTTATCTCCCCTGGCATTGCATTTAAGTTGGTGTCCAATGTTTTGCAAGATTCTCCATATAATTTCCTTTCCTTCCCGTTTTCAAACCCACCCCATCCAGCAGACATTGGGCGTTTTTTTGTGGCTTACGTAGCTTATTTATATCACTTATTTGAAATATTTCTGTGTCACATTCCAGCCCTCAATGTTCATTTATTTACACCCTGCATTTTCTCTCCACAAAGGAGACTCAATGCAGCTGCTAATGGTTTTAATGATTTTATTGGTTTTCATTCTGTCTTTTTAATCCCTCCCATATTTAATTGTGCTTTAATGTTTAGCTACTTCAGATTTTAATTGGGAGCCACAATGGCGCAATGAGTTAATCCCTTGCTGACCTGAATGTCAGCGGTTCGAAACTGCAAGATGGGATGAGCTCCCATCTGTTAGCTGCAGCTTCCCATGCAGGGACATGAAAGAAGCCTTCCCAGGATGGCCCATCCCCCGGGCAACGTCTCTGCTGAAGGCCAATTCTCTCACATCAGAAGCAACTTGCAGTTATCTCAAGTCACTTCTGACAGAATAAAAAAAGTTGCACAATTTTAATTAGCTGCTTTGAGTCTCCTTGAGTGGGAGAAAGCAAGACACAAATACGATAAATAAATAAGTAAAATTTTTTTATGTGCAATGACACAAACGGTTTTCCAAAATTCTATCCATATTTTAATATATTTGCTTCATGTTTTTACATGTCATGTTAGTGGCCTTGAGTGAGGAGAAAGGGAGAAAGGCCGGATAAAAAATAAGTAAACAAATAGTAAACGCAGTCTAAAAACAGAATTATAATCCGTTGAAACACCAGTTGTAAACTGAATAAGACCAATCCAATTTCCTTGAATAGCGACTTCCAGAGTCAAGGCACTTCTACAAAGACCACATCTACATTGCCATTATAAAACACAGTTTGAAACTGCATTACATGATCAATAGAGACCAGTTATTCCCAACCTTTTTTTGACCAGGGACCAGTCTCCTGTTGGAGCATGTAAGAAATCAGTGTGTGTGTCAACTGTAAGATGCACGACACTGATTAGTTAGGCTATGCCTGGGGAGCTGACTGAGCCTGGGACTTTTGGTTACTGTTACATTTTACTCAGGCATGAGCTATGCAAGTGCTGAGAGAGAAGCAAAGAGAGACAGTTTGGAGTGCGCTCTTGTTTTATAAGCTGCTGGAGGAAGATTTTTCACATGGACAAAGAAAGATCATTTTAAATCTCTCTAAAAGTCAATGCAACTGATCACATAATTATAAATATATTGTTCTGAATTACAAAGAATAAACTACTTGTTCTTTATTGAGCATATTTTCTTTCTCTGGCAAGACAGTGTGGACTGATCAAACTAGAACTACACGTGGTTTATTTTACATTACGCCACATCTCCAACATTAGCACCGTGCTGTCGCGCGCTGGGCCTGTGATAGTGTCTGTTTACAGGACACGCTTTCTGTATGCCCAACGGGATGCCGGGGTGCCTCAGCTAAAGGGTCCCTTAGGTTTCCCAACACAAAATTCTGTAGAGGCTCAAAGTAAATTCAACAAAGTTCTTTATTAGGGCTTAAATCTTCAAACAAACGAATTAAATGCTTTATAATCTTGAAAAACTAGTAGCTTTCTCGAACTGCCAACAAGGGACAGGCAACTGCTTGATAAACCGTTCCTTTCTTTCTTGGGGAAACCTTCTGACCCCTCCTTGGGCAATCTTCCTTTTCCTTACTGGCGTGAGGTCCCTACTCCTGGTTCTAATCTGCTTTATGGATAGCCCGAGTGTCCCTTACCAGATAAGGTTTTTTGTAGATCTGCCAAGCTGGTGTCGTTTAGATTTTCCACGAAGGTTGTGGAACCATTCCTTTTGCCTAGCAAAGCGGGCTGTATTTCTCAACAAAGCTGGCTGTATTTCTTTTTTTTTTCCCCAGCAAAGCTGTGAGAAATGAAGCCTTTTTGTCTGTTAGGCTCCAAGCTGTGAGACTGAACTAAAAGTCCCCCTTTCCCTCCAAACCTGGGGAAAGGGGCGGATCTAAAAGCTCTAATGATGATTGATAGGTTTTTGGCCCTATGATTGCAACCTGGGGAAGCCACCTGATTGCAAAAAGCATAGCTCGAATAGATTCATGCAAACTAACAGTGAAAGAAAAAGAATTAAATCCCCTGGCACAGCCGTGCCAGCACAGCACCAAAAGGGTTACAAACCACTTTAGATTCGGTCTGGTTATTTGGGGTGCCGATTCAGAAAATTGCATTGGATAGACCACACCAGCTCTAGTTTCTGATACACAACATATGCCAACCAGTAGGCACCCTCTGCTCACCCACAGAAAACCATATTTAATAATCTAGAGCTGATGTGATAATGGTACTCTTTCGTAGGATGTCAGGAGCCTCTCCCCTCCCGACATCCCCATTGCCTTGGCACTATAAGAGGGTTTTGCAAGGCTGTTGTTGCGTAGTTTCAAGGCAATGTTGTAGTAATGGTGAGGCCACAGACCATATTTTCATTCTTGTGGTCCACAGACCACAGGTTGGGAAATGATATAGACTTATATAATGTGGCTGAAAGGTTTTCATGTTGTGTCCCCATACATTTCATCGTGACAGTTTATATTAGTGTCTGAATCTCTAATAAGGGGTTGGTTTAACCTCCAGTTAATGAGTGAAACTGAATGACGGTGTTGCGAAATGATGCATAAAAAGTGCTTGGTAATGTCGTTTTTATGTCACTATGTAAAATACCACCTTTGAAGTTTGATAACATTTTGAATCCCACACCCTTACATCTTTTCTCCCCATCTCGTACACACACAGACACATTGCTTGTTGTGGTTTGTCCTAACCTGTTCTGAAAACTGAGATCACCGTCTCAGATTAAGGTAATAAAAGGCCACGATAATAATTAGGAACCACTCTGTAGTAACCTGTTCAACAGCTCGATCCGACAATTAAAATAATGGGAGAGCATCTCTTCCAACAGTCCCTGCTTACGAGGAATTATCTCAGATTTCTGGCTGTCTGACACCATTGCTTCTGTTGACGTTCCGATACCATCATTCCCAGTCTGCATGGCGGATCATCAGAAGGTATGGGAGTTTAGTAACATCTGGGAACCCAAACTGGTAACAACTAAAGAGCATGGAGTACTATATATATATCTAGAGCAGAGCTTGCCAGACATGTCATGTTGATTATACATTTTAGACAATGCATCCTTTCACAACACAGTCATTCAGTTCTATTCACAAACCAGAGGTTAAACCGACTCCTTATAAGACATATAGACATATACATAAACTGTTGTGGATTTTTTTTTTTGTTGTGTCAGGAGCAAGTCGCTTCTGGTGTGAGAGAATTGGCCGTCTGCAAGGACGTTGCCCAGGGGACGCCTGGATGATTTGATGTTTTTATCATCCTTGTGGGAGGCTTCTCTCATGTCCCTGCAGGAGGAGCTGGAGCTCATAGAGGGAGCTCATCCACCTCTCCCCGGATTTGAACCTGCGACCTGTCCTGCCGGCACAGGGGTTTAACCCACTGCGCCACCAGGGGCTTCTACTGTTGTGGATGAGTCTCTGAGTAGTAGTAACAACAGGGAGTTGGAGACTAGGCAGGCAAAAAGGTCTACTCGGGAGCAAGAATCTATTGAAGAGCAACAGCAGAAGAGAATTTGGCAAATACTTACTGAACCCACTGATGAAGAGTCTTTTGAAGGGTTTGATGGGGATGATGGGTTTGGCAATGAAGCAGATTCTATGAGAAGTGCTGGGAGTGACACTGATGGGGTTGGGGAAGAGATGGATTGGACCAAAGTAGCAGAAGTGAGAGAAGTGTGTGAGAAGCCTACAAGTAGTGACACATTCAGAGGGCTTGCTGGGGATGAAACTTGCCACGCGTTCCTGTGGTCTACATGGGGGTTGTGTGTGGAAAGTTTGGCCCAGTTCTATCGTTGGTGGGGTTCAAAATGCTCTGTGATTGTTGGTGAACTATAAATCCCAGCAGCTACAACTCCCAAATGTCAAGATTCTATTTCCCCCAAATTCCACCAGTGTTCACATTTGGGCAGATTGAGTATTTGTGTAGAGTTTGGTCCAGATCCATCACTGTTTGAGTCCACAGTGGTCTCTGGATGTAGGTGAACTACAACTCCAAAACCAAAGGACACTGCCCACCATTACGCAAAGTAAGCATTTGCAGTATAGTTGATTTTGCCTGGGGCACTCTTGGGGGAAAATAGACCTTGACATATGTGAGTTGTAGTTCCTGGGATGTATAGTTCACCTATAATCAAAGAGCATTCTGAACTCCACCAATGATGGAATTGAACTAAATATGGCACACAGAACTCCCACGACGAACAGAAAATATATATGAGTGATTGGTTTTGGGGGGGGGGGGGGGGCACCAAAATACTGTTTGCTTACCGTTGAAAATTACCTAGGGCCGCCTCTGCTGCCCACCAAACCCTTCCAGTATTTTCTGTTGGTCATGGGAGAACTGTGTGCCAAGTTTGGTTCAATTCCATCATTGGTGGGGTTCAGAATGCTCTTTGATTGTAGGTGAACTATGAATCCTTAGCAACTACAACTCCCAAATGACAAAATCAAATTTTTTTAGTGAAGGACATACATTGGGTTGTTAAGTGTCTTGCTGTCAATTTGTCCAGTGGTTTTTGAGTTCTGTTAATCCCACAAACAGACATTACATTTTTATTTATATAGATTATTATTGTTGTTGTTGTTGTTTATTGGGTAATAAGACTTTCTCTAGACAAAGCAACACATGCATTCCTTGGATTGTGATCTCAAACATAACATAGTGATTCCCATATGATAAATATTCCCATTGTGTCATCTAAAATATGGAGCATAACCAAAAGAAGGTGAGCAAACAACTTTGAACTTCCTGCCAGTGTTGGTTCTCCAGGAGTTGGCCAACCTTTGTCTGCCAGATGTACGGATGATGGGAGTTGTAGTCCAACAACTTCCTAGAGCTAGAATTCATGTGACACATCTGGTGCAAGGAACATCTAGCGCTTGGGGAAAACCCTCGAGCACTGACTAGCATGACACATTGTGTGGAATCCCCAACAGGATCTTACGGAGGTAAAAATTGTAAAACAACAACAACAATTTGTTACATGGCTCTCCACAGTTCAAACACAGCGGCATCAGAATGCATATATTAAAATAACGTATATGAAGATTAAAATACAATACTAATAGAACGTCAAGTTGGAACTCATAGTTTTGGATTTAGAAAAGCAAGTCGGAACAACAAGAACTGTCATTGGTTAGTTGCTGTAGGTTTGCTTGTTTTTCAGATTAAGAAATAAAGCAATTGCTTTTGTATTTCGTGTCATTTGTTTCAATAATAATAATAATAATAATAATAATAATAATAATAATGGTATAGTGGGTTAAACCACTGAGTTGCTGAACTTGCTGACTGAAAGGTCGCAGGTTCGAATCCGGGGAGCAGGGTGAGCTCCCATTGTTGGACCTAGCTTCTGCCAACGTAGCAGTTCGAAAACATGCAAATATGAGTAGATCATAGCTACCGCACTGGCAGTCATGCTGGCCACATGACCTTGGAGGTGTCCACGGACAATGCCGGCTCTTCGGCTTAGAAATGGAGATGAGCAACAGGCTCCAGAGTTGGACACGACTGGACTTAATGTCAGGGGAAAACCTTTACCTTTGTCCAATAATAATTTATTTCTAACCCGTACTTCTTTCCCCGAAGTGCGGGTTAGAAATAAATGTCTTTGTCATTTGTATGATTGTATGTTTGTTCCTTTGAATAAGAATTATTTTAAAAGAGCAAGCATTGTAAAATTATTGTTATTCAAAGTGACGTATTATTATTATTATTATTATTATTATTATTATTATTATTATTACTAATTGCTGTTACGATCCAATAACTCTGTTGCGGAGGTACAATGGGTTAAACCAGTGTTTCTCAACCTTCCTAATGCTGCAACCCCTTAATATAGTTCCTCGTGTATTGTTGTGACCCCCAACCACAAAATTAGCGACCCCTCTGACACAGTTGGGGTCCCAATCCCAGGTTGAGAAACACTGGGTTAAACTCTTGTGCTAGCAGGACTGCTAACCAAAAGGTCGGTGGTTCGAATTCAGGGAGCGAGGTGAGCTCCAGCTTCCCATGCAAGGATGATGGGGAGATACTGGAAAAATAGATATTTATTTATGCATATATTGTATGTACTTTACAAGCACTGAAATGTATAGAAAAATCAGGTTCTCTCTCTGTATTAGAAAGAATGCTGAAGGAGATCTGTGTCCAAGGCACGGGCAGGAGGGGGATGAACATTCCAGGAAGGGGGGAGATAAGCCCATCCTAGTAGAACACAGAGATAAGTAAAAAGTAAGGAGCCAATCTCTCTCCCTCCTGACAAGTCAAAGTAGGCCCCTTGATTGATGAATGTAAGCTGTAAGCTGTATGCTGCTCTTTAGAAAGAAATACAGAGACATGCCTTTTGTATGTTGGAAGATAGAATTTGATATTTCTATGATGCTAAAGTGACGCAGAGAATGATGTCAGTGTATGTAGAAGCATGTTTCTTTGTTTGCCTGCATTTGAAGTGTATAAAAGGCAGTCAACGCCTTTATTGGACACTCTGGTTGCTTTTGGACACAGCTCCACTCCAGGGTCCCAGCTGGAAATAAAGCCGAAAAGGATCTCTCTTGATATTATCTCTTGATATTATCTCTCCAATCATGCTGCAACAGAGACATGAGAGAAGCCTCCCACAGGATGGTAAAACATCAGCTAAAGGAGCCGCGGTGGCACAATGGGTTAAACCCTTGTTCCAGCTGAACTGCTGACCTGAAGACTTGAAGGTCGGCGGTTCAAATCCATGAGATGGTGAGCTCCAGCTTCCCATGCAGGGACATGAGAGAAGCCTCCCACAGGATAGTAACACATCTGGATGTACCCTAGGCAACATCTCTGTAGACAGCTGACTCTTTCATACCAGAAGCAACTTTCAGTATATTCTCAATTCATGTCTGACACAATTTTTAAAAAGTTACAAAATAAGGCCTAAATTGTATATACCGTATATACTCAAGTATAAGCCGACCCGAATATAAGCCGAGGTACCTAATTTTACCACAAAAAACTGGGAAAACGTATTGACTCGAGTATAAGCCGAGGGTGGGAAATGCAGCAGCTATGGGCCAATTTCAAAATAAAAATAGATGCCAATAAAATTACATTAATTGAGGCATTTGTAGGATAAATGTTTTCGAATATTTACATAAAACTGTAATTTAAGATAAGACTGTCCAACTCTGATTAAACCATTATTTTAACCTTCTTCAATGTGATATGTGATTACATATCCTTCCAATAATAATAAAGAGAGCAAAATAATAAATGTGATAAAAATAACTAAGTAAAATAATGTAAATGTAATAATAATAATAATAATAATAAATAGAATAAAATAATAAATGTAATCAAAACAGTAATATAGAGAGTAAAATAATAAATGTAATAAAATAATAATAGAATAAAATAATGTAAATGTAATAATAGAATAAGATAATAAATGTAATAAAAATAATACTTATAACAGAGTAAAATAATAAATAACCTTGACTCGAGTATAAGCCGAAGGGAGCTTTTTCAGCCTGAAAAAGGGACTGAAAAACTAGGCTTATACTTGAGTAGATACAGTATGTTTGTCTATATATATATATGCATCTTACCTAGAAAGATGTGGATGAGTAGGATTTGGCAGCCCTTGCTGCTTGCCATGGTGACTTTCCGCAATGCAAATGAATGGCAGGATCCAAGGCAACTGCAGGCAAGGCAGCTCCTGCCAAATAAGTTGGTGAATGGGAGAGTGTTGATGTTTTAACCCTCCTAGGCTTGCATCATGTGTGAGGTCAGGATTCCTTTGGATTGACTTACAGCCAGTGATTGTGCACCTCGAAACCATAAAAGCCGGCCGGGGACCCACCCTGGTCGCCTTTGAAGTTGCCACACACTTAGCAATTAAGACATTTTTTTCCGTCTAGAGAGGAAGTTGAGGAGTGAAGTCTCCTTCGGGTGGCATTGGCTGAAGTCTTCTCCAAAGTGTGTCTCCGAGGCCAATGCACCAAAAGAGGAGCCTTCCTTCCGCAAAGACCTGTACATACACCCAATATTCTGTTTTAATGTTATTTTTGAACTACCCTCCTATTTGATGAGGATGTGAGATATACACAATGATATAAAAGTTCAAATAAAACAGCGGGAAAGCAGGGAAACCTTCCACTAGGGTTCCTTCTGTCCAGAGGCGGTCCTAGGTAATTTTCAATAGTAAGCAAACAATATCCCCCCCCCCCCCATATATTTTCTGTTCGTCGTGGGAGTTCTGCGTGCCATATTTGGTTCAATTCCATCATTGGTGGAGTTCAGAATGCTCTTTGATTGTAGGTGAACTATACATCCCAGTAACTATAATTCACATATGTCAAGATCTATTTCCCCCCAAAAGCGCCTCAAGAGCGCCCCTGGGCAAAATCAACTATACTGCAAATGCTTACTTTGTGTAATGGGTTGAGCCGCCCCTGCTTCTATCTCCCTTCTGCAGCATTTTTGTCAGATGGACAATAAGGGGCAAAGTATGTAGACATGTATTGTCGAAGGCTTTCATGGCCGGAATCACTGGGTTGTTGTAGGTTTTTGGGGGCTATATGGCCATGGTCTAGAGGCATTCTCTCCTGACGTTTCGCCTGCATCTATGGCAAGCATCCATATATGCAAGCTCACTACCTCTGAAGATGCTTGCCATAGATGCAGGCGAAACGTCAGGAGAGAATGCCTCTAGACCATGGCCATATAGCCCAAAAAAACCTACAACAACCCTATGTAGACATGCCTCAATCCTATTGTTAGTCCTACCTCGACTAATGAAAACAATTGAACATTATTATCCAACAGCTGATTATTATTATTTGCTGTTACTATCCAACAGTGCTCCATGCAGTCATGCCAGACACATGACATTGGAGGTGTCTATGGAGACATGACATTGGAGGTGTCTATGGAGACATGACATTGGAGGTGTCTATGGACAATGCCGGAGCCCCCGGTGGCGCAGTGGGTTAAAGCACTGAGCTGCTGAGCTTGTTGATCGAAAGGTCGCAGGTTCGATTCCGGGTAGCGGCGTGAGCTTCCGCTGTCAGCCCTAGCTTCTGCCAACCTAGCAGTTCGAAAACATGCAAATGTGAGTAGATCAATAGGTACCGCTCCGGCGGGAAGGTAACAGCGCTCCATGCAGTCATGCCAGCCACATGACCTTGGAGGTGTCTACGGACAACGCTGGCTCTTCGGCTTAGAAATGGAGATGAGCACCACACCCCAGAGTCAGACATGACTGGACTTAATGTCAGGGGACTACCTTTACCTTTACCTATGGACAATGCCAGCTCTTTGGCTTAGAAATGGAGATGAGCACCAACCCCCAGAGTCGGACACAATAATAATAATAATAATAATAATAATAATAATAATAATAATAATCTTTATTTCTACCCCGCCACCATCTCCCCAATGGGAACACGGAGCGGCTCACATGGGGCTAAGAACCAACTGGACCTAATGTCAGGGGAAAACCTTTACCTTACTCTTTACTTCTGATTTGTTGTTGTTGTTTTTGTTGTTGTTATCAAAATTATATAATATATATATATATATATATATATATATATATATATATATATATAAATGCTCTGTGCATAATGAGTACCTTAAAAACAAAAGAACCAATGAACGAAATCACACCAAATTTGGCAGCAAAACGTCTCACAACACAAGGAATGACCATCACTCAAAATATTATGATTTTGTCATTTTGGAGTTGTAGTTGCTGGGATTTATAGTTCACCTACAATCAAAGAGCATTCTGAAACCCACCAACGATGGAATTGAACCAAACTTGGCACACAGAACTCCCATGACCAACAGAAAATACTGGAAGGGTTTGGTGGGCCTTCAGTTTTGGAGTTGTAGTTCACCTACATCTAGAGAGCACTGTGACTCAAACAATTATGGATCTAGACCAAACTTGGCACTGATACTCAATATGCTCAAATATAAACACAGATGGAGTTTGGGGAAAATAGACCTTGCCATTTGGGGAGTTGTAGTTACTGAGATTTATAGTTCACCTACAATCAAGGAGCATTCTGAACCCCACCAACGACAGAATTGTGGCAAACTTTCCACATAGAACCCTCATGACCAACAGAAAATACTGTGTTTTCTGGTAGCCTTTGGTGACCCTTCTGACACGTCCTTCGCACCCCCCCCCCCCACAAGGGGTTCCAAACCCCAGGTTGAGAAATGCTGCCTTAAGGCCATTCTGTCCAGCTCCCTTCACAAGGGCAAGAAAACATAATCAAAGCCATCCTGACAAAGGGCCATCCAGCCAATCACACACACACACATATGTATATGACAGATGCAGTATTAAAGATTTGAAAGGGACCCCTGAAGAAGGACAATGATATGTTGCATATTCCAGAGGAGGCAAACCAGACACTCTCCACATCAACACTGGCAAAGAAACAACAAGAAATACTGTTTACCCACAAGCATCAAGACATTACATATATTAGAAACCAACACTTTCTCATGACTTTATTTTCCAGATCAACAGACTAGGCCACAGAAACGCGTGGCAGGGGACTGCTAGTTAGTATTTTAATATTATATTAGTAATTCTAATGACTAATTATTTTAGTAATTCTAATGATTATTATTATTATTGTTATTATTATTATTATTAGGCTGTTTACCTTCAAAGCTCCACAGTCACCTACAGACCCACTAGCAAGACACTACACTTGGAAGGCCATCATGCTTGGGCTACGAGGGATCCTTGATCCGCATGTTCTCCCGCAGTGAGGACATCGGTTTACAGATGGAAGGCAGTCCCAGTCAGCGTTGGCTTGACGCGCCTTCCTCCTCTTGGCATGTTTCTCCCTTTCACCCTCCATTCATGCCTCTTTGAATTCCATAGCACTGCTGGTCACAGCTGACCTCCAGTTAGAGCGCTCAAGGGCCAAGGTTTCCCAGTTCTCGGAGTCTATGCCACAGTTTTTAAGGTTGGCTTTAACCCCATCTTTCAATCTCTTTTATTGTCCACATTACATTTCCCATTCTTGAGTTGGGAGTATTAGTAACTGCTTTGGAAGATGGTGACCAGGCATTTGGACAATGTGGCATTCAGTCTAGCCAAGTTGGTGGCGTAGGAGCATCGCTTCAATGCTGGTGGTCTTTGCTTCCTCCAGTATGCTGGCATTTCCCTGCCTGTCTTCCCAAGAGATTTGCAGGATTTTCCAGAGGCAACGCTGATGGAATTGTTCCAGGAGTTGAGTGTGACGTCTGTAGATCACGTTTCATAAGCATAGAACAGGGTTGGGAGGACAATTGCTTTGTAAACAAGCACCTTGGTCTCCCTATGGATGTCCCGATCCTCAAACACTCTCTGCTTCATTCAGAACAATGCTGCACTCGCAGAGCTCAGGCGGTGTTGTATTTCAGTGTCAGTGTTGACTTTTGTGGAGAAGTGGCTTCCAAGGGAGCAGAAATGTTCAATGTAATGTTACACCATGAACTTTTTTTGGCATTGCAGAGGGATTGGCTGGTGGCTGCCGGAAAAGCACTTTGGTTTTCTGTTCAATGAGAGGCTGAGCTTCTCATATGCTTCAGCAAAGGAGTTTAGAATGACTTGTAGTTCTTCTTCTGAATACGCACATTATTACTATTATTAATTGTGGTTACTTATTATTATTATTATTATTATTATTATTATTATTATTATTGCTCTTATTATCCAATAACTCATATCCAACTCCAGAATGGCAACATCAGCTGATGCGGCATAACATCAGCATGAGATGAAGCAAGGTTTGGGAAGGGAGGAATGGAGCAGAAAGAAGGAAAGAAGGAAGCTTGGTGGAGCCTCCAAGATGCAAATCAGACCAATGACACAAAGGAGGAAGGGGCTGAGACTGATGAAGGAGGACAGAGGAATGGAGGAAGGCCAGGCAAGCAGCAAGGAGAGCCCCACCAAGGAGGACTTCTGGTGCTCTGCCCCACTCTGCTCAATGGAGGGCTTGCTTGTCTACTAGTCTGTGGCTTAATGGCAAAGATGAGACCCCAATGATAGAGGGGGTGACAGGGGCACAGGAGGGGAGAATGGCAGCTGCAGAAACAAAAGGAATGAGGTACTCCTTCCTTCCTTCCTTCTCAGAATAATAGAACTGGAAGAGACCCCAAGGACCATCCATCCATCATAGATTTGGAAGAGACAAGGTCATCTGCCCTTCCTTCCTTTCCTTCCATCATTCATCCATCATAAAATTGGAAGAGACAAAGGTGATCTGTCCTTCCTTCTTTTCTTTCTCCCTTCCTTCCTTCCTTCCTTCCTTCCTTCCTTCCTTCCTTCCTTCCTTCCTTCCTTCCTTTCTTCCATCCATCTATCCACCCACCCATCATAGAATTGGAAGAGACAAGAGCCTGCTCACCTGCCTCCTTCCCTTCCCTTTCCCTTTCTTCCTTCCTTCCTTCCTTGAAACACAGATTGAAAGAGACAATAGCCATCTTTCCTTCCGTCTTTCCTTCCTTCCATCCATCCATCCATCCATCCATCCATCCATCCATCCATCCTAGAATTGGAAGAGACAAGAGCCTTCCTTCCTTCCTTCCTTCCTTCCTTCCTTCCTTCCTTCCTTCCTTCCTTCCTTCCTTCCTTCCTTCCTTCCTTCCTTCCTTCTTGGAATAGTAGACTTGAAAGAGACCTGAACAGTTGTCACTGAGTGGCAGAGAGTCTGAGAAAATACCTGGGTGCTTAGCAGTGCCAACTCAGTTTACACAACGGAATTCTCCCAGTTCCCTCCACCCATCATCTTCTGTTGCTCTGGCAGGAGATCCTCTGAAAAGATACCTCTTTTGTGGCAGGGATAGGACTTCAAGAACTCTGTCTTCCTTCCCCAGTCGTGTTTCTCTCAGGCTGTTTACCTTCAAAGCTATCCACCTTTCCAAACCCTGAGATCTTGAGTGAAATACAATCCGTAGAGGCCACTCATGGCCTTCCTTGGGGTTTGCTCAAGACTTTCTTTATCCGATTTGTGAGCACAAAACATGGTGATCTTATCTTGCCCAAACCCTGCTTGTTCCTCTGTTATGATGCCGTTTTCCTTTGCCCTGGTTTGGAGTTGGCTTGGTCAAAACAATATACATTTGACACCATGTTCCAGAGACTTCTTGGTCCATAGTTTTCAGAGACAGATCTCTTACCTTTTTGATAACCCTGGAGTGCCACCCAGTGGGGATAATTCCTGTCTGATTTATATCCAACTAATGGCAGCTAATATTTTTCTCCACATGGCAAGTTGTTGTAGATACAATACTATATACAACAGGCATGGGCAAACTTCGGCCCTCCAGGTGTTTTGGACTTCCACAATTCCTAACAGCCGACTGGCTTATTAGGAATTGTGGGAGCTGAAGTCCAAAACAGCTGGCAAGCTGAATTTTGCCCATGCCTGATGTAGAGTGACGTTTTCCCAATATGACAAACAGAAAGCGTGTGTATAATGTTGGATTTGTGTATAGTCAGCTCATAAGGTGTAATTATTAAACTATGTAACAACATCTGAAAAAAAATCTTTTCCTGGTTTGAAAGTGTTATTTCCTCTTGAATTGTGCAGTACTTACTTTGAAAGTACCGTATATACTCGAGTATAAGCCGAACCAAATATAAACTGAGGGCCTAATTTTACAACCAAAAATGGGAAAACTTATTGACTCGAATATAAGTCGAGGGTGGGAAATGCAGCAGCTACAGGTAATACAAAATAAATATAGATACCAATAAAATTACATGAATTGAGGAAACAGTAGGTGCAATATTTTTCAATGTTAACATAAAACTGTAATTTAAAATAAGACTGACCAACTTTGATTAAACCATTATTCTAACCTTTTTCAGTGTCAATGTACTTACGTATCCTTCCAATAATAAGAAAGAAAGTAAAATAATAAATGTAATAACAACAATAAAGAAAAACAATAAATGTAATAATAATAATTAATAGAGTAAAATAAATGTAATAAAATAATAATAGAGTAAATGCAAATGTAATAATGCCAATAATAGAGTAAAATAATAAATATAATAACAATAATACTAAAGTAAAATAATAAATGTAATAATAATAATAATAATTAGAGTAAAATAAATGTAATAAAATAATAATAGAGTAAAATAATGCAAATGTAATAATACCAATAATAGAGTAAAATAATAAATGTAATAATAATAATAGTAATAACAGAGTAAAATAATAAATATCTTTGACTCGAATATAAGCCGAGGGCAGCTTTTTCAGCCTAAAAAAGGGGCTGAAAAACTAGGCTTATACTCGAGTATATACAGCAGTTGTTCTACTCCAAAAGTTTTGTTTTTGTGGCTGCCACAAACTATGTTGAATGGGTCGAGACTTAATAAGAGGTGGAAAGCAAGAAGAAACAACCACACAAGTCCAGAAATAGCTCTATTAAGAAAATACTTTTCAGAAAATAGAAAATCTAGGTTACACATGGAAATGCGACAGTGCTCCTTTATGGGGTTTCCCCATTCAGCGCACTGGGGCTGACTGCACGAAGGCTTTGCGTTCCACCTGAGCGCAGTATTTTTCAGGGAGGCCAACAGCTCTGCAAGAAACAGAAAAGGAGAAGCTAGTTAGGTTTGTGAACCATAGGCGCACGGGCATGTGAACTAGTCCTGGTTGTCACAGCATCAGTAAGCCCATATCTACATCAGGGCTTCATAAACATTGAGCACTGACCCCAAATGGGGTCCCTTTCGCTCAGTGTTGGGGTCCTGAAAAAATTGGCAACAATAAAAAGATTCCTGAATGCCATCTAGTGGCTGTTTGAGACATTGACACAAATCTGTTGTGCAGCTCTGTGAACATCCTGCGGCTCCTCCACGGTGACATGATGGCAATAGACATGGACCGCAATGGCTCCAAGTCATTAGCGCTGAATGGCCTTGCAATTTCAAAGCCTGGCTGCTTCCTATCTGGGGGAATCCTTTGTTGGGAGGTGTTAGCTGGGAGGTTAAGGTGGAATCAGGTGTCAAACAGGGATGTGTCATTGCCCCAACCATATTTTCCATCTTCATCACTATGACACTTCATCTTCTTGATGGGAAGCTTCCCATCCGAGTGGAAATAATCTATCGGACAGATGGTGAACTATTTAACCTCAGCAGACTGAAAGCCAAAACCAAGGTCACAATAACGTCTGTTATAGAACTCCAATATGCCGATGATAACACAGTCTGTGCGCATTCAAAAGAAGACCTACAAGCCACCTTTGCAGAAGCATACAAGAAGCTTGACCTCTCATTGAACATTGAAAAAACCAAAGTGCTCTTCCAGCAGTCACCAGCCCATCCCTCTCCAATGCCAGAAATACAGCTTAACGTATTAATAATAAACTTCCTCATGTTCAGATGGAATCTCCTCTCTTGTAGTTTGAAGCCATTGTTCCGCGTCCTAGTCTTTATTTGTACCCCGCCACCATCTCCCCAATGGGGACTCGGAGCGGCTTACATGAGGCCAAGCCCAAACAACAAATACAATAAAAATAAAACCAAAACACAACCGAAAACGCAAACAGTAAAGAAGCAACATCATAATAAAATAAAACATGTAAATACATAGCAATGTAAAATTACAATAGACACAATCGCAATGACAATGGGCAGGCTGCATGTAATGATTAAAAGAGAGACTAATTGAAACTAATGTAAAACTCGGGCAAGATAAAAGAGACAGATTATTTGCGGAGGGGAGCTCATTATAGCGGGGGTTGTGGAATCAGGCTTTCCCACAGAAGGGGGGACAACATATACTCCAATGACAGAACGTTGAGGCTAAGCAGTAGTGTGGGATTGTATACCTACTCTCCAAAGGCGCGGTGGAAGAGCCAGGTTTTTAAAAGTTTCTAGGGCTTTCCTAATTAGAAAACGTTGACCATTTCCGCTCCCTTGGCAGCCACCTCTCCACAAAAGTCAACATTGACACTGAAATACCACACCAACTGAGCTCTGCAAGTGCAGCATTTTTTCAATGAAGCAGAGAGTGTTTGAGGATCTGTTTGAGGCAAGTGTGAATGTTGCAAAGTGTGAATGTTGCAAGTGTAAAAGCCTGGCTGCTTCCTGCCTAGAGGGGAATCCTTTGTTGAAAGGCGTTAGCTGGCCCTGATCATTTAATGTCTGGATTGTTAAGGACCCTTGAACTACAAGCCCTCCTTCAAAAATAAGCCCTAGTTCCAAATCATTTTAAAAAGTCAATTTGGAAAAATAAGGCATCCCCTGAAAATAAGCCCTAATGGATCCTTTGGAGAAGCCAACATGAATATAAGACACTGTTTTATTTTGGGGAAAACAGAATTGCAATAAAAAAAAGTTTGGGTGGAAAGAGGCCACACTTCAAACAAGTTTAAAGGGCCCAAGTCTGGGTTTGCCCCATTTCAGATCTGTTTCTGAGGCGGATGAGGAGGAAATAGCCTAACCCAAAAGCACTCTATGCGCCATTTGCACATAACGTCGTTAGAAACTGGGATTGAGTTGGGGAGCTGAGCAGACTCACCGGAGCTCATCCAGCTTCTTCCGCTTAATCTCATTGATTCGCTCGCTGCGCCGGCGCGCCTCTTCTTTCAGGCGTTTGCCCTCCTCGAAGATGGCGATGCGCTCCTGGATCTGCTTCTGTTGGTGCTCGCGCACCTGGCGCCGGATCTCATCGGCATGGATCTGCTGGAGAGTCGCACGCCGTTCGTGCTCTTTCTGCTCCTTCGCAATCTGCTCCTTCTGGATCCTGGAACAGACACAGAAGAAGGGACCTATGGGCTTTCCCTCCAAATCCATGAGGAGACACCTTCTTCAACTCAGTCCCTAAGTTACAAACACCGGAGTTACGAACGATGCATAGTTAAGAATGGGACTAAGACAACAGAAAGGGAGAGAATCTCCTCCAGGAAGAGAAATCCACCCCTGAAAGAGTTATTATCATGGGGAAAGGTGTCTCCATCTGCGATTCTAAAATGCACCCCATTATCAGACATGTTTATATAAGAAGAACATCTTCTAATACCAAAAATGACTACCACAATTCGCACCCCCCCCCCCCCAAAATGTGTGAATTAACAACATTGTTGTGGTTTGGCTATTTGACACATTGGACTACCAAATGCTCTGCGACTGCAGCATTTTTCCAAATGACACAGAGTGTTTGAGGATTGAGACATCTGTAGGGAGACCAAGGGGCTTGTTTATACAGCCATTGTCCTCCCAACCCTGTTATATGCGTGCGAAACGTGGACTGTCTATAGATGTCACACTCAACTTCTATAATGATTCCATCAGTGTTGCCTCTGAAAAATCCTGCAAATCTCTTGGAAAGACAGGTGGACAAGTGTCAGCGTGCTGGAAGAAGCAACGACCACCAGCATTGGAATGATGCTCCTACGCCAGCAGTTCTCAACCTGGGGGTCGCGACCTCCAGGGGGGTCGCCTGGCCATTTCAGAGGGGTTGCGAGGCCGCCTTCGTTCCCGCCCCAAGGGTGCAGGCCAGGCGAGGGCTCCTTCGCGCGAGGCCATCATTGGGACCTCTGAGCGGGTCGCAAGGGAGGTGTCAGACGGGTCACCAAAGACCATCTGTTGACCATGGGGCTTCTGTGTGGTAAGTTTGGCTCAATTCTATCATTGGTGGGATTCAGAATGCTCTTTGATTGCAGGTGAACTGTAAATCCCAGCAACTATAGCTCAACTATAGCTCCCAAATGTCTGATTTAATTCTTTGCCCACATGAAAGGAGGATGATGAATGGGAGTGTGATGGTGTCGGACGATTTGGCTCTTTTAACTGTGATGATAATGTTTTAATGTGTATAGTGCTGATACTTTAATCGTGTTATGAAGTGGCATTGTGTTGTTATTGTATATTCTTTGTATGTTAACACATGTTGTGAACCGGTCTGAATCCCTCTTTGAAGGTGAGAGGGTTGGTATATAAAACCTCGAAATAAATAAATAAATAAATAAATAAGGTCTATTTTCACCAAACTCCACCACTGTTCACATTTGGCCATATTGCGCATACATGCCAAGTTTGGTCCAGATTGATCATTGTTTGAGTCCACAGTGCTCTCTGGATATAGGTGAACTACAACTCCAAAACGCAATGCCCATCAAATCCTTCCAGTATTTTCTATTAGTAATGGGAGTTCTGTATGCCAAGTTTAGTTCAATTTCATCATTAGTGGAGTTCAGAATGCTCTTTGATTGTAGGTGAACTATAAATCCCATCAACTACAACTCCCAAATGACAAAATTTCTCTCCTCCCCCCCCCCCAACCCTACCAGTATTAAAATTTGAGCCTATTGGGAATTTGTGCCAAATTTGGTTCAATGAATGAAAATGCAACCTGCATATCAGATATTGACATTACGATTCATAACAGGAGCAGCATTACAATTATGAAGTAGCAATGAAAATAATGTTATGGTTGGGGGTCACCACAGCATGAGGAACTGTATTAAAGGGTCGCAGCATTAGAAAGTTTGAGAACCACTGTCCTATGCCATCAACTCCGCTGGACTGAATACCACATTGTCCAAATGCCCGATCGCCATATACCCAAAGCAGTTACTACACTCCCAACTCAAGAAAGGGAAATGTAATGTTGGTGAACAAGAAAAGAGATTTAAAGATGGGCTGAAAATTAACCTTAAAAACTGTGGCATAGACACCGAGAACTGGTGTCTAGGCTCTAGCTCATTGTTTCTCAACTTGGGGGTAGGGACCCCTGGGGGGTTGTCAGGGGGTGTCAGAGGGGTCACCAAAGACTATCAGAAAACACAATATTGTCTGTTGGTCATGGGGGTTCTGTGTAGGAAGTTTGGCCCAATTCTATCATTGGTGGGACACAGACTGTTCTTTGATTGTAGGTGAACTATAAATCCCAGCAACTACAACTCCCAAATGTCAAGGTCTATTTTCCCCAAATTCCACCAGTGTTCATATTTGGGCATATTGAGTATTCGTGCCAAGTTTGGTTCAGATCCATCATTGTTTGAGTCCACGGTGCTCTCTGGATGTAGGTGAACTACAACTCCCAAACTCAAGGTCAATGCCCACCAAACCCTTCCAGTATTTTCTGTTGATCATGGGAAAATACATCCTGCATATCAGATATTTACATGACGATTCATAATAGTAGCAAAATTACAGTTGTGAAGTAGCAATGAAAATAATTTTATGGTTGGGGGTCACCACAACATGAGGAACTGTATTAAGGGGTCGCGGCATTAGGAGCGTTGAGAAACACTGCTCTAGCTGGATGTCAGTTGTGACCAGCAGTGCTGCAGAATTCAAAGAGGCATGGATGGAGGGTGAAAAGGAGAAACATGCTAAGAAGAAGGCGCATCAAACCAACCGTGACCAGGACCACCTTCCACCTGGAAACTGATGTCCTCACTGCAGAAAAACATGCAGATCAAGAATAGGGCTCCACAACCACCAACGAACCCACTACCAAGACACTACACTTCGAGGACCATCATCCTTGGGCTACGAGGGATCACCTAAGTTAGTAACTACCAAAACCCCGCAGGAGTGTTTATTCCAGCTTCCTTGTGTCCTCCTTACCGGACAATCCTCTCAAATTCGGCTCGGTCCCGCTGCACCTGGACGGCCAGGTTGTGCTCTTTCTGGGCCACCTGCTCCAAGCGGCTCTGCTTCAGCATGGCTTCCGTCAGAGCCTTTTTGTGAGCGGCGTCCTTCTCCTTCCGGCGCCATTCCCGCTCGGCTGCCTCCTGGTTGCGCTTGGCCCTGAGGGCGTCCTGAAGAGAGAGAGGAAGGGGCACAGAGGATGGCATCCTGCTAGTGACATAGGCAAGCATAACTTTTTCGGTGCGGAAGGAGCTCTTCCGCACCTCCTTCCAAGACATCTCCTTCCGCACAATCTTCGTTGAGATATATAACACTATGTAACACTATGATTTTTGTTCCTGGATTATAAATGTCATTTCCTAACTGGTTCTAGCATATAAACATGTGGAAAAGTTTATAAAACTGCAAAAATTGTTTTTGTGGGACATCCTGCAGCACATTTTGCTCTTGTTTTTCAATCTCCAGAGGCGGACGACTAAACGTCCAGAGGAGGGCGACTAAAATGATCAAGGGTCTGGAGAACAAGCCCTATGAGGAGCGGCTTAAGGAGCTGGGCATGTTTAGCCTGAAGAAAAGAAGGCTGAGAGGAGACATGATAACTATGTATAAATATGTGAGAGGAAGCCACAGGGAGGAGGGAGCAAGCTTGTTTTCTGCTGCCCTGGAGACTAGGACGCAATGGAACAATGGCTTCAAACTACAAGAGAGGAGATTCCATCTGAACATGAACTTCCTGACTGTGAGAGCCGTTCAGCAGTGGAACTCTCTGCTCTGGAGTGTGGTGGAGGCTCCTTCTTTGGAAGCTTTTAAACAGAGACTGGATGGCCATCTGCCAGGGGTGATTTGAATGCTTCTTGGCAGAATGGGGTTGGACTGGATGGCCCATGAGGTCTCTTCCAACTCTATGATTCTATGAGAACCCCTGACCATAAGAGCTGTTCATCAGTGGAACTCTCTGCCTCTAAGTCTGGTGGAGGTTCCTTCTTTGGAAGCTTGGAGGCTTGATGACTATTTGTTGCGAGAGTTTTAATTGGGCTTTTCCTGCCTGGCAGAACGGGGTTAGACTGGATGACCCCTTGGGGTTCCCTCAAACCCTATGAGTCTATTTAAAAAACACTCAATGAATGCTGGGCAAATTCTAACCAGGGAAGTGTGCTCATTCCATGTAGTCTTGAACATTTAAGCAAGGAAGGAGCAACCTTGTGCCAGTTTCTACACTGCTATATAATCTGGTTCAAAGCAAATAAACTAGGATTATTATTGTATTGTCGAAGGCTTTCATGGCTGGAATCACTAGGTTCTTGTGGGTTTTTTCGGGCTATAGAGCCATGTTCTAGAGGCATTTCTCCTGACGTTTCGCCTGCATCTATGGCAAGCATCCTCAGAGGTAGTGAGGTCTGTTTGAATTAGGACAATGGGTTTATATATCTGTGGAATGGCTGGGGTGGGGCAAGGAGCTCTTCCCTGCTGCAATTAGGTGTGAATGTTTAGCTGATCACCTTCATTAGCATTTGAAGGCCTGCCTGAACCTGGGAAAATCTGTTGCTGGGAGGTGTTAATCTGTGCCTGGTTTTTTCCTCTCTGTTGTTTAGCTGTTATAATTTTAGAGTTTTTTAATACTGGTAGCCAGATTTTGTTCATTTTCATGGTCTCTTCCTTTCTGTTGAAATTGTCCACATGCTTGTGGATTTCAATGGCTTCTCTGTGTAGTCTGACATGGTGGTTGTTGAGTGGTCCAGCATTTCTGTGTTCTCAAATAATATGCTGTGTCCAGGCTGGTTCATCAGGTGCTCTGCTATGGCTGACTTCTCTGGTTGAAGTAGTCTGCAGTGCCTTTCATGTTCCTTGATGCGTGTCTGGGCGCTGCGTTTGGTGGTCCCTATGTAGACTTGTCCACAGCTGCATGGTATACGGTAGACTCCTGCAGAGGTGAGAGGATCTCTCTTGTCCTTTGCTGAATGTAGCATTTGTTGGATTTTCTTGGTGGGTTTGTAGATTGTTTGTATGTTGTGTTTCCTCATCAGCTTCCCTATGCGGTCAGTGGTTCCCTTGATGTATGGCAGAAACACTTTTCCTCTGGGTGGATCTTCATCTTGACTCTCGTGGCTTGTTCTTGGTCTTGCAGCTCTTCTGATGTCTGAGGTGGAGTATCCATTGGCCTGGAGAGCCCAGTTGAGGTGGTTCAGTTCATCTTGGAGGAGGTGGGGTTCACAGATTCTTTTTGCACGGTCACGTTCAGCAAAGGACAAGAGGGATCCTCTCACCTCTGCAGGAGTCTACCGTATACCATGCAGCTGTGGACAAGTCTACATAGGGACACCAAACGCAGCGCCCAGACACGCATCAAGGAACATGAAAGGCACTGCAGACTACTTCAACCAGAGAAGTCAGCCATAGCAGAGCACCTGATGAACCAGCCTGGACACAGCATATTATTTGAGAACACAGAAATGCTGGACCACACCAACAACCACCATGTCAGACTACACAGAGAAGCCATTGAAATCCACAAGCATGTGGACAATTTCAACAAAAAGGAAGAGACCATGAAAATGAACAAAATCTGGCTACCAGTATTAAAAAACTCTAAAATTATAACAGCTAAACAACAGAGAGGAAAAAACCAGGCACAGATTAACACCTCCCAGCAACAGATTTTCCCAGGCTCAGGCAGGCCTTCAAATGCTAATGAAGGTGATCAGCTAAACATTCACACCTAGCTCCAGCAGAGAAGAGCTCCTTGCCCCACCCCAGCCATTCCACAGATATATAAACCCATTTTCCTAATTCCAACAGACCTCACTACCTCTAAGGATGCTTGCCATAGATGCAGGCGAAACGTCAGGAGAAAATGCCTCTAGAACATGGCCCTATAGCCTGAAAAAACCCACAAGAACCTAGGATTATTATTATTATTATTATTATTATTATTATTATTATTATTATTGAATCCTACAATAAGAAGAGACTACCCACTCCAACTCCATTCTGCCATGCCTGAAAAGCACAATCAAAACATCCCCAAAAGATGGCTGTCCAGCTTCGCCTAAACAGCCTCCAAAGGATCCTTCACCGGACTCCAAGAAAGTGAGTTCCACTGTTGAACAGCTGAGTTATTCCTAATATTCAGGTGACCTTGGTTTACCTGGAATTTGAATCTTAGTCTCCAGGGCAGCAGAAAACAAGCCTGCTCCCTCCATGACCCATATCCGCTTATGTGCTGGGGGACGTTCCCACGTTCTACGATACCTGCTCTGCTTGGTGGTCCTGGGCTTTCTCTTGCAAGGCTCGCAGGCGGGCCGTCTCCATCTCCTTCTCGCGGTGGATTCTCTTTTGATCCTCCTCAAAGTCAGCCTCCCGTGCCTATGAAAGGACAAAGAACACCTGGGTCAGGAAAGTATGGAGTGGTTAACTTGGAAAAGTTACCTGGGAAATTACAGTTCCCAAAACCTCTCCATCACCATGATGCTGTCCACAAGGATTCTAGACACTGTTCAGAAAGAGAAATTTCCTACTTGTCTAAGAATGTTGCTGGACATATACTAGTCATCAGTTGGTAGTCAGTAGCTGCAAAAAGAGGCACCCCTTAACTCTCTCACTGAGGTCAAGCACCCCCCCCCCAAAAAAAATAAGGGATAGTGACTTATAGTTCTGCAAAGGACAAAGGTACCAGACTGCACAATAGGGGTTAAGTCTTGGTCAATTTGTCAAGGCCTTAACAAACAATGAGGACCCCCATGAAACTTTGGGAATGGCTAGACCTTGGGGTCTCTGCCTCTCTCTCTCGAGAGCTGTAGTTTTCCAAGGACCATGGGACCGGCTTCCATCCCAGCGCTGCAGGGCTTTGCGTCTTGACCCAGTGAAACTCCATAGACTCCCTTTGTCTGGCTTTTTGAATTCTGCTACATTCCTGGACTTCACTCTCTTCAAGGACTCGCTCTCTACCCATTAATTTTCTTCAAGACAACTTATGAATTCATGCTGTGTCCTGATATCATCTGCTTTTTATAATTGGTATTATTAATCTCTCTCTGGGGTCCCGGATGGGAAGATAGCTGCATGTGATTTCCCTGTGTATAATTTCTATATGTAAGGGAACCCCCTGGCCTTCAGAAACAAAAGACTGAAACCTCCCCCTCTGCTTTTGTGTACTTAGCATTAACCTCAGGCTGCCATGATTGTTCCCCTGTCTCACAGCCAGGAAGGATCAGGACACATGTTGACCCTTTGTCTCACAAGAGCACATGGCATTCCTTTGTTTAAGGACCCCTTTCCCAGATTCCTTTGTGCTCCCTCATCCCGCCTCCATTTCTCCTGATTGGCTGTCGCCACCGGGTGGCAGAGGTCTCCCCATTGGTTCCTACGGACCATTGGAGCCCATCACCCAATCATGGTAGGGAACAACAGGGAAGCCGGGGCGGGGAGTTTGAACTCTGCAAATTTGAATTTACTATAAATATGACTGCATTGGTGTGATCTCCTCATGCTTAGCTTGGCGAATGATTGCAGCTTTGCATCGGGTTTCAGCTGAATTGCATTAAACTTCGATGGCCTTTCTTCAACTGGTGAGATTTTTCATTGGGAAATCAGGGAAAAATATGGGATGCTTCTCTGTCTCGCCAGGGAAAAAAGAACTCTTTGAGGAGTCTAATTGGTCTCTGCCTCCTGGCAAAGACCCCTAAATTTTAGCTCTATAACATCACCACCAGAGAGTAAAATAAAGGAGGAAGCTTTTCCGACTTCACTGTGCTTTTCAAGTCTCACTACTTCATCGCATTGAAGCAGGGAAGTGTTTGGTAGAGTAGGTTTATCACTGAGCTCAGTCATACTCCGCTTTGAAATGAAATGGATGATTTCCCTACCTTCATCACACTGATACATCACACAAATGATCAGCCACTGCCAGAAGGGACAGAGAGTTTCATCTATGCTGACGACTATGCCATCACCACTCAAGCAGGGAACTTTGAAATGGTTGAACAGAAGCTCTCCAAAGTCTATATGCTCTTAATAATAATAATAATAATAATACTTAATTTATACCCCACCACCATCTCCCCAAGGTACTCGGAGCGGATTACATGAGGCCAAGCCCAACAACACATCAATAAGAACAAAAAGCAATAAACAAAAACAATAAACACAATAAAATTAATATAAATGCCAGTTTTTTAATACTGGCAGACTACTTCAACCAGAGAAGTCAGCCATAGCAGAGCACCTGATGAACCAACCTGGACACAGCATTTTATTTGAATGCAATATTCCTGCTTCTTGGCAGGGAGGTTGGACTGGATGGGCCGTGAGGTCTCTTCCAATTCTTTGATTCTATGATTCGATGATTGTAACACAGAAATGCTGGACCACTCTCACAACCCCCATGTCAGACTACACAGAGAAGCCATTGAAATCCACAAGAATGTGGACAACTTCAACAGAAAGGAGGAAACCTTGAAAATGAACAAAATTTAGCTACCAGTATTAAGAAAAAACTCTAAAATTACAACAGCAAAACAACCGAGAGGAAACAATCAGGACATCTAATCACCTCTGAACAAAAGATTGCCCCAGGCACTGCCAGGACACCAAATGCTAATCAAGGTGATCAGTTGAAACATTCACACCTAGCTCCAGCAGACAAGAGTCCTTTGTCCCACCCTGGTCATTCCACAGATATATAAACCCATTGTCCTAGTTCCAACAGACCTCACTACCTCTGAGGATGCTTGCCATAAATGCAGGCGAAATGTCAGGAGAGAATGCCTCTAGAACATGGCCATATAGCCCGAAAAAACCTACAACAACCCACATAAAGAATGCTCTGCCCTACACTTGAACCCAACCTAATGTGATGAAAACGGTGGGTTAGCACATTGAAAGTGTTTGACTCAGTGGTATTTAATCAATGTAATGAAGTCCTCAGTGATGCTCAGGTCAAAACACTGTTTTCAAAAGCTACCGCTTCATTCAACTTTCCTCTGGAACATCAAGAAAAAGCATCCCCTAAGCATCAGAATTAACAATAACGAAGAGCCAAAATGAAGGCATGCCACAGCCCTTCTTGAGCCGTCTGCTCCATACCAACTTCTGCCTCTGGTACTCCAGCACCCGCATGTCAGCCATCCGCTCTTGGGCCAGCGTCTCCTCTTTGCGCTTCTGGTTCTCATCATTGATTTGCCTGATCTCAGCCTGGATCCTCAGCTGCTCCAGCCTCCGGCGCTCCATTTCCTAGAAAGATGGACCCCAAAGGCAGCTAAGCAACACTATTCACAGTTTCTGCACAATCCCCATGCAATGCCTTGAAACCATAAGGTTTGTGACATAAGGGAAATTACAATCCACATATATAGAGACTGCAGAGATGCAAACATTCCAGAAACTAAGAAACAATAGAAAACAAAATGTTTGGGAAAATGGGAAATAATGAATTTAGCTTTCTTTGCAGATGAGAAACTACTTTGTTACTTAAAGAAAACACATTATCAATATGCTGTAACCCACCTTTAGCCACGAGGAGAGGCAGGTAATGAAGTCCCCATAAGAGATAGTAACTTATAGTTTTGCTAAGGACAAGGACATCAGGCTGGATAATAGAGGTCAAGTCTTGGTCAATTTGCAAAGACATTAACAACAACAACAACAACAACAACAACAGGGACCCTTCCCATGTTAGATAGTGTGTACATTTAATCAAGGTTTTATGCCCTATGTTTCATATATAGCAGAAGGTAACACATTTATTACTGAGAAACCATCTCCCTTTACACTCTCTTGAATTTCTATGGGACTTTTTCCCTTTTGAAGGACTCTTAGAAACTTTTTGGAAACTTTACCTTTTCAAGCCCCCTATGAATGACCCTTGCCTGACCCTTCTGCCCTGTTCCCTTTTATAAGAAATGTATAAAAAAATATAAGAAGCCACTCTCAGTGACCCTGGAAAGTAGGAAATCTCCTGCTTGAAAAGAACCTTGACAAAGGACATATTTGCATGGACAATACAATGGGCTTTGACCCTGGGGCTTGGAGTTTGACCCCCCAGAGGAAGATGCCCACTTGGCATAAATGATCATATCTCAACAAGACAAAGGGCCTTCGGAAAGCCACACTTTGTCCTGATCTGTTTACTCATTCAAACTTCCCTCGACCAAAACTTCAACCAAGATTGCCCCATTGTCTCCATATCCCGGCTCAAGGAAAATCCGGATCCTGGCAGGCTTGCCAGACATCAACGTTGATTGTCACCCTTCAAGACAATAAGCTGGCTGGCTTGAAGGCCCCTGAGGACTCGCCAGCCATTTGGACACCACATATTTCCATAATCCACTCAAGATTTCATTGTTTCCCTCTCGTCCCGCCTCCCTCTCTCCTGATTGGCCAGGGGGACGAGGCAGCAGAAGCTCACCCATTGGCTGAGGTGCTCAGGAGGCAGCCAAGCCTCCTTCCAGTAGAGCGCCAGCCAATCATCGCCAAGCCGGCAGAGGGGCGGGGAGCGGGAAATTCAAAACTGACAGCTCTGTTTTATGTATAAAAAGGCTTTATTTTGTATTCACTGTATGCTTGCCTGATGAAATATCGCGGCTTTGCATCCTTTCCAACTGGATCGCAATAAAATATCTCGGTGGCTTCTGCTTCAACTTGGTGAGATTTATTTTGCAATATTGGCTTCTCTTTTCTCACCAGTCAACCCACAATGGCTTGGGCCTAATCCACAGCCATTCTAAATTGCTCGACAACAGTAAGACATATAATAGTTAAAGTAAAGGTTTCCCCTGACATTAAGACTAGTCATGTCCGACTCTGGGAGGTAGTGCTCATCTCTATTTCTAAGCCAAAGAGCCGGCATTGTCCATAGACACCCCCAAGTTCATGTGGCTGGCATGACGGCATGGAGCGTTGTTACTTTCCCACCGGAGTGGTACCTATTGAGCTATTCACATTTGCATGTTTTTGAACTCTAGGTTGGAAGAAGCTGGGGCTAACAGCAGAAGCTCACCCTCGCTCCCCGGATTCAAACCGTTGACCTTTTGGTCAGCAAGTTCAGCAGCTCAGCAGTTTAACCCACTGCACCACCTGGGGCTCCAATACATATAATAAGGATATCAGATCGGCCCCCTCCCTCTTAACATTTTGTAAAGAAGTCAAAACCTGGCTTTTTAAGCAAGCATTTGCAAATGCAGTGTAACAGGTAAATATAGAACAACAGAATGACTGGACAATGTGACTGGACAATGATTTTAACAAGGAGACACTGATGATATGTGTTTTTATTGGTTTTATATGGTTTTTATATTATGTGCTAAATGTTTTTAATTGTATTTTATGGTATTAGGGCATTGAATTGTTGCCAACTGTAAACTGCCTTGAGTCGCCTTCGGGCTGAGAAAGGCGGTATACAAATATGGTAAATAAATAAATAAATAAATAATAATAATAATAATAATAATTAGGTTACTATTAATATAATAATATATTGTTGCTAATATATTAACATTAATAATAATAATAATAATAATGCTATAACTTGCAAGTGCAAGACTAACCACTAGATGGCGCTGAGAGAGAAAAAGACAGCATGCTGAATAAACAGCAAATGAATGAATTACCAGGAAAGTCCATTCATAGTTCAAATCAATTAATGCAACATACAATCATTATTGTTGTTGTTGTTGTTGTTGTTGTTATCATCATCCCACTTTTTCTAAAAAGGTAAATTATGAGGTGTGTGTATATATATATATACCACAGCTGGGTTTTTTTTATGTCAGGAAAGACTTGAGAAACTGCAAGTCACTTCTGGTGTGAGAGAATTGGCCATCTACAAGGAAGTCGCCCAGGGAATACCCAGATGTTTGATGTTTACTATCCTTGTGGGAGGCTTCTTTCATGTCTCCACATAGGGAGCTGGAGCTGACAGAAGGAGCTCAACCCACTCTCCCCAAATTCAAACTGCTGACCAGCAGTCCTGCTGGCACAAGGATTTAACCCATTGCACCACCAGAGGCTCTTATAACCAGACTAATGCACAGTAAGGACAAAATGGGAGCTCTTCCACTCACCCAGAGCCATGCCATTCCTTACTTACTCTTTCATCTTCAAACTGCAGTCGTTCCAGGTAGTCCAACATCTCTTGGGCTTCTTGATCCCGTTGCTCGGACCTTATGGCATGCAATTCCTTGTTCTTCTCTATTTGCTCCATCATGTGGCGCCTGCCCCTGGAAACCAGGCAACGGAAAGAGTCTCTTCGTTGCAAATTAAAAGTCTCATTAGTCAGTTTTGGTAGCTAGAACCCTAGGGAGCAATGAGCCCTGGTGTTGGAAGCTAGAACCTAGAAAGCAATGAGTCCTGGCTTCGGAAGCTAGAACCTTAGGAAGCAATGACCCCTGGCTTCAGAAGCTAGAATCTTAGCAGGCAGTGAGTGTTGGAAGCTAGGACCCTAGGAGGCAATCAACCCTGGTGTTGGAAGCTAGGACCCTACGAGGCAATGAACCTTGGTGTCAGAAGCTAGAACCTAGGAAGCAATGAGTCCTGGCTTCAGAAACTTGAACTCTAGGAAGCAATGAGCCCTGGCATCAGAAGCTAGAACCTAGGAAACAATTAGACCTGGCACCAGAAATTAGAACCCTAGAAAGCAATGAGCCCTGGTGTTGGAAGCTTTAGGAAACAATGACCCCTGGTGCTGGAAGCTAGAACCCTAGGAAGCAATGAGACCTAGCTTCGGAAGCTAGAACCGTAGGAGGCAATGAGCCCTGGGGTTGGAAGCTAGGACCCTAGGAGGCAATGAACCCTGGTGTCAGAAGCTAGAACCTAGGAAGCAATGAGTCCTGGCTTCAGAAACTAGAACCTAGGAAGCAATGAGCCATGGCATCAGAAACAGAACCCTAGGAAGCAATGAGCCCTGGCTTTGGAAGTTAGAACCCTAGGAGGCAATGAGCCCTGGTGTTGGAAGCTAGAACCTTAGGAAACAATGAGCCCTGGTTTCAGAAGCTAGAACCCTGCTTGCAAACTCACCTGTACAATTCCTCCTTCCTCTTTCGCTCCAACTCATCTTGCATATTGTTGGCCTTCTGCCGCTCCACCTCCATCATCCTCGCCAGCCGCATCTGCTCTTCGTTCATCTCTTTCTCGATCTGCTTCTTCTCGAGGATCTGAGCATCACGAATGGCATGGCATTTCGCCTCCAGGACGACCTGCAAAGAGCAGGGGAAGAAATCCCGATCAGTGTGTGAAGCAGTTGCGTGACTCCATCTGAAAAACCTAGCTCTATACTTTAATTTAAAATTATTTTTAATTTATTATTTACATAATGTCTTGCTCATAGATATAAACTGCTACTGGGGGCGTACGGCTAAAACAAGTCTGGCTAGTTTAGCTATGTATGTACGAGGGATGTTCATTAAAGATTTCCCCTGACCCACTTCTATTTATCACAGGATGCTGAAACTGCCCATGTGTAATGATATCAGTCTCTATAGGTTACACGCCAATTGACAACTCAGAACTGAGAACAGTCTTGACGTTACAGGTACTGAAGTGGAGTGAGGTTTGAGAATGCACCGAGTTGAAGACAAAGCAGTCCTCCAGTTCCTTTCCTTGAAAGGCCGCACACCAAAGGAGACATTCAATGAGATGAAAGAGGTTTCTGGTGGTGATACTCCATCACATGATGGAGTCAAGAACTGGCATAATCCATTCAAATGTGGTCGGACTTCGGTGGAAACAGCTCGCATTCCATTGCGACCCCATTCTGCTATTGATGAATACACCATCCAGTAAGTGGAGGTCGCCATTTTGGAAAATTGCCGCATAACCTTTCACCACCTACCCCAAGATGTCAAGATGATGTGGGGTTTGTGGAAAAAATCACCCAAGACCATCTTCCCATACATAAAGTATCTGCTCACTGGGTCTCCCGGCTCTGTCATGAATGACTTTTCAATAACTTTGAAGCATAGGTTCTTTTTATTGCAATTTCCAGTGTGAGAATGCATATCAGTTTACAGAAAAACATTTAGACAAAGACATTGGACATACAGACATACAGATTCTATGCAACTACATTGGATTTACAATTACATTAGTTAACAAACAAACAAAGGGGAATTACATTTTCACTCAACATTCACACACATGTACACACATTCATCCACATGCATCCAAAATATTACCATATCCTTTTCTCCCTCCTTGGAGAAGCACCTGTTAGGCCAGACCCTGCTTTCCTGCAGCCTGCCAACACATAGTTCCATAACTCCATAACTTCAAAACTTCAAAACGCTGAGATACCAAAACTTCTTTCCCCAAGCACAATGCCAAGGGCCAGATCTCTGTTTTCCATAAAGCAGAACCTGACTCCCTGCACAAAATCTAATACTCCAAAAGCACACTTCTTCCTCTTCCCTTGAGAAAGAAGCCCCAAAGTGACCAGACTGCTCCCAGGCAAATCTGCCACTCCATCTCTCTCCTTCCCATGGAGCAGAGCATGGCGGGTGAACAGCGTCTCTGTCTGTCACAATTTGAGCATTATTAGACTGAGTCTTTTATAGGAATATTCTGTTGACGTCATCCCAAAGTTGTAAATTAATGATAGACGTCTTCCATCCTGGATCCACCTCAGTGCTGATCTTGTTGATTGGTGTTGACAAACACAAGGCTTGTGTTGACTTCCTTCTTAACATAAGGAAGGTTGCAAACATTTCCTTTATCACTGTCCCGTTCTTATCAGCGTTTCTCATTAGCAAGCCCAGCAAGCAGGTATTAGTCATTGCAGGCCTTAATATTATACTGGTGTTTCCAAAATACATCCATCCATCCTTCCATTCATTCCCACACATCATATTAAATTCACATTTATCAAATTTGCACATTGAATTTCTTATTACAGCTCCTCACACCTTTCCGAAAGCAGGAACGATTCGAATGCTTGACAATAATGTGCCATGGAAACCAGGAGGACGTTTTCAACAGACTCATCACACAGGATGAAATCTGGGTCCATCACTCTGATCCAGAGACTAAAGTCCAGTCGATGCCATGGAATTATGATGACTCATCACCTCCAAAGAAGGAATATGCCCAACTCTCGGCAGGCAAGGTCATGTCCGCAGGATTTTGGGACCAGCACAGAATGGGATGGATGGATTTCCTAGCAAAGGGGACCATGATCACTGGGGTAGACTAGGCCTCACTGCTGTGGAAATTGCAGGAAGCCATCAAAACCAAGAGACAATGTGGCATCCTCCCCAAAGGTGTCTGCCTTCTGCAAGACAACGTACCTGTTCACAACTTGGCTGTTGCCCTAATGGAAGAAGCATGCTCCTCTGGCTTGGAAATTCTACCGCATCCACCTTTTTCACCTGGCCTCGCACCATAGGACTTCCACCTCTTTCCAACAAGGAAATTATTTGTGAAGGGCAAGCATTTCTCAGATGATGAGCATCTAATTTCTGAAGTCACAACATGGCTTGTGGAGCAACCTGTCGACTTCTCCAAGCAAGGTGTTGACAGTTGCCTCAAAAGATGGGAGAAGTGTGTGTCCTGAGGTGGCACCGGTGGGGAGAAGAAGGACTCAGAACCAGGCCAAGTTTCATTACTCTCCGTCCACAGGAAGTGGGTCAGGGGAAACCTTTAATGAATGCCCTTAATATGTATGTATGTGTGTTTCTGTGTGTTAAAGTAGATATGTTTGTTTGTCTGTGCCACAAAGGCTGTTGCTAGGTGCACTAGCCTTCTATGATGTCACTGGCAAAGAAAGGTGACATAAGGAAGGAAGGAAGGAAGGAAGGAAGGAAGGAAGGAAGGAAGGAAGGAAGGAAGGAAGGGAAGGGATCCCAACATCACTAATACCTATACCTCACTGAGCGCTTTGATCTCTTCTTCTTGCTCCATGCGCAGGTTGGCAGCTCGCTCTAGCAGGTACTGAGCTCGTTCCTTGGCCTCCTCTTCCAGGTCATTCAGCTTTTCATTCTTCTTCCGCAGGATCTCCTTCAACTGCATGGATTTCTTTCGCTCATTCACAGCGGCCTGAGAGCGAGATAGAACCACAGAGAGACCCAAGTCAGATGCATGATTCTAGTTCCGAACTGTTGGAATAGTCTTCTTAAAACTGTAGAACTGTCCCGATTGGAACCACAACATTTTAATGTCAGTCCTTGATGCTCTTTATTTACTGTCCAGATTTAGAGGTTTTTTTTAATACTGGTAACCAGATTTTGTCCATTTTCATGGTTTCCTACTTTTTGTTGACATTGTCCACATGTTTGTGGATTTCTATGGCTTCTCTGTGTCTACCACTATTAAAAAAGCTCTAAAATCAGGATAGTAAATAAAGAGCAATTCTCAAGAGGAATTCCAGACAGGAAACAATCAGGGCCAGCTAGCACCTCCCAACAAAGGATTTCCCCAGGCAGGAAGCAGCCAGGTTTTGAACCTGCAAGGCTATTCAATGCTAACCAAGCTGGCCAGTGGCAACATCCACACTTGCCTCCAACAGACAAGAGTTCTTTCTCCAACCCTGGACATACAAACCCCACTTGCCTAGTTTTCAACTGACCTCACAACCTCTGGGAATGCCTGCCATAGATGTGGGTGAAACGTCAGGAAAGAATGCTTCTGGAAAGTGGCCATACAGACCAGAAAACTCACAGCAACTCAATAATAAAACAGTGAGTGAAGACATAGATGAAATCAAATTGGTAAAGCATAGGCTATTGTGGAAAATCACACAGAATAGAGGTAAGTTTTAAACTGCAAGCCTGTGGCTTGTGGATGAAAGATGGAATATTTATAAGAAATATTCATGCAAAAAATCTTAATGCAATAAAAAGGAAGTGCACTGCAATGTCTGCCTTGAGAAAAAGAGAGAGAGAGAGCACACATACAATGATGGCTTCCCGCTCGGCCTTGAGGGCCACTTCTTGAGCAGTCCGTTCCTCTTTCGTCAAGACGCGGGATGCATCCTTGATGCGCTCAAAGTCCTTGGGACTGATGATTAAGGACTCCCCCGAAGGATCCATGGTGGGCACACTGCATGCAAGGGACAGAAAAGTTTTGACAAATCACAATCTGAATATATTGTTGTTTAGGCTAGCATATTATTGTTGTTGTTGTTGCTATTATTAATCGATGATGATGATAATAATTATATATATATACACTAGCTGTCTCCATGCATTGCTGTGGCCCAGTCTGATGATCTGGAAAATAAAGTAATGAGACATGTTGGTTTCTAATATATGTAAAGCATTAAGTAGTTCTGCCTTTTCCCTATCCCCTGACAGCATTGCCCCATCTTCTTGTCGAAAAGGCCCTATTGTCGCCTTGTTCTTCCTTTTTCTACTGACATAAGAAAAGAAGCCCTTTTTAATTGTTTTTAATGTCCCTGGCAAGCCTGAGCTCATTTTGTGCTTTAGCCTTGCGGACCTTTTCCCTACAGATGTTGACTATTCGTTTGAATTCTTCTTTGGTGATTTCTCCCTTTTTCCACTTCTTGTGCATGTCTCTTTTGTGTCTTAGCACAGTTAGAAGTTCTTTAGACATCCATTCTGGCTTCTTTGCACTTGTCCTATTTTTTCTCTTTGTTGGCACGGTTTGCAATTGCGCCTTGAGTATTTCATTCTTGAGAAATTCCCATCCATCCGTAACTCTCTTAGTATCTGTGTCTTTTAGTATCTGTGTCCATGGAATGCTGCTCAGTGTTTTGTTCATTTTTTGGAAATCTGCTCTCCTAAAGTCCAAAATGCGGGTTTATTTAAGCCATGCATTTTGAAATCAGGTAGCATCCCCAAGTTGCAGTCAAAGGGCCAGCAACCTGGCAATCATTGTTCGATCTTTAGACCCACCCTTTTTCCCAGGGTTTTGGAGGCAAAGGAGGACTTTTGTTCAGTCTCACTGTTTGAAGCCTAACAGCAGGACGTGTGGGATTCTCTTTCCCACCTGCACAAAAGCTTCACTTCTCACAGCTCTGCTGGGGGAGTAAAAGGATAGTTCCACAGCTTTTGCTGGGGGAATACAGCCAGCCTTTGCTGGGGCATCAGGACAGTTCCTACAGCCTTCATGGAATAAAACTAAAGGACAACTTTCAGCTTGGCAGATCTACAGCAACCATTGTCTGGTAAGGGACCACTCGGGCTATCCATAACACAGCTTGGAGCCGGGAGTAGGGGCCTCACGCCAGCAAGGTAAAGAAAGATTGCCCAGGGAGGGGTCAGAGGATTTCCCTGAGGAAGAAAGGAACAGTTTACCACCAGTTGCCTGCCCTTGATAGCAGATTGAGGAAGCTACCGGTTTTCCAAGGTTACAAAGCATTTAATTCATTTGTTTGAAGATTTAAGCCCAAATAAAGAACTTTGTTGACTTATTTTGATCCTCAACAGAACTTTGTGTTGGGAAATCTAAGGGGCCCTTCAGCTGAGGCACCCCGGAGTCCCGTTGGGCATACAGAAGGCACATCCTGTAAACAGACATTATTTCAGGCCCAGCGTGCAACAGCACACTATAGTATTACATTATAATATTATAAATATATGTATATATATTATATTATATTGTTATTTATTAGCTGCATTTCTATACCGCTTTTCTCACCCCTGAGGGGACTCAAAGTGGTTTACAACATAATAAATGGCAAATTCAATGCCTCACATATTTATAAAAATATCACATATCTGTATCAATAACATATAATTGTAGATTAAAACAATTAAAACTATAACAACAGCAAACATAGATATAATCATGAAACATATTATTGCTGCAATTAACAATGTAGACCCCTTCTCTCTCCCTCTTAGCAAGTAAGACCCACATTTCTTTTTTCAGAAATTGGGGAGAGGAAGAGGAGTGAGGGATGTATGAAGATATGAAGGATAACAAGTAGGAGAGTGGACATACAAAGGGCTCACTCACACAAGGTCTCGGATGAGGTCTCTACCAATGATGCGGATGGTCTTGGGTTTGTGGCCCCATCCAAGGGACTTCCCTGCCTTCTCCACTTCCCGGAGGACCACAATGGGGCTCCCTGAGCGTGAGAGCTGCACCTCCTGCAAGAACGAAACGTATCATTGGGTCACTCACAACATCTCCATTGGCTGGAAAGACTTCCCACTCTTTATTCTGGAAGTTTCAGAGCAGAATTCAAAACGAAATTAACATGTTAGAGAGATGATGGGCCAAAACTAACAAAATGAAGTCAACAGGGACAAATGCAAGATACTCCACTTAGGCAGAAAAAGGAAACGGAAAGAGACAGAATGGAGGACGATGCCGGGCTCACAGCAGGACGTGTGGAAAAGATCCTGGAGTCCTCATGGAGAGGAAGGGGAACATGAGCCAACAATGTGATGTGGCACCTTAAAAAGCCAATGGGATTTTGGCCTGCATTAATAGGGGTCTAGTGTCTAGATCAGTGTTTCTCAGCCTGGGGTCGGGACCCCTGAGGGGGTCATGAGGGGGTGTCAAAGGGGTCGCAAAAGACCATCAGAAACACAGTATTTTTTGTTGGTCATATGGATTCTGTGTGGGAAGTTTGACCCAATTCTATTGTTGGTCGAGTTCAGAATGCTCTTTGTAGGTGAACTATAAATCCCAGCAACTACAACTCCCAAATATATATTTTCCCCAGACTCCACCAGTTTTCACATTTGGGCATACTGAGTAGTCGTGCCAAGTTTGGTCCAGATCCATCATTACGTGAATCCACAGTGCTCCTCTGGATATAGGTGAACTGCAACTCCCAATCTCAAGGTCAATGCCCACCAAACCCTTGCAGTGTTTTCTGTTGGTCATGGGATCTCTGTGTGCCAAGTTCGGCTCAAATCTATTGCTGGTGGAGTTCAGAATGCTCTTTGATTATAAGTGAACTATAAATCCCAGCAACTACAACTCCCAAATTACAAAATCAATCCTCCCCCAACCCCACTAGCATTCACATTTGGGCGTATTGGGTATTTGTGCTCAATTTGGTCCAGTGAATGAAAATACATCCTGCATATCGGATATTTACGACTTATAACAGTAGTAAAATGACAGATATCAAGTAGTAACGAAAACAATATTATGGTTGGGGGGTCACCATAACATGAGGAACTGTATTAAGGGGTCACGGCATTAGGAAGGTTGAGAGCCACTGGTCTAGATCCAGGGAAGTCATGCTCCCCCTCTATTCTACCTCGGTCAGACCACACCTGGAATCTCATTGTGTCCAATTCTGGGCTCTGCAAATGAAGGGAGATGTTGACTCTAAGCTGGAATGTGTCCAGAGGAGGCTGACAGAACAAGCCTTAAGAGGAGCGGCTTGAAGAGCTGGGCATGTTTAGCCTGCAGAAGAGAAGGCTGAGAGGAGACATGATGAGGGCAATGGATAAATATGTTTTCTGCTGCCCTGGAGACTAGGACGCAATGGAACAATGGCTTCAAACTACAGGAAAGGAGATTCCACCTGAACCTTACGAAGAACTTCCTAACTGTAAGGAGAGTTGTTCAGCAGTGGAACTTTCTGCGCTGGAATATGGTGGCTCCTTCTTTGGAGACTTTTAAGCAGAGGCCGGATAGGGGTGCTATGAATGCGATCTTCCTGCCTTTTGGCAGAAAGGGATTGGACTGGATGGCCCACAAGGTCTCTTCCAACACTAGGATGCTATGATTCTATGATCCTATTCGCACCTTGTGGATCCCAAAGAGGCTCTCGTCCACTTCGGAGCTGGCGTGTTTGGTCCTATAGCGGATGTGGGAATGGGACCGGGATCGGGCCGAGGAGGCGTTGGAGGAGCCCCCAACGGAGCAGACACTTCCTGGCTGCAAAAGAGACAAGAACAGACACTCAAAAGGAGAGGCTAAAGCAGAGCTTTACTCTTTCCAAACACACATCCTTTCAAGACATGGTCGTTCTGTTTTCCTGCCAAATTGGAGATTGAACCAGAACTTTATAAGAAAAAAAGACAAGAAAAAATGTCCAGACCTGCTTATTCAGTAAAGATTATATGACACTTATTATAATTTATTTATTTACTTATTTACTTTATTTATATACCGCTTTTCTCAGCCCTCAGGCAACTCAAAGCGGTGAACAACATCAATACAAAACATCACGAGACAAGTATAGGGCAATTGAAAATAATTGTAACATAAATAATTAAACATCAGTATAACAGTCATTAACGCCTCAACGGTAAAACCAGAATCCAGTCTCATCATCCATTATTCCATATTCCTGTGTTCAATTACACTGTTTAATCAAATGCTTGTTCGAACAGACAGGTCTTCACTTTCCTCCAAAACGCCAGCAGGGAGGGGGCCGATCTGATATCTGCAGGCAGGGCGTTCCACAGCCGAGGGGCCACCACTGAGAAGGCCCTGTCTCTTGTCCCCGCCAACCGCGCCTGCGATGCGGGCGGGACCGAGAGCAGGGCCTCCCCAAATGATCTTAGAGTCCTAGTCGGTTCATAGGAGGGGATGTGTTTGGAGAGGTAAGTAGGGCCAGAACCGTTTAGGGCTTTATAGGCTAATGCCAGCACTTTGAATTGTGCCCGGTAGCAAACTGGCAGCCAGTGGAGCTGGCGCAACAGAGGAGTAGTATGCTCCCTGAGTGCCACTCCTGTTAGCAACCTGGCTGCCGAACGCTGGACCATTTGAAGCTTCCGAGCAGTCTTCAAAGGCAACCCCACGTAGAGAGCGTTGCAGTAGTCTATATGGGGTGTAACCAGAGCGTGGACTACCGTGGCCAAGTCAGACTTCCCATATATATATATATATACTAGCCATCCCCTGCCACATATTGTTGTGGCCCAGTCTGTGTATATGTGTTTTGTGTGTGTATATATTTGTGTATATGTGTGTTTGTGTATATATATATATATGAGTTGTAATGGATATTTGTGGGGGGTTTTTTTGTTTTTTAAGTCCCTTCTTTTGTGTTTTTCAGTTTTTTTTATGAGTGATGGTCACTCGTTAGTCTGAGAGGTGTATTGTGCCCAAATTTGGTGTCAATTCGTCCAGTGGTTTTTGAATTATGTTAATCCCACAAACGAACTTTACATTGTATTGTCGAAGGCTTTCATGGCCAGAATCACTGGGTTGTTGTAGGTTTTTTCGGGCTATATGGCCATGGTCTAGAGGCATTCTCTCCTGACGTTTCGCCTGCATCTATGGCAAGCATCCTCATCCTAGTTCCAACAGACCTCACTACCTAAGCTGTGCAAATGCTCCCCTGGTCACCGCCGAGACCTGGGGCTCCAGGCTCAGCGATGAATCCAGGATCACACCCAAGCTGCGGACCTGCGCCTTCAAGGGGAGTGCGACCCCATCCAGCACAGGCTGTAACTCTATGCCCTGTTCGGCCTTGCAACTGACCAGGAGTACCTTTGTCTTGTCTGGATTCAATTTCAATTTCAACTATGATTGCAAACTATAACAGGAAGCCACCCTGCTGCAAAATCCCAGCAATTTAGGACTATGAACAAACACTCAGTGCAAAACACAAAATTGGAGCCCCTGGAACAGCCGTTCCAGAACAATGTAATCTTTTATTCAGAAGAACCACATAGCTTTGCAATCCAGATGAACCCAGGATTAGTTCTTTTCCTGGTGCATTAAAAATACACAGCTCTGTATATAGGATGCTGTTAAGAATTTGGATTGTGACCCAGGTATGGTCACCTTAAGGACTGCAACTCTCTGCATCCATGGCCATGCTCTGTATCTATGGCAACCTTCCAGCCCTCTTCTCATCACTTCCTTTGAGGAGGCTTTTCTACTTGCACACTGCCCTCTTGTGGCTGTGTCTGAGTACTGCATACATATACCTCCAATTGATCATTTGGGGTGCCCCCAAAAGGGTGGGTCAATTGGAAGTGGGTCTTTTAAGTTGGATATTGAGTGATTGTTGTTTTTCATTCATTCAGTCGCTTCTGACTCCTCGTGACCTCATGGACCAGCCCACGCCAGAGCTCCCTGTTGGCCGTCACCACCCCCAGCTCCTTCAAGGTCAATACAGTCACTTCAAGGATGCCATCCATCTATCTTGCCCTTGGTCGACTCCTCTTCCTTTTTCCTTCTATTTTCCCCAGCATAATTGTCTTCTCTAAGCTTTCCTTTCTTCTCATGATGTGGCCAAAGGACTCCATCTTGGCCTCTAATATCCTTCCCTCCAATGAGTGATATGTGTACCATATTTGGCGGAGCTTTGGCATAGAGTGCTACCAGTATGCAGATGATACCCAGCTACTCTTGCGTCTCGAACCTGGGACAACCGCGATTCCTGAGAACTTTAAGCTGTGTTTGGAAGCAGTGATGAGTTGGCTACGAGCAAGCAGACTAAAAGTCAATCCTGCAAAAACTGAGATACTCTGGCCCGGCCAGCCACCAGAATTAACCCAATCTCTGCCTGATTTCGATGGGGAAGCTCTGGTTCCGCCTGCCACTGTTGAAAGCCTTGGGGTTGTGTTGGATTCATCGCTGATGATGGAGGCCCAGATCACTGCCATAAGGAAGCAGGCCTTTTTTAATCTTCGCCAGGCAAGGAAATTGGCATCCTACCTTTCGGTAGAAGCATTGGCAACGGTCATCCACACAACAGTCACCATGAGGTTGGACTATTGCAATGCCTTATATGCTGGCCTTCCGAAGTCAACGACCCAGAAGATTGGGATGGTCCAAAATGCAGCAGCCAGGCTGCTAGCGGGATCATTTATTTATTTATTTATTTACTGCACTTGTAGACCTCCGTTCTCAGCCCTAGGGCGACTCACGGCGGTGTACAACATATAAAAAACAAATTACAATATAGGCAATATCACAAACAACAATAACAACATCACTATCAATAATACAATTACACTAAATCATTCGCGACGTCTCATCATAGAATCACAATCCAATCTCGTTATCCATGTTCCGTTCCAATCGTCATTGCCAATTGTTGTAGCACTTAGTCAAACGCCTTCTCAAACAACCACGTCTTTAGTCTCTTGCGGAATGTCATAAGGGAGGGCGCCTGTCTGATGTCTACAGGGAGGGTGTTCCACAGCCGGGGGGCCACCACCGAGAAGGCCCTATCCCTCGTCCCCGCCAGGCGTGCCTGTGAGGCAGGCGGGATCGAGAGAAGGGCCTCCCCAGACGATCTCAAAGCCCTCGTGGGCTCATAGGCCGAGATGCGGTCAGACAGGTATTTTGGGCCGGAACCGTTTAGGGCTTTGTAGGCCAACACCAGCACCTTGAATTGGGCCCGGTAGCAGATCGGCAGCCAGTGGAGCTGGAACAACAAGGGCGTTGTATGCTCCCTGCGTCCCGCTCCTGTTAGTAACATGGCTGCCGCGCGCTGGACTAGCTGGAGCTTCCGGGCCATCTTCAAGGGCAGCCCCACGTAGAGAGCGTTGCAGTAGTCAAGGCGGGATGTGACCAGAGCGTGTACTACCGTGGCCAAGTCAGACTTCCCGAGGTGTAATATAAGATCCCATATTACACCGATTCTGCAACAACTGCATTGGCTACCAATAGAAGATCGGATCTCTTACAAGATTCTGATCCTGACATTTATTATTATTATTATTATTATTATTATTATTATTATTATTTGCTTTATTTCTATACCGCATTTTTCAGCCCTTAACAGGCGACTCAATGCGGTTTACATGGTACAATTATCAAACAGTGTCAGTGCAATTAAAACATAACAATGCAACAAACAGGATCAACAGCATCAATCCACAACAGTTAACAATCAACAATTTAGAGCTCAAAATGGCCAAGGACCTTTATATCTTAGGGACCGCCCCATTCCTTTTCCCCATCAGTGGTCACCTCGATCCACCCAGGAAAATCTCCGGGTCCTAGGGAGGCACATTTGGAAGCTACAAGGCGTAGAGCTTTTTCGATCTATGCTCCAATTCTGTGGAACTCATTGCTTCCATATATTAGAGCAATGTCGGAGTTGCGACCTTTTGTAAAGGCGCTCAAGACTTGGCTGTTTGGTTGTGCATTTAAGTAATCGGATCAAATTTTGCCATAGTCACTGCTGAATGTTTTTATGTTGAATGTTTTGTTGAATGTTTTTATATTGAATGTTTTATATTGTGTATAAGCTATTTTAAATTGTAAGTCGCTCGGAGCACCTTGGTGGAGAGCGACTAATTAAGAAATAAAGTGATGATGATGATGATGATGATGGTCCTGATTCGTCAAGCCATGGAGGAGGCCTTTGCAGAACATACACACATATGCAAACAGCAAATAGCAGCATAATAATAATAATAATAATAATATACTTTATTTACAATGTCTTTCAAGGCTGACATATGAAACACCACATTGACGGAGAAAAAAAATCAACATGGGAAGTTTCTAAATTCCTATGTAAATAAACAAGGGGCAAAGGACGTATTTGGTACATTTGTAAAAAGATACAATATAACAAGAAATTAAGGGAGATGGAAAAGAGGGAAGAAAAGCAAGAAAGGCGTAAGAAAGAAAATGAAGAAAGAAAGAAAGAAAGAAAGAAAGATAAAAAGAAGAAAGAAAGAAAGGAAGGAAGAAGAAGATGGAAGAAAGAAAATAAGAAAGAAAAGAAAAAGAAAAGAAGAAGGAAAAAAAAGAAAGAAAAGAAGAAAGAGAAAAAAAAGAAAAAAAAAAAAGAGAAAAAAAAAAGCAAAGAAAAAGAGAAAGAAAAGAAAGGAATGGAGAAAGAAGCATGGGGAAGAAAGAAAAAAGAGGGAAGGAAGGGAAAGGAAAGGAAAGGAGAGAAGAAGGAAGGAGGAAAAAGAAAGGAAGAAAAGAGGAAGAAAGGAAGGAAGAAAAAGAAAAGAAGGAAAGAACAGAATGAAGGAAAGAGAAGAAGGAAAAGAGGGAGGGAGGGAGGGGAAAAAGGAAGAAAAATGAAGAAAGGAAGGAAGAAAAGAAAGGAAGGATAGAAGGGAAAGGAAGGAGAGAGGAAGGAAGGAAGGAGGAAAAAGAAAAGAAGGAAAGAAAAAGAGGAAGGAACAAATGAAAGAAATGAAGGAAAGAGAAGAAAGGAGGAAAGGAAAGAAGGAAGAGAAAGAAAGAAAGAAAGAAAGAAAGAAAAAAGAAAGAAGGAAGGAAGGAAAAGAAAGGAAGGAAAGAGAAAAAGGAAGGAAGAAAAAGAAACAGAAAGAAAGAGGAAGGAAAGAACAAAAGAAAAAGGAAGGAAAGAGCAGAAGAAAGGAAGGAAGGAGAAAAGGAAGAAAAGAAGGAAGGGGAGGAAGGAGGAAAAGGAAGGAGGAAAGAAAGAAAGAAAGAAAGAAAGAAAGAAAGAAAGAAAGAAAGAAAAGGAAGAGAAAGTAAAGGAGAGGAAGGAAGGAGGAAAAATAAGAAGAAGAAAAAAGAGAAGGAAGGAAAGAAAGAATGAAGGAAGAAAAGAAAGAAAGAGGATGGAAAGAAGGAAGGAAGGAAGAGAAAGGAAAGAGGAAAGAAGGGGAAGGGGGGAAAGAAAAGAAGGAAAGAAGGAAAGAAAAAGAGGAGGGAGAAAAAGGGAATAAGAAGGAAAGAGAAGAAAGGAGGAAAGGAAAGAAGGAAGAGAAAGAAATAAAATAGAAAGAAAGAAGAAAGGAAAGAGAAAAAGGAAGGAAGGAAGAAAAAGAAACTGAAAGAAAGAGAAAGAACAAAAGAGAAAGGAAGGAAAGAGCAGAACAAAGGAAGGAAGGAGAAAAGGAAGAAAAGAAGGAAGGGGAGGAAGGAGGAAAAGGAAGGAGGAAAGAATGAAAGAAAGAAAGAAAAAGAAGGAAAGAGATAGGAAACGAAAGAATGGAAGGAAGAAAAGAAAGAAAGAGGAAGGAAAGGATGGAAGGAAGAAAGGAAGGAAGAAGAAAGGAAAGAGGAAAAGGAAGGAGGGAAGGGAAGGAAGGAGGAAAAGGAAGTAAAGAGGAAAAGGAAGGAAGAAGAAAGGAAAGAGGAAAAGGAAGGAGGGAAGGGAAGGAAGGAGGAAAAGGAAGTAAAGAGGAAAAGGAAGGAAGAAGAAAGGAAAGAGGAAAAGGAAGGAGGGAAGGGAAGGAAGGAGGAAAAGGAAGTAAAGAGGAAAAGGAAGGAAGAAGAAAGGAAAGAGGAAAAGGAAGGAGGGAAGGGAAGGAAGGAGGAAAAGGAAGTAAAGAGGAAAAGGAAGGAAGAAGAAAGGAAAGAGGAAAAGGAAGGAGGGAAGGGAAGGAAGGAGGAAAAGGAAGTAAAGAGGAAAAGGAAGAGGAAGGGAGAGGGGGAAACGAAAGGAAAGAAAGAGGAAAAGGAAGGAAGAAAAAGAAAGGAAGGAAGGGAAGAAGGAAAGAGGAAGGAATGGTAGAAGAAAAAGAAAAGAAGGAAGGAAGGAAAGAGGAAGGAAGGAAAACTCTAATAAAGGGCTACTTCATATTTATAGAAATGTAATTTCTAGGATTTTAAGGACTTCCAAGGCAAAAACCCAAAGCAATTTTTTTTTACCAGACTCACCATTTTTACTGCTGCTGATGCCTGCAGGAAGCCCCGCCCACTGTTTACCCGTCGCCGTGGCAACCATCACCAAGCCCCGCCCCCGACGTAGACGTCATCAACTGGGCAGCTGAAAGCAGGAAGTGATGTCATGTTGTTCTTCCCCAGGGCTGGGCCTGGCTGAGCTCCATGGGATGGGAAACCCTTCCGCCTGCAGGTCTTCCCAATGGATCTGGCTCTCTGCATTGATTGCAGTTTCAATTGACAAGAATGTCAACTTGATATCAAGCAAAAGCCACATCTTCTAGTGTACTAATAGTAGCATGCAAATTTACAAATATAAACATAAAATTCTCTTACGTTCAGTGTTGAAAATAGTAGTGCAAATTGATAGATTGTTATAGACTAATTGTGTAATAATAATAATAACAATAATTTTAAAAAACTTTATTTATATTACAAAGGGACTCAGGGCGGATTCCAAACATAAAAGGCACACAATTCAAGAGAGATATTGACAAGCTGGAATGTGTCCAGAGGAGGGCGACTAAAATGATAAAAGGTCTGGAGAACAAGCCCTATGAGGAGCGGCTTAAGGAGCTGGGCATGTTTAGCCTGAAGAAGAGAAGGCTGAGAGGAGACATGATAGCCATGTATAAATATGTGAGAGGAAGTCACATGGAGGAAGGAGGGAGCAAGCTTGTTTTCTGCTTCCTTGGAGACGAGGACGCGGAACAATGGCTTCAAACTACAAGAGAGGAGATTCCATCTGAACATGACTGTGAGAGCCGTTCAGCAGTGGAACTCTCTGCCCCGGAGTGTGGTGGAGGCTCCTTCTTTGGAGGCTTTTAAACCGAGGCTGGATGGCCATCTGTCAGGGGTGATTTGAATGCAATATTCCTGCTTCTTGGCAGAATGGGGTTGGACTGGATGGCCCATGAGGTCTCTTCCAACTCTTTGATTCTATGATTCTATGATCTATGATTCTAAGGCAAACATTAAATGCCCGAATACAACAACAATACATCCATGCTAACAAAATTTATACAGCCCAAAATATGAATTATAACTTAACAAACTAAAATTAAATAAAAAGCACAGCCTGTTATAACAGACATAAGACCAAACATCAAATGGAAACAATAATTTCGCATTTCTTTGGGGCAAATCGATTAATCATTGCTCAAGATACCATAGAATCATAGAATCAAAGAGTTGGAAGAGACCTCATGGGCCACCCAGTCCAACCCCATTCTGCCAAGAAGCAGGAATATTGCATTCAAATCACCCCTGACAGATGGCCATCCAGCCTCTGTTTAAAAGCTTCCTAAGAAAGAGCCTCCACCACACTCCGGGGCAGAGAGTTCCACTGCTGAACGGCTCTCACAGTCAGGAAGTTCTTCTTAATGTTCAGGTGGAATCTCCTTTCTTGTAGTTTGAAGCTATTGTTCTTTGTCCTAGTCTCCAGGGAAGCAGAAAACAAGCTTGCTCCCTCCTCCCTGTGGCTTCCTCTCACATATTTATACATGGCTATCATATCCCCTCTCAGCCTTCTCTTCTTCAGGCTAAACATGTCCAGCTCCTTAAGCCGCTCCTCATAGGGCTTGTTCTCCAGACCTTTTATCATTTTAGTCGCTCTCCTCTGGACACATTCCAGCTTGTCAATATCTCTCTTGAATTGTGGTGCCCAGAATTGGACACAATATTCCAGGTGTGGTCTAACCAAAGCAGAATAGAGGGGTAGCATTACTTCCTTAGATCTAGACACTATGCTCCTATTGATGCAGGCCAAAATCCCATTGGCTTTTTTGCCGCCACATCACATTGTTGGCTCATGTTTAACTTGTTGTCCACAAGGACTCCAAGATCTTTTTCACACGTACTGCTCTCGAGCCACGCATCCCCCATTCTGTATCTGTCCCTGTTGAACTTCATTTTGTTCGTTTTGGCCCATCTCTCTAATCTGTCAAGATCGTTTTGAATCCTGCTCCTGACCTCTGGAGTATTGGCTATCCCTCCCAATTTGGTGTTGTCTGCAAACTTGATGATCCTGCCTTCTAGCCCTTCATCTAAGTCATTGTAAACCATTATACAATTGTAATTTTTAAAGGCGCCATCGTATTATTATTATTATTATTATTATTATTATTATTATTATTATTAACATCCATTTTGTATGTGTTGCCAATGTGGTAGCTGTAGCCCCATTATCCACAAATACATTGAAAAAGTAATATAGACAGTTGCTTTAACCATCTTCCTCAGACTTCTCTCCATTCAAGATCTGTTTCCATTGCAAAGGCAGTTGACAAGCATGAAATAGCTGAATAGATGCCTATTAACCAGCTGCTGCTGCCAGGAAACTGGTAATATTTCCAATAAAACAACTGTTCGGTTTGGCCCTTTTAAAGACTGAAAGAGGTCTGGGGCATTCTGTTCATTTGTGCTTTTCTTCTTCCTTTTCACAGCATTTTGTATCTGTGCCGCTCTTCTCCTTCCCAAACTGAAAGAATGTGTTATTGCCCCAATTTTATTCTCCATCTTCATCGCTATGATGCTTCATCTTCTTAATGGGAAGCTTCCAACCTGAGTGGAAACTATCTATCGGACAGATATTTATTTATCGTGTCAGGAGCAACCAGACAGTTGTATTACATTTTTAACAAAACAAACAAACAGACAAAACACAAAGTTTGCAAGCTTGGTAGTTGATTAAATGTCCTTTGACCAGTATCTGGACACTTGGAGTGCCTCTGGTGTTGCTGCAAGAAGGTCCTCCCTTGTGCATGTGGCAGGGCTCAGGTTGCATTGCAGCAGGTGGTCAGTGGTTTGCTCTTCTCCACACTCGCATGTCGTGGATTCCACTTTGTGGCCCCATTTCTTGAGGTTGGCTCTGCATCTTGTGGTGCCAAGCGCAGTCTGTTCAGCGCCTTCCAAGTCACCCAGTCTTCTGTGTACCCAGGGGGGAGTCTCTCATTTGGTATTGGCCATTGGTTGAGCTTCTGGGTTTGAGCCTGCCACCTTTGGACTCTCGTATGCTAAGGTGTTCCAGCGAGTGTCTCTGTAGATCTTAGAAAACTATTTCTTGATTTAAGTCATTGGAGAGGGGAAGAAATGGAGGAAAGAGAAAAAGAAGGGAAAGAAAGGGAGGGAGGGAGGGGAAGGGAGGAAGAGAAAGGAAAGGGGGAAAAGTGTGATAGGAAGTAAAGAAAAAGAAAAGGTTGAAACCAGGGGGAGCAGGCCCAAAAATTGAAAATTAAACCCAAGTTTGTAATGGGAACATTTCTGTGTAGACTCAGGCCATTGTGCATGGCTTTCTCTTTGTGGTGCTTTTCTTTCTTCTCCTCGTACATAAGTCATCTTTCTTTCCCAGAGACCTCATGGAGGGCCACTTCACCCAGCAGTAGGTGATCCAGTGGTGCCACAAATTATTATTATTATTATTATTATTATTATTTCAAGTGCTTCTACCCCGCCCTTCTCAACCCCCTAGGGGGGACTCAGGGCGGCTTACAAAAGGCACAATTGGATGCCCAACAGTTCACAAAGTACAATATACAAAATACAGTATAACAACAACAATTATAACTAGGTTCTTGTGGGTTTTTTCGGGCTATAGGGCCATGTTCTAGAGGCATTTCTCCTGACGTTTCGCCTGCATCTATGCCAAGCATCCTCAGAGGAAGTGAGGTCTGTTGGAACTAGGACAATGGGTTTATATATCTGTGGAATGACCAGGGTGGGACAAAGAACTCTTGTCTGCTGGAGCTAGGTGTGAATGTTTCAACTGACCACCTTCATTAGCATTTGAGGGCCTGGCTGAGCCTGGGAAAATCTTTTCTTGAGAGGTGTTAAGATGTGCCTGGTTGTTTCCTCTCTGCTGTTTTGCTGTTGTAATTTTAGAGTTTTTTAATACTGGTAGCCAGATTTTGTTCATTTTCATGGTCTCTTCCTTTCTGTTGAAATTGTCCACATGCTTGTGGATTTCAATGGCTTCTCTGTGTAGTCTGACATGGTGGTTGTTGGTGTGGTCCAGCATTTCTGTGTTCTCAAATAATATGCTGTGTCCAGGCTGGTTCATCAGGTGCTCTACTATGGCTGATTTCTCTGCAGTGCCTTCAACCACCAACAACCACCATGTCAGATAACACAGAGAAGCCATTGAAATCCACAAGCATGTGGACAATTTCAACAGAAAGGAAGAGACCATGAAAATGAACAAAATTTGGCTACCAGTATTAAAAAACTCTAAAATCACAACAGCAAAACAGCAGAGAGGAAACAACCAGGCACATCTTAACACCTCTCAACAAAAGATTTTCCCAGGCTCAGCCAGGCCTTCAAATGCTAATGAAAGGTGGTCAGTTGAAACATTCACACCTAGCTCCAGCAGAGAAGAGCTCTTTGCCCCACCCCAGCCATTCCACAGATATATAAACCCATTGTCCTAATTCCAACAGACCTCACTATCTCTGAGGATGCTTGCCATAGATGCAGGCGAAACGTCAGGAGAAATGCCTCTAGAACATGGCCCTATAGCCCGAAAAAACCCACAAGAACCTAGTGATTCCAGCCATGAAAGCCTTCAACAATACAATTATAACTAGTTAAAACAATCAAATTAATACAATAGCAGGAATAAAATCATAAAAAAAAATAAAAGGGCCACTTCACCTAGCAACCTCCTTTATGGCACAGGCAGGCGCAAATATATATGGCACCTGGAGTTAATAATAAACCAGGAGGTGGTTTCTCTCTTAAACCACCGCATTTAAAGGCGCTATATAACAAAACTGCAAACATGTCAAAGTTATCTCCACCCTAATTTGTACTTCCTTGCTGCAGTTTCTGGCCATTGTGAGCATGACCAGCCAGGACAGGCTTCGTCAATACTCAACCACTTTTCATATTGCTTTTTGGAGTTGTGCCACTACATTAGTGGGACTTCATTGTCCCCAGGTTCAGGTCCATCCATTGTGAAGGAGTGGCAAGGAACCCTTGCATACACTGTAGTTTCGTTTGAAACATGGTCAGGAGATTGTGAAATCGTGGCTTTGGAGGTCGAGGCAGCTGCCTGCCTGCCACATTCTTTGCATTTTTCAAAGCAGTTGGACACAGTAATTTCCTAGGAGGTAAACAACAAGTCATAGATGGCTGATCCTAGTATTTCTATTTTGCACTCAGGGAAAGCAACATGAATACAGGAAATCATTGAAGGTCAGATCCTGGTTTTGGGGCCACGGTTCATTCTTTGTATGATACAGAAAGACAAGCACATCGAACTGCATGCAGAGTGCCTTTTGCTGTAAAAGAATCAAACTTTTCCCCTGTGAAGCTTGTACCAAGAGACATTACTGCATTGAAGAGAGTTACCATATATTCTGGTGTATAAGACTACTTTTTAACCCGAGAAAATCATCTCAAAGGACAGGGGTCGTCTTATAAGTGGGAGTCATCTTATACGCTGGAGTAGCCTTATACATGGGAGTCGTCTTATACGCTGGAGTAGCCTTATACACGGGAGTCATCTTATATGCGGGAGCAGTCTTATACGCCGGGAGTCGTCTTATAGAGTGGGTGCTGAAATTTCCAATCTGGATTGGAGAATCTGTGGTTGCTGCATATTGTGGGGGGAGCTCAAAAATGGCAATGGCCGCGTCCCTGCCGTATGCAGCAACTGTATGAAAGCATTAAGGGCAACACTGTGCAAATATGGTAGAAGAAAATCCATTCATCAGGCTTGTGGACTTAATGTGGCCCCAATGGTGAGGTGAAGGGGGGCCTCACCGGGAAGTGAAGGGCGGAGCAAGCTGCAGGCGTCTGGGGCGCCCTGGGATATGGAAAAAAGAGATAGAGTGGCTCTGGGCCCAGAAAAACACAACTCTTTTACCTGTCTGGCCCGCCCTTGCGTCCTATTACCGTACCTCCTCCTCTGCCTCTCAAATCTCGCTCCTAAAGACTGCAGTGAAGCGGTGCATGTGCACATGTGCGAGATCTGAGAGGCAGAGAAGGAGGGACAGTAATAGGAACATTACCATATTGAAATCAAATCTGATGCTTTTAAATTTTTTATTTGGTGTGTATTGGAAGAGGGGTAGTCTTATACGGCAAGTATATCCCAAACTCTATATTTTAACTGGAAAAGTTGGGGGTCGTCTTATATACCCAGTCGTCTTATATGTCGGAATATATGGGTAAATATCAAGCAACATTATTATCTATCTACAAGGGGCGTTCATGAAAGATTTTCCCTGACCCCCTTCCTGTGGACTGAGAGCAATGAAACTTGGCCCAGTTCTGTGTCCTTCTCCCTATTGGTGCCACCTCGGGACACACACTTCTCCCATCTTTTGAAGCAACCGTCAACACCTTGCTTGTAGAAGTCGACAGGTTGCTCCACAAGCTACGTTGTGACTTCGGAAATCAGAGTCTCATCATCTGAGAAATACTTGCCCTTCAAAAATAACTTCCTGGTTGGAAAGAGGTGGAAGTCCAATGGTGTGAGGTCAGGTGAAGAAGGGGGGTGCGGGAAAATTTCAAAGCCAGAGGAGCATGCTTCTTCCATTTGGGCAACACGTGAGTTGTGAGCTGGTGCATTGTCTTGCAGAAGGTGGGCCCCTTTGGTGAGCATGCTTCTGAAAAAGTGTGAGCGGCCGGAGGACCCAGCGAGCAGATACCTTGTGCATGTGGAGATGGTCTTGGGTGATTGTTTCCACAGACCCCACACTCCTCTTGGCATTTCGGGATAGGTGGCAAATAGGTATGCGGCAATTTTCCAAAATGGTGACCTCCACTTGCTGGATGGTGTGTTCATCAATAGCAGAGTGGGGTCGCCCTGGAATTGGAGCTGTTTGCACCGAAGTCCGACCACATTGGAATGGGTGATGCCAGTTCTTGACTCAGTCATATGATGGGAATCCTCACCATGAATCTCTTTCATCTTATTAAACGTCTCCTTTGCTGTGCGGCCTTTCAAGGAAAGGAACTTGGTGACTGCTCCGTATCCCACTGGGTCCATTCTCAAACCTCACACCACTTCAGCACCTGACAAATCAAGACCATTCTGAGTTTTAAATTGGCATGTAACCTATAGAGACTGATATCATTACACATGTGCAGTTTCAGCATCCTGTGACAAATAGAAGTGGGTCAGGGGAAATCTTTAATGAACGTCCCTTGTATGAGAAGAAGAGAGGAAGGAAGGAAAAAGCCACAAAGAGAGCTATGCTGCCGTGATAACATTGTGAGGTAGGGCCTCTCAGAGCTGGAGAAGGGAGAAAGAAAAGTGGAAGGAAAGGTATTAAGAGCAAAGGGAAGGAAAGGAGACGGGAGAGAGGGAGGAAGAAGGAAGCAGGAGAAAGTATGAGAAAGGGAAAGAAGGGACGAAAGCTTGACATCCAAGCAGTGCCAGGTATAAACAGTTTTTCTTTTCAGTTTCTGAAACCCGAGGATGTGGACAAGATACTTGGAGGAATGAGGCCTACCACGTCCATCCTAGACCCCTGCCCATCCTGGCTTCTGAAAGAGGCCAGAGGGGGATTGGCTGAGTGGGTAACGGTGGTGGTTAATGCCTCCCTTCGGGAAGGCAAGATTCCAGCGTGCTTAAAACAAGCAATTATAAAACCGCTGTTGAAGAAACCATCATTGGACCCCACTAAATTTGACAACTTTCGGCCTGTTTCCAATCTCCCCTTTTTGGGCAAAGTCATGGAAAGCGTGGTGGCCTCACAACTCCAGGTATTCTTGAGAGACACGGATATTCTGGATCCGGCACAGTCTGGTTTCAGACCGGGACATGGTACCGAGACGGTCTTGGTCGCCTTAGTGGATGATCTGCGCCGGGAGCTAGACAGGGGGCGTGTGTCCCTGTTGGTGCTCCTGGACCTCTCAGCGGCCTTCGATACCGTCGACCACGGTATCCTTCTGGGGCGCCTTGCGGAGATGGGTCTTGGGGGCACTGCTCTGCAGTGGCTCCAGTCATTTCTGGAGGGTCGTACCCAGAAGGTGTTATTGGGGGACTCCTGTTCAACACCACAGCCTTTGACCTGTGGGGTTCCACAGGGTTCTATACTGTCCCCCATGCTGTTTAATATCTACATGAAGCCGCTGGGTGAGATCATCCGGAGTTTCGGGGGCGGTGTCATCTGTACGCAGATGATGTCCAACTCTGTCACTCCTTCCACCTGCTACTAAGGAGGCTGTCGAGGTCCTGAACCGGTGCCTGGCCGCTGTAATGGTCTGGATGAGGGCGAACAAACTGAAATTAAATCCAGACAAGACAGAGGTACTCCTGGTCAGTCGCAAGGCCGAACAGGGTATAGGGTTACAGCCTGTGCTGGACGGGGTCGCACTCCCCTTGAAGGCGCAGGTTCGCAGCTTGGGTGTGACCCTGGATTCATCTTGAGCCTGGATCCCCAGGTTTCAGCGGTGACCAGGGGAGCATTTGCACAGCTTCGGCTTGTGCGCCAGCTGCGCCCGTATCTCGGGAAGTCTGACTTGGCCACGGTGGTACACGCTCTGGTCACATCCCGGCGTGACTACTGCAACGCTCTCTACGTGGGGCTGCCCTTGAAGACGGCCCGGAAGCTTCAGCTAGTCCAGCGCGCGGCAGCCATGTTACTAACGGGAGCGGGACGCAGGGAGCACACAACGCCCTTGTTGTCCCAGCTCCACTGGCTGCCGATCTGCTACCGGGCCCAATTCAAGGTGCTGGTGTTATCCTACAAAGCCCTAAACGGTTCCGGCCCAAAATACCTTTCGGACCGCATCTCGGCCTATGAGCCCACGAGGGCCTTGAGATCATCTGGGGAGGCCCTTCTCTCGATCCCGCCCGCCTCACAGGCACGTCTGGCGGGGACGAGAGAGAGGGCCTTCTCAGTGGTGGCCCCCCCGGCTGTGGAACGCCCTCCCTGCTGACATTAGACAGGCGCCCTCCCTTATGGCTTTCCATAAGAGCCTAAAGACCTGGCTATTCGGGAAGGCATTTAATTGAGACCTACACGAATCTGGTAATGACATCTGGAACGGACTATGGATTATGAGTTTGGCTATGTCTCTATGTTGTGATGGCGCGGATTTATTAGTGTGATTTAGATTAATGTGTAATGTGGTTATTGATATATTGTATGTTTTTGTAGACTGTTTTTACATGTTGTACACCGCCGCGAGTCGCCCCAGGGCTGAGAGCGGCGGTTAACAAATGAAGTAAATAAATAAATAAATAAATAAATAAAATAAACACTAGTATCTTTTTTTTTAAAAAGAATTTTTATTTTTACAATACAAAATACATACCATGCACACACAAAACATTTACAATTCCCACCACCAACATGAAGATTATTTTCTTTCACATATTCATTTCTTTTTGAGAAAATCATTATATCTTTATCTTTATACATCTCCATCCTGTATACTATATAACATTTGTATCTTATTTCTTATGGCTTGATCTCCAGAATGATTCATAATATAGTTCTTTACCCTTATCCATCTTTCTTCCATTTCTCTCATTCTATTTTCATTGATTTTTAAATCATTTAATTTCACATTCATAATTTCAAATTCCATTTACTCCACCATATATTGGTACCATTTATTTATTGTCCATTTTGATTTATCTTTCCACTCTAATACTATTACTGCTTGTGCACATTCTATTATTGCTTCTTTTATTTCCCTTCTATTTCCCATTTCCTTTCTTTCCCCTAATACTGCCTATGCACAAGACTGTAGACAGGACATAAATTCCGTGTGCCCAACGGGACGCCGGGGCTGCCTCAGATTAAAGGCCTTTGGATTTCCTTAAAACAGAGTCTCTAGATTGCTTAAAGGTTCAACAATGTTCTTTATTGATGAAAACAAACAGGTACTTTAAAGCTTTCTTAACAGTCTATTGGCTCTCTCAATCTTGTTCACTGGGAACAGGCACTATCTTCATAACCGTATACTAACTAATGGGGAAATCCTTAACTTCTAATCTGGGCAGTCTGTCCTTGCCCCTGTTGGCGTGGAGCCCCTGCAACCGGTACCAACTGCTTCTGGCTTCCGTGAGTGACCCTTAACAAGCAGAGCTTTGTAGACTTCCAGAGGAAAAGGAGTTCAGGTTTCGGTGATGGCTGGCTGAAGTCCCTCAGCAAGAGAGCTGTAAGGCTGTATGATCCTCGGTCAAGCTGTGGGCTGTATAACCCCGACCAAGCTGTAGAAGATGAAGCCTTCTACAGGAGCTCTTGGTATTATGTCCTACATGGAAAGCTTCTCTGTGTGGACTGAACCCAAACTGCCTCCTATTCCCTCCAAAACCCAAAAAAGGGAGCAGGACCAGGGAACCTAACTATAATTGACAGGTGGCTTGCCCTATGATTGCAGCCAAAAGAAGCCACCTATCTGCAGAGTCCCTGAAACTTAGGACTACAACAAACATTAGATGCAAAGCAAACAAAATTGGAGCTCCTGGTGCACTTGTACCTGCACACCGCCATTTCCTTTGTTCCTATGACCCACTCATTTCATAGTATTTGATTTGACTCATTTTGTATAATCTGCCAAAAATCTTGTACGCATTTACATTCCCACATCATGTGCATAAAGTGCCCTGGTATAAACACTAGTATCTCAATCATTTCTGTTTCGTAACTAAGTAATGACTGGTTAATTTGTGCTTGCGTCCCATAAAGGAGAACTGCGGAAAACAGCTTAGCTCAACAATTCAATTCATCTAATCTCCTTGTTATTTGCCATGGAAATTTTGCAGCTGTTTGGATGACAAGCCCCTTCCAACTCAATCAACTGTCTCAGAAGCCAAAATTCTTATTTGCTTCTTGGGGTAAAGGTGACCAACGCCGGCATCACAACCCCCCACAGGTTTAGAAGGCTGGCAACCAGATGCAAATAAAATATCCTGTAGCTGGTTGACTGGTTGAAAAGAAGGCAGATTTTGCAAATCAGCTGCAAGCCTTCACTGCAGTCAGAGGCGGCCCTAGGTAATTTTCAACGATAAGCAAACAGTATTTTGGCGCCCCCCCCCCCCAACCAATCATTGATATATATTTTGTTTGTCGTGGGAGCTCTGTGTGCCATATTTGGTTCAATTCCATCATTGGTGGAGTTCAGAATGCTCTTTGATTGTAGGTGAACTATACATCCCAGTAACTACACTTGCCGCACTTGCTCCCTTGCCTGGCCCGCTTTGGGTCCGGAGGCGTGCCTGAAGACCCCAGGTGGAGATGCCCACCTTTCAGCCACTGGGACCAAGAGAGAGAGAGAGAGAGGTGGAGATGCCCACCTTTCCTGAAGGTAGGCGCAAAAACAAAGGAGGGAGCGGAGGTGGGAGATACCTCCAGCCAGAGGGGCTCTCTCTCTCTCTCTCTCTCTTGGTCCCAATGGCTGAAGAGAAAGTCAGGAGAAGAGGCGACTTTTGGTGCGCACGCTGGGGTCTTCAGACATGCCTCTGGACCCAAAGCGGAGAGGGAGAGGAGAGGAGGCGGGTGGAGCGCCGGGGGATCAGAAAAGGGAGCCGGTCATGGGGAAGGGATTGAACGCGGAGAACAACTGAGCGCCGGTTCTGCTTGCGCACCCGGTGGCCGGGTGGAGCAGGAACGAGAGGGGTTAGGTGAGGCTCAAGTGCCCGGCCCCTTTGGGAAAAGATTCGCCCGGCAGCAAAGCAAGAAAGCCAAGGCTCCCCCCGGACTGCTAGGGCTGTTGTGAGTTGAGGGGGCACTCCTCAAGTGGCAGTCGAGGGGCATTTACAGAGGCGCTTCTGCGCCCCTGGCAAAAAAAAAGTGTTCTGCGACCGCTTACTTCGTGTAATGGACGATCCGCCCCTGACTGCAGTTTTCCTCTCTTAGCATTCCCTGTAAACTGAAGAGCAGTATTTTTCAACCTTCTTGGTGCCGCAACCCCTTAATACAGTTCCTCATATGGTGGTGACCCCCAACCATAAAATTATTTTCATTGCTACTTCATAACTGTAATTTTGCTACTTTTATGAACCATCATGCAAATATCTGATATGCAGGATGCATTTTCATTTACTGGACCAAATACTCTATACACCCAAATTTGGTATAGAGAGGCCCTTCACAGTTTTTCTCAGAACAACTGTCTGAAGACGATTTGTTGGGTGCAGAAGTGAATGAGAGGGTAGATAGTGAAAGCTTGAACAGAAATCAAAGTTTTAGTAAACAGAGACAAACGCTTCAGAGATGAAGACGATCAGTTCTTCTACAGCAAAAGAGAGTTAAGAAACCTTTATCTGGTGAGAAGGTCAAGAGTAATGCTTTCCTTTCAGTTTTGGCATCTGGAAAAGCCATATGATGATCAATGGGAAAGAGTTGCCTCAGTCGGTCAACGTTGGAATTTGATCATGGTCTTGCTTTCAGGTGCTCTTACTTTCATGTACCAAGTTTTTGCCAAGCTTAAGATTTATCTATGAGATTTTCCTGCTGTCTTTCATGGATCCAAGGGCCTAGTTCCATGGATTTTAATGCACTTATTGATCTTGTTTTCCCTTGAAGCTTATGGACTTTACTGGTTTTGCTATTTTTACTGTTTTGGCTACATATATTCTTCAATCAACTGCTTGCTGGTTTTATCAAGCTTGTGTGGTGTTTAAGTCAGAGGTGTTTCTGCTCTGGTGCACAACCCTTTGGTGGGCACTGACCTTGAGTTTGGGAGTTGTAGTTCACCTAGCTCCAGAGAGCACTGTGGACTCAAACAATGATGGATCTGGACCAAACTAGGCACAGATACTCAATATGCCCAAATGTGAACACCAACTGAGTTTGGGGAAAATAGACCTTAACTCATGGAACTCATTACCTGGAGAAATTAGGAAAGCCCCTACCCTAGAAACCTTTAAAAAGAACCTTAAAACCTGGCTCTTCCGCTACGCCATTGGTGAGTAGGTATACAATCCCACACTACTGCTTAGCCTCAATGTTCTGTCATTGGAGTATATGTCGTCCGTTCCCCCTCGTGGGAAAGCTTGATTCCACAACCCCCGCTCTAATGAGCCCTCCTCCACAAATAACCTGCTTCTCTTTTATCTCGCCCAAGTTTTTAATTAGTTTTCAATCAGTTTTTTTAATAATTACATGTAGCCTGCTCATTGTCACTGTGATTCTGCTTATTGTAATTTTATATTGTTATATTGTTATGTTTTATGTAATTATGATGTTGTTGTTTACTGTTCGCATTTTTGGTTTGCGTTTTTGGTTTTACTCTGTTGTAATTTGTTGTTGGGTTTGGCCTCATGTAAGCCGCTCCGAGTCCCCATTGGGGAGATGGTGGCGGGGTATAAATTAGATCAGCCCCCACCCTCTTACCGTTTCGCAAAAAAGTTAAAACCTGGCTATATGAGCAGGCCTTCCCAAACGCAGTGTAGCTATTAAACTCTGATCTCAGAACGGCTGGACAACTTGACTGGATAATGACTGGTAATGAAATGCGGAGGACTTATGGTTTTTATTGTGTTACTGATGTTAATTGTAATGAATTTTTACCTGTGTTAAATGTTTTTAATGTTTAAATTATTTTTGTACTGTTGTGGGCATCGAATTGTGCCATTTTGTAAACCACCATGAGTCTCCCTCGGGCTGAGAATGGCGGTATAGAAGCGTAGTAAATAAATAAATAATAAATAAATAAAGTTTATTATTTATTTATTACTATTATTATTATTAACACGTGGGAGTTGTAGTTCCTAGGATTTATAGTTCGCCTATAATCAAAGAGCATTCTGAACCACACCAAGATAGAATTGGGCCAAACTTCCCACACAGAACCCCCGTGACCAACAGAAAATACTGTGTTTTCTGATGGTGTTTGGCGACCCCTTTGACACCCCCTTGTGACCCCCCCCAGGGGTCCTGACCTCCAGGTTGAGAAATGCTGCCATAGGGCTTTCCAAACATTTAGTGACACAGCTCTTTAGACATGCATCATATTGCGACATGATAATCCAATTTTACTATTTCCTGACTGTGAGAGCTGTTCAGCAGTGGAACTCTCTGTCCTGGAGAGTGGTGGAATCACTGGGTTGCTATGCATTTTCCGGGCTGTATGGCCATGTTCCGGAAGCACTCTCTCCTGACGTTTCACCCACCTCTATGGCAGGCATCCTCAGAGTTTGTGAGGTTTGTTGGAAACTAGGCAAGTGAGGTTCATATATTTGTGGAATAATGTCTGTTTGAGGCAAAGGTGAATGTTGCCATTGGCCACCTTGATTAGCATTGAATAGCCTTGCAACTTCAAAGCCTGGCTGCTTCCTGCCTGGGGGAATCCTTTGTTGGGAGGTGTTAGCTGGCCCTGATACTTTCCTGCCTGGAATGCCGACTGTAAACTGCCTCGAATCGCCTTCGAATATGGTAAATGGTAAATAAATAAATCCCCTGTTTACTGAGTGTTGCTGTTTATTTACTGTCCTGATTCTAGAGTTTTTTAAAATACTAGTAGCTAGATTTGGTTCATTTTCATGGTTTCCTCCTTTCTATTGAGATTGTCCACATGCCTGTGGATTCCAGTGGCTTCTCTGTGTCGTCTGACATGGTGGTTGTGAGAGTGGTCAGCATTTCTGTGTTCTCAAATAATAACGCAGCATTGCCCAAACATGAATCAAGAAACATGAAAGGCTCTTCAGGCTAATCCAACCAGAGAAGTCAGCCATAGCAGAAAGGACATTCCATCTGAACATGAGGAAGAACTTCCTGACTGTGAGAGCCGTTCAGCAGTGGAACTCTCTGCCCCAGAGTGTGGTGGAGGCTCCTTCTTTGGAAGCTTTTAAACAGAGGCTGGATGGCCATCTGTTGGGGGTGATTTGAATGCAATTTTCCTGCTTCTTGGCAGGGAATTGGACTGGATAGCCCATGAGGTCTCTTCCAACTCTAGGATTCCACTAGCAAACCAGAGGGTAAACTAACCCTTCGTAAGAGATGTGGACACAGACATCAATTGAATAAGTCAGTGCTACAAAACCAGGAACTGGGTTTAAACAACACCCTCTGGCTTTGCCTCCTAAACACCAGAAGTGTGGGGTGTATACTTCCTAGAACAAGCTCAACAAACTAAAAAGCCTGAAGGGTATTTGCACCTAATATTCTCCTGTGCACTTTCTCCTCAGTGTATTAATGTGCTGGGTGTTGCTCTCTCTTTAACCCTGTTGACTTGAGGAGTAGGTTCTGAGCTGGTCAGATACAATGGAAGGGAAGCTACGCCCCAAGTTTAAACAAAACTCTAGGTCTGGATGCCATTGCAAAGGCCTGGGTTGGCCAACACACTCATAACACTAAGCAAATACATATAATCACAAGAGGATATGGAAATATACACATAGCTCTAAGTTTCTTGTACCAAGTTTTTGCCAATAATACAAGTAATAGTGCAAGGATTACTCAATTTTTTTTTGTCGTGTCAGGAGCGACTTGAGAAACTGCAAGTCACTTTTGGTGGGAGAGTATTGGCCCTTTGCAAGGACGTTGCCCAGGGGACACCCAGATGTTTTACCATCCTGTGGGAGGCTTCTTTCACGTGCCTGCATGGGAAGCTGGGGCTGACAGAAGGAAGCTCACCCCGCTCTCCAGATTAGAAATGCAGACCTTTCAGTCAGCAGTCCTGCCAACACAAGAGTTTAACTCATTGCGCCACCAGGTACAAATAATAGTGAGGTGATAGTGCAAGCAAAAGTGAAATGATAGTATCAACTAGGAATCAACTACCATGCCACATGGCTCTCTAGCCCCTTTCAGCAGTGTTTCTCAACCTTCCCAATGCCTCAACCCCATAATATAGTTCCTCATGGTTTTGTTGCTACTTCATAATTGTAATTTTGCAATGACAACTCCCAACTGTCAAGCTTTATTTTCCACCAGTATTCACATTTGGGCATATTGAGTATTCGTGCCAAGTTTGGTCCAGATCCATCCTTGTTTGAGTCCACAGTGCTCTCTGGATGTAGGTGAACCACATCTCCCAAACTCAAGGTCAATGCCCACCGAACCCTTCCAGAAAACCGTTGATCATGGTAATTCTGTGTGCCAAGTTTGGTTCAATTCCATCATTGGTGGGGTTAAGAATGCTCTTTGATTGTAGGTTAACTATAAACCCCAGCAACTACAACTCCCAAAATTGTAGCAAAATTACAGTTATGAAGTAGCAATGAAAATAATGTTATGGTTGGGGTTCCCCACAACATGAGGAACTGCATTAAGGGGTCACGGCATTAGGAAGGTTGAGAAACACTGTCATAGAATCAGAGTATTGGAAGACTCCAAGGGGCCATCCAGTCCATCCTTATTCTGCAAGACAGGAAAAACACAATCAAATCTCTCCTGACAGATGGACATCCAGCCTCTGCTTAAAAGGGTCACGACATTAAGAAGGTTAGGAGTCCCCGGTGGCACAGTGGGTTAAACCCCTGTGCTGGCAGGACTGAAGACCGACAGGTCACAGGTTCGAAACGGGGAGAGGCAGATGAGCTCCCTCTATCAGCTCCAGCACCTCATGCGGGGACATGAGAGAAGCCTCCCACAAGGATGGTAAAACATCAAAAACATCCGGGCGTACCCTGGGCAATGTCCTTGCAGACGGCCAATTCTCTCACACCAGAAGCGACTTGCAATTTCTCAAGTCGCTTCTGACACGACAAAAAAAATTGAGGTTGAGAAACACTGACATTGAATCAGAGTTTTGGAAGAGACCCCAAGGGGCCATCCAATCCATACTTACTCTGCAAGGCAGGAAAAACACAATCAAATATCTCCTGACAGATGGCCATCCAGCCTCCGTTTAAAGGGTTCACAGCATTAGGAAGGTTGAGAAACAGTGACATAGAGGTTTCTTACTCCATTCACACAGCACACCAACATACTCATGTGCCATGACGCATGGTTTGGAAAGCTCTCCTCGCCATATTGACACAGCCGTGAAGTCACACCTGCATATATATTTTTTTCGTGTCAGGAGTGACTTGAGGAACTGCCTTGTAGCACAGTGAGTCAAACCCTTGTGCCGGCAGGACTGAAGACCAACAGGTCGCAGATTTGAATCTGAGAGGAGCGTGAATGAGCTCCTTCTGTCAGCTCCAGCTCCCCATGCAGGGATATGAGAGAAGCCTCCCACAAGGATGGTTAAACATTAAAACATCCAGGAAGCCCTTGGGCAACATCCTTGCAGACAGCCAATTCTCTCACACCAGAAACGACTATTTTTTAATAATTCACACCAACTCAGCTATCGCTCCTCTTTGGACAATATGGTGTTAACAGACACACTGAGCCTTTTTCCAGAAATGACGAGAAGAGGCAAGGTTTACGAACAAAGAATTGAGCAATGTTTATTCCTTAGTCATGCCCTTGAGTCAAAGAGTGCATCCCACAGTTAAGAACGCTATGCATTGGTCGAGGGTTTGGCCTTCGCCTCCAAAACAAAGTGAAATTGGACAAGATGGCTCCGGCAATCCGAGGTCAGAACCGCATGGCCTTTACTGGGTGAAGACCTAACAGAATTTGCTACGGAGAGGGAGACTGAAGAGCAAAGCCAAGCATCAACTGGGCAACCACTCCAAAGAAGTGCGGGAAAGTCTTGCCTTTCTTAAGATAGATCCCTATCTATCTTAAGAAAGAGGGGAAATGTAAACCTAGCACCAAAGAGGGAACACCTTTTGCTCTCTGGGAGAGATTCTGCCAGCGAATTGCTTCTCCAAACTCATAAAAAGGTAGTGCGTTTCAATGTGCATTTCGAATGGTATATCTCTGTGGAGAGGGTTGGAACATCATAGGAATGGATGCAATTGTGCAAACCAAGATGCGATAATAAAATATTACAAGATGTATATCTTTTTTGGTCAAACTGTGAAAGGAATGCCCAGGAGTGGATATGTATCTGGTTTCCAAAAATGCTGCCGGTCAAGATCAGCATTCAAAAGCCATATACAGGAATGTGGACAGTATTGAAGATCCCTCAAAGCCGAACCTGAGTGAGGATTATTTGAGCAATACAACACCCAATTGTGCCCAATCTATGCGATAGTAAAGGGAAGGGGTTTAAAAACAAATTACTGAAACCAGAGACCAAGCAAGATTTAGCTCCAATTATGCAGGCTAAAAGAGGATGGGGATTTAAAAAGAAGAGCCAAAGGAAAACATACTGGCAATTGGTAAACATGGGGTTGCATGGCTCCGCAACCTGCGCTAAGGCTTATGGTGGTTGCAATAATTTGGAAATCAGATTTTGGGGTGGCAATGGTAACAACTGAAAAGGGGGGAAACGGGGCTCAAAGGATCTGCCGCGGCATGCCATAACCCGTCATGCCGGCCTGGGAGGCTCCCCGGTTCGTGCCCATCTGCAACCCAATGACACTCTGCCCTTCCTTAAGCTTGTCGTCTGAGAAAGCACGGCGGTTCTCCTGGGACTTCCTGGAGAGAAAGAAAAAAAGGACAAGGAGTGAGGGCAGTATCCCAGTGACGTATCCCAGTGACGGAGAAAGATGTCCTGGAGACTAGGATTCAATGGTGCCATGGGTTCACACTGCAGGGAAGGAGATTCCACCTGAACATTCGGAAAAACTTCCTGGCCGTAAAGAACTGTTCAACAGTGGAACTCTCTGCCATGGCATCCAGTGGACGCTCCTTCTTTAGAGACTTTTAATCAGATGCTAGATGGCAATCTATAGGCTAGAGGGCCGGCCTGTAGCACAGTGTCGCAACTCAGAATAGATTCACCTTGCTCAAGACACCACCACACACCAAGGCTGTAGGTTTTGTAGTTTATTGAGGAAAAAGCAAAATCATAAACATAGTAGTAAAGTTGCAAAAGTTCAAAGAGCCAAAACAGAGTCTTAAATGCAAAGGCAAAGTTTCCAAAATCCAAAAGCAATTAACATGAAATATAATCCTTTAGCATTGGGTAATCAAGAATCCATGGCAGCATGACAAGGTCCCCAAAAATCAAGATCAAAACCAAAGAGCTAGAAGCTTTCTCCAAAAGCCGAGGTGATTTCAGAGAAGTTAACAGGGTGTAAGCAACATTGCACTGACAAAGGATAGACTTCAATCAGATCGTTAAATATGTTTCCCTAGCATGAAAGCATTACGTTGACCTCGAACTTCCCGTTTTGTTCAGCAAACCCTTAATTGCAAATGGTCCTCCCTAATCAAATCTCCACCATCTTCAAGGCTGATAACTCATTATCCTGGGACTGGTCACCCTGGGAACCGAGAGGCACTGAACTCCCAGATGGAGCCGACTCTTCCACCTGCAGCTGTGAAGTTTCACTATCTTAATCTAAAACAACATTCTTTTCGCTGGGAAACAGAAATGCCGTCTCTTCTTCAGGATCAACAGTCTGCCTCAATAACAAGGACATGTTCAGAAATCTGTAACCCGTCATCCTCTTCGTCCTGAGGAAACTCAGGCTCAGAAAACTCAGGCTCAAAGTGAGCCATAACACACAGCTGGTTTATCACCAGCAGCAATAGATCAGTGCCGACTGGAAGGTGGCAAGTTCAAAGCCCAAGTCAGATTGAGCACCCGACTATTAAGCCTAGCTTACTGTCCACCTAAGCAGTTTGAAAAACAGCTGAGCTGTGAGTAGAGAAATTAGGCACCGCTTAAAGCGGGGAGGTATTTTACGACACCATAAAGAAAATGCCAACAATCAAAGAACAAGGAGGAAATACTACGATCAAAAGAGCTCGGCGTCAAAGTGGATGAAGCGACAGCATCCCCCGTGGCTGGAATCGAGCATAACCTCAATTCTTGGCACACAGAGTCCCCATGACCAGCAAAAAATACTGGAGGTCTTTGTGGAAATTCACCTTGATTTGGTGTTGTAGTTCACCAACATCCAGAGAGCACTGTGAACCCAAACACCAATTTAAAATGGTGTTTTAAATACCAAGCTAGTATACAATAAATAGCTGCCCACTATCACTGGAGTATTTCAATGACTATCATGTCCTATCACAGCCTTCTTTTCTCCAGGCTTACTAAGCTGCTCCTCATTGGGCTTGGTTTCCAAACTTTTTGACTACCCTTCTCTGGACACCTTGTCCATCTCCTTTTTGATTTGTGGTGCCCGCAAATGGACACAATATTATCCCAAATTAGGTCTGAATAGGGAAGAATAGAGTGGAACTCTGACTTCCCTCCATTCGGACTCTGGCCTAGAATCATATTGGTTTTTTTAGCTGCTGCATGTTGTGGCTCAGTCTGAGTCTGAAACGGAACTGTTTGGGCCTGCTGGGCCTTCTGAGCCTGACTTTCTGCAGGATAACGAGGAGGCTGATGGGTTATGGATTCCTGTTCCAGACGGAGCTGATAGTGTGGCTTCCTAAGAAGAAACAGCAAGCCTGTTCCCCAGGGAAAGGTATGTGCCTTTAGATAGAGATAGTGAAATCCCACAAGTGCAGCTGGAGACTCCTTTCAGTTCCCAGCGTGATCTGGCCCAGCTGGGCCAAGATAAGGAGTTGTATAGCCTTGAAGTTAATGGTGAATTAATGAGCAGACAGGATCGTTTGCAATTAAGGGTTTGCAGAAGCACACGCCTGGCCAGCAAGTGGGAAGCCAAAGGTCAACGCAATGCTTTCATGTCAGGGAAACTTATTTAATGATGAAGCTGACAGGCATTTCTTGTCAGTCCAATGTTGCTTCTTACCCGTTAACTTCCGTGGAATTACCTTGGCTTTTGCGGAACACTTCTGGCTTCTTTGAGACTTGATTCTGATCCTGATCAAACATGGACTCTTGTTTGACCATTGCTAAGGGATTATGCTTCATGTTATTTGCCTGTGGATCTTGGGAAACTTGCCTTTGCATTTAAGACTCTGTATTGAACTTTTGCATCTTTATTTCTCTGTTTTGATTTTGTTTTTTCTCAATAAACTACAAAACCTACAGCTTTGGTGTGCGATGGTGTCTTGAGCAAGGTGAAAACTACCCAGAGTTGCAACACTGCATCACGCTCTTGGCTCATGTTCAGCTTGTGGCCTACTAAGACTCCTAGATCCGGGTTGTTGTAGGTTTTCCAGGCTGTGTGGCCATGTTCTAGAAGCATTCTCTCCTGAGGCTTTGCCTGTATCTATGGTAGGCATCCTCAGAGGTTGTGAGGTCTGAGGATGCCTGCCATAGATGTAGGCAAAACGCCAGGAGAGAATGCTTCTAGAACATGGCCACACAGCCTGGAAAACCTACAACAACCCAGTGATTCCGGCCATGAAAGCCTTCAACAATACACTCCTAGATCCATTTCATGTGGGTGAATGGGAAGTGGGGGAAGGACTTCTGAGTTCCACTACCATTTTGGGGCTTCGAAAAGTTACATAGCTTACCCAAGTGAATAAGGACTTTCGACTGTCTCATATGTGATTTTACACAAAAAAGCCAACAATCCCGTATGTATATACAAAAAAGAAACCAAGGTACCTTTGAGTCAGGCATAATCTTGTTCATGTGTATATGTGCACTCATACAGAACATGCATGTACACTTACTTTGGGAACCAGTTGGGATCTCCGGCGAAGAACTCATCTCCTTTTGCGACTGCCAATCCTCCCAGGTTCATCAAAGTCCTCTGCACACAGGCCATGTTTTTACCTGTGGGCACAGAAGATGTTTTGAAGCACAGGGACTTTACAGTGACATGATAACAGTACAGCAGTGTTTCTCAACCTTCCTAATGCCGTGACTCCTTAACACAGTTCCACATGTTGTGGGGACCCCCAACCATAACATCATTTTCATTGCTACTTCACAACTGTAACCTTTCTACTGTTATGAATTGTACTGTAAATATCTGATATGCAGGATACATTTTCATGCACTGGACCAAATTTGGCACAAATGCCCCATACGCCCAAATTTGAATACTGGTGAAGTTGGGGGAGGGGGTTGATTTTGTCATTTTGTAGTTGTAGTTGCTGGGATTTATAATTCACCTACAGTCAAAGAGCATTCTGAACTCCACCAATGATAGAATTGACACACAGAACTCCCATGACCAACAAAAAATACTGGAAGAGTTTGGTGGGCACTGATCTTGAGTTTGGGAGTTGTAGTTCACCTACATCCAGAGAGTACTGTGAACTCATCATCATCATCATCATCATCATCATCTAATTACTTATTAATCGCCCTCCATCCGAGAATGCTCCAGGCGATTTACAGCTAAATTGTAAAAGATAAAATACATACATACAGAATTTAAAAATCAACAGAGATCGAATGCTCTAGTAAAAAGCCAGGTCGTAAGTGCGAGAGTAAAAGGCCCTAAGTCACGCATGGCTCTCATGTAGGGCGGCAAGGAATTCCACAAGGCAGGGGCAGAAATAGAAAAAGCTCTGCGCCTGGTCCTTTCCAAGTGCACTTCTCTAGGACCCGGTATATGGAGTAAGTCACGTTGGGCTGGTCGTTGCGACCTCCGATGATGGGAGAAGGAGAGGCGGTCCCTAAGGTACGATGGACCCTGGCCGTAAAGAATTTTAAAGGTCAGAACGAACACCTTATACAGGCCACGGTACTCAGTTAGAAGCCAATGTAAATGTTGCAGCACTGGTGTTATATGGCATTTCATGGGCATTCTTGTGAGTAACCTGGCTGCCGCATTCTGAACAATACGAAGCTTTCGGGTCGTAGACATCGGAAGGCCCACATACAGGGCGTTGCAATAGTCCAGCCTAGACGTGACCGTGGCATGGATGACCGTGGCATGGGTGCCAATTGCCTCGCTTGTCGTAGATGGAAAAGGCCTGTTTGCTGGCAGCAGCGACCTGAGCTTCCATTGTCAGCTGCGAATCCAGGATGACACCTAAGCTCTTAACAGTAGTCGATGGAGATAGGGCGCCACCATCGAAGGAGGAGTCAGACCTGCCGGGCGGCCATGCCAGAGAATCTCAGTCTTCGCTGGGTTCACCTTCAGTCTGCTACACGTAGCCAGTTTGACAGAGCTTCCAGACATAGGGTGAAATTGTCTGGAATTGACATTGCTTCAAACAGTAGACTGTGGACCCAAACCTGGCATGAATACTCAATATACCCAAATGTGAACACTGGCATAGTTTGGGGAAAATAGACCTTGACATTTGGGAGTTGTAGTTGCTGGGATTTATAGTTCACCTATTTATTTATGACATTTATATGCCACCCTTCTCACCCCAAAGTGGACTCAGAGCGGCTTACAAGGTATATATTATATACAATATATTATATCATTAGCATAGTACAATATCAGCATTAAACATTGCTATATTGCACCATACCACTATATTGCAATATTATTAGTAATATTACATGTAATATAAATATATAATTATATATATAAAATCATATTATTATTATATTGCATTAAATTATAATATTATAAATAGAATAGCACAGGAGACAAGGTGGAACTGTCCCCTGGCCTCCCCTCTCTTCACTCTGGCCCAGAGCAATAGTTGGTGTTGTGGGGAGGAGTATATCCTACAATCAAAGAGCATTCTGAACGTCCTATGTCCTACAATATATCCTACAATATATCGTACAATCAAAGAGCATTCTGAACCCCACCAACAATAGAAAAGTATGCCTTCATTCACTTTGCATTAAAAACACTGGTTGATCCTAAGTCATTGGATGGTCCATCACATCTAATAGACTGGAAAGCACTCATCCTTTCCCAACCTGGAGTGATTCCAAATGTGCTGGACTGCATCTCCCATCACCTGAGCCATATTGACAACTATAACGCCAATAGGCCATCTTCTCAAACTCTCATACCTTCCCAGAGGTCCACCGTCTGGAATATGTCTGTGGCCAGGATGCCGTATTGCTCAGCCGCACGCAGGAACTGTGAGATCTGCTCCATTTGCTTGAAGGCCATGGTGGAGCCTTGGATCTTGGCCACTGGGCCTTTGCCAGGGGGATAAAGGCTATTGATGAGCCTGCACAGCACCTGCAAAAAGGTGACAACAATACCGAGTAAGGCAGGAAGGAGGCTGAAAGGTGACACCTGCCTAATGCTTTCTTATCCCTCAATTGTCTTCTTAGTTTTGCTTGCAATGAATAGATTTTTTGTAAATATTTTGGTATGAGATGCAGAATTTGTTTGTGATTAAATTAGCAATGAGTGCCTTACGGTGCCGTCTTTCAACCACTTCTGGAAGTTGTCCTTTCCAGGCTGAGGCTGTCCGACATCGGGGCCACACTGGGCCCCAATCCACTGGATGAGGATCAGCTCCAAATCCGGGTCGTACTGTTTGTCGATCTTCTGTTGAACCTCCCGGCTGAGTCCGTACGCAGGTCCTCTGTTTGCCATGACGAATGGGCTGGAAAGTTCAAAGGGTTTTGTTGTTTAATTAAGCAAAGTTCACCTACGTTTGATAATTTCATTCAAAACCATACAGTTAGTTTGGAATACAAAGGTGGCTACTATACTGTGCACTGAACTGCTCCTCTTTGTTATGGCGCAGAAAGCAATCTCTGTCCTTTCAGTGTTATTACTCTATCTGGTATCATTATAGAATCATAGAGTTGGAAGAGACCTCATGGGCCATCCAGTCCAACCCCCTGCCAAGAAGCAGGAATATTGCATTCAAAGCACTCATGATAGATGGCCACCCAGCCTCTGTTTAAAAGCTTCCATTATTTTGTAACGCACAGGAACACAACTTATTCATTAACTGTACAGCCCAGCCTGTATTTTTTTCAACTCTTAAGGCACAATCAGTTGTAAAATACACAAATGAAATACACACACACATATATATGTAGGAGCCCCCGGTGGCGCAGTGGGTTAAAATTCTGAACTGTTGAGCTTGTTGACCGAAAGGTCACAGGTTCAAATCCGGAGAGAAGCGTGAGCTTCTGCTGTTAGCCCCAGCTTCTGCCAACCTAGCAGTTTGAAAACATGCAAATGTGAGTAGATCAATAGGAACTGCTCCAGCAGAAAGGTAATGGTGCTCCATGCAGTCATGCCGGCCACATGGCCTTGGAGGTGTCTATGGAGAACTCCAGCTCTTCGGCTTAGAAATGGAGATGAGAACCACACCCCAGAGTCGGACATGACTGGACTTTATGTCAGGGGAAAAGCTTTACCTTTACCTATATATGTGTGTGTGTGTGTGTGTGTGTGTGTGTAAATGCCCATTTGTGAATGACCGTTCAGCAGTGGAACTCTCTGCCCCGGAGTGTGGTGTAGGCTCCTTCTTTGGAAGCTTTTAAACAGAGGCTGGATGGCCATCTGTCAGGGGTGATTTGAATGCAATATTCCTGCTTCTTGGCAGAATGGGGTTGGACTGGATGGCCCATGAGGTCTCTTCCAACTCTTTGATTCTATGATTCTATGACCTCAAATCTCCCAAAATACTTCACCAATTGCTTCGAAATTTGGACACAATGTAGCATTCGAACAGGCAAATGTGTTTATGTTTTTACATACCTTCTATTATATAGATGTGACACATATACTTTGCATCAAAAACAGCGCAATCTGCTGGACAGCCAAGCAAATCCAGGCTGGGGAGAAGGGCAGGGCGCTAGCCCAGGGGAGGGAGGGAAGGAGGCAGGCAAGGAGACAGGCCCAGAAGGAAGGAAGGATTGAATGGTAGGAAGGGAGGAAGAGATAGATAGGAGGGAAGGAAAGGAAAGGGTTTCCACAAAACACACTGATCATTATTATATAGACCAGTATATAGACCAGCTTTTAAACAGAGGCTGGATGGCCATCTGTCAGGGGTGCTTTGAATGCAATATTCCTGCTTCTTGGCAGAATGGGGTTGGACTGGATGGCCCATGAGGTCTCTTCCAACTCTATGATTCTATGATTGTTATCATTATTATATACATCAGTATCATATAGATTATTATATAGACCATGATTATTATTTACACCATGATTATTATTATTATTATTATTATTATTATTATTATTATTATTATTATTATTATTATTATATAGACCAGTAGTTCTCAACCTTCCTAAGGCCGTGACCCCTTAATACAGTCCCCCATGTTGTGGTGACCCCCAACCATAATATTGTTTTCATTGCTACTTCCTAACAGTCATTTTACTACTGTTATAAATCATAATGTAAATATCTGATATGCAGGATGCATTTTCATTCACTGGACCAAACTGGGCACAAATACCCAATACACCCAAATGTGAATGCTAGTGGGGTTGGGCGAGGATTGATTTTGTAATTTGGGAGTTGTACTTGCTAAGATTTATAGTTCACTTATAATCAAAGAGCATTCCGAACTCCACCAGCGATGGATTTGAACCAAACTTGGCTCCCATGACCAATGGAAAATACCGTAGGGTTTGGTGGGCATTGACCTTGAGTTTGGGAGTTGTAGTTCACCTATATCCAGAGAGCACTGTGGACTCATGCAATGGTGGATCTGGACCAAACTTGGCACGAATACTCAATATGCCCAAATGTGAACACTGGTGGAGTCTGGGGAAAATAGATCTTGACATTTTGGAGTTGTAGTTGCTGGGATTTATAGTTCATTACAATCAAAGAACATTCTGAACTCCACCAACAATAGAATTGGCTCAAACTTCCCACATGGAATCCCCATGACCATCAGAAAATACTGTGTTTTCTGATGGTCTTTGGTGACCCCTCTGACACCCCCTCGCGACCCCCTCAGGGGTCCCGACCCGCAGGTTGAGAAACACTGATATTGACTAATATCTATAAATAAAAATATAAATGTTTGCTTACTCAGAACCTTAAATTTCCCAAAATACTTCACCAACTGCTTTGAAATATTAACACAACGTAGCATTCAAACTGACGCACATTTTTATGTTTTCACACATCTACTATTATACAGATGTCACACTTGTGACAGGTAAAAGTATGGAACAACAACAATATTGTATATCCACAAGCGTTGCGAAATCACATATATTAGAAACCAGCTCTTTCTCTTTTCTTTCTTTTCCATTTAACCAGACTGGGCCACAGCAATGTGTGGTTGGGTACAGCTAAGACACACACACACACACACACACCCCTACATGAGAGTGAATCAAAAAGTAATGCCTCCATTGCTCTAACTTTTATTTCTTTCACAGCTCCTGGACTGTCTATGCATGATCTGATAGAGGTCACCTTACTCTAGTGATACAGTCTTTTCTGTATCCGATTGACTGATTAGAACCATGAATCTGAAGCTCAAAGAAAGAGTCGTCATTGAATTTCTTGCAAAAGAAAGTTGTGTACCTAAGGAAATCCATCCTCACATGAAGAATGTTTATATGATTCGGACCCTTCTGACTTTTACCTGTTTGGACCTCTGAAAGACGACCGAGGTGGTTTCAGATTCAATGACTTGAATGATGTGAAAACAGCTTTAAAATCACGGGCCATGCAGAAAAACCCTGAATTTTTCCAAAATGGTTCTGATGCCTGGGTTAAACAATGGTGCAAATGTGTACAAATTGATGGTGACTGCGTTGAAAGGTAGTTTTGTGCGGAGGACAGTTCAGGCTATGATCAGTAGCAATTTCTGCTGTTATGTGTTCATTCATAACATTTTATGACACAAGAGGCAAAACTTTTTGACCCTCCTAGTATCAGCCCTATGTACACACATACACATAACCCCTCTCTCTATACTCTCTCTCTCTCTAAAGGGATATAGATATACACACAGTATATAAATCACAACATCTATATATATGTAAATGCTCTGTGTGTAATGATTACCCTAAAAACAAAAGAACCAATGAACGAAATCGCACCAAATTTGGCAACAAAACGTCTCACAACACAAGGAGTGACCATCACTCAAAAATTGTGATTTTGTCATTTGGGTGTTGTAGTTGCTGGGATTTATAGTTCACCTAAAATCAAAGAGCATTCTGAACTCCATTCAAGGATGGAATTGAACCAAACTTGGTACACAGAACTCCCATGACCAACAGAAAATACCGTAGGGTTTGGTGGGCATTGACCTTGGGTTTTGGAGTTGTAGTTCACCTACATCTAGAGAGCACTGTGACTCAAACAGTGATGGATCTGGACCAAACTTGGCACCAATACTCAATATACCCCAATATAAACACAGATGGAGTTTGAGGGGAAATAGACCTTGACATTTGGGAGTTGTAGTTACTGGGATTTATAGTTCACCTACAATCAAAGAGCATTCCGGGCCCCACCAACAATGGAATTGGGCCAAGCATCCCACATAGAAAATACTGTTTTCTGGTGGTCTTTCTGACCCTTCTGACACTCCCCTGGTGACCCCCCCCCCCAACCTGGGGTCTTGACTTCCCAGGTTAAGACCATAAACTCCAACTCCCTTCACCAGGGCAAGAAAACATAATCAAAGCCCTCCTGACAAAGGGCCATCCAGCCATTCACACACACATATATGTATATGGCAGATGCAGTATCAAAGATTTGAAAGGGACCCCTGAAGAAGGACAATGATATGTTGCGTGTTCCAGAGGAGGCAAACCAGACAATCTCCACATCAACACTGGCAAAGAAACAGCAAGAAATACTGTTTACCCACAAGCATCAAGACATTACATATATTAGAAACCAACACTTTCTCATTACTTTCATTTTCCAGATCACCAGACTGGGCCACAGCAACGCGTGGCAGGGGACCGCTAGTTTTTTATATAGAGATAGAGATATAGATTGATAAAGAGATAGACCCTCTATCTACCCTTTTAGCGCTATTCATATTGGCGGGAGGGAGTGTTGTCTTTCTTTAATTCTAAGACAACACAGACATTTCCCAAGTTACGAACAAGTTCATAGAATCGTAGAATCAAAGAGTTGGAAGAGACCTCATGGGCCATCCAGTCCAACCCCCTGCCAAGAAGCAGGAATATTGCATTCAAAGCACCCCCGACAGATGGCCATCCAGCCTCTGCTTAAAAGCTTCCAAAGAAGGAGCCTCCAAAGATAGGTTCTGTAGGTCTGTTCTTGCATTCAAATCACCCCTGACAGATGGCCATCCAGCCTCTGTTTAAAAGCTTCCAAAGAAGAAGCCTCCAAAGATAGGTTCTGTAGGTCTGTTCTTGCATTCAAATCACCCCTGACAGATGGCCATCCAGCCTCTGTTTAAAAGCTTCCAAAGAAGAGCCTCCAAAGATAGGTTCTGTAGGTCTGTTCTTGCATTCAAATCACCCCTGACAGATGGCCATCCAGCCTCTGTTTAAAAGCTTCCAAAGAAGGAGCCTCCAAAGATAGGTTCTGTAGGTCTGTTCTTGCATTCAAATCACCCCTGACAGATGGCCATCCAGCCTCTGTTTAAAAGCTTCCAAAGAAGAAGCCTCCAAAGATAGGTTCTGTAGGTCTGTTCTTGCATTCAAATCACCCCTGACAGATGGCCATCCAGCCTCTGTTTAAAAGCTTCCAAAGAAGGAGCCTCCAAAGATAGGTTCTGTAGGTCTGTTCTTGCATTCAAATCACCCCTGACAGATGGCCATCCAGCCTCTGTTTAAAAGCTTCCAAAGAAGGAGCCTCCAAAGATAGGTTCTGTAGGTCTGTTCTTAAGTTGAATTTGTATGTAAGTCAGAACAGGTACATTTTTAAGCACAACTCTAGCCTCATCTATCGATCCATCAGACAAACTCCTGCCTCCACAAACAGATAAATCTCGCACAATGCAGGAGACACCAATGACCCTCCTTCCAGTGGCATTGCAGGTTATAATGAGCACCACATCCCAATGTTCCTTTCTCTCGCCATTGGTATGGATTTTGCATGACTCCGCCCACTACCTCTCCCTTAACCTTTTCCTACTCAGCTTCAACCTTCAAGCCCCATTTTTAGAGGTATCCATATGGGAGGGAGGGAGTGTAGTCAGAAATGGAGAAAGATAATAGTATATACAAGGGGTCCTCAAACTTTTTAAACAGAGGGCCAGGTCACAGTCCCTCAAACTGTTGGAGGGCCGGATTATAATTTGAAAAAACATGAATGAATTCCTATGCACACTGCACATATCTCATTTGTAGTGCAAAAAACTCTTAAAAACAATACAATAATTAAAATGAAGAATGATTTCAACAAATATAAAATTATTAGCATTTCAATGGGAAGTGTGGGCCTACTACTGGCTGATGAAATAGGATTGTTGTTCTTGTGTGCTTTCAAGTCGTTTCACACTTAGGTTGACTCTGAGCGAGGGCCAGGTAAATGGCCCCCGGGCCATAGTTTGAGGACCCCTGATATATACCAACCGATTACTTAGTTTTTAGCGGAAAGCCCAGACTATTAAATTGGGTGGCATTGTCCTCTTGGGATATAGGCCAGATCTGCTGAGGTTTGGCCACCCAGCCCTGATAAGAGGGCCACCCCAGCCCTTCCTGCAAAGACCGCTTATCAAATGCCACACAATGCCTCAATTCAGCCACAAGGAAAGCCCAGCATCCGGCATGCTCTCCTAACTCATTTCTATGTTCGCCAATAATATGCTGTGCCCAGGTTGGTTCATCAAGTCATAGAATCATAGAGTTGGAAGACACTTCATGAGCCATCCAGTCCAACCCCCTGCCAAGAAGCAGGAATATTGCGTTCAAATCACCCCTGACAGATGGCCATCCAGCCTCTGTTTAAAAGCTTTCAAAGAAGGAGCCTCCACCACACTCTGGGGCAGAGAGTTCCACTGCTGAACAGCTCTCACAGTCAGGAAGTTCTTCCTCATGTTCAGATGGAATCTCCTTTCTGCTATGGCTGACTTCACTGGTTGGATTTCATGTTTCTTGATTCATGTTTGGGCAATGCTGCGTTATTATTTGAGAACACAGAAATGCTGACCACTCTCACAACCACCATGTCAGACGACACAGAGAAGCCACTGGAATCCACAGGCATGTGGACAACAGAAAGGAGGACACCATGAAAATGAACCAAATCTAGCTACCAGTATTTTAAAAAACTCTAGAATCAGGACATTAAATAAACAGCAACACTCAGTAAACAGGGGATCTATTTATTTATTTATTTACGATATTTATATACCGCCCCTCTCAGCCCGAAGGCAATTTGAGGCAGTTTACAGTCGGCAATCCAGACAGGAAACTATCAGGGCCAGCTAACACCTCCCAACAAAGGATTCCCCCAGGCAGGAAGCAGCCAGGCTTTGAAGCTGCAAGGCTATTCAATGCTAATCAAGGTGGCCAATGGCAACATTCACCTTTGCCTCAAACAGACAAGAGTTTTTTCTCCCAGCCTGGACATTATTCCACAAATATATGAACCTCACTTGCCTAGTTTCCAACAGACCTCACAAGCTCTGAGGATGCCTGCCATACAGGTGGGTGAAACGTCAGGAGAGAGTGCTTCTGGAACATGGCCATACAGCCTGGAAAATGCATAGCAACCCAGTGATTCCGACTGTGAAAGCCTTCAACAACATCCACAGTTACTTTGCATGTTTGCGCTTTGCACCAGAGTTTGTGTTTGTGTGTGTGTGTGTGTGTGTGTGTGTGTGGAATATGTTTCCAATGGTGCTTAAAGAATTGTCTTTCAAGCCACACATTTTACAAGCATGTGAGGGATTGCCGCACTCAGGTTTGGCATGCTTTGCCCAGACATTGTGCCAACATGTGATGTCAGGACAGATCTGATTGGTACATGTCAGACTTAAACATATATCTGCCGGGCCAACTCAGAATTGCCTCCAGGTGAGCAGATAATAACCTATGAAATACGTAACCGCTCTGCTGTGCCATGCAAGACCTTGCTAGTCTACATACCAGATGCAAGCTACGATAAGCCTCCTAAGGGTTCAAATGGAAGCTGGTTCCATTGAGCAACCTTCCCTGGCATTAACTGGCAGAGTCTGGAGGTTTTTAAGCAGAGGCTGGATGGCTATCTGTCAGGAGGGCTTTGATGGTGGCAAAAGGGAGCTAAATTGGATGGCTCTGGAGGTCTCTTCCAAATCTAGGATCCAACTGTGAAGCCTGATGGGAGTCGTTGTGTTTGACATTTACACAAATGACCAGCCACTGCCAGAAGAGACAGAGAGTTTAATCTATGCTGATAACTGTGCCATCAACACTCAAGAAGTGAGCTTTGAAATGGTCTAACAAAAGCTCTCCGAACGACACCAAATTGGGAGGGAGAGCCAATACTCCGGAGGACAGGAGCAGGATTAAAAACGATCTTGACAGATTAGAGAGATGATGGGCCAAAACTAACAAAATGAAGTTCAACAGGGACAAATGCAAGATACTCCACTTTGGCAGGAAAAACAAAACGCAAAAACCAATCACTGATATATATTTTCTGTTCATTGTGGGAGTTCTGTGTGCCATATTTGGTTCAATTCCATCATTGGTGGAGTTCAGAATACTCTTTGATTGTAGGTGAACTATACATCCCAGTAACTACAACTCCCAAATGTCAAGGTCTGTTTTCCCCTAAGAGCGCCTCAAGGGCACCCCTGGGCAAAATCAACTATACTGCAAATGCTTACTTTGTGTAATGGGTTGAGCCGCCCCTGTGTCAAGGGGAAATCTTTATCTTATAGCCTAACTTTCCTCTAATATAGAACTGAAGGCATCTTAAAAGCTTAAGATGAAATCAAAATATAATCGCAACAGTGAGTGTAGGGTGCAAATTTACATAGTTTATACTCTTTTTCCTGTTTAAGTGCAACAATATAAAGAGCTGCGTTCTAAAAAATATAGTAACACATAATGCAATGTATTGTCGAAGGCTTTCATGGCTGGAATCACTAGGTTCTTGTGGGTTTTTTCGGGCTATAGGGCCATGTTCTAGAGGCATTTCTCCTGACGTTTCGCCTGCATCTATGGCAAGCATCCTCAGAGGTAGTGAGGTCTCTTGGAATTAGGACAATGGGTTTATATATCTGTGGAATGGCTGGGGTGGGGCAAAGAGCTCTTCTCTGCTGGAGCTAGGCGTGAATGTTTCAACTGACCACCTTCATTAGCATTTGAAGGCCAGGCTGAGCCTGGGAAAATCTTTTGTTGAGAGGTGTTAAGATGTGCCTGGTTGTTTCCTCTCTGCTGTTTTACTGTTTTAATTTTAGAGTTTTTCAATACTGGTAGCCAGATTTTGAAAGGCACTGCAGACTACTTCAACCAGAGAAGTCAGCCATAGCAGAGCACCTGATGAACCAGCCTGGACACAGCATATTATTTGAGAACACAGAAATGCTGGACCACACCAACAACCACCATGTCAGACTACACAGAAAAGCCATTGAAATCCACAAGCATGTGGACAATTTCAACAGAAAGGAAGAGACCATGAAAATGAACAAAATCTGGCTACCAGTATTAAAAACTCTAAAATTACAACAGCAAAACAGCAGAGAGGAAACAACCAGGCACATCTTAACACCTCTCAACAAAAGATTTTCCCAGGCTCAGCCAGGCCTTCAAATGCTAACGAAGGTGGTCAGTTGAAACATTCACACCTAGCTCCAGCAGAGAAGAGCTCTTTGCCCCACCCCAGCCATTCCACAGATATATAAACCCATTGTCCTAATTCCAACAGACCTCACTACCTCTGAGGATGCTTGCCATAGATGCAGGCGAAACGTCAGGAGAAATGCCTCTAGAACATGGCCCTATAGCCTGAAAAAACCCACAAGAACCTACATAATGCAATGTCTTCCCTCTTTCAAACAGTGTTTTGTAAACAGAATTATTGTTTGCTTCGCAGACACTGAAGGGAGAAAAGCACACCTTTTTCCAAAAGAGGAAAGGGGGGGGGGAACCCTCTGTTTACAGCAGGGGTCCTCAAACTTTTTCAACGGAGAGCCAGGTCACAGTCCCTCAAACGGTTGGAGGGCCGAATTATAATTTGAAAAAACCATGAATGAATTCCTGTGCACACTGTACATATCTTATTTGCAGTGGGGGGGAAAACTTTAAAACAATACAATAATTAAAATGAAGAACAATTAAAAAAAATATAAACCTATTAGTATTTCAATGTGAAGTGTGGGACTGTTTTTGGCTGATGAGATAGGATTGTTGTTATTGTGTGCTTTCAAGTCGTTTCAGACTTAAGTTGACCCTGAGCGAGGGCCGGGTAAATGACCTTGGAGGGCCGTATCTGGTCCCCGGGCCTTAGTTTGAGAACCCCTGGTTTACAGAATGGGGAAAGGAACGCTATGGGCCCTTCCAGGCAGGCCCTATATCCCAGCATCTGATTCCAGCAAAAAGTGGGTGCTAGAAACAATATCATACGAAAGCTGACTGGAACAACCTGGGGATCACAACCAGACACAGTGAAGACATCTGCCCTTGCGCTATGCTACTCTGCTGCTGAGTATACATGCCCAGTGTGGAACACATCTCAAGAGGCAGCCCTAGGTAATTTTCAAGGGTAAGCAAACAGTATTTTGGCGCCACCTCCCCCCCAACCAATCACTGATATATATTTTCTGTTTATCGTGGGAGTTCTGTGTGCCATATTTGGTTCAATTCCATCATTGGTGGAGTTCAGAATGCTCTTTGATTTTAGGTGAACTATACGTCCCAGTAACTACAACTCGCATATCTCAAGGTCTATTTTCCCCCAAGAGCGCCTTAAGAGCGCCCCTGGGCAAAATCAACTATACTGCAAATGCTTACTTTGCGTAATGGGTTGAACCGCCCCTGTGCATCTCACCACACTAAAACAGTAGATGTGGCTCTTAATGAGAAATGCTGCATTATCACGGGGTGTCTGCGCCTTACACCACTGGAGAAATTACACTGTCTAGCCGGTTTTGCACCACCTGATATCTGCCAGGAAGTAGCAGCCAATAGTGAAAGGACCAAGGCAGTGACATCCCTTGTTTGGGTATCAGCCAGCACATCAACAACTTAAATCAAGAAATAGTTTTCTAAGATCTACAGAGACACTCGCTGGAACACCCCAGCAAGTGAGAGTCCAAAAGTGGCAAGCTCACACCCAGAACCTTAACCAATGGCTGATACCAAATGAGAGACTCCCCCCTGGGCACACAGAAGACTGGGCGACTTGGAAGGCGCTGAACAGACTGCGCTCTGGCACCATGAGATGCAGAGCCAACCTCAAGAAATGGGGCTACAAAGTGGAATCCACGACATGCGAGTGTGGAGAAGAGCAAACCACAGACCACCTGCTGCAATGCAACCTGAGCCCTGCCACATGCACAATGGAGGACCTTCTTGCGGCAACACCAGAGGCACTCCAAGTGGCCAGAGACTGGTCAAAGGACATTTAATCAACTACCAAACTTGCAAATTTTGTGTTTTGTCTGTCTGTTTGTTTGTTTTGTTCTGTTAGAAATGTAATACAATTGTCTGATTGCCCCTGACACAATAAATAAATATCCCAGGTTCTCAGTTTATCCCAGATTATCTGGCAGTGCGGCCTCATATAATCCTGTTTAAAGCAGAAAACCTGGGACTAGATCCTGGGATACAGGGCCTGTCTCGAAGGCCCTAAGTTTTGTGTACTTAGTTGCTGTTGGCATGTAAACACTTGAGTCAAACTAAAGAAACCGCACCTTAAAGTTGAAGGAAGTGCTGACAAAAACAGGAAAGAGTGGCACTCCCAAAGCGAACCGATTAAGGTCTTTAAAGAATCATGAACAAAACCACACCTAGAGAGATAAGAACCAGCCTGGAAAGCGGATCCAAAGCAGCCAAATAAGGCCCAAGGGAACATGAGCCTATCTAGCTTTTTCCAGAGTGATCTTCTCGCTCTCTTACAGCACATCTACACTGTGGATTTAATCCAGTTTGAGACCACTTTCACTGCTATTGACACTGAGGAGTTGTAGTTTCCCCACGTCTTTATAGCCTGCCAAAGATGGCTGGTACCTTAACAAACTACAACTCCCAAACATGTGTACAAAGCCCTGAACGGTTTGAGACTCACCTACCTGCGCGACCGTATCTCCATTTACGAACCCACGCAATCTCTTCGATCAAATTCAAACTTATATGCCGCCACTCCCCTGGGGCTCGGAGCGGCTTACAAGAACAGGCTAAAATCTAACACAATTTAAAAACAATTTAAAACAGCAATATCAAAGATCAAATACTTCGATTTTATTCTATTATTATTATTATTAGTATTATTAGCCATCCCCTGCCACACGTTGCTGTGGCCCAGTCTGTGTATATGTATGTGTGTGTATATATATATATATGGTTTTCCACATGTGTTGTAATGTATTTTTTTATTTTTTGGCTTTTTAAGTCACTTCTATTGTGTTTTTATGAGTGATGGTCACTTGTTGGCCTGATAGGTGTATTGTGTCCATATTTGGTGTCAATTTGCCCAGTGGTTTTTGAGTTATGTTAACCCCACAAACAAACATTACATTTTTATTTATATAGATGTATCTTCTCCATAAGGAAATCCCATGCCTTATGCAGAAATATTTCACTACCTCTGAGGATGCTTGCCATAGATGCAGGCGAAACGTCAGGAGAAATGCCTCTAGAACATGGCTCTATAGCCCGAAAAAAACCCACAAGAACCTAGTGATTCCAGCCATGAAAACCTTCGACAATACATTAAACATTACATTTTTATTTATATAGACTAGCCGTCCCCTGCCACACATTGCTGTGGTCCACGTGGGGGTTCTGTATGGGAGGTTTGGCCCAATTCCATTGTTGGTGGGGTCCAGAATGCTCTTTGATTGTAGGTGAACTATAAATCCCAGCAACTACAACTCCCAAATGACAAAATCATTTTTTGAGTGAAGGACATACATTGGGTTGTTAGGTGTCTTGTGTCCAAATTTGGTGTCAATTCGTCCAGTGGTTTTTGAGTTCTGTTAATCCCACAAACTAACATTACATTTTTATTTATATAGATTATTACATTTATAATTTTCCTTTATTTTTATTATTATTATTACATTTATTATTTTACTCTACTATTATTGGAAGGATGCATAAGCACATTTACATTGAAGAAGGTTAAAATAATGGTTTAATCAGAGTTAGACACTTAACTTAAATTACAGTTTTATGTAAATATTCAAAAACATTTAACCTATGGATGCCTCAGTTAGTGTAATCCTATTGGTATCTATTTTTATGTTAAAATTCACCCATAGCTGCTGCATTTCCCACCCTCGGCTTATACTCAAGTCAATCCATTTTCCCAGTTTTTGTGGTAAAACTTGGTGTCTTGGTTTATATTCGGGTCGGCTTATACTCAAGTATATATGGCACCTTTGGATTCATGCCCATGTTTGGCTCCTTGTTTCCTGGATTCATGTTTTAACCATTGTTTTCTGGATTTACCTATTGCCCTTGAGTCTGGCTCCCTTTATTAACTCTTGGATTTTTACCCTTCTATTTGCTTAAGGTGCCTCTGGCCCTTTTTATATGTGTTTTTATCAATAAACTGTTTAACAGCATGCTTGGTTTCTTGGTGAGTGCTGTGAACAAGGTGAACTCCTGCTGAGGTGCAACACCGTGGACCACCAGTGGTCCAAAAGAACTAAAATATGATTCGCAGCCTCAATGCTACTAGACCATTGCAACAATAGCAACTGGTCTTGTGAAACCCTCTTATGGTGTCAATGCTTATTAAATACTAGCCGCCCCCTGCCACACGTTGCTGTGGCCCACATGGGGGTTCTGTGGGGGAAGTTTGGCCCAATTCTATCGTTGGTGAGGTTCAGAATGCTGTCTGATTGTAGGTAAACTATAATTCCCAGCAACTACACCTCCCAAATGTCAAGATTCTATTTTCCCCAAACTCCACCAGTGTTCACATTTGGGCATATTGAGTATTCATGTAGAGTTTGGTCCAGATCCATCATTGTTTGAGTCCACAGTGATCTCTGGATGTAGGTGAACTACAACTCCAAAACCAAAGGACTCTGCCCACCAAACCCTTCCAGTATTTTCTGTTGGTCATGTGTGCCAAGTTTGGTTCAATTCCATCACTGGTGGGGTTCAGAATGCTCTTTGATTGTAGGTGAACTATAAATTTCAGCAACTACAACTCCCAAATGACAAAATCAACTTTTTATGAGTGAAGGACATAAATTGGGTTGTTAGGTGTCTTGTGTCCAAATTTGGTGTCAGTTCGTCCAGTGGTTTTTGAGTTATGTTAATCCCACAAACTAACATTACATTTTTATTTATATACTAGCTGTCTCCTGCCACGCGTTGCTGTGGCACACATGGGGGTTCTGTGTGGGAGGTTTGGCCCAATTCTATCGTTGGTGGGGTTCAGAATATTCTGTGATTGTAGGTGAACTACAAATCCCAGCAACTATAACTCCCAAATGTCAAGATTCTATTTTCCCCAAACTCCACCAGTGTTCACATTTGGGCATATTGAGTATTCGTGTAGAGTTTGGTCCAGATCCATCATTGTTTGAGTCCACAGTGATCTCTGGATGTAGGTGAACTACAACTCCAAAACCAAAGGATACTGCCCACCAAACCCTTCCAGTATTTTCTGTTGGTCATGGGAGAACTGTGTGCCAAGTTTGGTCCAATTCCATCATTGGTAGGGTTCAGAATGCTCTTTGATTGTAGGTGAACTATAAGTCCCAGCAACTACAACTCCTAAATGACAAAATCAACTTTCTTTGAGTGATGGACATACATTGGGTTGTTAGGTGTCTTGTGTCCAAATTTGGTGTCAGTTTGTCCAGTGGTTTTTGAGTTCTGTTAATCCCACAAACAAACATTACATTTTTATTTATATAGAATCATAGAATGAAAGAGTTGGAGGAGTCCTCATGGGCCATCCAGTCCAACCCCATTCTGCCAAGAAGCAGGAATATTGCATTGAAATCACCCCTGACAGATGGCCATCCTGCCTCTGTTTAAAAGCTTCCAAAGAAGGAGCCTCCACCACACTCCAGGGCAGAGAGTTCCACTGCTGAACGGCTCTCACAGTCATGAAGTTTCTCCTCATGTTCAGATGGAATCTCCTTTCTTGCAGTTTGAAGCCATTGTTCTGTGTCCTATTCTCCAGGGAAGCAGAAAACAAGCTTGCTCCCTCCTCCCTGTGACTTCCTCTCACATATTTATGCATGGCTATCATATCTCCTCTCAGCCTTCTCTTCTTCAGGCTAAACATGCCCAGCTCCTTAAGCCGCTCTTCATAGGGCTTGTTCTCCTATGTTCTCCTATAGATGGTTTTCTGTGGCTGAGGAGATGGCCACTACTGGATGGCATATGTTCTGGATCAGAAACTAGAGCTGATGTGTTCTGTCCAATGCAATTTTCTGAATCAGCACCCCAAATAACCAAACAGAATCTAAAGTTGACCAAAAACTGATTTGTAAACCTAATGTTGGAGAGAGGTCCCTGGTCAAAAAAAGGTTGGGAACCACAGCTTCCAAGATGAGATGAGATTTAATGCCTCCAAGCAATATAGACCACCAACCCGTGGCCTCACCTTACTTTAATTGCATTTCTACATTGTGTACATGCAGCAAAACTGGTTCGGGACTGTAAAATCTTTATCCACCAGACAAGCCAGCCTCAGAATATGTAAATTCCCATTGTGTTGGTAAATCTTAGATATTCAATTTTCTTGGAGAACAAGAGGAACACATAACCCATCCTAGATGTCACCTCAGATGTATGCATTCAGCTGCTGGACACAAAGCTGAATTCCAAAACTATTTTACATGCAAAAATGAAGCCTTTTGATTCAATCATCACTTTAAGGCAGTGTTTCTCAACCTGGGGATCGGAGCCCCTGAGGGGGTGCAAGGGGTTTCAAAGGGGTTTGTGGCGCAGCTGGCTGAGTGTCAGCTGCATTAAGATCACTCTGACCAAAAGGTCATGAGTTCGAAGCCAGCCCGGGTTGGAGTGGGTTTCCAACCAATTGTGTGTAGCCTGTTGTCGACCTTTGCAACCCGAAAGACAGTTGCATCTGTCAAGTAGGAAAATAAGGTACCACCTTAAAGTGTGGGGAGGCTAAATTAACTGATTTATGAGGCCATAAAGAAGACTCCAGCAAAGCATTCCAACGGGGGAAGCATGCGGGGAATGCGGAAGTGCTTCATCAGCATCGCAGATGGACGATGAAAGCGACAGCTCCCCTGGCGGCCAGAAAAAGTTAAATAGCCTCTGTGTATGTCTGTATATGTTTGTCCCCTGCGGGGTGAGAGGGGCGGAATATAAAAGCTGCAAATAAATAAATAAATAAATAAA
>NW_026844700.1:16265952-16398452 GCF_025583915.1 Anolis sagrei ordinatus | reverse complement strand
CCTTCTCAGAGCCGGAGAAGGGAGAAAGAAGAGGGGAAAGAAAGACCAAAAAAAAGAGGGAACAGATGGGAAGGGAAGGAGGAGGGAAGGGAAGGAAAGGCAACAGGTATAGGAGGGAAAGGAAGGGAGGAAAGATCCCCAAAGAGAGCCATAGATGACACGGAGACATTGTGAGGTAGGCCTTCTCAGAGCCGGAGAAGGGAGAAAGAAGAGGGGAAAGAAAGACCAAAAAAAAAGAGGGAACAGATGGGAAGGGAAGGAGAAGGGAAGGGAAGGAAAGGCAACAGGTATAGGAGGGAAAGGAAGGGAGGAAAGATCCCCAAAGAGAGCCATAGATGACACGGAGACATTGTGAGGTAGGCCTTCTCAGAGCCGGAGAAGGGAGAAAGAAGAGGGGAAAGAAAGACCAAAAAAAAAGAGGGAACAGATGGGAAGGGAAGGAGAAGGGAAGGGAAAGAAAGGCAACAGGTATAGGAGGGAAAGGAAGGGAGGAAAGATCCCCAAAGAGAGCCATAGATGACACGGAGACATTGTGAGGTAGGCCTTCTCAGAGCCGGAGAAGGGAGAAAGAAGAGGGGAAAGAAAGACCAAAAAAAAAGAGGGAACAGATGGGAAGGGAAGGAGAAGGGAAGGGAAGGGAAGGCAACAGGTATAGGGGGGAAAGGAAGGGAGGAAAGATCCCCAAAGAGAGCCATAGATGACACGGAGACATTGTGAGGTAGGCCTTCTCAGAGCCGGAGAAGAGAGAAAGCAGACCAGCAGTGGTGCCAATGCTAAACGAAAGAGCGGGAGCAATTGTGTCCCATGCAGCCGGATATGTTATCTTTGGAAATCCATGGGTTGTTTAGAGAGCCCAGATCCTTTTTGGAGGAAGCCAGTCTCCCTCCGTTGTTGCTCCTGCTGCACGCATTCCGGACGGATGCCGTCAGAGATCAGGCCAGGACAAAGTTGGGGAGGGCTCAGCCGTGGAAGAAAGGGTCTAGAGGCCAATTTCCAAGCGGCTGGTTCCAGGAAAGGGCTTGGTCTAATAACTGAATGACTGAAACCACCACCGCCGCCCCCTCCCCTTATCCCTCCCAGCCAGAAAGAACAGGGACAATGACTCATTCGGACCTCATCCATCGCTCAAAAGAGAGAGAAAGAGAGAGAGAGAGAGAGAGAGAGAGAGATAGGAGGCTAAGCCACATTCCTGCTCACTTCCCTTTGACCGCCTTTAATGCCTGGACTCACCAAAAAATAAGACAAACGGCCACAGCAGACTCCCTTTTGTCTACAGGCTGCTCTCATCACTTTTTCAAGTTGGCTCAGATTCATTTATGTGTATAGAGTAGACTCCCAGTTAACCAGAGCCCATTGGAATTATTAGATGCTGGATCAGTTTAGTTTCTGGTTGCGTAGAAGTTACTATGGAAAATAAGCCTAACTTATATTTATGTGGTAGAGCAGTGGTTCTCAACCTTCGTAATGCCGCGACCCCTTAATACAGTTTGCAGACGACACCAAATTGGGAGGGATAGCCAATAGTCCAGAGGACAGGAGCAGAATTCAAAACGATCTTGACAGATTAGAAAGATGGGCCAAAACTAACAAAATGAAGTTCAACAGTGACAAATGCAAGATACTCCACTTTGGCAGGAAAAATGAAATGCAAAGATACAGAATGGGGGACAATGCCTGGCTCGAGAGCAGTACGTGTGAAAAAGATCTTGGAGTCCTCGTGGACAACAGGTTAAACATGAGCCAGGAATGTGATGTGGCGGCAAAAAAAGCCAATGGGATTTTGGGCTGCATCAATAGGAGCACAGTGTCTAGATCTGGGGAAGTCATGCTACCCCTCTATTCCGCTTTGGTTAGACCACACCTGGAATATTGTGTCCAATTCTGGGCACCACAATTCAAGAGAGATATTGACAAGCTGGAATGTGTCCAGAGGAGGGCGACTAAAATGATCAAGGGTCTGGAGAACAAGCCCTATGAGGAGCGGCTTAAGGAGCTGGGCATGTTTAGCCTGAAGAAGAGAAGGCTGAGAGGAGAGCCATGTATAAATATGTGAAAGGAAGCCACAGGGAGGAGGGAGCAAGCTTGTTTTCTGCTTCCCCGGATACTAGGACGCAGAACAATGGCTTCAAACTGCAAGAGAGGAGATTCCATCTGAACATGAGGAAGAACTTCCTGACTGTGAGGGCTGTTCAGCAGTGGAACTCTCTGCCCCAGAGTGTGGTGGAGGCTCCTTCTTTGGAAGCTTTTAAGCAGAGGCTGGATGGCCATCTGTCAGGGGTGCTTTGAATGCAATATTCCTGCTTCTTGGCAGAATGGGGTTGGACTGGATGGCCCATGAGGTCTCTTCCAACTCTTTGATTCTATGATCTCAGAGGACCTATTGATCTACCTACACTTGCATGTTTTCGAACTGCTAGGTTGGCAGAAGCTGGGGCTAACAACGGGAGGTCACAGCACTCCTTGGATTCGAACCTGCGATCTTTCGGTCAGCAGGTTCAGCAGCTCAGCAGCTTAACCCACTGCGCCATGGGGGCTCCCATCATCATCATCATCATCATCATTATTATTATTATCTCACTTTATCTCCTCTAAAGGGGACTCAAAGCAACTTAATAATAATAATAATAATAATAATAATAATAATAATACATAAAACAGCAGCATATCAATGCAAAAACATACAAATATACGAACATTAAAACATGATTTGACTATAACCAGTATTTTTTTTTTAAATCCCAGTTAAAAACCATTAAAATGATAACAGTTTTCTTTTTAATTTAAACTATTTCTCAATTATTGGAAAGCATAAACCTTAGAATGAAAAAATTGGGCGAAGAATTATAAAGAACTGAACAGAAGCCTCAATGCTTTCATTCCAGGGGTTCCTCCACACTGTGGAGTTAACGCAGATTGATACCACTTTAATGGCTCAATGCTCTGGAACCCTGATTGCTGTAGTTTTATATAAAGCTTGTTTAGCTTTATATAAAAGAGTGCAGGCTACAAATCACTGGCTTTCATGGCACTGAGCCATAGCAGGATCAAAGTGGCACCAAACTGGGTTAACCTTACAGTGTGGATGCACCATAAGGAGCCAGACTGAAATTCTCACCAAGTTAATGCTTCGGCTGGAAAAGGTTCACTATCCTTTCTTTGCATAACATTCACCAGCTTTCACGGCACTGAGCCATAGCACTTAAAGCGGTATCAAACTGGGTTAACCTGACAGTGTGGATACACCATGAGTCAGTCCCAACTTTTCACCAAGTTAATGCTTCGGCTGGAAAAGGTTCACTATCTTTGCATAACATTCGCCAGCTTTCATGGCACTGAGCCATATCACTTAAAGCGGTATCAAGCTGGGTTAACCCGACAGTGTGGATGCGCCATAAGTCAGTCCCAACTTCTCACCAAGTTAATGCTTCGACTGGAAAATGTTCACTATCCTTTCTTTGCATAGCATTCACTAACTTTCATGACGCTGAGCCATAGCACTTAAAGCGGTATCAAACTGGGTTAACCTGACAGTGTGGATGCGCCATAAGTCAGTCCCAACTTCTCACCAAGTTAATGCTTTGACTGGAAAATGTTTGCTATCTTTTGTTTGCATGACTTTCACTAACTTTCATGACACTGAGCCATAGCACTTAAAGTGGTATCAAACTGGGTTAACCCCACAGTGTGGATGCACCATAAGTCAGTCCCAACTTCTCACCAAGTTAATGCTTTGGCTGGAAAAGGTTCACTGTCATTTCTTTGCATAACACTGAGCCATAGCATTTAAAGCGGTATCAAACTGGGTTAACCCGACAGTGTGGATGCGCCATAAGGAGCCAGACCCAACTTCTCACCAAGTTAATGCTTTGACTGGAAAAGGTTCACTATCCTTTCTTTGCATAACATTCACCAACCTTCATGGCACTGAGCCAGAGCACTTAAAGTGGTATCAAACTGGGTTAACCCCACAGTGTGGATGCACCATAAGTCAGTCCCAACTTCTCACCAAGTTAATGCTTTGGCTGGAAAAGGTTCACTATCATTTCTTTGCATAACACTGAGCCATAGCATTTAAAGCTGTATCAAACTGGGTTAACCCGACAGTGTGGATGCACCATGAGTCAGTCCCAACTTCTCACCAAGTTAATGCTTCAGCTGGAAAAGGTTCCCTATCCTTTCTTTGCATAACATTCACCAGCTTTCACGGCACTGAGCCATAGCACTTAAAGCGGTATCAAACTGGATTAATTCGACAGTATGGGTGCACCATATGGAGTCAATCCCTTCGGCTGGAAAAAAGTTTACTAAAATTCGAGTTCAGAAAGGAGTTTCTCAAGACACGTGTCAAGCCTTCCCCACGTGGAGTCTCAAGACACGTGTGAAGCCTTCCCCACGGGGACACCGCAACCCGCCGCACCCGCTTTGGCTCCATCAATGCTATGCGTTGCAGTTTGGCAAGGTCCTTCTCCTCCCCTGCCTAAGAAAAGGGGTTCTTCCCCAAGGCAAGGGGTCCCAAGACCCCACAGCATGAGCTAAAGTGGTGAAAGCGGTGCCAAACCGCGTCAATTCCTGCGTGTAGACTCACCTTTCGGGCAGTGCTGCTGCTGCTGGAGACGCCGGGTGAGGAGGGCCACGCCTTGGGTCGCTCTCCACTTTCCCCACGCGGGGCTTTTAAGGCTGATGTCAGCGTTGACAAAGGGCGCGCAGGGAGGGGACGGGCGCAGGGAGGCAGGGAGCGAGGGAGGCGGCAGCTCCTCCTTGGGGAAGGGGGGGGAGGACGGCGGCCCAGCCCTTAAAGGCACACGGCACCCACTGGGGAAAGCGTGGTGGGGGATGCTGCCGCGAAAAGGGCCAATGCGATTCTAGCCTGCTCCAATGAGACAGAGTCTTAGGCGAGACCAATGAGCCATCCAGTCCAAGCCCCCTTCTGCCAGGCAGGGAGACACCACCCAAGCCCTCCCGACAGATGGCCATCCACTTTTTATTGCTTAAGTGGAGTGCTGTGCATTTCTCCCTGCGGCTGGACCTACACCGCCATCAATCTGATCTAGTTAATATAATAACAGAATATAATAACATAAATATAATATACTATATAATATAATATACTATACTATATATAATATAATATACTATAAACTTGAGGCAGGATCATCAAGTTTGCAGACGACACCAAATTGGGAGGGAGAGCCAATACTCCAGAGGACAGGAGCAGGATTCAAAACAATCTTGACAGATTAGAGAGATGGGCCAAAACTAACAAAATGAAGTTCAACAGTGACAAATGCAAGATACTCCACTTTGGCAGAAAAAATGAAATGCAAAGATACAGAATGGGGGACAATGCCTGGCTCGAGAGCAGTACGTGTGAAAAAGATCTTGGAGTCCTCGTGGACAACAAGTTAAACATGAGCCAACAATGTGATGTGGCGGCAAAAAAAAGACAATGGGATTTTGGCCTGCATCAATAGGAGCCTAGTGTCTAGATCTAGGGAAGTAATGCTACCCCTCTATTCTGCTTTGGTTAGACCACATCTGGAATATTGTGTCTAATTCTGGGCACCACAATTCAAGGGAGATATTGACAAGCTGGAATGTGTCCAGAGGAGGGTGACTAAAATGATCAAGGGTCTGGAGAACAAACTCTATGAGGAGCGGCTTAGGGAACTGGGCATGTTTAGCCTGAAGAAGAGAAGGCTGAGAGGAGATATGATAGCCATGTATAAATATGTGAGAGGAAGCCACAGGGAGGAGGGAGCAAGCTTGTTTTCTGCTTCCTTGGAGACTAGGACGCGGAACAATGGCTTCAAACTACAAGAGAGGAGATTCCATCTGAACATGAGAAAGAACTTCTTGACTGTGAGAGCCGTTCAGCAGTGGAACTCTCTGCCCCGGAGTGAAGTGAAGTCTTTTAAACAGAGGCTGGATGGCCATCTGTCAGGGTGCTTTGAATGCAATTTTCCTGCTTCTTGGCAGGGGTTGGACTGGATGGCCCATGAGGTCTCTTCCAACTCTTTGATTCTATGATTCTATATCAGTGGTTCTCAATCTTCCTAATGCCTCAACCCCTTAATACAGTTCCTCATGTTGTGGTGACCCCCAACCATAACATTTTTGTTGCTACTTCACAACTGTACTTTTGCTCCTGTTATGAATTGTAATGTAAGTATCTGATATGCAGGATGTATTTTCATTCACTAGACCAAATTTGGCACAAATACACAATACGCCCAAATTTGAATACAGGTCATTTGGAAGTTGTAGTTCCTGGGATTCACAGTTCACCTACAATCAAAAAGCATTCTGAACTCCACCAGTGATGGGATTGAACCAAACTTGGCACACAGAACTCTCATGACCAACAGAAAATACTGGAATACTCCTTGAGTTTTGGAGTTGTAGTTTACCTACACCCAGAGAGCAGTGTGGACTCAAACAAATGATGGATCTGGACCAAACTTGGCACGAATACTCAATATGCCCAAATGTGAACACTGGTGGAGTTTGCGGAAAATAGATCTTGACATTTGGGAGTTGTAGTTACTGGGATTTATAGTTCACCTACAATCAAAGAGCATTCTGAACCCCACCAACGATAGAACTTCCCACACAGAACCCTCATGACCAGCAGAAAGTATAGTGTTTTTTGGTAGTCTTTGGCGACCCCTTTGACACCTGCTCGCAACCCCCTAGGGGTCCCAACCCCCACGTTGAGAAACACTGTACTATATACTAACATAAAATTATTTAATGTTATATTCATTATATTAAATTATATATTTAAATATACTGAATATATTGTCGAAGGCTTTCATGGCCGGAATCACTGGGTCGTTGTAGGTTTTTTCGGGCTGTATGGCCATGTTCTAGAGGCATTTTCTCCTGACGTTTCACCTGCATCTATGGCAAGCATCCTCAGAGGTAGTGAAGTCTGTTGGAACTAGGAAAAAGGGTTTATATGTCTGTGGAATTTCATGGGTGGGACAAAGGACTCTTGTCTGTTGGGGCTAGGTGGGAGTGTTTCAACTGACCACCTTGATTAGCATTTAATGGCCCGGCAGTGCCTGGGGCAATCTTTTTAAAGAGGTGATTAGATGTCCCAGATTGTTTCCTCTCTGTTGTTGTGCTCTTGTAATTTTAGAGTTTTTTCATACTGGTAACCAGATTTGATTCATTTTCATGGTTTCCTCCTTTCTGTTAAAATTGTCCACATGCTGGTGGATTTCAATGGCTTCGCAGAGCCTAAATGCAACATTACCCAAACATGCATCATAGAATCATAGAATCAAAGAGTTGGAAGAGACCTCATGGGCCATCCAGGCCAATCCCCTGCCAAGAAGCAGGAATATTGCATTCAAATCACCCCTGACAGATGGCCATCCAGCCTCTGTTTAAAAGCTTCCAAAGAAGGAGCCTCCAAGGAACATGAAAGGCACTGCAAACTACTTCAACCAGAGAAGTCAGCCATAGCAGAGCACCTGATGAACCAGCCTGGACACAGCAGATTATTGGAGAACACGGAAATGCTGGACCACTCAAACAACCACCATGTCAGACTACACAGAGAAGCCATTGAAATCCATAAATATATGCTGCCCTTCTCACCCCGAAGGCGACTCAGAGCGGCTTACAACACACACACACACATATATATACATACAATACATTATACCATGAGCACAGTACAATATCAGCGCTATACATCACTATATTGTACTATACAATTATATTGTAATAATATTAGTAATATTACATGTAATATAAAATATATAATTATAATATCATATTAGTATTCGTATTATACTGTATTACATTATAATATTATAACAATATATAATTGTTGGCATCAAATTGTGCCGGTTGTAAGCTGCCGAGTCCCCCCTAGGGGGTTGAGAAGGGCAGGGTAGAAGTGCCCGAAATAAATAAATAAATAAATAAATAAACTGTCCCCTGGCCTTCTCTGTCTTCACTTTGGCTTAGATCAGTGGTTGGTGCCAGGGGAGGGATCTCCAACTGATGGCAGATGCAGGAGACAAGTTCTCCAAGAACTCTCCAAGATGATTGCCAATGGTTCCGAGATGACTTCCACTAGTTCAGTGGTTCTCAACCTGGGGGTTGGGACCCCTGGAGGGGTCACAAGGGAATGTCAGAGGGGTCACTAAAGACCACCAGAAAACACAGTATTTTCTGTTGGTCATGGGGGTTCTATGTGGGAAGTTTGGCCCAATTCTGTCATTGGTGGGGTTCAGAATGCTCTTTGATTGTAGGTGAACTACAATTCCCAAAATGTCAAGGACTATTTTCCCCAAACTCCACCAGTGTTCATATTTGGGCATGTTGAGTATTCGTGCCAAGTTTGGTCCAGATCCATCATCGTTTGTCCACAGTGCTCTCTGGATGTAGGCGAACTACAACTCCAAAACTCAAGGTCAATGCCCACCAAACCCTTCCAATATTTTCTGTTTGCCATGGGAGTTCTGTGTGCCAAGTTTGGTTCAATTCCATTGTTGGTAGAGTTCAGAATGCTCTTTAGTTGCAGGTGAACTACAAATCCCAGCAACCACAACTCCCAAATGACAAAATCAACCCAACCCCCCTCCAACCCCACCAGTATTCAAATTTGGGTGTATCAGGTATTTGTGCCAAATTTGAGCCAAATTTGAAAATACATCCTGCATGTCAGATATTTACATTACGATTGATGACAGTAGCAAGATGATAGTTATGACATAGGAAGGAAAATAATTTTATGGTTGGGGGTCACCACAACATGAGGAATTGTATTAAGGGGTCGCAGCATGAGGAAGGTTGAGAACCCCTGCACTAGTTCCTTCACTGACCATATAATGCCTGCCTTGCACAGCATTATATGGTTAGTATAGACTCATATAATGCAGCTTAACTGCATTGAACTACAATATATGGCCAGTTAGACCTATATAATATGGTTCAGTTGCACTGAACTGCATAATATGATCAGTGTGCTCTTCTAATGCAGCTTAACTGCATTGCACAGCATTGTATGCTTGGTGTAGGCTCATATAATGCACCTTAACTGCATTGCACTGCGATGAAGACATACTGCACAGTGCAAATGATCCATACCATTACTTTGATAAAAGAACGTATGCACAGTTGAAGCAGGAAAAGAACTCATTTGCGTTGAAAGACGTTGCAGATGCCTTCCTTGGTTCAGTCTTGAACTTTTCATCTTCCTGCTTGCGGTGCCTTTGCCTTTCCCTCCGCCAACCGCTGGCCCCTTTGGAACCACGTGATTCATTCATCGAAAAAGACCAAATTTGGGAAAGGAGGAAGCCAGGACTTCCCACCCTCCCTTTTGCTTCTCTTCCCCTTTCCCACAAAGTCACTGACTCCCAACAGTATGCAAAGGAGCTTCTGGTTTGGTCCTTAAAGGCTTGTTTCTGGCTCTCTGGGTTTATTTCACGAGCCAAGAATAACTTTGCTTTGGAAGCCTTTCCACGCATGACTGCATTCTTTTGGAGTGGCCAACAGTGAGTCTGCATGCTCTATGTGACAAGTAAACACTTATTCCCAAGTGTTTCCGATTGACATGGGGAATACGTAGCTTCACAGAGTTGGAAGAGACCCCCAAAGGCCCTCTAGTTCACATGTGTCAAACTCAAGGCCTGAATCTGGGCCATCATGTCATTATACTTGGCCCTCCAGACGCTGGACTACAACTCCCATCTTCCTCATCATTCGACATCATCACTGGGGAGAATGGGAGTTGTGATACCAGGACCACAGTAGCACAGCGGGTTAAACCGCTAGCTGCAGAAACCGCTGACCGGAAGGTTAGTAGTTTGAACCTGCAGGTTGAGGTGAGCTCCTGCTGTTAGCCCTAGCTTCTGCCATCTTAGCAGTTCAAAGACATGCAATGTGAGTAAATCAATAGGTACCATCTCGGAGGGAAGGTAAAAGGTACCCATGCATGGCAAATACCAGGAAGGTCTGTGGACAGACAACAGGCTCCTCAGTATGGAACTATGGAACAAGAGCGCCTCCCCATGGCCAGAGTTGAGCATCGCCTCCAGACTCCAGAGATGGAAAGGGAAGCCTTTGCCTTTGTTTGTGTATTGCGGGGGTCCTCAAACTTTTGAGACAGAGGGTCAGGTCACAGGCCCTCAAACTGTTGGGGGACCAGATTTTAATTTGAAAAAAAAAACATGAATGAATTCCTATGCGCACTGCACATATCTTATTTGTAGTGCAAAAAACACTTTAAAACAATATAATAATTAAAATGAAGAACAATTTTAACAAATATAAACTTATTAGTATTTCGATGGGAAGTGTGGGCCTGCTTTTGGCTGATGAGATAGGATTGTTGTTGTTGTGTGCTTTCAAGTCATTTCAGACTTAGGTTGACCCTGAGCAAGGGCTGGGTAAATGACCTTGGAGGGCCGTATCTGGCCCCCGGACCTTAGTTTGAGGACCCCTGGTGTATTGGATGGGGTCACGTTCCCCCTGAAGACTCGGGTTCGCAGCTTAGGTGTGATCCTGGACTCATTGCTGAATCTGGAACCTCATGTTTCGGCGGGGTTTTTTTTTGGGGGGGGGGGAGTCGTGTCAGGAGTGACCTGGGAAACTGCAAGTCGCTTCTGGTGTGAGAGAATTGGCCGTCTGCAAGGACGTTGCCCAGGGAACGCCCGGGTGATTTTGATGTTTTTATCATCTTTGTGGGAGGCTTCTCTCATGTCCCCGCATGAGGAGCTGGAGCTGATAGAGGGAGCTCATCCGCCTCTCCCCAGATTTGAACCTGCGACCTGTCGGTCTTCAATCCTGCTGGCTCAGGGATTTAACCCACTGTGCCACCAGGGGCTCCAGGTTTCAGCAATGACCAGGGGAGCATTTGCACAATTAAAGCTTGTGCGCCAGCTCTGCCCATACCTTGGGAAGTCTGACTTGGCCACAGTAGTCCACGCTCTGGTTACATCCCGTATAGACTACTGCAACGCGCTCTACATGGGGTTGCCTTTGAAGACTGTCTGGAAGCTTCAACTAGTCCAACGGACAGCAGCCGGGTTGCTAACAGGAGTGGCTCTCAGGGAGCATACAACCCCCTTGTTGTGCCAGCTCCACTGGCTGCCAGTTTGCTACTGGTCCCAATTCAAAGTGCTGGCTTTGGCCTATAAAGCCCTAAACCAGTGTTTCTCAACCTGGGGGTCGGGACCCCTGAGAGGGTCACGAGGAGGTGTCAGAGGGGTCACCAAAGACCATCAAAAAACACAATATTTTTTGTTGGTCATGGGGGTTCTATGTGGGAAGTTTGGCCGAATTTTATCATTGACGGGATTCAGAATGCTCTTTCATTGTAAGTGAACTATAAATCCCAGCAACTACCAACTCACAAATGTCAAGGTCTATTTTCCCCAAACTCCACCAGTGTTCACATTTGGGCATATTGAGTATCCGTGCCAAGTTTGATCCAGATCAATCATTGTTTGAGTCCACAGTGCTCTCTGGATGCAGATGAACTACAACTCCAAAACTCAAGGTCAATGCCTACCAAACACTTCCAGTATTTTTTTCTTGATCATGGGAGTTCTGTGCGCCAAGTTTCGTTCAGTTCCATTGTTGGTGGGGTTCAGAATGCTCTTTGATTGTAGGTGAACTATAAATCCCAGTAACTACAACTCCCAAACGACAAAATCAATTCTCCCTCCAACCCCACCAGTATTGAAATTTGGCATATTGGGTAAGGTAAGGTAAAAGTTTTCCCCTGACATTAAGTCTAGTTGTGTCCAAGTCTGGGAGTTGGTGCTCAATTTCTAGGCCGAAGAGCTGGTGTTGTCCATAGACACCTCCAAGGCCGTCATGACTGCATGGAGATCCTTTATTGGGTATTTGTGCTAAATTTGGTCTACTGAATGAAAATTCATCCTGCATTTCAGATATTTTCATTATGATTCATAACAGTAATACAATTGCTGTTAGGAAGTAGCAACAATATGGTTGGGGGTCACCACAACATGAGATGCTGTATTAAGGGGTCGCAGCATTAGGAAGGTTGAGAAACACTGCCCTAAACGGTTCTGGCCCAACTTACCTGTCTGAATGCATCTCCCCTTATGAACCATCAAGGACCTTGAGATTGTCCGGGGAGGCCCTGCTCTCGGTCCCGACTTCATCACAAGTACGTCTGGCAGGGATGAGAGACAGGGCCTTCTCAGCGGTGGCCCCTCAGCTATGTAACGCCCTCGCTAGGGAGATTAGATCTGCTCCTTCCGTCTTAACGTTTCGGAGGCAAATTAAAACATGGTTATTTGAGCAAGCGTTTACAAATGCAAAGTAACTGATAGAGGAAATCTAACGACTTAACGATGGAACTGGACAATGCTTGATTATAAGGAGACGCTAATGATGTTGTTTTTTATTGCCTTTGTTGTGTTTTATACTGTTTTAATGTTTTAATCTGTATTATGATATTATGTATACTGTTTTGTTGGAAACCGTCTTGAGTCGCCGATAGGCTGAGAAAAGCGGTATACAAATACAGTAAATAAATAAATATTGTATGTCATTGTTAACAGACATTGGATGTTTGCCTGTACTGTAATCCATTCTGAGTCCCCTCAGGGAGATAAAGCAGAATATAAATAAATTGGGCCTTCACACAGTTAAAACTTGTGTGCCAGCTGCGACCATACCTCGGGAAGTCTGACTTGACCATGGTGGTCCATGCCTTAGTTACCTCTAGACTAGACTACTATAATGCTCTCTACATGGGGCTACCCTTGAAGACGGCCCGGAAACAACAACTTGTCCAACGCTCGGCAGCCAGATTAATAACACTGTTCAACGGAGAAAAAGTCTCGGGCCTGAAAATAGCTGTTCTTTTATGATTTTGGGGTGCTGAAAACGAAAATGACATTTTAAAATGTATATTGGCTCTAGTTTTTATGATATAAGCAATCACGTGATCATGTATGGTTGAAAAAATGCATGTTGCGACTTACACTATGGAAGATTCTAGAATACTCTAGAAAGTTTGATGACGCAGTATTAGTGCCATGTGCCAAAGCCAGAAAGCCCTATATAAGGCCAGATTTTTGAACGGTGAGGGTCAGTCAGTTGAAGACTGAGACAGTATCGTTAAACATCGTTTTACATTGTTCTTTTTACTGTAGTTATGCCTCGCACGTGTGTAAATAAAGCACTATGGAAAAAAGATATCAAGGTAAATGGACTCCGTCAATGCTGTCAGACTCCTGCTGGAGCATTGTAAGAAGGAATCCTTTCCTTGAATACACAAGAAAAGTCAAGAGAAGCAAACAGGATATAAACTAAAGTCACGATTAAAGCGACATTTAAACTTTCAGACTTTTCAACTGCATTAGGCCTACTAATATAGTTTCTTGCTGCACAAACATAAACAATAGACTAATTAAATAAATATTTCTCATGTATAAACTATTGGCAATATAATTTGACTAAAATTTAGTAAATATTCACGGTTTATATACATGCAGTAAGGTTAGGTGCATTATCATAATTATTAAAGAATTACCTATTGTGGAGAAAATTGAAATAGCTGTTGCATAAAAACCAGAGCCAATTAACACATTTAATTATTATATTTGAATTCAGCATGTTAAATTTATTAAGAAACGGAACATTTCGTTTCCATAACTGTGAAAAACTGAAAATTTGTAGAACAGTGTATCTGGGGCTAGTTACAGGGAGCGCTCGACTCCCATGTTTAAGGAGCTCCACTGGCTGCCATTTATTTTCCGGTCCCAATTCAAGGTACAGGTCATCACCAATAAAGCCCTAAATGGTTTGGGACCTGCCTACCTTCATGACTGCATCTCTCTCCATGTACCAACCCGGGCCCTTCAATCTTCGGGGGAGGTCCTCCTGTCACCTTTACCAATCTCACAAGCCCGTCTTGTGGGTACAAGGGAGAGAGCCTTCTCCTCGGTGGCTCCCTGACTTTGGAACTCTTTACCTGGAGAGATCAGGAAAGCCCTTCACTAGAAACATTTAAAAAGGACCTTAAAACCTGGCTCTTCTGCTGCACCTTTGGCACACCATGACATTTTGCACCCCTCAATGCTTTTCTGTTAATGGAGTTCACGCCCCCAAATGGGAAGTTCAACCTCATAAATCCCCGTAAATGTCTTGCTCCTTTTTTTATCTCATCACAGTTTTAAAATTGTTTTATCCTATACATGTGGCCCACCCATTGTTATTGTTATCGTGATTGTATTTATTAGAATGTTATTTTATGACAGCTTTTTTGCTTATTATTATTATTATTATTATTATTATTATTAATGTACTTTGTTGATGTTGTCATTGTTGTTTATGTTTTGATTTTATTGCTGTAATATGTTGCTGTAAAATACTGTAAATGTAATGATAATAATAATAATAAATGGATTAAAATAATAAATGTAATAATAATAATAATAATAATAGGGTAAAATACTGTAAATGTAATAATAATAATAGAATAAGATAATAAATAGAATAGAGCAAAATAATGTAAATATAATAATAATAGAGTAAAATAATAAATAACCTTGACTTGAGTATAAGCTGAGGGGAGCTTTTTCAGCCTAAAAAGGGGGCTGAAAAACTAGGCTTATACTCGAGTATATACATTATTATTATTATTATTATTATTATTATTATTATTATTATTATTATTTGGGGGTCCGGTGGCACAGTGGGTTAAAGCACTGAGCTGCTGAGCTTGTTGATCGAAAGGTCGCAGGTTCAATTCCGGGGAGTGGCGTGAGCTTCCGCTGTCAGCCCTAGCTTCTGCCAACCTAGCAGTTCGAAAACATGCAAATGTGAGTAGATCAATAGGTACCGCTCCGGTGGGAAGGTAACGGCGCTCCATGCAGTCATGCCGGCCACATGACCTTGGAGGTGTCTACGGACAACGCTGGCTCTTCGGCTTAGAAATGGAGATGAGCACCACACCCCAGAGTCAGACATGACTGGACTTAATGTCAGGGGACTACCTTTACCTATGTAGACTTGCCTTCTGGAACATAGCCATACAGCCCGGAAAACTCACAGCAACCCAGTTCCCATGTTGATAGCATTCCAGTTCACACAAAACCGCACTTAGCAGAACTTTTTCAAATATATATATATTTAAAAAAACAGCAAACCCCAGCCCCACACCTTTAAAACAGTAGTTTCCACAAACTTTCTCCCAACATGATTGGATGCCCTAGGGCTCCCATTATCTACCGCCTAATCAGAAAACTTCTCCTAGTGTTTTTGATGCAGTTCATAGAGATTTGTAGACTTGGGAAAGACTCCCAAGGGCCATCCAGACCAACCCTGTTATATAAGAAGACACAATCAAACCCCTCCCGACAGATGGCCATCCAGTCTTTGCTTTACAATCCCCAAAAAGAAGATAATAGACCTACAATAGGAGGGTCTTCCAGCCCACAACCCCCTTCTGCCAGGCAGGAAGGCAAATCAAAGCCCTCCCGACAACGGCTGTGCTTTAAAAGCCTCCACCACTCTCGGAGGCCGTGAGTTCGCCTGAGGAGCAGCTCTCCACAATAGGACAGCCAAAGTGTCTCTTCTTGACGGCACAGCGACACACAAACGCATGTCTCAATGAGGGGAAAACATGTCCAAGTGGTGCTTCATAGCAAAGTGGTCTGCTCCAGTCGCTCATCCCTCTGCTTCCTGCTCGAAGCCAGCTTCTGGCGACGTTGTTGCGTGGCTTCCCGGCGCTGGCGGTAGGCCAGAAACTCTTCCCGCAGTGCGGCACAGCGTTCCTCGGGACTCGGCAAGGCCTCCGGTGAATGGGGCCAGTCCAGGGCCCCCGCCGACTGGGAATTGGAGGGCGAGCCATTGCTTTCATTGGTGGTCTTTGAACCTGCAGAGGAAAGAGAGACGTGGTCAAGGCATATACGAAGTAGGCTTGGGCGGTTTCGTTCGTTAATTTCGTAATTCGTTATTAATTCGTATTTAAATTAGCTTACGATCCAATATTGAGCCATGCAGGAATAGTGTGAGGAGTAAATTAGATTCGAAACAATTTTTTCAATTTATTTCGTAATTATTTCGTAATTATTTTCGCATGTCTGGTGCAAGTTTTATAGTTGTTGTTTGTTTTATCCCACCAACAGTCAACAACAGAGGGAGAGGGAAGCTTCAGAAGTTCCTCCTGTCCCATTTGGAGTTTTTTTTAGCATATTGCGCAATCGCGCCCACCATTAACGAATCGATTCGTAATTATACGAAATTTCGTATATTTCGAAATTTTTAAAAGGAAAATTTCGGAATTATTAAAAAAAAAAAAAACGAAATGCAAGGGCCCCCTAAAAACAAAACGAGTTTAGAACCAAATTTTTCCGTGGTTACCCAAGCCTAATAAGAAGGTACCGTTGTCTTCAACAGTAAAATTAGTCTGCAAGTTTGGGATTTAGTAGATTCATGTTCAGATCTCAGCCTGACCTGCTTCATGGAGTTACTACACAGATTCAAAGGGAGAAGGAGTGACCCAAAGCTATATAAATAGTAGTATTTTTATTGATTAGCCCTTCGGCCATATCACAATAAGAAACAGAACAACAAGGCCTGACAAGACCTGATCACACTCCACGTAGTAAGTTAAAATAAGACACTTATAAGAATACAGTAAATACATATGATAAGACATGATGAAACGGATAAACTGATCAAGCTGAGTATATACATCATATTTCATTATCACCCCTACTATTTACCCCAATCAGCCCTACATATGTGGTTCTCAGACGTATTGTTTTGCTTAAGTACAGAGCTGTTTTATACGTTATTTTTGGGTCTTGGCCACACATAAAATATGTTGTTCTGATGTGGGAATCCCAATACATTGTCCGTTTGATATATGGACCAAGGTGGAAGTCTCTCACCTTTTGATACAATTTGCAATCAAATAATATGTGTGCTATATCCTCAATTTCAGGTGCCCCGCAAATACAACTCCGTTCATTATAAGGGATGCTGTTAAATCTCCCGTATCTAACCATTGTCTCGAGCTGATCAAATCTGGCTCGCGTGAATACCTCTCTGAGATGTTTTGGTATTTGCATTTTTAGGTAATTAGCAGTTTGAAAGGTACGTTTATATTGACTCAGCCATTTTAGGTTAGCAGTCTTACTGAGGGTGGCTATATCTTTTTGTGCTTCTATATCCAAAATTCTTTGTATAGCAGCCTTTCAGACTTGGTCATTTGAGGCGCAGGAGACAGGAAGCCCACAACTTCTTATATAATCTGTCAGTTGTGCAATCCAGGAGGTCGGTAGTTGGGATTTTATCTGTTCTAGTAGGCACAATTTTGGGAGTCTATCAGGCTCCATTACATTTATTTATTATTTATTTATCGTGTCATCAGCAACCATACCATTGTGTTACAATTCTAACAGAACAAAAAAAAACACATTAAAAAGAAAAAGAAAAAAAAAACACACAGATTTTGCAAACTTGGTAGTTGGTTAAATGTCCTTTGACCAGTATCAGGCCACTTGGAGTGCCTCTGGTGTTGCCGCAAGAAGGTCCTCCATTGTGCATGTGGCAGGGCTCAGGGTGCATTGCAGCAGGTGGTCTGTGGTTTGTTCTTCTCCGCACTCGCATGCCGAGGATTCCACCCCGTAGCCCCATTTCTTAAGATTGGCTCTGTATCTCGTGGTGCCAGAGCGCAGTCTGTTCAGCGCCTTCCAAGTCGCCCAGTCTTCTGTGTGCCCAGGCGGGAGTCTCTCATTTGGTATCACCCATGAATTGAGGTGCTGGGTTTGGGTCTGCCACTTTTGGACTCTCGCTTACTGGGGTGTTCCAGCGAGTGTCTCTGTAGATCTAAGAAAACTATGTCTTGATTTAAGTTGTTGACGTGCTGGCTGATACCCAAACAGGGATGAGCTGGAGATGTCTCTGCCTTGGTCCTTTCACTATTGGCTGCTACTTCCCGGCGGATGTCAGGTGGTGCAATACCGGCTAAGCAGTGTAATTTCTACAGTGGTGTAGGGCGCAGACACCCTGTGATAATGCGGCATGTCTCATTAAGAGCCACATCCACTGTTTTAGTGTGGTGAGATGTGTTCCACACTGGGCATGCATACTCAGCAGCAGAGTAGCATAGCGCAAGGGCAGATGTCTTCACTGTGTCTGGTTGTGATCCCCAGGTTGTGCCAATCAGCTTTCGTATATGTTGTTTCTAGCGCCCACTTTTTGCTTGATGTTCAGGCAGTGCTTCTTGTAGGTCAGAGCACGGTCCAAAGTGACTCCCAGGTATTTGGGTGTGTTGCAATGCTCCAGTGGGATTCCTTCCCAGGTAATCTTCAGAGCTCGGGATGCTTGTCTGTCCTTAAGGTGAAAGGCGCATGTCTGTGTTTTAGATGTATTAGGGATCAGTTGGTTTTCCCTGTAATAGGCAGTAAGAGCGCTAGAGCTTCGGAGAGCTTCTGTTCAACCATCTCAAAGCTCCCTGCTTGAGTGGTAATGGCACGATCATCAGCATAGATGAAACTCTCTGTCCCTTCTGGCAGTGGCTGGTCATTTGTGTAGATGTTGAACATGGATGGAGCAAGCACGCTCCCCTGAGGCAGGCCGTTCTTCTGTTTCCGCCATCTGCTTCTCTGGCCCTGGAACTCAACAAAAAAGCTCCTGTTTTGTAGCAGGTTTCCTATGAGGCGGGTGAGGTGGTCGTCCTTTGTGATACTATACATTTTTCTCAGGAGGAGGCGGTGGTTCGCAGTATCATAGGCTGCTGACAAGTCTATGAAGACAGCTCCTCTGATCTGCTGCCTTTCAAAGCCATCTTCTATGTGCTGAGTCAGGTTCAGCACTTGCGATGTGCAGCTTTTGCCTTTTCTGAAGCCAGCTTGCTGTGGGATCAGACAGGGGTCTATATTTTCCATAATTCTATGCAAAATCCATTACATTGATTTTACACCAGTAATTGCACGCTCTAAGTTTAGACTGTGCATTGGTTGTGTAGATTTCCAGTTCTGCTCTCACTGGAGCAGCAGAGGTCCTTTTATCTACTCCCAGTATGCTTCTCAAGTGCTGGGATTGTGCTTGTTCTATTACTGAGATGGAACTTAAACCCCATACTTCTGCTGCATATAAAAGCATAGGTGTAACCTTAGCTTTATACACTTTGATTATTGGGATTAGGGTACCTGGGTAGCTATGTGTTTTTAGGTTCTTGTGGGGTTCCTCTGAGGATGCTTGCCATAGATGCAGGCGAAACGTCAGGAGAAATGCCTCTAGAACATGACTCTATAGCCCGAAAAAAACCCACAAGAACCTAGTGATTCCAGCCATGAAAGCCTTCGACAATATGTGTTTTTAGCTTAAGTATTAGATTCAGGCTAGCCTTTGCCCTGAGGACACTCCTTTGGTGATGAGAAGTCCAAGAACCAGTCTCAGAGAAAGTTACTCCAAGGTGAGGGAAGGTGTTTACTTGTTCTATTACCTCACCATCCAATTGCCTATATAAATAAAAATGTAATATTCGTTTGTGGGATTAACAGAACTCAAAAACCACTGGACGAATTGGCACCAAATTTGGACACAAGACACCTAACAACCCAATGTATGTCCTTCACTCAAAAAAATGATTTTGTCATTAGGGGATTGTAGTTGCTGGGATTTATAGTTTACCTACAATCACAGAGCATTTGGAACCCCACCAACGATGGAATTCAACCAAACTTGGCACACAGTTCTCCCATGACCAACAGAAAAGGAAGCGTTTGGTGCTCAGTGTCCTTTGGTTTTGGAGTTGTAGTTCACCTACATCCAGAGAGCACTGTGGACTCAAACAATGATAGATCTGGACCAAATTCTACATGAATACCCAATATGTCCAAATGTGAACACTGGTGGAGTTTAGGGAAAATAGTATCTTGACATTTGGGAGTTGTAGTTGCTGGGATTTACTCGAGTATATGTGGTAATTATTTTTGTTGCTACTTCATAACTGTATTTTTGCTACTGTAATGAAAAATATCTGATATGCAGGATGTATTTTCATTCACTGGATCAAATTTGGCACAAATATCTGATACGCCCAAATTTGAATCCTGTTGGGATCGTGGGGGGATTGATTTCGTCATTTGGGAGTTGTAGTTGCTGGGATTTATAGTTCACCTACAATCAAAGAGCATTCTGAACTCTACCAACGTTGGAATTGAACCAAAGTTGGCACACAGTTCTCCCATGGCCAACAGAAAATACTGGAAGGGTTCGGTGGGCAGTGTCCTTTGGTTTTGGAGTTGTAATTCACCTGCATCCAGAGATCACTGTAGACTCAAACAATGATGGATCTGGACCAATCTCTATACAAATACTCAATATGCCCAAATGTGAACACTAGGGGAGTTCAGGGAAAATAGAATCTTGACATTTGGGAGTTGTAGTTGCTGGGATTTATAGTTCACCTACAATCACAGAGCATTCTGAACCCCACCAACAACTGAATTGGACCAAACTTTCCACACAGATCCCCCAGGACCAACAGAAAATACTGTGTTTTCTGATGGTCTTTGGCGACCCCTCGGACACTCCCTGACGACCCCCGCAGGGGTCCCAATCCCCAGGTTGAGACCCACTGCCATAAATGCTTACTCTGCTTCTCCAACTCATGCGCTTCAATGGTGGAGACTGGCCGTTTGGGGTTTTCATTCCGATACAACTGCAGAGCATTCAGCAGGTCGGACTCAAGGGTGAGTTCTGAGTCCCATTCGTAGCTCTCATCCACGGATGTGTTCTTCCTGAAAACAATCCAAAGGAGAAAGTATTTTATTTTATCCCCATTTTAAAGTACATGAGTCTACTATATACCATACAGCTGTGGACAAGTCTACATAGGGAGCCCCAAACACAGCAACATTGCCGAGACACGAATCAAGGAACATGAAAGGCACTGCAGACTAAGTCAACCTGAGAAGTCAGCCATAGCGGAGCATCTGATGAACCAACCTGGACCCAGCATGCCACACTACACAGAGAAGCCACTGAAATCCACAGGCATGTGGACAATTTCAACAGAAAGGAGGAAACCATGAAAAGGAACACAATCTGGCCAGCAATATTAAAAAAAAATCTAAAATCAGGACAGCAAATAAAGAGCAACACTAAAAAAAACAAACAGGGGAATTCCAGACATTAAGCAATGAAGGTCAGCTAACACCTCCCAACAAAGGATTCCCCCAGACAGGAAGCAGCCAGGCTTTGAAACTGCAGATACAGTATCATAGATTCGAAAGGGACCCTTAAAGAAGGACAATGATATGTTGCATGTTCCAGGGTGGGCAAACCAGACACTCTCCACATCAACACTGACAAAGAAACAGCAAGAAATACTGTTTACCCACAAGCAGAAAGAAATTACATATATTAGAAACCAACTCTTTCTCATTACTTTATTTTCCAGATCAACAGACTGGGCCGCAGCAACGCCTGGCAGGGGACAGCTAGTGTTTTATATGATTTGTATAATGAGGCACTGAATTTTTGCTTAGATGTATGTTGTACGCCGCTCTGAGTCCCCTGAAGGGTGAGAAGAGCGGGATAGAAATTAAGGAAATAAATAATAAATAATAAGTACACCCCCCCCCCAAATGGGAAGTTTAGTTTCACAACCTTGTGTATTTTTATGATTTTATGATTAACTTGCTCCTATTTTTATCTCATTATAGTTTTTAACATTTTATCCTATACATGTGGCTCACCCACTGTTTACTATGTCTGTGTTTTTTGTTTATTGTAATGCTATTTTTTATTGATTTTATTTTTTTATGTAATTTTTATGATGTTGCTTGTTGTTTATGTTTTGGTTTTATCTTGATGTAATATGTTGTTTGGGCTTGGCCCCATATATGCCGCTCCGAGTCCTCATCAGGGAAATGGTGGCGGGGTATAAATAACGTTTATTATTTATTTTATTTTATTTTATTTTATTTTATTTTATTTACTGTATTTATATCCCGTTCTTCTCAACCCCGAAGGGGACTCAGAGCGGCTTACAGATTATGGCAATATTCAATGCCGCACCATACAACAAATAATAAATATAACTTATTATGTGTGGGCAACTGCATTGGCACAGCTTGCCCAGTGTGTCACATGCCAGCCATGGTACAAGATGTGAAGGTAAACAGGCAGCTGGACAATATCATCAAACTATACAGCAAACTGCAGAATCTACAGGGCACTGACTTTTCAGAAGGCTCCTCAGCTCCTCCTCGCTTTCGGCCATCAAAGTGGTGTCATCTGCATATCTAAGGTTGTTAATATTTCTTCTAGCAATTTTTACCCAAGCCTTGCATTCATCAAGCCCCGTACATCGCATGATGTGTTCTGCATACAAGCTGAATAGGTATAAACCCTGCCGTACACCTTTCCCAACTGGGATTGTGGCGCAGCTGGCTGAGTGTCAGCTGCATTAAGATCACTCTGACCAAAAGGTCATGAGTTCGAAGCCAGCCGGGGTTGGAATGGGTTTCCAACCAATTGTGTAGCCTGTTGTCGACCTTTGCAACCCGAAAGACAGTTGCATCTGTCAAGTAAGAAAATTAGGTACCACCTTAAAGTGTGGGGAGGCTAAATTAACTAATTTATGAGGCCATAAAATGGGACTCCGGCAAGCACTCCAGAAAAAAGCATGCGGGGAATGCGGAAGTACTTCATCAGCGTCGCAGATGGACAATGAAAGCGACAGCTCCCCTGGCAGCCAGAAAAAGTTAAATAGCCTCTGTGTATGTCTGTATATGTTTGTATGTCAAAAATTGGCATTGAATGTTTGCCATGTATGTGTACACTGTAATCTGCCCTGAGTCCCCTGCGGGGTGAGAAGGGCAGAATATAAAAGCTGTAAATAAAATAAAATAAATAAATTATTATTATTATTGAGGTCTGAAAGCATACTCCTCTACTGAAGTCCAAACAGCGACCTGCATCCACCTCCACTGAGGTCTGGTGCAAACTGAACACAAAATGGAGTCCTGTGCCTGAAGCCCCTCCCACACCAAAGAGGTACAATCAAACTGGCAAACCAAAATGGGCATACAAGATCCGAATTTGACAACATGCACAATCGAGGACCTTCTTCTAGTAATACCAGAGGCACTCCAAGTGGCCAGATACTGGTCAAAAGACATTTAATCAACTACCAAGCTTGCAAACTTTGTGTTATGTTGTTTATTTTATTGCAATTTGTATTGTTACATTGTAATTCTTGTTCGGGTTTGGCCCCATGTAAGCCGCTTCAAGTCCCCATTGGGGAGATGGTGGCGGGATACAAATAAAGATGATGATGATGATGATGTTTGTCTGTCTGTTTGTTAAAAATGCAATGCAAATGTCTGGTCTGCCCCTGACACGATAAATAAATAAACACTGACAGTAAATAAAAAGCAAGATTCAAAAAACAGGGGAGCTCCAGACAGGAAACAATCAGGGCCAGCTAACACCTAGAATCATAGAATCAAAGAGTTGGAAGAGACCTCATGGGCCATCCAGTCCAACCCCCTGCCAAGAAGGAGGAATATTGCATTCAAATCACCCCTGACAGATGGCCATCCAGCCTCTGTTTAAAAGCTTCCAAAGAAGGAGCCTCCACCACACTCCGGGGCAGAGAGTTCCACTGCTGAACGGCTCTCACAGTCAGGAAGTTCTTCCTCATGTTCAGATGGAATCTCCTCTCTTGTATTTTGAAGCCATTGTTCCGCGTCCTAGTCTCCAAGGAAGCAGAAAACAAGCTTGCGCCCTCCTCCCTGTGGCTTCTTCTCACATATTTATACATGGCTATCATATCCCCTCTCAGGGGGATATAAGCAGCTGGGCTTTGAAGCTGCAATGCTATTCAATGCTAATGCTAAGGAACCAGGCTGTGGCGCAGCTAGTTGGTAGCCAACTGCATTAAATCACTACTGACCAAGAGGTCATAAGTTTGAAGCCAGCCCAGGTCAGAGTAAGCTCCTGACCATTAATAATTATTTTATTTATTATTTATTACAGTCGCTTATACCCCGCCCTTCTCACCCCGGAGGGGACTCAGGGCGGCTTACATAAGCAAGGCACAATCCGATGCCCGCATTACATGACAGCAAAAAACAAACAAACAAAAAAAAACACAACATCAGTTAACGACAGCAATTATAGCAATGATGACAATTAACATAAGCAATAATTATTATCGGCAAAACAACCATAAAACCCGTAAAAGCAATTAAAACAATAAAAGCAATACAAACCTCATTGCTGGTCAGCATTTAACAGACTCATAGTTTAGGTTCTACTTTCCATACATTGTCGGTCCTATCCATCTGGTTTCCATATCTAATTGTCAGGATGCCCAAAGGCCTGGTCCCATAGCCACGTCTTTACCTTCCTCCTAAAGGCAAGGAGGGATGTTGATGCCCTGATTTCCCCCGGGAGAGAGTTCCACAGGTGGGGGGCCACCACTGAGAAGGCCCTGCTCCTCGTCCTCACCAGCCTCACTTGTGATAGCGGTGGGGTCGAGAGCAGGGCCTCCCCAGATGATCTAGCTTGCTGTTGACCTATGCAGCTCTAAAGACAGCTGCATCTCTCAAGTAGGAAATTTAGGTACCGGTTTATGTGAGGAGGCTAATTTAAGTAATTTACAACACCATAAAACCTTCCATCAGTGTGCAGAAGAATGAGGAAGTATTCCATCAAGGACTCGATGTCACAAGTGGACGGTGAAGTGGCAATTCCCCCTGTGGCCGGAATCGAGCATACCCTCACGAAGCTGGAAAAGCTAGAATGTTAAATTGGAAGGCTGCTGTTTCCAACACTCTCACCTTTTATTGTTGGCAACAATGGATGGTTCTCTTTTGGGCCTGCACTCGTCTCCTGTGGAGCTGTTGTGCCAATGGCTCGTTTCCGCCAAGGGCGAACTGAGGTAGCTGCTGGCCAAGGAGGGAGCCAGCGAAGAGGGGCGCAGGAAGGAGGTGCTGCCACGGCCACTGCTTTGGCTAGTCAAGCTCCCCCTCGGCAATGTCTCGGGGGGCAGCCGGCGCCTCTCGGCGGGCAACGGCTCTCGGGGTGGCTCTGCCGAGCGGAGCCAGCTGTGGTCCGAGGAATTGGCTGCGTACAACATCTCTGTCGGGGTGCCATCAGCAAGGGAATGGGTGGGTGAGCGTACCTGGAACGGAGGCCCTGGCTCCTTGGGCGAACTGATATAACTCAGGCGAACAGAGGAACCAGGTAAAGATGCTTTAGCCGGACCTGCGTCGGTGTTGGGGAGCTTGAGGAAGGATTTCGGAGCAGAGTCTAAGTCGACTTGCATGTCCATGTAGGCTGGACAAGTCGTTTGGTCCTCGTCTCGCAATAGAGCGGATTCAGTGCCGCCCAAAACCTCATGGAAGTCTGCCTCTGAATGTTGCTCCTCATCCTCTTCTTCTTCCTCTTCTTCTTCCTCTTCTTCTTCTTCACTTTCTTCATCCTCTTCCTCCATTGGCCAATCGCCATCCACGTTCATCTCCTTGAAGATGGGTAGACTCAAGTACTGGAGGATACCACTTTGGGACGAGGTATTTATTTGGACTTGACTATTTTGAGGCCGGCAATAAGGTTTTGGAGAGGAGAAAGAGGACGCCGACGTCGCCAAGCGCTCTTCGGAGACCCGGGCCTCTTGGTCGGCAGACAAGCACACGACAGGACTCATGTTGACAATACACAACGGCTCCGCGTCCTCCGTCGGGCTGCTGCTGCTGTAGTCAAAGTAATGGCCCTGCCGGTAGCCTGAAGCCTTGGCTTCGCAATGGGCCCGGCTCAAGTTCTTGGGCCGCAGGTGAATCCCTTTTTGCCAGACGGCTTCCTTGGATCTAAGGGGAGAGAAGGTCTGCAGGTAAGGCTCCAACTGGCATGGACTGTCCTTTGAAGACGCGGAATACCGTTCCCTCATGGCTCCCAATTGTTCCTCGCTCTGCACCACGAAACGTCCATCCGGGCCACGGCAGATGCGCTCCAGGGCCGGTGGCTCTCCGACATGGCTCTCATAGAGAGCATATTTGGTGCTATTCCCTGTGTTGCAGCTGGCAAAGTTGAGGCTTAGGTTGGCGTCCGTTTCTTCCCCCCAGAGCAGGCTGCGGTGAAGGCTCTGGTACGGAGAGATCTGCAATTTCAGCTTCACAATGCTGTCTGGGCTAGCAGTGCCTGTAGAGTTTCTATTGAGGGGGGGAAACCCAAATAAATAAAGTCAGGCTCACCAACTTTACACAGATCATACAAGTCTACGTACACTTTTTCTTTGCTGTGTCAGGAGCGACTTGAGAAACTGCAAGTTGCTTCTGGTGTGAGAGAATTGGCTGTCTGCAAGGACGTTGACCAGGGGACGCCTGGATGATTTGATGTTTTTATCATCCTTGTGGGAGGCTTCTCTCATATCCCCGCATGAGGAGCTGGAGCTGATAGAGGGGGCTCATTCACCTCTCCCCGGATTCGAACCTGCGACCTGTTGGTCTTCTGTACTGCTGGCACAGGGGTTTAACCCACTGCGCCACTGGGGACTCATAAATATGATACACTGATAAACATAATATGATACACTGATGGGCCTGTTACTCTTTCTTGCCTTGGTTTCACCTCCACAATGTTTGTTTGTTGTGCTGAAGCTACTTTGCCTCAATATAAGATTAAATCCAGGCTGGGCTTTAGCACAGCTGGTTAATCACCAGCAGGAATAAGATACCAATTGAAAGGTTGGCAGTTCGAAGTCCAGGTTGAGGTGAGCATCCAACCTTCAGCCCAGCTCACTGTCCACCTAAGCAGTTCAAAAACAGCTGTGAGCAGAAAAATTAGGCACCATTTAAGCGGGGAGGTGGCGCAGTGGGTTAAACCCTTGTGCCAGCAGGACTGAAGACCGACAGGTTGCAGGTGTGAATCCGGGGAGAGCATGGATGAGCTTTCTCTATCAGCTCCAGCTCCCCATGCAGGGACATGAGAGAAGCCTCCCACAAGGATGGTAAAACATCAAAACATCTGGACATCCCCTGGGCAATGTCTTTGCAGACGGCCAATTCTCCTACACTAGAAGCAACTTGCAGTTTCTCAAGTCACTACTGACATGAAAAAAAATCCACATTATCTGCTTTGAACTGGGTTATATGAGTCTATACTGCCATATAATCCAGTTCAAAGCAGATCATTGATTTTTATGGCAGCGTAGATCCAGCCTAACAGCGGGGAGGTATTTTACGGCACCATAAAATGGAAGTACCAAAAAATGCCGGCGACCAAAGAAAGAAGGAAGTCTGTGATCAAGGGCTCTTCGTCCTAGAGGATGCAGCAACCCCCCCCCCCATTAATATCATATTGGATTTAAATAAATAAATAAATAAATCCAGAGGGGAGCAGAAGACACTTCCATCTTGTCTTTACTAATAATATAATATAGTATATTGTATATACATATAATATTTATAATATTATAATGTAATACAATATAATACTAGTAATAATAATACAATAGTATAATTATAATTATATATTTACATTACATGTAAAATTACTAATAATATTACAATATAATGTAATATACAATACTGATATTGTACTATGCTAATAATATAATATATTGTATGAAAATATATATTGTAAGCCACTCTGAGTCCCCTTCGGGATGAGAAGGGGGCATATAAATGCCGTAAATAAATAAATAAATAAATAAATAAATAAATATTAATGCTTACCCTATTGTAAGTATATGTCCCTGCATATGGAAAATGACCACTCAAGGATCCTACTGTTTCCATTCCCTTTTGCTATCTATGCAATTTAGGACCACATCCCGAATAGTTCCCTAGTTCTCTTTTCCACTTTCTGGATAAGGAAATGGCAAGGCTGCATAGGAATGACGTGGACCTTGCAACCAATATCAATATGGTTGAAATCGGGCCATATGCTTTGGGAAAACATGATCACAGTCTTTGGTCTGGCTCAACCTTCTTCCACAACGGCACGGAGAGGGAAGGAGACACATCACCTTATTTCTCATGCCTGCCCTCCTTCGTAGCCTGTGAAAAGAAGTTTGGGCGGAAGCCACAAAGCAAAAGGGCAGCTGGCGTGAAGAGAGGAAAGGAGGCGTCATGCAATGGCCGTGACTTACTGTGAAGGCAGAAGCTTCTTGTTGGGGGGGAAGACGATGGATGCATCTGGAAGGTCATGAGAACACATTGGGAAAATCATATGGAGAGCAACTCAAGAAAAACACAATGAAAGCGGAGAGATGGCTGCCAGGCTGTAACCCACAAACAGACGCACATATAGACGTGCACAAAGACGCATGCTCAACAGCTTCAGCAATATTGCCCCTTTCCCCCATCCAATGTCTGCTCTGGTTCCAAGGAGGCTCCTGTCCGACCATTGCCCCAGGCCTGCCATAGGCTTTACCCAAAAGGGAAGCCCATCGCCGGGAAAGGGCTGCCTCTTGTCTCACCAAACCAATTGCACCCCTGCACACTTGAGCAATAGCCCCAAACCTATCAAGATAATATTTGAGTGGGAGTTGTCTTTAGGGACCTGTGCTTGGTTCTGCACTGAACATACAATCCCATTGCAAGGCACTGTATGGCTTGAACTCCGCTCCCCAGAGCCCTTTCTTTACAGGAAAACTGAAAGGAAAGACATTGCATCGAGCCACTGGAAAAAAAACTCTTTGGGATGACAGTTCCTACAACCCTCCAACTGGAATGATCCCTTCCTTCTCCTTTCCTTTCCTTTCCTTCTTCTTCTCCTTCCTTTTCTATCCCTCCCTCCCTTCCTTGAATCATAGAATTGGAAGAGGCCACAAGGGCCATCCAGTCCAACTCCCTTCTTTCTTTCTCTCTCTCTTCCTTTATCCCTCTTTCCTTCTTTCCTTCCTTTCTCTCCTTCCTTCTTCTCTCTCCTTCCTTCCTTCGTCTCTCTCCTTCCTTCCTTCCATCCTAGAATCCCTTCTCACCCCGGAGGAAGGAAGGAAGGAAGGAAGGAAGGAAGGAAGGAAGGAAGGAAGGAAGGAAGGAAGGAAGGGGGACTCAAATACCTTCCTTCCTTCCTTCCTTCATTCCCTTCCTTCCTCCTTCCTTCCTTCCTTCTTCCTCCTTCTCCTTCCTCCCCCCCTTCCTTCCTTTCCTTCCTTCCTTTTTCTCTCTCCTTCCCTTTCTCCCTTCCCTCCTTCCTTCTTCCTCCCTCTTTCCTTCCTTTCATCCATCTTTTCTCCTTCCTTCCTTTCTTTCTTCCTTTCTCCTCATCCTAGAATCATAAAATTGAGAGGCCCCCAGAGGCATCCACTCAAACTCCTCCCTCCCTCCCTTTCACTCCTTCCCTCCTTCCCCCCCCCCTCCCCCCCCCCCCCCCCCCCCCTCTCCTTCCTTCCTTCCCCCCTCCCCCCTCTCCTTCCTTCTCTCCTTCCTTTCTCTCTCTCTCTCTCTCCTTCCATCCTGGAATCATAAAAGCCATACACTCAAACTCCTCCCTCCCTTTCACTCTCCTTCCTTCCTGCCTTCCTTCCTTTCCTTCCCCCCCTCTCTCTCTTCCTTCCTTTCTCTCTCTTCCTTTCTCCTCCCCTCTCTTCTTTCTTTCCTTCTCCCTTCCTCCTTTTCTCTCCTCTCTCTCCTTCCTTCCTTCCTTTCCTTCCTTTCCTCCTCCCCCTCTCTCTCTTTCTGTCCTTCCTTCCTTCCTTCCTTCCTTCCTTCCTTCCTTCCTTCCTTCCTTCCTTTCTTTCTGTTTCCTTCTTTTTCTTTCTTCTGAGGCCCCAAGAGCCATCCACTCAAACTCCTCCCTCCCTCCCTCCTCCCCCCCTCCTTCCTTCCTTCCTTCCTTCCTTCCTTCCTTCCTTCCTTCCTACCTACCTACCTCTCACTTCTCTCTCTATCCTTCCATCCATCCATCCTAAAAGCCATACACTCAAACTCCTCCCTCCCTTTCACTCTCCTTCCATCCATCCATCCATCCATCCATTATCCTCTTAATACCACAAACAACCTTTTCTGCCCATGATCTCCCCAAATCCCTTTAATCTCAGACTTCAAGTTTCTTGGAATCCTTTATCAAAGCGCTCCGCCTGATCCCATCGCTGCCTCGCTCTCCTCACCTTCGTCCGCCTCCTTACCTTGCCTCCGTTTGTAGAGACGAGCGGCTCGCCTATGGTTCATGATGCAGGCGGCCATGGTGCTGAAGATCACAGCCGTGCTGAGGAAGCAAACACCGCCAATCACGCCAGCCAGGACCGGCTGAGGCAGGAGCTCAGGGAGCTGGGTGCGGGATGGGTACACCTCCATGCCTGGTGGGGAGAGAAAGAGGTGGCAGAGCCATGTTCAATGGGGGTGGGGGGGGGGGGAGGAAGAAAAAGGAACTATGGTGGAGGGATAGGTATGTTTGACACCTGGCTTGAAAAGAATCCATGTGAAAGGGATCTAGGAGTCTCAGCAGACCACAAGCTGAGCATGAGTCAACAGGGTGATGCTGCAGCTAAAAAGGCCAATGCGATTCTCAGCTGCATCAATAGGAAGATAGCGTCCAAATCGAGGGAAGTCATAGTCCCACTCTATGTTGTTCAACGACTACAATATTGAAGCAAATGCAAAGTAGGACTCTGTTAGTACAGTAGAGTCTGGCTTATCCGACATAAACGGACTGGCAGAATAATAATAATAATAATAATAATAATAATAATAATAATAATAATAATAATCTTTATTTATACCCCGCCACCATCGCCCCAAGCCCAAACAACAAGTTCCTATAAAATAAGATACAAATTGCAATAAAATAAACAATATAGCATTAAAATATAAAACATATCTTTGGAAGCTTTTAAACAGAGGCTGGATGGCCATCTGTCAGGGGTGATTTGAATGCAATATTCCTGCTTCTTGGCAGGGGGTTGGACTGGATGGCCCATGAGGTCTCTTCCAACTCTTTGATTCTATGATTCTATATAAGCATATAAACAATATACACAAAACAAAAAACCAGTAAGACGGAATGTCGGATAAGTGAAGGTCGGATATGCGAGACTCTACTGCAGGTATGAGCAAACCCAGGCCTGGGAACTGGATGCAGCCCCTTGGGTTCTTTTCTCAGGCCCTCCTTTCTCTCACCATCCTATCCTTCCTTTCTTCTCTCTTTCTTTCCCTCCCTTCCTTCAAATCTTCCTCTTTCTCCCTCCCTCCTTCCTTTCTTCTTCCTTCCTTCCTTATTGTCTTTCCTTCTTTCTTTCCTCCTTCCCTCCATTCCCTTCCACCCTTCCTTCCTTCTCTTTTTTCTTCCTCCTTTCCTCCTGGGGGATGTTTACTTGGGAGAAGAGACGGCAGAGAGGAAACATGAGAACCCTGTTTCAAGATTTCAAAGGGTCTCCCATTCGGGAGGAGGAAGGAGGAGGAAAACTGACTTCCTGCTTCTCTAGAGAGCAGGACATGAGGGAGCAATGGGTCCAAATGGCAGGGAAAGAGATTCAACTGAAAGGATTAGGAAGAACTTCCTGGAGAGTGGCCTAGGCTGCCTAGGAGTGTGGTGGAGTCTCCTTCTCTGGAGGCTTTTCTGCAGAGGCTATCTATTGGGAGTGCTTTGATTGTGCCTTCCTGTATGGCAGGGAGTTGGACTGGATGGCTCTTGGGGGTCTCTTCCAGCTCTAGGATTGTAGGAATATATATCAGAAGTAGGCAATATGGCTCCAGCAAAGGATCACTGCCTTGTCGTGGTGCTGGAGCTTGAGCACCTCAATGATGTCACGAGCAAAACCGTGAAGGGCCACCCAAGACAGGACGGTCGTGACAGAGAGGCCAGACCAAGCGTGATCCCTGGGGAAGGCAATGGCAAACCACCCCAGTATTCTTGCCAAGAAAACTAAATGGAGCAATACAACCAGAGAGATGTTGGTATGCCATTGGAAGATGGGACTCCCAGGTCGGAAGATGGCCAAAATGCTACTGGGGAGGAGCAGAGGGTAAGTTTATTTATTTATTTATTATTCGAACTTATATGCCCTATCCCCTTATATCCCCTGGGGCTCGGAGCAACTTACAAGAATGACTAAAATCTAACACTAAAAACAATTTTAAACAATTTAAAAACAGCAATATCAAAGATCAAAGGCCTGTTGAAACAGGTATGTCTTACATGCCCTGCGGAAAGCTGATAAGTCTCCTCAAGGCACGGACTTCAGGTGGCAGAGTATTCCAGAGTGATGGTGCCACTGCTGTGGTTGCTATTAGACGCAAGGTTTTGACACTGGGCACTTCCAATAGATCTTGGTCCTCAGAACGGAGGGATCTCTGGGGTTGGGAGGGGGTGAGGCGGTCCCTCAGGTACATCGGCCCCAGACCATGCAAGGCCTTAAAGGTGAGTACCATCACTTTGAAAGTGATCCGGTGCTCAATTGGTAACCAATGCAGCTGTAGTAAGATTGGTGTGATGTGGCATCTCAACTAGCCCCAGATGTGATGGTCATCAGAATGGCCATCAGACTGGAAAAAATCAACTTATATCCCATACCAAAAAAGGGAAATGCTAAAGACTGCTAAAACTTCTGTACTTATTTCTCATGCCAGTAAGGGAATGCTTACTCCAGCAAGATATGGAGAGAGAGTTGCCAGATGTACTGTACAGAAGTTGATTGTAAATGATATGATTATAAACTGTATTGATTGTGAATGATATTATTATAACTGTATTTGTGTTTGCACTGGTTGCCCTAATGCTGGAGCGGCCTAGCTGTGAGGAGTGTGTTACCATGGAAACGATGCTAATGCTGGAGCGGCCTAGCTGTGAGGAGTGTGTTACCATGGAAACAATGCTGTAGAGAAGTGGGAGGAGCTTAGAGAGGGGAGTTTTGAAAAGCGACAGTTAAAAGTCAGTTAGGTTTCATGCTCAGAGGAGTGAAGAGTCATGAAGAGTTAGGGTTTAGGCTCAGAAGAGTGCACAGTCATGAAGAGTCAGGATTGAGACTCAGAGAAATGAAGAGTTAGGTTTAGGCTCAGGGAAGTGAAGAGTTGAGAGAGAGAGAGTGGGAAGTAGAGAAGCAGTGTTTGTGAATAGTCGGAGGTTTCTTCAGTTCGGGAAGGCTGAAGGGGAAACCTTATTAGTTTTATTAGTTAGAGAAGACTAATAGAAGCTCGTTTAGATCACTAGTTAAAAGTGAACTAGAGATCTGAGGTTTGATCACGGAAGGGTCAAACAGGAAGACTATTCACCTCAGGAACCATTGTTTAATAAAGTGCTTCACCACAGCAAAGGTTATTTATAAGTTGTAACATCAGAAGACTGAACTGTATCGCAACCAAGTTATATGTAACGTTCTCCAAGTATTTTCCAAGTTTATCACCAAACTGCAACCATACGCTTTGTTTCAAAATAAACTTGTTCTCTTTGATTGTAAAACTGCCTCATCTCCATTAATTCTGCGTTTAGTGTGCCCAATCTCCCAAAATTACCTCATATCACCAAATTGGTGGCACCATTAAGGATAATAAATAATAAATCGAAACTTCTCTCTCCTGAGACCTCCCTTACCGAATTTGGGGCCCGAGCTCCTTCGCAAATTGGTGGCAGCAGTTTAATGACCCCTTCGCATGTACGTACAAGCTGGGTTTAAAAAAGGCAGAGGAACAAGAGACCGCATTGCCAATATCCGGATGCTGGAGAATGGAGAAAGGCAGGGAGTTTCAGAAAACTCTGTTTTATTGACTATTATAAAGCCTTTGACTGTGTGGATCATAATGAATTGTGGCAAGTTCTTGGTGGGATGGGCATCCCAAGCCACCTTGTCTCTCTCCTGAGGAATCTGTATAAGGACCAAGGAGCAACAGTCAGAACTGACCACGGAACAACTGACTGGTCCAAGATTGGGAAAGGCGTGCGGCAGGGTTGGATTCTCTCCCCCAACCTATTCAACTTGTATGCAGATCACATCATGCAATGTGCAGGGCTTGAGGAATGCAAGGCTGGGGTGAAAATTGCTGGAAGAAACATTAACAACTTTAAATATGCAGATAATACCACTTTGATGGCCGAAAGCGAAGAGGAGCTGAGGGTCCTTCTAATCAAGGTGAAAGAAGAAAGCGCAAAAGCTGGGTTGCAGTTCAACATACAAAAAACCAAGACTATGGCAACAAGAATGATTGACAACTAGGAAATAGAGGGAGAAAACATGGAGGCCATGACAGACTTTGTATTCCTAGGTGCAAAGATTACTGCAGACGCAGACTGCAGCCAGGAAATCAGGAGACACTTCTTGGGAGGAGAGCAATGACCAATATTGACAAAATAGTGAAGAGTAGAGACATCACCCTGGCAACGAAGGTCCGCATAGTTAAAGCAATGGCATTCTCCGTAGTCACCTACGGATGTGAGAGCTGGACCTTAGGGAAGGCTGAGTGGAGGAACTGTGGTGTTGGAGGAAAGTTCTGAGAGTGCCTTGGACCGCGAGAAGATCCAACCAGTCCATACTTCAGGAAATAAAGCCTGACTGCTCACTGGAGGGAAGGAGAGTAGAGGCCAAGATGAAGTACTTTGGCCACATCATGAGAAGAAAGGAAAGCTTAGAGAAGACAATGATGCTGGGGAAAATGGAACGAAAAAGGAAGAGGGGCCGACCAAGGGCAAGATGGATGGATGGGATCCTTGAAGTGACTGGATTGACCTTGAAGGAGCTGGGGGTGGTGACGACCGTCAGGGAGCTCTGGTGTTCACTTGTCCATGAAGTCACGAAGAGTCGGAAACGACTGAACGAATGAATAACAACAACAGGCAATATGGGGTCTCATGGATATACTTTTTCCCTCCCATCCAACACTGCATCTTGACCAAGGCCAACCCTTTTGGGATCCAAACAGTCTTTCCTTCACTTTCTGCCTCCAAAAAAGAAGAGGAAGGGGAGGGGGGAGACCTTACCTGTTGTGGAAACATTGACTGTATTGCTGGGGTCACTGATATAGTTGCCCGCAAAGGCCACCAGGCGGAATTCATAGAAGGCATCCTTGACGCAAGAAGGAAAAAGGAATCAGACATACGTTAGTAGTGTTTCACCAGGATGTTGCAATGCAGGCAAATCTCTGCTGCAACAGCATCACAAATCTGATTTTGCACAATCAGTACTCACAAAGCAGAGACCTACGCAAGCCATTGAACACCCACACGTCATCTTTGTCAATAACTTGGATGACAGAATAGAAGTCATGCTGATCATTTGATGGCACCAAATTGGGAAGGATAGCTAAAACCCCGAAGGACGAGATTAGGATCCAAAATGAGAGCTGAGCCAAGACTAGCACCGGGATTGTGGCGCAGCTGGCTGAGTGTCAGCTGCATTAAGATCACTCTGACCAAAAAGGTCATGAGTTCGAAGCCAGCCCGGGTTAGAGTGGGTTTCCAACCAATTGTGTGTAGCCTGTTGTTGACCTTTGCAACTCGAAAGACAGTAGCATCTGTCAAGTAGGAAAATTAGGTACCACCTTAAAAAAAGGTGTGGGGAGGCTAAATTAACTGATTTATGAGGCCATAAAGAAGACTCCAGCAAAGCATTCCAGCGGGGAAGCATGCGGGGAATGCGGAAGTGCTTCATCAGCATCGCAGATGGACGATGAAAGCGACAGCTCGCGTGGCGGCCAGAAAAAGTTAAATAGGCTCTGTGTATGTTTGTATATGTGTGTATGTAAAAAATTGGCATTGAATGTTTGCCATATATGTGTACACTGTAATCCACCCTGAGTCCCCTGCGGGGTGAGAAGGGCGGAATATAAAAGCTATATATAAATAAATAAATAAATAAATAAATAAATAAATAAATAAATAGCACAATGAATTTCAATAGGGAGACTACACTTAGGCAGGGAAAAGTGAAATGCACAGATATAGGGTATTTGAAAGCTGGCTTGTAAACAGTCCAAGGGAAAGGGATCTCGGAGTCTCATTGAACCATACACTGAACATGAGCCAATAGTGTGATGCAGCAGCAAACAAGGCCAATGTGATTGTGGCTACATTGATAGGAGTCTAGTCTCCAAATTGAGGGAGGTCACAGTACCAATTTGATTCAGCTTTGGACAGACTTCACTTGGAATAAGACTGTGCCCAGTTGTGAGCAAAACAATTCAGGAAGGAAATGGACAAGCTGAAACACGTCCAGAGAAGGGTGACCAAAATTAGGTTTGGAAGCCTTATGAGGAGTGGTTTAGGGAGCTGGAGAGGTTTAGCTTGGAGAAAAGAAGGCTGAGAGAAGGGGACGTGTTTAAATATTTGAAAAGGTGTCACATTGTTTACTGCTGCTCCACTGTTTGGCAATGGAATATGCCATCTGGGAGTCCAGTAGAGTCTCCTCTGGAGGTTTTCAAGCAGAGGCTGGATGACCATCTGTTGGGAGGGCTTTGATGGTGTCTTCCTGCCTGGCAGAAGGGGGTTGGACTGGATAGCCTTGGGGGTCCCTTCCAGCTCTGTGGTGCTATGAACAGCATTGGTTGCCCACTCCATGCAAGTCGTATATATGGGCCTCCTAACACACTGCTTCCCACCAACCTTGATTAAGCCAGGCACCAGGAGCTGTGTCTCGGAGCCAGGGATGGACCCCTCCAGCACCTCCCAGCCTCCCTGGTCTTGCCGCAGCTCCAGTGCATAACCAGTCAGGCCCACAGAGTATTGGAAGGGGGGCTCCCACAGCAGCAAGACCCCTCGCGTGGTCTCGTTGGCCATCAGGGCCTGGGGCGGGGAAAGGAACATCTGCAAGGTGGGAGTCAAGGGCTCAGGTGGCATGGTGTTCGTTGGGAAACCTGCAAACAAAACAACAACAAAAGTGAGTGGCGTCAGTGAAAAGTGGAATATGCTGCCTTGGAATCAGGTGGAGTGTCCTTCTCTGGAGGTTTTCAAACAAAGGCTGGATGGCCATCTGTCAGGAGGGTTTTGCTAATTGAGACCAAACTTGGCACACATACCTGATATGTTGAAATTTGATTCCAAGAGGGGTTTGGGGGCAACTCACTTTCCTTTCTGAGAGTTGTAGTTCACCCACAACCAGAGAAACTGTTACCTCCAACGATGATGGGCCTGGTCCAAACTTGGCCCACAGAACCCCCCATGGCTCACTGAAACTACTGGAGGGGTTTGAGGGGAGTGGCTCATCATGTGGGAGTTGTAGCTTACCCTACAGCCAGAGAGCACACTGAATCCACCACTGATGCATCTAGAGCAGTGGTTCTCAACCTTTCTAACACCGGGACCCCTAAATATGGTTCCTCATGTTGTGGTGACCCCCAAACATAAAATTATTTTCGTTGCTCCTTTATAACTGTAATTTTGCTACTATTACAAATCATAATGTAAATATCTGATATGAAGGATGTGTTTTCATTGTTACAAATTCAACATAATTAAAGCATCATGATTAATCAGAAAAAATATGTTTGGGGGAGTATGGAAAACAGATGATGGGATTTGCAGTACCTTCAGCCAATTCAGCACTGACTTCCACAGACCACTGAGACCTCCACACAGAACTCCCATGTCAAACAAAAAATACTGGAGGGGTATGGGAGGAATTGACAGTGATTTAGGGGAGATGTAGTTCATAGGGCTGGGCAACCATGGAAAAATTTGTTTCGAAACTCCATTCGTTTTTAGGGGGGTTTTGCGTTTCGATTTTTAAAAGAATTCCGAAATTTTTCTTTAAAAAAGTTCAAAATTTATGAAATTTCGGAAATTACAAAACAATTACGAAACAATTACGAATCAATTCGTTAATGGCGGACGCAACCGCACAATACGCTAAAAAAACCTCCAAATGGGAGAGGGGAAACTTCTGAAGCTTCCCTCTCCCTCTGTTGTTGACTGTTGGTGTGATAATTATATATTTTTTTCACTGATAAAACAAACAACAACTATAAAACTTGCACCAGACATGTGGAAATAATAACGAAACGATTTCGAAACAATTACGAAGCAATTACAAAACAATTAGGAAACGAATTGAAAATTCGTTTCGATTTTTAGTTGCTCCTGAATGGTTCAATATCGCTTCGTTATAAAAAAAATAACGAATTAATAACGAATTACGAAATTAATGAACGAAACCGCCCAGCCCTAGTAGTTCACCTACATCTGGAGAGCATTGGTTTTTTTAATTTATTCATAAGTTTTCCTTTAACAGTGAAAGAGGGGGAACAATCATCCAGATAGAAAGGTTAGAAAGGATAGATGCAAGTAGGGCAAGTAAGACGGGTAGTGAAAGGGGAGGTGGGCAAGGAGTGAGGGGGAAAAAAGGGGGGAGTTGAGGGATTGGTAGCGGGTCGGGGGAGGGGAGAGTTAAGTATGCGTGTTTAATCTTCCGTTCAGTCCGCAGAGAGATAGTCGTCAGATTGTATAATTCTTCTTGTGCTTGCTATGTCCATAGTTAATAGTTGATCCTTTTTCATAGCACCTTAAATATCCAATTTAGTTCTTTCTCTTAAATAGTCTCCTAGAGGTTTCCAATTTATCTGTTTTTCTTTATTCTGTTCTTCTAGTATGCACAAAAGCTTATCTAAGTCTCTAAATTCCATTATTTTTTTGATCCATTCTTCGTTGGTTGGAGTTTCCTTGTTTTTCCATTTTTGTGTGATTAATATTCTTGCCGCGGAGGATAAGTAAAGAAATTTTTTTTCCTCGTTTTTCTTTAAATCTAAGTCTATTATGTTCAGCAAATAATATTCAGGTTTCATATCAAATTTTATCTTAATTATACTTTGTGTGTGCTTATCTATCTGCAACCATTATTTATCTTCTTACATTCCCAAAATAGATGATAGTAAGTTCCGATCTCCTTTCCACATTTCCAACAAGCTCCATCACAGTTTTTATTAAATTTAGAGAGCTGCACTGGTGTTAAGTGCCATCTATAAAAAAATTATGCCAGTTTTTAATTATATTAATAGCTCTTGTGTATTTTAACTTTATTTTCCAAACTTGTTCCCAATCTTTTAGAAGTATAGAGTGACCTATGTCTCTGACCCACTTAGACATGTTTTCCTTTATAAGTTCTTTCTCGGTGTTCCATTCTAGCAAGTTCTGATATAATATTTTAATCAGGTTTTTTTCCTTTTTCATTATAATATCCCAGCAAGTGTCTTTTTCGTTAAAGCCCACTTTTTGGTCCACCTTGAAGCATTCTTTTATTTGTTGGTATTGGAACCAACCTATTTGTTGGTTCTGGAGAGCATTGTTAACCCAAACAACCATTGATCTGGAACAAACATGGCACAAATACTCAATATGCCCAAATTTGAACACTAGTGGAGTTTGGGAAAAATGCCGGATGGCGAGGCAGGCTTTGCGTGAGGCCAGGCCTCACACGAAGACCCCCCTCGCCTGCCTTGCGCCCTCGACGGATGGTGAGAGAGCAAGGCAGGCCTTGCACGGAGACCCCCTCGCCTGCCTCACGCCCTTGCCGGATGGCAAGAGAGTGAGGCAGGCGAGGCAGGCCTTGCGCGGACGACCCCGCGCCCTCACCAAATGGCGAGAGAGCGAGGCAGGTGAGGCGGGCTTTGCGCGAGGCCAGGTCTCGTGCGAAGGAGCCCACACCCTTGGGGGGGCCAACGGAGGCAGCCTCACGACCCCTCCGAAATGGCCAGGCGACCCCCCTGGCGGTCGCGACCCCCAAGTTGAGAACCGCTGATCTAGAGTAAACTTGCCCAATATGACAAACCATGTTATTGTGACTGTGTTTATTGTAATTTTCTATTGCTATGTTGTCTTTTGTTTTATATAATTGCATTATTATTGTTTATTATTTGTGTTTTCGGTTTTGTTTTATTTTATGTAATTGTTGTTTTGGGCTTGGCCTCATGTAAGCCGCACGGAATCCCCATTGGGGAGGTGGTGTGGGGTACAAATAAAGATTATTATTATTATTATTATTATTATTAACTACTGATGGAGTTTCAGGGGGTCAACCTGGCATGATGGGAGTTGTAGTTCTCCCACAACCTTATGTCTTTTGTAAAAATGTAAAGGTAAAGGTAGTCCCCTGACATTAAGTCCAGTCATGTCTGACTCTGGGGTGTGGTGCTCATCTCCATTTCTAAGCCGAAGAGCCAGCGTTGTCCGTAGACACCTCCAAGGTCATTTATTATTTATTATTTATTTACTTTGCTTATATACCGCTGTATCTCAAGCCCGAAGGCGACTCACAGCGGTTCACAAACAGTAGAAACAGCAGTGGTTCCATACAACATATAACAATTGACTTAACACATTATCCATAAATTACCAATAAGCAATTACAATGCACAATTATTACAAAAAACAACCGTACCCAATCTTCTCATCATCCAAGCGTAGTCCAGATTCGTCGTCCATTGTTCCATTCCTATGTTCCATTACCAGATTGTACTAAATTACTCAAACGCCTGCACAAACATCCAGGTCTTCACCTTTTTGCGGAATACCATTAGAGATCGTGCTAGTCTAATGTCCGTAGGAAGGGCGTTCCACAGCCGAGGAGCCACCACCGAGAAGGCCCTATCTCTCGTCCCCGCCAGCCGAGCTTGAGAAGCAGGCGGGATCGAGAGCAGGGTCTCCCCGGAAGATCTCAAAGTCCTGGTGGGTTCATAGGCAGAGATGCGGTCAGATAGGTAGCTTGGGCCGGAACCGTTTAGGGCTTTAAAGGCCAACGCCAGCACTTTGAATTCAGCCCGGTAGCAGATCGGTAGCCAGTGGAGTTGGCGCAACAGGGGGGTTGTATGCTCCCTGAGCTCCGCTCCTGTTAGTATCATGGCTGCCGAGCGTTGGACTAGTTGAAGCTTCCGAGCAGTCTTCAAAGGCAACCCCACGTAGAGAGCGTTGCAGTAGTCTAAACGGGATGTAACCAGAGCGTGGACTACCGTGGCCAAGTCAGACTTCCCAAGGTACGGGCGCAGCTGGCGCACAAGCTTTAGCTGTGCAAATGCTCCCCTGGTCACCGCCGAAACCTGGGGTTCCAGGCTCAGCGATGAGTCCAGGGTCACACCCAAGCTGCGAACCTGCGTCTTCAGGGGGAGTGCGGCCCCATCCAACACAGGCTGTAACCCTATGCCCTGTTCGGCCTTGCGACTGACCAGGAGTACCTCTGTCTTGTCTGGATTCAATTTCAATTTGTTCGCCCTCATCCAGACCGTCACAGCGGCCAAGCACCGGTTCAGGACCTCGACAGCCTCCTTAGTCATGTGGCCGGCATGACTGCATGGACTTTGTACAATTATAAAATTGACATGTTCAAATAACCCTGGCAACACCGGGTACCCAAGCTAGTATAGAATAAATAAACAAATTGCGACATATACCATTTAAAAATTCCCGTGACCTTGGCCACTGAGGTTACCCATAAAACAGATTGTACTAAAATCCTAAAAACATCATTTATTCTTATTGTTTGCCCACCAAGTGAATGCTCCTCTTCCCAGGTCACCTCGGAGCCGCTCTCACCTAGTGGCACAGTGGTGACAATCTCACTGAAGGGCCCGCTCCCCAGTTTGTTCTGGGCCAGGACACTGAACTGGTAACTGGTATCCGGCTGTAGGTTCTCCACCATGATGTGGGAGGCCCCGACAGGCACTGGCACGGAGACCCAGTCATGGTGAGGCCGATTGAAGCGTTTCAACCTGTGGAGGAGGACATGGAAATAAAGCAGCGGCAGCCATAAAATACAACGAAAGGGACTGAATCTAGGTGAGGAAAACGCATGTGGTTCTGAAACAGAAGACAGAAGAAACTTGTGTGCGCTCTTGCAGCAAATTTGATGGCTATCTGTCGGGAGAGATTTGATTGTGTCTTTCTGTATGGCAAAATGAGGTTGGGCTGGATGGCCCTCGGGGTCTCTTCCAACTATGAAGTCAAGCAATGTGCTGGGGGACTGGAAATAACAAGTATCCTGTTATTTCGACAGTTTTGAAGGCATAATAAAATTTCCTTTATCTCATCTGTTGATCCAGAGTGCCCCCCAGTGGAACGGACTTTTCTGCAACTTCACTGCTGTTCCCATGTGTCAAAAGTGAGGAAGAGGGTTTAATTGGGTTGTAGGTTTTTCCGGGCTATATGGCCATGTTCTAGAGGCATTTTCTCCTGACGTCTCACCTGCATCTATGGCAAGCATCCTCAGAGGTAGTGAGGTCTGTTGGAACTGGGAAAATGGGTTTATATATCTGTGGAATGACCAGGGTGGGACAAAGAACTCTTGTCTGCTGGAGCTAGGTGGGAATGTTTCAACTGACCACCTTGATTAGCATTTGATTGCTTGGCAGTGCTTGGGGGAATCTTTTGTTGAGAGGTGATTAGATATGCTCGATTGTTTACTGTCTGTTGTTTTGCTGTTGTAATTTTTGAGATTTTTAGTACTGGTAGCCAGATTTTGTTCATTTTCATAGTTTCCTCTTTCTGTTGAAATTGTCAACATGCTTGTGGATTTCAATGGCTTCTCTGTGTAGTCTGGCATGGTGGTTGTGAGAGTGGTCCAACATTTCTGTGTTCTCAGATAATATGCTGTGTCCAGGTTGGTTCATCAGGTGCTCTGCTATGGCTGACTTCTCTGGTTGAAGGAGTCTGCAGTGCCTTTCGTGTTCCCCCAAGCACTGCCAAGCAATCAAATGCTAATCAAGGTGGTCAGCTGAAACATTCACACCTAGCTCCAGCAGACAAGAGTCCTTTGTCCCACCCTGGTCGTTTCCACAGATATATAAACCCATTTTCCTAGTTCCAACAGACCTCACTACCTCTGAGGATGCTTGCCATAGATGCAGGCGAAACGTCAGGAGAAAATGCCTCTAGAACATGGCCATATAGCCCGAAAAAACCTACAACAACCCAGTGATTCCAGCCATGAAAGCCTTCAACAATATATTGACTCAAGTCTAAGCTGAGGGTGGGAAATGCAGTGGCTACTGGTACATTTCAAAATAAAAAATAATGGACACATCGGTAGGTTCAATGTTTTTGAATACTTACATAAAACTGGAATTTAAGATAAGACTATCCAACTCTGATCAAATCATTATTCTAACCTTCTTCAATGTAAATGTGCTTAAATATCCTTCCAATAATAATAGAGAGTAAAATAATATATGTAATAAAACTAATAACAATGAGTACAATAATGGAAATGTAATAATAACAGTAATAATATAGTAAAATAATAAATGTAGTAATAAAATAGAGTAAAATAATGTAATAAAATAATAAAGTAAAATAATAAATGTAATAAAATATTAATATAACAAAATAATTTTAATGTAATAATAATAAATAGAGTAAAATAATAAATGTAATAATAAAAATAGAGTAAAATAACAAATGTAATATTAACGATAATAAATAGAGAAAAGTAATAAATGTAATACTAACAATAATAAATAAAGTAAAGTACCGTATATACTCGAGTATAAGCTGACCCAAATATAAGCCGAGGCACCTAACTTTACCACAAAAAAACTGAGAAAACGGATTGACTCGAGTATAAGCCGAGGGTGGGAAATGCAGCAGCTACTGGTAAATTGCAAAATAATAATAGATACCAATTAAATTACATTAATTGAGGAATCAGTAGGTTATATATTTTTGAATATTTACAAAAATGGTAATTTAAGATAAGACTGTCCAACTCTGATTAAATGATTATTTACCTTCTTCAGTGTAAATGTGCTTACATGTCCTTCTAATAATAGAGCAACATAACAAATGTAATAATAACAATAATAATATTAAGAGTAAAATAATGAATGTAGCAATAACAATTATACAGTAAAATAATAAATGTATAATAATAGAGTAAAATGATAAATGTAATAATAATAAATAGAATAAAATAATAAATGAAATGATGATAATAATAATAATAATAATAATAGAGTAAAATAATAAATAACTTTGACTCGAGTATAAGCCAAAGAGGACTTTTTCAGCCTAAAAAAAGGGCTGAAAAAGTAGGCTTATACTCAAGTATATGCAGTAATACATGTAATAATAATAGAGAAAATAATAAATGTAATAATAATAAAGAAAAATAACAAATGTAATACTAACAATAATAACTAAAGTAAAAAATAAATGTAATAACAATAGAATGAAATACTGTTAATGTAATCTATATAAATAAAAATGTAATGTTTGTTTGTGGGATTAACATAACTCAAAAACCAATGGGCGAATTGACACCGAATTTGGACATAATACACCTATCAGGCCAACGAGTGACTATCACTCATAAAAAACACTGAAAAACACAGCAGAAGAGACTTAAAAAGCCAAAAAACAAAAATTACATTACAACGCATGCTCAAAACCACATACATATGCAAACACACATATATACAGATATACACAAATATATACATTCAAAAACACTTATACACAGAAAGGGCCACAGCAACGCATGGCAGGAGACTGCTAGTGTAATAATAATACATAAATAAAGTAAAATAATAAATGTAATATTATCGATAATAAATAGCGAAAAGTAATAAATGTAATACTAACAATAATAAATAAATTAAGTAATACATGTAATAATAAATAGAGAAAAATAACAAATGTAATACTAACAATAATAACTAAAGTAAAATAATAAATGTAATAATAATAGAGTGAAATATTGTTAATGTAGTAATAATAGAGTAAAATAATAAATGTAATAATAATAATAGCGTGAAATACTGTTAATGTAATAATCATAATAATAATTAGAGTAAAATAATAAATGTAATAAAAATAATAATAATAACAGAGTAAAATAATAAGTAATGTTATTTATTATTTATTATTTATTTCGAGGTTTTATATACCGACCCTCTCACCTTCAAAGAGGGATTCAGACCGGTTCACAACATGTGTTAACATACAAAAATATACAATAACAACACAATGCAACATCATTACACGATTAAAATATAAGCACCATAAACATTAAAACATTATCATCACAGTTATAAGAGCCAAATCGACCACACAAATCACCATCCCAAACTACCGTTCATCATCCTCCTTTCATGTGGGCAAAGAATTAAATCAGTTGTCAAATGCCACGTTCCACAACCAGGTCTTTGTTAATTTCCTGAATGTCATGAGGGAGGGGGCAGTTCTGATCTCTAATGGGAGGGAGTTCCAAAGTCGGGGAGCCACCATCGAGAAGGCCCTGTCCCTCGTCCCCACCAGCCGTTGTGCAGGCGGTGGGACCGAGAGCAGGGCCCTTCCAGACGATCTTAATGGTCTTGATGGTTCATATACGTTCGGAGAGGTAAACAGGGCCGGAGTCATTTAGGGACTCAAATATAAGCCAAGCAAGGCTTATATTTGACTCAAATATATTATATTTGACTCAAATATATAGCCCCTTTTTAGGCTGAAAAAGCCTGGCTTGGCTTATATTTGAGTCAAAGTTATTGTTTTTGACTCAAATATAAGCCAAGCCAGGCTTTTTCAGCCTAAAAAGGGGCTAAAAAGCTCAGCTTATACTCGAGTATATACGGTAATAATAATCTCACAACTCACAGTGGTGTGTACCAGATGCTAAATCTCTGAAAATAGCCCCCATCGAAGCCTGGTTCCCAGGTGATGTTGACCGCCTGCTGGAGTGGCAGCAATGAGACGTTGGCCACAGTGTGCGGACTGGTTCCTGGAGTTTGAAACAACAAAAAGAAAGGAGGAAAAGGAGAAAGAGAGAGGCTACATCACCACGACTTAAAGAAGATGGCCTTTCGACTCTGAAGTTTCTAAGAAGAAAACTAAACCTGGAAATATGGGGAGGCATAGTCTTCAAGTCATGTACTTACCTGCCTATATGAACATTGATACAATACACCTTTTACTATTCAGATCTCTCAGCAGGGGACTTCTAGGTGTTTCTGAACCATACAAGTTTGCCACATACTAGGGATTGTAATTGGCTTTATAGAAAGAACTGTATTTCTGTAAGTCAGCAGTGGGTTTTTAAAGGCTTATATACAACACAATTAATAAAAAATATTTTTAAAAGACTTGTATACAACAAAAAGAGAGAAACCCTGTAATGCACACATGTGTCCCCAATGAAGCTAGTTTTTGATGCGCTTCTCTTTTACCCTTGAATAATGTACTTACCCAGTACATAGACAGTGGTTGTGATGCTGACGTGGGCCACCCCGTTGTTGGCTGCACACTCCCATAAGCCATGCTGCTCCTTGGTCAGTGGACGGAGGACCAAGCTGTTGTTATTGTCGACTTGAGCATTGGCCAGGCCCTTGTTGCCCATCTGCAGGGGAGTATCAGGAGAAGGAGGAATACTGAGATAATGTATTTCATCACACAATAGTCACACTTTTTATCCCTTTTGTGGACACACAAAAAAGAGGTGCAACTATTACGTGAGTAAAAGAAAATATGCGTTTGACAAATTTTATTTATTATTATTGTTCATTTTCATGGTCTCTTCCTTTCTGTTGAAATTGTCCACATGCTTGTGGATTTCAATGGCTTCTCTGTGTAGTCTGACATGGTGGTTGTTGGTGTGGTCCAGCATTTCTGTGTTCTCAAATAATATGCTGTGTCCAGGCTGGTTCATCAGGTGCTCTGCTATGGCTGATTTCTCTGGTTGATGTAGTCTGCAGTGCCTTCAACCACCAACAACCACCATGTCAGACTACCCAGAGAAGCCATTGAAATCCATAAGCATGCAGACTCCTTCAACCAGAGAAATCGGCCATAGCAGAGCACCTGATGAACCAGCCTGGACACAGCATATTATCTGAGAACACAGAAATGCTGGACCACACCAACAACCACCATGTTAGACTACACAGAGAAGCCATTGAAATCCACAAGCATGTGGACAATTTCAACAGAAAGGAGAGACCATGAAAATGAACAAAATCTGGCTACTAGTATTAAAAAAACTCTAAAATTACAACAGCAAAACAGCAGAGAGGAAACAACCAGGCACATCTTAACACCTCTCAACAAAATATTTTCCCAGGCTCAGCCAGGCCTTCAAATGCTAATGAAGGTGGTCAGCTGCAACATTCACACCTAGCTTCAGCAGAGAAGAGCTCCTTGGCCCACCCCAGTCATTCCACAGATATATAAACCCATTTTCCCAGTTCCAACAGACCTCACTACCTCTGAGGATGCTTGGCATAGATGCAGGCGAAACGTCAGGAAAAATGCCTCTAGAACATGGCCCTATAGCCCGAAAAAACCCACAAGAACCTAATAGCAAGGTCGATTTGCAACGAGCTTAGTGAAATATACTATTTCACTAAGGGCGACTAAAATGATCAAGGGTCTGGAGAACAAGCCCTATGAGGAGCGGCTTAGGGAACTGGGCATGTTTAGCCTGAAGAAGAGAAGGCTGAGAGGAGATATGATAGCCATGTATAAATATGTGAGAAGAAGCCACAGGGAGGAGGGAGCAAGCTTGTTTTCTGCTTCCTTGGAGACTAGGACGCAGAACAATGGCTTCAAACTACAAGAGAGGAGATTCCATCTGAACATTAGGAAGAACTTCCTGACTGTGAGAGCCGTTCAGCAGTGGAACTCTCTGCCCCGGAGGCTCCTTCTTTGGAGGCTTTTAAGCAGAGGCTGGATGGCCATCTGTCAGGGGTGATGTGAATGCAATATTCCTGCTTCTTGGCAGAATGGGGTTGGACTGGCTGGCCCATGAGGTCTCTTCCAACTCTTTGATTCTATGATTCTATTTCATTGATGATACTCCACAATCATTGTAATTGTTTAAAATGTTTTAATGCTTAATATTTATTTATACCTTATTTCTGGACGTTGTTATGCTTTGTGTGATTTTTTTTCTTGTATTTTATGTTAAATGTGCTTTGATTTGTATTGTATTATGTTGTGAGCTGCTTTGGGTCACGTTAGGAGAAATGAAGGATATAAATAAAGAATGTAATATTATTATTATTATTGACACCAAAGCACAGTATGTCACAGCAAACGAGATCTATATGTTGGATTTCGTATCACAAAATCACAAGTCGAACCCTTCCCAAGTGTCTAGGACTGTGTGATGTATTTTCGAATGATGCGCACAGATCAAGTCAGGGGGCCTTTTGCAGTTGACAGATCGTGATTTGGTCAATGTTTATTGTTTCCAAATGCCGGCTGAGATCTTTTGGCACGGCACCCAGTGTGCCAATAACCACTAGGACCACCTGTACTGGTTGATGCCAGAGCCTTTGCAGTTCGATTTTGAGGTCCTGATAGCGGCTGAGTTTTTCCTGTTGTTTTTCCTCAATGCGGCTGTCACCCAGTATGGCGACATTAATAATCCAGACTTTTTTCTTTTCCACAATCGTGATGTCTGGTGTATTGTGTTCCAAAACTTTGTCAGTCTGGATTCGAAACTCCCACAGTATTTTTGCATGTTCATTTTCCACGACCTTTGTGGATTTATGATCCACCAATTCTTTACTGCTGGAAGGTGGTACTTGTGACATAAGTTCCAGTGAATCATCTGGGCCACAAAGTTGTGTCTTTGTGTGTAATCTGTCTGTGCAATTTTCTTCCAACAGCTGAGGAGATGGTCCACGGTTTCATCAGCTTCCTTGCACAGTCTGCATTTTGGGTCATCCACTGATTTTTCAATCCTGGCCTTAATTGCATTGGTTCTGATGGCTTGCTCCTGGGCTGCAAGAATCAGGCCTTCTGTCTCCTTTTTCAGGGTTCCATTCATGAGTCATAACCAGGTCTTCTCCTTGTCAACTTTTCCTTCAATCTCCTCAAGAAACTGCCCATGTAAGGCTTTGTTGTGCCAGCTGTCAGCTGTGGTTTGGAGTGCAGTTTTCTTGTACTGACTCTTTGTCTGCTGTGCTTTGAGAAGTTTCTGATTATTGACTTCAATTAAAGCAGGTTCTTGGCTATTATCATTATTATTGTTGTTGTTGTTGTTATTATTATTAGATACACAGCAAGATTAGTGCACAGCAAACAATATAACTATGCTGGCTGTTGTATTTGATCACACTTCCCAAGTGTCAAGGACTGTGTAATGTATTGGCGAATAATGCATGCAGATCCAAGTAGGGTGGCCTTTTGCAGCTGACAGATGGTAATTTTGTCAGCGCCAATTGTTTTCAAGTGCAGGCCAAGGTCTATAGGCACTGCACCTAGTATGCCGATCACCACTGGGACCCATTTGACTGGCTTGTGCCAGAGTCTTTGCAGTTTGATCTTTAAATCCTCTTATCGTGTAAGCTTTTCCGGTTATTATTTTTATTATTATTATTATTAACCTCCAAGGTAAAGCAGCGGGAGGAGGGATAATCCAGTTCCAGAAAGCTCTTTTTCTTTCTTTTTTTCATAAACTGCCTTGCTCTGGAGAAAGGAAGAGCTCCAAAGTGCTCCATATGATATTTTTAAAATTTTATTGCCTTTGGAGCTCTATTTCAAAACCCCAAAGAGCTCCATTTCAGATTTCTTAAACTGCCTCGCCTTTGGAGTATGAAGGGACAATCTGAGCCCCAAAAAGCTGTGTGACAATTACACAAAAATAATCTGGAAGCCAAATTTTGGGGTGTAACAATTATGCAGTGGCGACTATTATGTGGTGAATTATAGTACCACACCTCATTTCCACAAATCCTGAAGCTGTTAACAGTACCAGCACACAACTATCCAAATTTAACAAAAAATATAGTAACACCCAAGTGGGTTTGGAAAGTCCATTGAGGATATGTCCAAAAGGGGCATCTCACCTTTGTCCAAGAGATGACCGGAAAGGGGTCCCCTTGAGCGGCACAGGGAATGAGCAGATCCCGCCCGACCTCCTGGAAATATTCTTCCTTGGGGCGAATGGTGAAGGTGGGAGGATCCTAGTCCATAAACACAAGAGATACCAATAGGTGATGTCCAAAATGGGCAGAGTTAGAAAATACAGAACGAGAAGTGATGGGGGCACCTAGCGGGTTCATAGTGAACTTTTTTTAACATATTTTATTATGTTATAAACACAAATCAATAAGCTAAATTTCAAGTGTTACACATATACATCCTGAGTAATTCAACAAATATTAAAGACATAGTGAACAACAATATATTTATTGTTGTTCACTATGTCTTTAATATTTGTTGAATATTAACAACAACAACAACAATATTTTCTGCCTAAGTGGAGTATCTTGCATTTGTCACTGCTGAACTTCATTTTGTTAGTTTTGGCCCATCTCTCTAATTTGTCTGCAATATTTAATTACTGTAAGGTTCTTTTTAGATATTCAAAAGTCTTAAAAGAGTCTCTGTAAGATAAATTTAAAGATCTGGAGGAGCATGATGAGTTGAGCGAGCCCTGAGCTCTCCCAGGAAAATATCTCACAACCTCTGCTTCAGGGATTCTCGTACCATTTTAAATCCCAGGTGGAGCAAGAGGGGGGTGAGTAACCCAATATAGGCCGCTGAATTTATTGCAGTGAACAACAATAAATAATACAAAAAGCATGGACCATCACATCTGAAGGATTCAAAGCTTGATGAGGAAACCAGTATTTTATTTTTAAAACTATGGTGGTGACAAGAGACATCAGCGCTGAATGGTTCTAAGTAGGAAGGGGCGACCATATACCACCTGCAACTAATTTTGCATCTTAATACTAGCTGTACCCTGGCCACGCGTTGCTGTGGCCTCAGAAAACAGGAATCCCAGACATGAAACAATCTAGGCTAGGGAACACCTCCCCACAAAGATTTCCAGTACGCAGGAAGAAGCCAGGCTTTTAAGCTGCAGGGCTTTTCAAAGGTTCTGAAGGTAGGCAATGTATGTGTATATGTATATACATATACATATGTGTATATATGTGTGGATGTGTATATATATGTATATTTGTGTGTGCTTGTGTATATGTATATATGTGTGTGTATATGTGTGCATGTATATATGTATATATGTGTGTATATATGTGTGCATGTGTATATGTATATATGAGTGGTTAGTATGTGTATATATATTGTTGTTGTTCATTCATTCAGTCGTCTCTGACTCTTCATGACCTCATGGACCAGCCCACGCCAGAGCTCCCTGTCGGCCGTCACCACCCCCAGCTCCTTCAAGGTCAGTCCAGTCACTTCAAGGATGCCATCCATCCATCTTGCCCTTGGTCGGCCCCTCTTCCCTTTGCCTTCCACTTTCCCCAGCATAATTGTCTTCTCTAGGCTTTCCTGTCTCCTCATGATGTGGCCAAAGGACTTCAACTTTGTCTCTAGTATCCTTCCCTCCAATGAGCAGTCGGGCTTTATTTCCTGGAGTGTGTGTATATATGTTTATGTATGTGCATATGTATATGTGTATGTATGTGTATATATATATATATATGTCTGTATGTATATATGAGTGGATATGTGTTTGTGTAGATATTTGCATGTGTGTGTTGTTTGTATATGTGTGTAGGCCTGGGCTTGCTTGGGTCCTCCAGACATTTTGGACTTCAGTTCCCACAATTCCTAACGGCCAGAATAGCATGGCTGTTAGGAATTGTGGGAATTGTGAAGTCAGATTTGTTACTGAACCCTGTGTCTCTTTGGAGGCCTGTGCACATGTGTGGTAAGGTATTTTTTTATTTTTTTAGAATAGTGAAGCTATTTGCACGGTTTTGGGGTTTTTTAAAAAAATGTTGGTCATACCTGGCGGTATGAGAAGTTTGGAGGCCAAATTTGATGTCAGTTGGCCCCAATGTTTGTTTGTTTTTAGGCTACTAATGACGACTAGTACCTTTTTATATATTAAGATAACCAGCCTTGCTTACCTTCAAGAGGACACGAGTGGGTGCAGAAGAGCCAGCCGTTCCATAGCTGTTATATGGGGTGCAAGTGTAAATACCGAGAGCATCTTCATTGCTTGTGGCAATCACAATGGCACCATCGTGTTTCATTGACCAACCTGGGAACTAGCAGGAGGAACAAGAGGAGATGAATCAAACAAATAATGAGGGAAGTACTGGAAATGGCTGGATGCTGTATTCCTAAGGAAATACCTTGCCTAAGTCCAGTGACTGTCCATCTTTGGTCCAGTTGACGAAGAGCAGGGGAGGGTTGGCTTTACTGGGGCATCGGATTGTACCTTGCATTCCTATTGGCAATAAGGTCTCAGAAGGCATGTTGTTCACTTGTGCTGGAACTGCAGAAAGGCAGAAGGAAATTGACACTGGAACCATACATTAAAAAGTGGGGGAAATAGAACGAGTGGACAAATACCTCTAATATACTAGGCCATTGGGAAGGGCCCATTATTATTATTATTATTATTATTATTATTATTATTATTATTATTTTACTGACACAAAAGCACAGTATGTCACAGCAAACGAGATCTATATGCTAGATTTCGTATCACAAAATCACAAGTCGAACACTTCCCAAGCGTCTAGGACTGTGTGGTGTATTTTCGAATGATGCACGCAGATCCAAGTCAGTTGGCCTTTTGTAGTTGACAGATCGTGATTTTGTCCATGTTTATTGTTTCCAAATGGCGACTGAGATCTTTTGGCACGGCACCCAGTGCGCCAATGACCACTGGGACCACTTGTACTTGTTTATGCCAGAGCCTCTGCAGTTCAATTTTGAGGTCTTGATAGCGGCAGAGTTTTTCTGTTGTTTTTCCTCAATGCGACTGTCACCTGGAATGGTGACATCAATAATCCAGACTTTTTTTCTTTTCCACAATCGTGATGTCTGGTTAATTGTGTTCCAAAACTTTGTTAGCCTGGATTCGAAAATCCCACAGAATTTTTGCATGTTCGTTTTCCACGACCTTTGCGGGTTTATGATCCCACCAATTTTTTGCTGCTGGCAAGTGGTCCTTGTGACATAAGTTCCAGGGAATCATCTGCGCCACAGAGTTGTGTCTTTGTTTGTAGTCCGTCTGTGTGATTTTCTTGCAACAGCTGAGTATATGATCCATGGTTTCATCAGCTTCCTTGCACATTCTGAATTTTGGGTCATCTGCTGATTTTTCAATCCTGGCCTTAATGGCATTGGTTCTGATGGCTTGCTCCTAGGCTGCAAGAATCAGGACTGTCATGTGAGCAAAACATCAGGAGAGAATACTTCTGGAACATGGCCATACAGCCCAAAAACCCACAACAACCCAGTGATTCTGGCCATGAATACTCAAGGTGTGACATGCAAAATACAAGTGCAAAAAAACCCCATACAAGTAGACAATAAACTAATTCCAGACACTTGGAATTGCATGTGTGCTTTGTAATGTACAAATAAATCTATAATAATAATATAACAATAACATCCCTCTTTTCTCTCTCTCTTATATTATATTATATTTATAATACTATACTATACTAGTATTTTTTTTGTTGTGTCAGGAGTGATTTGAGAAACTGCAAGTCGCTTCTGTTGTGAGAGAATTGGCTGTCTGCAAGGACATTGCCCAGGGGACGCCCGGATGATTTGATGTTTTTATCATCCTTGTGGGAGGCTTCTCTCATGTCCCCGCATGAGGAGCTGGAGCTGGCAGAGGGAGATCATCCACCTCTCCCTGGATTCGAACCTGCGACCTGATGGTCTTCAGTCCTGTCGGCACAGGGGTTTAGCACAGTCCTGTCGCCACCAGGGGCTCCTACTAGTATTATAATATAGATATTATTATTATTATTATTAATAATAATAATAATAATAAGACCTTGGCCTGCACTTAAATACAATCGGCGCTGACAAAATTACCACCTGTCAGCTGCAGAAGGCCACCTTACTGGGATCTGCACGCATTATTCGCCAATACATCACACAGTCCACTTGGAAAGTGTCCGACGTGGGATCCAATACGACAACCAGCATAGTGATCTTGTTTGCTGCGGACTCATCTTGTTGTGTTTCAAATAATAATAACAAGTTTCTGCAGTTTAATAAATTTTTCCATGTTTTTATGATAGACCCAATTAGGAAATGACATTTATAGCCCAGGAACAAAAATTGTATTACATAGTATACCAATAACAATAACAGTAATAGTAATAATATATCAGGGATAACAGCAATACCTTGGATCACTATCCCTTCAATTTATAATTATTTAAAGACTTTCTTAACGGTTCAGGACCTGCCTATCTGCGTGACCGCCTCCTCTCTTACGAGCCCCCATGGTCCTTAAGATCTTCCTGGGATGCTTTTCTCTAGCCCCCGTCCCTGTCTCAGGCATGGTTGGTGGGGACAAGAGAAAGGGCATTCTCAGTGGTGCCCCCCCCCCATTTCTGGAACTCCCTCCCCAGGGAGATTAGGTTGGCACACTCCCTAGCCACATTCTGTAAGGAATTAAAGACGTGGATGCAGAGGCAGCCCTAGGTAAGCAAATAGTATTTTCTGTTCGTCGTGGGAGTTCTGTGTGCCATATTTGGTTCAATTCCATCATTGGTGGAGTTCAGAATGCTCTTTGATTGTAGGTGAACTATACATCCCAGTAACTACAACTCACAACTCACATATGTCAAGGTCTATTTTCCCCCAAGAGCTCCTCAAGAGTGTCCCTGAGCAAAATCAACTATACTGCAAACGCTTACTTTGCGTAATGGGTTGAGCCGCCCCTGCGTGGATGTTTTGTCGTGCTTTCAATATGACCAACGGCCTGTATCATGACCTGAATCGTCATTTGATCTGATGTCCTATATTATATTAACTGAACTGTTTCTGATCCTGTTGATTTGCTCTGTTTCCATGATATTTCCTATGCCATTATACATTGTTATCCACCTTACTAAACCACCTTATCCTTTAACCAGCTCACATAGTGGCTTTCTTCCCCCCCCCCCCTCCAAAATTAGTCTGCTATTATTGTTGTTGCTAGCTATTATTGTTATGCTGTTTTACGCTGTTTTATGCTGTCTTAATTGTTATTACTTTGTTTTTAATTGTATTCTGCCTTGGGCTTGGGCCCCATGTAAGCCGCCCCGAGTCCCTTCGGGGAGATGGAGGCGGGGTAGAAAAATAAAGTTCTTCTTCTTCTTTACAGGAGCAGTGGTTCTCAACCTGGGGTCCCCGGATGTTTTTGGCCTTCAACTCCCAGAAATCCTAACAGCTGGTAAACTGGCTGGGATTTCTGAGAGTTGTAGGCCAAAAACATCTGGGGATCCAAGGTTGAGAACCACTGCAATAGAGGATGATCTAAACTCTGCATAGACACTGCAGACTACTATTCAGTAAGATTATGTTTATTAGTGGACATGGTTTCATAATTATAGGGAAACAGAGCACTTACACAGAACGGTGAGGAAGGCGGAGGCAGTCGGTGGTCTTCTTAGCCCATTGCTGGGAATGCAAGTGTATTTTCCTGAATCTTCCAGGGTGGTTTTCTGCACTAAGAGGCTTCCGTCTACCAAAATGCGGATCCGGGACTGGAGGTGGCTGAAAGAGAGGAAGTTCAAAGAGCTCAAAAGCCTGAAAGCAAAGCCTTATGATGCCTGCCATATGTCACATCAACCGTGCTCCGTTACACTTGTCTTTACCTGACGTGGAAGACATTAGTCTTCCCTTGGAACCAGCTGTAAGTGAGATTGGCAGGGTATGCCTCGGCTTGACAGGTCATGAAGGCATCTTGCGTAAGGTTGACTGTGACGTTCTGCGGGGGGACCACAATGATCGGCGGCCCTTGGGAAAAAAGAAACAGAACATACATAAGGAAGGCAGGGATAGTTAAAACAAGAACTCATTTGAGGCTAAAATCCAAGACTAATGAACCCTCTCCTATTTTCCTTAGAGAACCCAAACTCTCTATTTTCCCACAGGACCCAACCTCTCTCCTATTTTCCCATGGAACCCAAACTCTCTCCTATTGTCCACGGAACCTGAACTCTCTCCTATTTTCTGCGGAACCCAAACTCTCTCCTATTTTCCGTGGAACCCGAACTCTGTCCTATTTTCTGCGGAACCTGAACTCTTTCCTTTTTCCTGCGGAATCCAAACTCTCTCCTATTTTCTGCGGAACGCAAACTCTCTCCTATTTTCCGCAGAACCCGAACTTGCTCCTATTTTCTGCGGAACCTGAACTCGCTCCTATTTTCTCATGGAACCCGAACTCTCTCCCATTTTCCCGTGGAACCCGAACTCTCTACAATTTTCTGCGGAACCCAAACTCTCTCCTATTTTCTGCGGAACCCGAACTCTCTCCTATTTTCTGCGGAACCCGAACTCTCTCCTATTTTCCGCAGAACCTGAACTCGCCCCTATTTTCCGCAGAACCCGAACTCGCTCCTATTTTCTGCAGAACCCGAACCCGCTCCTATTTTCCGCAGAACCCAAACTCGCTCCTATTTTCCGCGGAACCCGAACTCACTCCTATTTTCCCGTGGAACCTGAACTCTCTCCTATTTTCCACAGAACCCGAACTTGCTCCTATTTTCTGCGGATCTGTGAACTAGCTCCTATTTTCCCACAGAACCTGAATTCTCTCCTATTTCCCCACAAAACCCAAAACATTAAAACAGAATGAAACATCACAGTATTAAAAATTCACAGTTAAAATCCATTAATCAAACACAAAATAGTTTTGAAATTGGGTTTTATGTTTGGCAAGCTGAATGCATAAATCTGTAGTGGCCTCCAACTTACTCCTAAATTTGTACTTGATGTAAGCATAAGCCAAAAATCCTGATTCGCATCCAGAAGTAGACATGAAGCATTACTCAGATTCTTTTTGGCTACTGACAGCTATATGTCTATCAGTCCTATCCAACAGTCATTAAGTGGCACAGATTCAAATTTTGTAGAAACCTACTCTCCCTTCCTTCAATTTACCTTATCATCATCATCATTATTATTATTATTATTATTATTATTATTATTATTATTACCTTGAACCAGAAGGTGGGTTGTATGGCTGATGGTGCCCTCCTCGCTGGTAGCATGGCAAGTGTATGCTCCGGCCGTGGCCCTCTCCACGCTGGTGAAGACAAGAGTCCCGTTGTTCACCTGGTAAAAATGTACACTATTTAGGGCAGAAACTAGACATGGTGGATTGGAACAACCCAAAATCATTAAAGAGAGGCTGGACTGCCATCCGTCAGGAGGGCTTCAATTGTGTCTTCCTGCCTGGCAGAATGGGGTTAGACTAGAGGGCCGGTGGGGTCTCTTCCAACTCTAGGATTCTGCCTAGAAATTGCATCACCTCCTAATATTGATCCATATCTCTTCCCTACTGATTATCTAGAAATTTTCTTAAAGGAAGCAACTACCAGAAAGTCAAGAAGATAGAGGCAAAATCCTGAGCCAGAAGACCTCTGGCCACAGATAGGTCCAGACAGATAGACATCATACCTGTACCTTGTCTCCACTTTCAATGGCCTGGTTGTCCCTCTTCCAGGTGATCACTGGCTGGGGGTTGCCTGCTGCTGAGCAAGTGAGAGTGAGTGGATTTTGGTCTTGGACTTCCACAAAAGGTGGTGGGATCTCTTGGAAAGCGGGAGGAGCTGGAAGAGAAATTATGACAAGTATTACGATGGTGGTGGTGGTGATGAATGTGCCAACTCAGCCTTATACATTCCACCTGTGATCCAAATTCTCCAAAATGCCTAACAGGAGCAAACTTGTCCTTTTTTAAAATTAATTTTTATTGAACAAAAAAAAAAACAGAGTAGTTTACAATGTATTAAAACTGGGGTTGGAATAAAAGAAAAAGAAAAATATAGAGGGGGAAAAGGAGGGGGAGGGAAAAAGAAAAAAGAAGAAAAGAAACAGAAAAAGGATGTCTGACTTCCATCTTATCCTCAGTGGTCGTATTTCGTCCTTCAGTAAATTCACATAAAATAGTCCACCCTTTGTCTTGTATGCCTTCTCTATTCAAATTATATTTTAGACTATTTGAAATAATCCTTAACCCGATCCCGATTCATTTGTTTCTTTGGTAGCCCCTGGTTTGGAGACAACCAAAGGGTCAGTTTATCCATGTTCACTATCTCCAGAACCTTATTTTGCCATTCTTCCCTTCTTGATGTTTCTTTAGATCTCCAATTCTTCGCCACTATAGCCAAATACTTAAATAGAATCTCTTTATTTTTCTCTTTATCTAGATCTAGCATTCCTAGTAAGAAGTATTCTGGCTCCTTTTGAATATTAATCTTTACAATATTTTGCATGTTTCCATGTATATCCTTCCATTTTTTTAAGCTTTTGGGCAGGTCCACCAAGTGTTGAGTAACGTTGCAAGCAGTAGCATGGGTGCCAGAAGGGGAAAAAGAGTACTCGAGAGCAGGAATCTGATGAAGAACAACAGAGGAAAAGGATATACTTATGGCACCTACAGATGAGAAGTCATTTGAGGGGTTCTCTGGGGATGAAGGGTCAATGAGTGAAGGAGAAGAAGGGACACAATGGATTGGACTAGGGGAAGAAAGAGGGTTACTCGGGAGCAGGAATCGGATGAGGAACGGCAAAGAGAGGATCCATGATATACTTATGGCCCCTACAGATGAGGATTCTTTTGAGGATTCTCAGGGGATGTTGGGTCACAGAGTGGGGAAGACAGGGATGACACCGTGGATTGGACAGGTAAAGGAAGTGCAAGCTATTTGTGCAGAGCCAACACCTAGTGATAAATTTGTGGGATTCTTTGGGAGTGAAGACTGGCAATCGGGGAATCCAACTGAGTCTTGGGGGGGGGTCTAAGTCTTGACAGGAGATGGAGAAGATGGAGGGATGGGTGTAGGACTTCACGTGAAGAATTGGGAGCAGCTGCAGGGGATAATCATGGGGCGGTGGTCAGCTCATCTTCTGATGATGATGATGTGTAGATAAAAGTGGGTTCAGGAATGAGGGATCTTTACAGAAGGCAAGGTGTTGGTGAACGTTCGTGCATTGGGTACTGTCTGGACTTGTCGCTGCCTGTTTCGTGTTTGGCATTGGTTTGGGATTTGCAGGTTACTGTTCCTGATCGTGTGTGCTTTTGACTCGGATTGGCTTCTTGTTAGTGTGGATTTCTCCCTTCCTAGATCTTGGACCGGCTTGACTATAATGCTGCTTCTGTGGACTTTGGAACTTTGCTATTTTGAATTCCTCTTGCTACGACTCTGGACTTCGGCTGACTACGCTTCTCTCCCTGCGGCTTCACTGCTTTTGTTTACCAGTTGCATGCTGTGCCTTCTTTGTGTGACGTCAGAGTACTGTGTTTGATTCGGTTCTTTTATCCGGTTAATCCGAATTATATTTCTGTTTACTTTTTGAACCAGGTCTGGTTTTACATTTGAGTTTTGGCCAGAGGCATTGAATTTGTGTCTCTGTGTCCTTTTCCTTTGCTTCAATAAACTCTGTTTTGGAACTAACTCTGAGTCTGGCCCTTTAAGGTATCTGTGATTCCTACACCAGGTGTGAAAGAAAGTTCCTATTTGTTGCTCACACTTCCAACATTTATTGGAGGCACTCTTGTAACACTTTGAGATTTTTTTGTGGTGTAATACACTATCTATATATCATTTTGAGCCAGTTTTCTCTAAAATCATATGCGTAGGTGTATTTAATTTTCTAGTTCCAGATTTTTTCCCCATTTTTCTAATGTTATTGGGTGGTCAAAATTTGCCGCCCATTTAGTCATTCCCTCTTTGATCTGTTCTGTTTCTGAGGGCCATTCCAATAATTTCTTATAGATTTTGGTAATTATTTTATTTTCTGATCTCATTATGTTATCCCAAAAAGCGACCTCTCTGTATACCTCATTCCCTTTTCATAATCTTTGCATCCCATCTGACAATGATTTTTAAAAGGGTCAGGGTCAGGGATTTTAAAAGGGTCAGGGAATGTAAACGAAATCCATTTGCCCATACAGTTGATGGTGAGGTGGATCCAGGTGCCATTCTGGAACTCGTCGTCGCTGTTGGGACGGTCCAGAAAGAGCACGCGGCACTCGTACCAGCCCTGGTCCTCCGCCCGCAGCCCCTCGATCCGAAGGGAGGCGCCTTCTTGGATCCGCACACGACCTGCAACGCAAGCAAGACCCACTGACTTCTCTATATTCATTCCCAAAGCAAAGACACATAACTCTACTGCATCAAAAGCAACAGACTCCTGTGATACATTACAGACCACGTTTATTGTGGAACTCACGTACATATCCGGCGTTGGAACCACTGCCCCACTGCTTTCATCCCTTCATTCTCATTCCCCCCTCCTATCTTCTCTTCTTCACTGGTCCGTCCTTCCTTCCTTCCTTCCTTCCTTCCTTCCTTCCTTCCTTCCTTCCTTCCTTCCTTCCTTCTCTGCTGTTTCTTTTTCCTTATTTCCTTTTTACCTTTCTTCCTTCCTTCCCTCCCACCCTCCCTCTCTCCTTCCTTCCTTATACCTCTCCTCTCTCTTTTTCCTCATCTCCTTCCTTCCTTATTTTTCTCCTTCCTAAGCTATTTTCCCAATGGAGGGATTCACACTGTGACTATCATTAATTTATTTGTTTATTTATTTCGAACATTTTTACCCTGTCCTTCTCAACCCCTGGGGGGACTCAGGGTGGCTTCCAATTGACAACAATTCGATGCCGCATCATAAAAAACAAAACAGCAATTATAACAGTTAAAAAACATAAACATTAAGACATAAAAATTAAAACAGTATACTTACAATCCATTGAGCTATTACCAGTCTGGTGGTTATTTATCTAGCCATATACTATTGAGTACTCCGCTTAACTTATCCAAATCCACTTCCAAGCCATAATCAAACATTATCAATTGTCCTTTAACCTAATTGCCCAAAGGGCTGGTGCCACATCCACGTTTTAACCTTCTTTCTAAAGGTAAGGAGGGATGATGATGATCTAATTTCCCTAGGAAGTGAATTCCACAGGCGGGGGGCTACCATTGAGAAGGCCCTGTCCCTCGTCCCCGCCCAACGTGTTTGAGACAGAGGCAGGGCCGAGAGCAGGGCCTCCCCAGAAGATCTTAAACTCCGAGGTGGGACGTARAAGGAGATACATTTCGACAGGTACGCTGGACTGGAGCCGTATATCMTTTCCACAGGGCTTTGTTTTGGGCATCCTCAGGTCTCAGATTGGCAACACTTGATGTTGTCCAGATRTTCTCATGCACCTTTTTCCTTTTTTCCTTTTTTCCTTACTTTCTTATTACTCTGCTATCTCTTTTCGCYTTATTTCCTGCCTTACATTTATTTATTTATTTATTTATTTATTTATTTATTATTCGAACTTATATGCCGCCACTCCCCTGGGGCTCGGAGCGGCTTACAAGAACAGGCTAAAATCTAACACAATTTAAAAACAATTTAAAACAATTTAAAAACAATTTAAAACAATTTAAAAACAGCAATATCAAAAATCAAGGGCCTGTCGAAACAGGTGTGTCTTACATGCCCCGTGGAAAGCTGATTAAGTCCCGCAARGCACGGATTTCAGGTGGCAGAATATTCCAGAGTGATGGTGCCACTGCTGTAAAGGCTCTGCRTCTAGTTGCTGTTAGACGCAAGATCTTGACACTGGGAATTTCCAATAGATCTTGGTCCTCAGAACGGGGGGATCTCTGAGGTTGGTAGGTACATCGGCCTCAGACCATGCAAGGCCTTAAAGGTGAGTACCATCACTACTTCCTTTTCCTCTCCTAACTTTTTCCTTATCTTTTTCCTTCCTTCCTTCTTATTCTCCCATCTCTTTTCCTTTACCCCTTTCTTCCTTCTTCCCCCCTCACTGCCTTCCTTCTCCTTTCCTTTCTTTCCCTTCTTTTTCTCTTTTTCTCTTTCYTCCTTTCTCTTCATACAAAAGTGGCCACTGAGGGTCACTTCACTAGCCGCAACCTCAGTGGTACAAACAAATCGACAGACAAGACCTTTGACTTTTAGATCAATATGCTAAGCTTTCCTGACATAGAATATCTATGATCATCAAATAATAAGATCATCAACAACAACAACAACAGACGTCATCAACAACAGACCACCTGCTGCAATGCAACCTGAGCACATGCACAATGGAGGACCTTCTTGCGGCAACACCAGAGGCACTCCAAGTGGCCAGATACTGGTCAAAGGACATTTAATCAACTACCAAACTCACACATTTTGTGTTCTGTTTGTTTGTTTGTTAAAAAATGCAACACAACTGTTTGGTCTGCTCCTGACACAATAAATAAACAAGAACAACAACAGGATATGCATGAAGTATAACCAGAATTTGAGGTACAAATAAAATAAATATCTTGGAAGGGGATGCGTTTTTCAGGGTCCACAGATGAGGTTTCCTGTTCAGATTGCCCAGTGGCCCATTTTGCTGACCATAGAAGATGAGGAAGAGGAGGAGGAGGAGGAGGATCAAAACCTTAAGGAAGCAGAGAGTGCTCCCAGCCTAATCCTGCCCCGGAGCTATTATGAGACCCGTAATCGGCTCAAGGACCTTGCCAGCAGTTGGCCCAGAACCAGCCAACGCGGACAGTGTGCCTCTTCCATGGTGGAGCCCGAGAGTCCCCAACAGGTCAGCCAACCTCACCTCCTCTGCACTCAATGGATGAACTCTCAACTTGGAAAACAAATTGTTCCAAAGAAGGGACAGCAACCCACACCGCCCATGTAGACCGGAATCACAACTCCACCACCCCAAATCTATTCATCCCAAACAGCGTTGCAAGTTATGTAGATCCCACGGATGGAACATACGGTGAATCTACACTGGAGAATTAATGCAGTTTGACACCACTTTCACTGCCATGGCTCAATCTTATGGAATCCTGGGAGTTGCAATTCGACAGAGCCTTCACCTTCTCTGGCCCAACATGCTGGTGGTGTTTCACCCAACTACAAATCGCACATTTCTGTAGCTGAAGTGGAGCCAAACTGCATCAAGTCTACAGCGTAGATGTGGCCAAATATCTTCTCAGTTTTGATATCTATAGAACGAGCGTTGGTTTCAATAAAAGAGATGTGATACCTTTTCGAAACCACTTTGCCATTTGGGAAACTCAACGTTCGGGAAAGTAAACAAAAGGGAGAGAGGATGGAGTCCTATCATTTTGAGCTCCAAAATCCCACCCCTCTTTCCCTGACCCATTGGTTTCAATAGAAGAGATGTGATACTTTCTCGAAACAATTCCATTTGGGAAACTCAAACTTCGGGAAAGTAAACAAAAGGGAGAGAGGATGGAATCCTATTGTTTTGAGCTCCAAAATCTCACCCCTCTCTCCCTGACCCATTGGTTTCAATCGAAGGGATGTGATACTTTCTCGAAACAAGTCCATTTGGGAAACTCAAACTTCAGGAATGTAAACAAAAGAGAGATAGGATGAAGACCCCTCATTTTGAGCTCCAAAATCCCACCCCTCTCTCCCTGACCCCGAGGAAACGGCTCCATTGTCCCAAATAGATTAAATCCAGCTGACAGATTTTAATTAAAGGGAGGGAACCCCCGTTGCTCCCTCCTTTTCGCCCTTCTGTCTGGCGTCCCTCGCCTGCCCCCCTTTCCTTGACTAGAGCAGGGTCTCCGGTAGAAACACAATCCCATTAAACATGACCCTAGCAACAACCGCGACTTGGCAACCCTGTTTTGAAAGACACACAAAAGGCGCACAAAAGACAAAGGCAGGCAGTCCATTCTGATGTCAGACAGGAGAAACAGGGTAGGAAATGGGGCTGGAGGAGGAAAGGGGGAGGCCAGGAAGTCTCTTGCAACATAAAGAAGATTGGGAAAGACAAAAGAAGGCCTCGTCTTCTCACTCTTGACATGCATTTTCGGTTAGTTTTGACCCAGATCTATTACCTGAAAAGGCCCTTTTGGATCCTGATTCTGTCCTGTAGGGTATTAGTGTCATTTGCAAATGTATGGCGATGTGTTTTAACTACAGTAGAGTCTCACTTATCCAGCCTTCGCTCATCCAATGTTCTGTATTATCCAACGCAGTCTGCCTCCTGCCCGGATCCACAATTTCAATACCCTTAGAATCATAGAATCATAGAGTTGGAAGAGACCACATGGGTTTGCAGACCACTTCCTTAACAATCTTTTCCAGAATTTTGCCTGGTATCAACGTGAGACTGACCGGACAGTAATAGTTTGGGTCATCCTTTTTTCCCTTCTTGAAGATTGGGACCACACTGGCCCTCCTCCAATCTGCTGGAACTTCTCCTGTTCTCCAAGAACTCTCAAAGATGATTGCCAACGGTTCCAAAATGACTTCCGCTAGTTCCTTCAATACTCTTGAGTGTAGTTGATCTGGCCCTGGGGACTTGAACTCGTTTAGAGCGGCCAGGTATTCCTGGACGACTTGTTTCCCAATTTGGGGTTGGATGTGCTCTAATCCCTCATCCACTCCATCTTGCTGAGGTTGAAGATGACTTTCTTTTTGTGAGAAGACCGAGGCAAAGAAGGCATTATGTAGTTCTGCCTTTTCCCTATCCCCAGTCAGCATTGCCCCATCTTCTTGTCAAAGAGGCCCTATCACCTCCTTGTTCTTCCTTTTTCTACTGACATAAGAAAAAAGCCCTTTTTATTGTTTTTAATGTCCCTGGCAAGCCTGAGCTCATTTTGTGCTTTAGCCTTGTAGACCTTTTCCCTACAGGTGTTGGCTATTTGTTTGAATTCTTCTTTGGTGATTTCTCCCTTTTTCCACTTCTTGTGCATGTCTCTTTTGTGTCTTAGCACAGTTAGAAGTTCTTTGGACATCCATTCTGGCTTCTTTGCACTTGTCCTATTTTTCCTCTTTGTTGGCACTGTTTGCAATTGCGCCTTGAGTATTTCACTCCTGAGAAACTCCCATCCATCCGTAACTCCCTTGTCTGTTTTGGTGCTAAATTAGTAAATACAGCCATTACTACATAACATTTTCACTTATCAAACGTTCTGCCAGCCTGTTTGTGAGACTTTACTGTATTGAGTAATGAGAGGATGAGGATGATTATAGAAATTTGATGTTCAGTTCTCTCCTCACACATCCAGTGGAAGCTCCTTCCTTGCAAGATTTAAAACAGAGGCTAGATGGCCATCTGTCAGGAGGGTTTTGATTCTGTTTTTCCTGCATGAAAGCAGAAGGGAGTTGGACTAGATGGCCTTTGGGGATCCTGTCCAACTCTACGATCCTATAGTCCACCATTGAAGTCATTGATGAAAAGTTTAGGTAGCACTGAGACCAAGACAGCACCCCACAAGTCACTTCTATCTAGGACGAACAAGTGCAATTGACTATTATTAATTATTAATAATTACTATTTCTTATTAATAATTACTATTGATTATTTTAATTATATTATTATTATTATTATTATTACTACTACTACTACTACTAGCTTGGGTACCCGGCATTGCCTGGTTTATTTGAAAAAGTCATTGTTCTAATATGCAAAATGCATAAGGTTGTAGGTGAACTACAACTCCCATCATACCAGGTTAATCCCAAAAAATGCCATCAGTACTTAAAGTTTGTTAAGTTGGGCAAGCTTGCTTGGATGCATCATCGGTGGGGTTCAATGTGCTCTCTGGCTATAGGGTAAACTATAACTCCCACTGTGGTGAGTCAGTTCCCTCAAGTCCTTGAGCAGGTTGAGTGAGTCAGGGGGTTCTGTGTGCCAAGTTTGGTCCAGGTCCATCATCAGTGGAGGTCACAGTTTCGCTGGTTGTGGGTGAACTACAACTCCCAGAAAGGCAGTTCCCCCCGCCCCAAACCTCTCCAGTAATCAAATTTTGGCATATTAAGTATGTGTGCCAAGTTTGGCCCAGATCTATCAGTGTTTGGCTTCATAGTGCTCTCTAGTTATAGGTGAACTACAACTCCCCCAAATCAAGGTGATTTTTCCCCAAAGACCTCCAGTATTATTTTCTTGTCATGGGGGCTCCATGTGCCAAGTTTGGTCCAATCCATCTTTTGTGGAGTTCTGAGTGCTCATTGATTGCAGGTGAACTATACATCCCAGGACCTACAATTCCAAAATGTCCAGGCCAATTCCCCTACAAGCCTACCAGTATTCAAATTAGGGCATATCATGTATGCATGCCAAGTTTGGTCCAGATCCATCATTGTTTGGGTTCACAGTGCGCTCTGGATGTAGGTGAACTACAACTCTTATAACTCAAAGACCCAGTATTTTTTCGCTGGTCATGGTGGTTCGGTGTGCCAAGTGAGTTCCAGATCCATAGGAAAATGGGGTTTATATATCTGTGTAAAGAATAGGGTGGGAGAAAGAACTCTTGTCTGCGAGAGATAGGTGTGAATGTTTTCTTTCTCCACCCTGGACATTCCACAGATATATAAACTCCACTTGCCTCGTTTCCAACAAACCTCACAGCCTCTGAGGATTCCTGCCACAGATTCAGGTGAAACGTCAGGAGAGAATGCTTCTAGAATATGGCCACATAGCCCGGAAAACACACAGCAACCCAGTGATTCTGGCCATGAAAACCTTTCACAACACATTAAATAAAGAATGTCTGTTAAATCATCTACTCTATAATGTTTCCCATCTATGTCCATATATAAATATGGACTTCGCTCCCCATCATGTCATCATACACATGTTTCTATGTGCAGACGTAAATATGGACTTGGCTCCCAATTGCCTTAAGTCCAATAAAAAGTCAGGTGAAGGAAAGCAGTCTCCTTTATTGGCTTGTTCGACTGGTTTTAAAGGATCATACAATGAAATGCTCACTTGGAATCACACTGCTTTGTCTCAAACAGAAAAGAACACAAAAACAATCAACTTCGGAGCAGGAAAAACGAAACGCAAAGATACAGAATGGGGGACAATGCCTGGCTTGAGAGCAGTACGTGTGAAAAAGATCTTGGAGTCCTCGTGGACAACAAGTTAAACATGAGCCAACAATGTGATGTGGCAGCAAAAAAAGCCAATGGGATTTTGGCCTGCATCAATAGGAGCATAGTGTCTAGATCTAGGGAAGTAATGCTACCCCTCTATTCTGCTTTGGTTAGACCACACCTGGAATATTGTTTCCAATTCTGGGCACCACAATTCAAGAGAGATATTGACAAGCTGGAATGTGTCCAGAGGAGGGCGACTAAAAGGATCAAGGGTCTGGAGAACAAGCCCTATGAGGAGCGGCTTAAGGAGCTGGGCATGTTTAGCCTGAAGAAGAGAAGGTAGAGAGGAGATATGATAGCCATGTATAAATATGTGAGAGGAAGCCACAGGGAGGAGGGAGCAAGCTTGTTTTCTGCTTCCCTGGAGACTAGGACACGGAACAATGGCTTCAAACTACAAGAGAGGAGATTCCATCTGAACATGAGGAAGAACTTCCTGACTGTGAGAGCCCGTTCAGCAGTGGAACTCTCTGCCCCGGAGTGTGGTGGAGGCTCCTTCTTTGGAAGCTTTTAAACAGAGGCTGGATGGCCATCTGTCAGGGGTGATTTGAATGCAATATTCCTGCTTCTTGGCAGGGGGTTGGACTGGATGGCCCATGAGGTCTCTTCCAACTCTTTGATTCTATGATTCTATGATTTTTTTCTGATCCAAAAGAACCTTTACTGTCCTAGGAATCAGTTAATGTTCTGAATCCTAGGGGAGAAAATTAAGAAGCAATATAAATGAAAACTATGTGGGTTAAAGCGCTGAGCTGCTGAACTTGCTGACCAAAAGGTCAGCGGTTCAAATCCGGGGAGTGGCGTGAGCTGTCAAGCCCCAGCTTCTGCCAACCTAGCAGTTTGAAAACATGCAAATATGAGTAGATCAATAGGTACCACTCCGGCAGGAAGGTAAAGGTGCCCCATGCAGTCATGGCGGCCACATGACCTTGGAAGTGTCTATGGACAATGCCGGCTCTTCGGCTTAGATATGGACAAGAGAACCAACCCCCAGAGTCAGACACGAGTAGATCAATAGGTACCACTCCGGCGGGAAGGTAAAGGCGCTCCATGCAGTCATGGCGGCCACATGACCTTGGAAGTGTCTACGGACAATGCCGGCTCTTCGGCTTAGACATGGACAAGAGAACCAACCCCCAGAGTCAGACATGACTGGGCTTAACATCATGGGAAAACTTTAACCTTTTAAATAAATACTAGCCATCTCCTGCCACGCGTTGCTGTGGCCCAGTCTGTATATATGTGTTTTGTGTGTGTATATATATTTGTGTATCTGTGTATATATGTGTATTTGCATATATATGGGTGTATATATGTGTGTTTGCGTGTGTGGTGTATATATGTGTGTGTGTATATGTATATATATGGGTGTATATATATGTGTGTTTGCATATATACAATAATAACGCAATTACATAAAACAAATGACAACAAATGTTGTCATTTGTTGTCATTTGTTTTATGTAATTGCGTTATTATTGTTTATTATTGCGTTTTTGGTTTTATTTTATGTAATTGTTGTTTTGGGCTTGGCCTCATGTAAGCCGCACCGAGTCCCCATCGGGGAGATGGTGGCGGGGTACAAATAAAGTTTAATATATTATTATTATTATATATATGAGTGCATATGTGTGTGTGTTTATATGTGTATATGTATATTGTGTATATGTGTGTGCTTGTCTCTATACATATTTGTGTTTATATATCTGTGTATGTATGTGTGCCTGTGTATACTTTCTGTGTGCATGTGTATATGTATATATGTGTGTGTATGTAGATGTATGTAGATGTATGTGTGTGCTTGGGTGTGTATATATATCTATATATTAGGCTTGGGCAATCCATGGTTCTAAATGGTTCTAAAGTACTTACAAAACTAAAGTTCTGGTGGTGAAAATTTCAGAACTCTAACAAAACTTTCAAAATTTAATTATTATTTCATTATTGGTGATTTTAATGACAGAACCAATTAGGAACTGCCATTTATTATGAAATTTTGAGAGTTTTGTTAGAGTTCTGAAATTTTCACCACCAGAACTTTAGTTTTGTAAGTACTTTAGAACCATTTAGAACCATGGATTGCCCAAGCCTAAATTATTTACATCCTTAAATGCTCTGTGCATAATGAGTACCTTAAAAACAAAAGAACCAATGAACGAAATCACACCAAATTTGGCAACAAAACTCTCACAACACAAGGAGTGACCATCACTCAAAAATTATGACTTTGTCATTTGGGAGTTGTAGTTGCTGGGATTTATAGTTCACCTACAATCAAAGAGCATTCTGAACTCCATCAACGATGGAATTGAACCAAACTTGGCACACAGAACTCCCATGACCAACAGAAAATACTGGAAGGGTTTGGTGGGCATTGACCTTGAGTTTGGGAGTTGTAGTTCACCTACATCCAGAGAGCACTGTGGACTCAAACAATGATGGATCTGGACCAAATTTGGCACAAGCACTCAATACACCCAAATATGAACACAGATGGAGTTTGGGGGAAATAGACCTTGACATTTGGGAGTTGTAGTTACTGGGATTCACGTTCAGCAAAGGACAAGAGGGATCCTCTCACCTCTGCAGGAGTCTACCGTGTACCATGCAGCTGTGGACAAGTCTACAGAGGGACCAGCAAACGCAGCGCCCAAACACGCATCAAGGAACATGAAAGGCACTGCAGACTACTTCAACCAGAGCAGTCAGCCATAGCAGAGCACCTGATGAACCAGCCTGGACACAGCATATTATTTGAGAACACAGAAATGCTGGACCACACCAACAACCACCATGTCAGACTACACAGAGAAGCCATTGAAATCCACAAGCATGTGGACAATTTCAACAGAAAGGAGGAGACCATGAAAATGAACAAAATCTGGCTACCAGTATTAAAAAACTCAAAAATTACAACAGCAAAACAACAGAGGGGAAACAAACAGGCACATAAAATCACTCTCAACAAGAGATTCCCCCCAGGCCCTTCCAAGCCATTGAATGCTAATCAAGGTGATCAGCTGAAACATTCACAGCTAGCCCCAGCAGACAAAAGTCCTTTGTCTCACCCTGGTCATTCCACAGATATATAAACCCATTTTTCCTACTTCCAACAGACCTCACTACCTCTGAGGATGCTTGCCATAGATGCAGGCGAAACGTCAGGAGAAAAATTGCCTCCAGAACATGGCCATATAGCCTGGAAAAACCTACAACAACCCAGTGATTCTGGCCATGAAAGCCTTCGACAATAAATAGAAATGTGGTTAAATATGTATGTATGTATGTATGGTGATATGTTTTAACTGTGTTGAGTGAGGAGAGGGGATAACAACAACAACAACAATGGAATTGTGTTTTAATATATACTGTGTTGGGTGAAGAGAGGGGTTTAATAATAATAATAATAATAATAATAATAATAATAATAATAATAATAATAATAGAAATGTGGTTAAATATATACAGACGTATGTATGTATGTATGGTGATATGTTTTAACTGTGTTGAATGAGGAGAGGGGATAACAACAACAACAACATAATAATAATAATAATAATAATAATAACAACAATAATAATAATATGTTTTAATGTATACATTCTTTTGTATGTATGTATGGTGATGTGTTTTAACTATGTTGAGTAAGGAGAGATGGATAACAACAACAACAGCAACAATGGAATTGTGTTTTAATATATACTGTGTTGGGTGAGGAGAGGGGGCTAATAATAATAATAATAATAATAATAATAATAATAATAACAATAATAATAGAAATGTGGTTAAATATATATGTATGTATGTATGTATGTATGTGTGGTGATATGTTTTAACTGTGTTGAGTGAGGAGAGGGGATAACAACAACAACAACAACAACAACATAATAATAATCATGTGTTTTAATGTATACATTCTTTTGTATGTATGTATGGTGATGTGTTTTAACTGTGTTGAGAGAGAATTACTATTGTTATTATCATAATATTGTCATATTGATAATATTTTCCAAATATATTGGGGGAGGGGGGCTTAAAAGTAACAAATAACGACGTGTTCACATGTTATTCCAAAAATTAAAAATGACTTTTTATAAAAGGAAATAACCCCTTCCGTCAGCTATAAATCCCCCTGTCCAGATCGCCCCAAGTTCTCCTGTTACAGAAGAGGGCAAAGCTGGGGTGGACGGACAGGGCTGATCCCGTTCAGCCCATGACCTAATTCCAACAACCGTCCTCTGAAAGTAATCAGTTCCGTCGTTTGCAAGAGGGATTTGTCCCTTTTCCAGCAATCTATTCAATGGGAAAGAAGAGGAGGAAGTGGATAGAGAGGGAGAAAGGGACAGGAAAGCGAACATGGATGGCCCCTTTGGGTCTAGGTTTCCTCCTAAGAGGATTTTCCCCGACAAGGAAAAATCACCTTCGCTCTCTGTATCTATATACATAAAAGTCAAAGCATGTCTGGGGCGTGTCAAGAAAGGGAAGGGAGAAAGAAAGGAAAGAGCTTCAAAAAGAGACATCTTGCTATGGGGCCGGAGAAGGGAGAAAAGAAAGAAAAAGAAGGGAAGGAAGAGAAAGGAAAAAGGGGAGAAAGTATGAAAGAAGGGAAAGAGAAAAAAGGGATGAGAGCAAAGAGGGACCTAAAACTCTACTTAAATTCTGTTTTAATATCTACATATTTGTGTATTTTGAGTTGTATGCTAATGTTTTCATGTCAAGTTGCTTTGGGTCTCCTTCGGGAGAGAAGTGGGGTTTTAATTAATTATTATTATTAATTGAATAATTATTTTAATTAATAATTATTTTAAATTATTATAATTATTATTTTAATTAATTATTAATTATTTTAATTAATTATTAATTATTTTAATTAATTATTAATAATATTTATATTAAGTAATAATGATAAATGTAATGATACAGCCTCTTTGGGCTCTTTTCTCAGGCCCTCCTCTCCCTCACCTATCCCTCCTTCTCTCCCTGTTGTCTTTCCTTCCATCTCTTTCCTTCCTCCTTCCCTCCCTCTTTCTCCTTCCATCCTTCCCTTCCTCCCTTTCATTCTTCCATCTCTATCCTCCCTCCCCTTCTCTCTCCCTCCTCTTTACCTGCCTCCCTTCCATCCTTCCCTACCACCCTTTCGTCCCTTCGTTCACATAAATTTCTTTAATTCAATCTCTTCATTCATAAATGTTAACTTGTCTTTTTCATCCCTTCTTCCTCTTTCCCCTTCCATCTTCCCTTTCCACCTCTCATCCTTCCTTCTCTTTTGTCTTTCCTTCCTTCTCCCTTTCCTTTATCCTTTCTTCCCTTCATCTTTCCCTTTCTTTTTTCCTTCCTTCTTTCCTCCTCCCTTTCTTTCCTCCTTCCCCCTTTCCTCCCTCCTTCCCTCTCTCCCTCTTTCTCCTTCCATCCTTCCCTTCCCTCTTTCATCCTTCCTTCCTTTTCCCTTTCCTTTCCTCTTCCCTTCCTTCCCTTTCTTTCTTCCTTCCTCTTTCTTTCATCCTTCCCTTTCCTCCTCCCCTTCCCTCCTCCCTCCTCCTCTCTCTTCTTTCATCCTTCCTTCCTTTCCTTTTTTTCTTCCTTCCTTCTCCCTTCTTTTCCTTTTCCTTTCCTTCCCTTCCTTCCTCTTCTCTTCTCCCTTCCCTTCTCTTTTCCCTTCCTTCCCTTCTTCCTTCTCCCTTTCTTCCTCCTTCCCTTTCCTCCCTCCTTCCCTCTCTCCCTCTTTCCCCTTCCATCCTTCCCTTCCACTCTTTCATCCTTCCTTCCTTCCTTCCCTTTTGTCTTTCCTTCCTTCTCCCTTTCTTTTATCCTTTCTTTCCTTCACCCTTCCCTTTCTTCCTTCCTTCCTTCCTTCTCCCTTTTTCCTCCTCTCCCCTTTCCTCCTCCTTCCTTCTCCCTCTTTCTCCTTCTCTTCCCTTTCCTCTTCTCCTTCCTTCCCTTTTTTTCCTTCCTTCTCCCTTTCCTTTATCCTTTCTTCCCTTCTCCTTCCCTTCCTTCCTTCTCCCTTTCTTCCTCCTTCCCCCTTTCCTCCTTCCTCCCTCTCTCCCTCTTTCTCCTTCCACCCTTTCTTTCCTCTCTTTTCTTCCTCCTTTCCTTCCTTCCTCTTCCTTCCATCTCCAGCCAGCCAGTCCTCCTAGCAGGGTGTGCTAGCATGTAGTCCATGCCTGCTCTAGACACGATCCTCCTACCGATGCAGCCTAGAATCACACTGGCCTTTTGAGCCGCCACACCACATGCTCATGCTCAGCTTGTGTTCTACTAAGATGGCATTTTGCATCGACCTGCTAAGCCCACAGAGGAGTCCTCGTGTCACTCTTCCGCAGGACAAGACATCTCTTCCTTCTCTCCTCCGAATTAAAGCGCCCAAGAGCCTCCTGCTGCCCACACGGCGACTCCGGCTCAGGTCGACATGCTTCCCGGGAGAATCTCTCTGTGGCCCATTTTAAAGACTTGAGGAGAACATCCCCCTCCTACGCCGCAGCTGCTGCGCCTGCAGTCCCATGGCCAAATCCCCAAAGCAGCCGATAAATAGCTGGTCAGAAAATCCCCTCCGAGACAACAACCTTGAAATGACTCACTGGGACTGAAGCTGAGCACAACAGTACGCAAGTGGCAGCATGCTTGTTATGCACACTGTCCAAACCCTGGACACCATCGAGCCTTTGGGACGTCCATGTTACAGCCAGCGTGTTCTGCTAAATCAGTGGTTCTCAACCTTCCTAATGCCACGACCCCTTAATACAGTTCCTCATGTTGTGGTGACCTCCAACCATAACATTATTTTCGTTGGTACTTCATCACTGTCATTTTGCTGAATCACAAGGCAAACATTTGATATGCAAGATGTACTTTCATTCACTGGACCAAATTTGGCACAAAAACCCGATAACACCCAAATTTGAATACTGGTGGTGTTGTAGTAGAGCCTGTGAGTAACGTTACAAACAGTAGTATGGGTGCCAGATGGGGGAAAGGAGTTACTTGGGAGCAGGAATCTGATGATGAGCAGCAGTGAAAGAGGATCCGGGACATATTTACAGCACCTACAGATGAGGAGTCATTTGAAGCATTCTTTGGGGATGATGGGTCAATGAGTGAAGGAGAAGAAGGAGACACAATGGATTGGACTAAGATAAGAGAAGTGCAAGCTATTTGTGAGGAGTCAACAACTAGTGATGCCTTTATGGGGTTCTCTGGGGGTGAAGACTGGCAATCAGGGGATTCAACTGAGTCTTGGGCGGACCTAAGTCTTGACAGGAGATGGAAGAATTGGAGGGAAGGACAAGGGAATTCACGTGAAGAGCTGGGAGCAGCTGGGGCGGTGGTCAGTTCATCTTCTGATGATGATTTGTAAATAGAAGTGGGTTCAGGGGTGATGGGTCCTTGCAGAAGGCAAGGTGTTGATGAGCGTTTGCGTGTTGGGTGCTGTGTATTGGAAAAGATTATTGTAGACTTGTTGCTGCCTGTTTCGTGTTTGGCATTGGTTTAGGATCTGCAGTTTGGACCTCCTGATCGTTTGCGTGTAATTGACCCGGATTGGCTTCTCGTGAATGTGGACTTCTCCCTTCCTGGACCTGGACCAGTTTGGCTAAAGACGCTGCTTCTGCGGACAGTTTCGGATTCCTCCCGCTTCAACCCTGGACTTCGGCTGACGACGCTTCTCTTCCTGCGGCCCTTCCTTTTTGTTAACCATTTGTGTACTGTGCCTTTTTGTTTTGCCTCAGAGGGCTTTGTTTGATTTGTTTCTTTTGCATCCAGTTAATCTGGATTATATTTCTGTTAACCTTTTTGGACCAGGTCTGGTTTGTTTCTTGAGTTTTGACCAGTGGCACTGCATTTAAGTACCTCTGCGTCCTTTTTCTTTTGTTTTAATAAACTCTGTTTTGAAGCCACTTTTGAATCTGGCCCTTTAAGGTGTCTGTGATTTCAACAGGTGGGATGGGGGGAATTGATATTATCATTTGGGAGTTGTAGTTGTAGTTGCTGGGATTTATGGTTCGCCCACAATCAAAGAGCATTCTGAACTCCACCCATGATGAAATTGAACCAAACTTGGCACACAGAACCCCCGTGACCAACAGGAAATACTATGTTTTCTGATGTTCTTTGGTGACCCCTCTGACAGCCCCTCACAACACCCCCCCCCCCGGGGTCCCAACGTCAAGGTTGAGAAGCATTGTGCTAAATAGTCCCAAAGTACATCTTCCATGAGTCCATAGCATTGAGCCATGCATGGCAGTGTCAAAACTGCATCAGTTCTACAGGCATGTGCAAACTTTGGCAATCCAGGTGTCTTGGACTTCAACTCCCACAATTCCTAACAGTTTGCCCATGTCTGGTATAGATGCACCTTGCTTTATATTAATAAAAGGTAAAGGTTGTCCCCGGAAATTAAGTCCAGTCATTTTCTGACTCTGGGGTGTGGTGCTCATCTCCATTTCAACCCAAAGAGCCGGCGTTGTCCATAGACACCTCCAAGGTCATGTGGCCGGCATGACTGCATGGAGCATTACCTTCCCGCCGGAGTGGTACCTATTCATCTCCTCACATTTTCATGTTTTCGAACTGCTAGGTTGGCAGAAGCTAGAGCTGACAGCGGAAGCTCACGCCGCTCCCCGGAATCAAACCTGTGACCATTCGGTCAACAAGCTCAGCAGCTCAGCTCTTTAACCTACTGTGCCACCGGGGGCTCCATATTAATATAATGTATTAATTGTAATATTAATAATATTATATTAATGTCAATATTAATAATTATAATATTAATATATGATTCATACTAATAATATTGTATTAATATTATTGATTATTTATTTATTTATTTATTATTTACAGTATTTGTATACCGCTTTACTCACCCCGAGGGGGTCTCAAAGCGTTTTACACATTGTTGTTGTTCATTCGTTCAGTCGTCTCCGACTCTTCGTGACCTCATGGACCAGCGCACGCCAGAGCTCCCTGTCGGCCGTCACCACCCCCAGCTCCTTCAAGGTCAGTCCAGTCACTTCACGGATGCCATCCATCCATCTTGCCCTTGGTCGGCCCCTCTTCCTTTTGCCTTCCACTTTCCCCAGCATAATTGTCTTCTCTAGGCTTTGCTGTCTCCTCATGATGTGGCCAAAGTACTTCAACTTTGTCTCTAGTATCCTTCCCTCCAATGAGCAGTTGGGCTTTATTTCCTGGAGGATGGACTGGTTGGATCTTCTCACAGTCCAAGGCACTCTCAGAACTTTCCTCCAACACCACAGTTCAAAAGCATCAATCTTCCTTCGCTCAGCCTTCCCTAAGGTCCAGCTCTCACATCCGTAGGTGACTACAGGGAATACCATGGCTTTGACTAGGCGGATCTTTGTTGCCAGTCTGATGTCTCTACTCTTCACTATTTTATCGAGACTGGACATTGCTCTCCTCCCAAGAAGGAAGCGTCTTCTGATTTCCTGGCCACAGTCTGCATCTGCAGTCATCTTTGCGCCTAGAAATACAAAGTCTGTCACGGCCTCCACATTTTCTCCCTCTATTTCCCAGTTGTCAGTCATTCTTGTTGCCATAATCTTGGTTTTTTTGACGTTTAGCTGCAACCCAGCTTTTGCGCTTTCTTCTTTCACCTTGATTAGAAGGCTCCTCAGCTCCTCCTCGCTTTCGGCCATCACAGTGGTGTCATCTGCATATCTGAGGTTGTTAATGTTTCTTCCAGCAATTTTTACCCCAGCTTTGCATTCATCAAGCCCCGCACATCGCATGATGTGTTCTGCATACAAGTTGAAAAGGTTGGGTGAGAGTATGCAGCCTTGCCGTACGCCTTTCCCAATCTTGAACCAGTCTGTTGTTCCGTGGTCAGTTCTGACTGTTGCTACTTGGTCCTTGTACAGATTCCTCAGGAGAGAGGGAAGGTGGCTTGGGATGCCCATCCCACCAAGAACTTGCCACAATTTATTATGATCCACACAGTCAAAGGCTTTAGAAGAGTCAATGAAGCAGAAGTAGATGTTTTTCTGAAACTCCCTGCCTTTCTCCATTATCCAGCGGATATTGGCAATCTGGTCTCTCGTTCCTCTGCCTTTTCTAAACCCAGCTTGAACGTCTGGCCGCTCTCGCTCCATGTCTTGCTGGAGCCTTCCTTGCAGGATCTTGAGCATTACCTTACTGGCATGAGAAATAAGGGCCACTGTACGGAAGTTTGAGCAGTCTTTCGCATTTCCCTTTTTTGGTATGGGGATATAAGGTGATTTTTTCCAGTCTGATGGCCATTCTTGTGTTTTCCATATTTGCTGGTATATGGCATGCATCACCTTGACAGTATCATCTTTCAAGATTTTAAACAGTTAAGCTGGGATCCCATCATCTCCTGCTGCCTTGTTGTTAGCAATACTTCCTAAGGCCCATTCAAACTCACTCCTCAGGATGTCTGGTTCTAATTCACTCACCATGCTATCAAACTACCTTTGATATTATCCTTTTTATACAGATCTTCTGTATAGGCTCGCCACCTTCTCTTGACCTCTTCAGCTTCTGTTAGGTCCCTGCCATCTTTGTTTCTTATCATACCAATTTTTGCCTGAAATTTACCTCCAATGTTTCTAATTTTCTGGAAGAGGTCTCGTGTTCTTCCTACTCTGTTGTCTTCTTCCACTTCCATGCATTGCTTGTTTAAAAATAGTTCCTTGTCTCTTCTGGCTAACCTCTGGAATTGTGCATTTAAATGTTTTACACATAAGTAGTGGCAAAAAATCAATGCCAGTACAAACAATTACAATTAAACACTACAATTAGACATAAATCAAATTAAAATACATCCATGAGCAATAAAACAATCATTAAAACAATAATATGATCTTATTACAGCCTGTGTTGGATGGGGCCGCACTCCCCCTGAAGACGCAGGTTCGCAGCTTGGGTGTGACCCTGGACTCATCGCTGAGCCTGGAACCCCAGGTTTCGGCGGTGACCAGGGGAGCATTTGCACAGCTAAAGCTTGTGCGCCAGCTGCGCCCGTACCTTGGGAAGTCTGACTTGGCCACGGTAGTCCACGCTCTGGTTACATCCCGTTTAGACTACTGCAACGCTCTCTACGTGGGGTTGCCTTTGAAGACGGCTCGGAAGCTCCAACTAGTCCAACGGTCGGCAGCCATGATACTAACAGGAGCGGAGCGCAGGGAGCATACAACCCCCCTGTTGCGCCAACTCCACTGGCTACCGATTTGCTACCGGGCTCAATTCAAAGTGCTGGCGTTGGCCTTTAAAGCCCTAAACGGTTCCGGCCCAAGCTACCTATCCGACCGCATCTCTGCCTATGAACCCACCAGGACTTTGAGATCTTCCGGGGAGGCCCTGCTCTCGATCCCGCCTGCCTCACAGGCACGGCTGGCGGGGACGAGAGATAGGGCCTTCTCGGTGGTGGCCCCGCAGCTGTGGAACGCCCTTCCCACGGACATTAGACTAGCACCATCATTAATGGTATTCTGCAAAAAAGTGAAGACCTGGCTGTTTGAGCAGGCGTTCGAATAATTAGTGCAATGATTGGTTAATGAACATAGAAACGGAACAATGGATGACGAATTTGGATCATGTTTTCTGATGATGAGACGATAGTGAATGGTTATTGTAGTAATTGTTTATTAATTATGTAATATGTTAGTTAACTGTTTTTACACTGTAGCATTGAATTTTTGCTGTTCTTATTTGTTGTGAACCGCTGTGAGTCGCCTTCGGGGTGAGAACAGCGGTATATAAGTAAAGTAAATAAATAAATAATAAATAATATTAATAATGATAATATAACATTAAAAGATATTAATATAATATTAACTTAATGTTAATTTATTTATTTATTTAATTAATTAATTAATAACAACAACACAGCCAAACAAAACATAATTCTTTGTGCCTTGGTTTTTAGGGCAGTTCCTAGAGTTATATGGAGCGCTGATTCAGAAAATTGCATTGGGTAGGCTGCATTCGCTCTAATTTCTTATGGGTTTATTATGGGTGACTATTATGGGGTAGATGGCATATGTTCTAAAGCTGACAGGGGGAAACTGGTGCCGTTTTAGATATCAGCAGGTCAAATATACCCAGAGACAGGCTAACCTTTGAGGCACCCAAATGTGTGTTGGCCAGTTAATTACTCCGTAAATAATTACTCCGTTAATTATTTGTTCACGTCAACCAGAAAGACCCAAGCGTGCACAATGCATGGAAGAGATTTTCCAATGCATCGATCCTATGAACGGCTCTCCTGCATTTGCTCCGCTCCGCCACACACATTCATATCCCTGCTAGCAGCGTTTCTAATTACTACAAGTTGAAGTACATGCTTGTCGATCCTGTTCCTCGTCCCTCCGACCAGACACCACCAGCAACCTATCAATACAATGTGCAGGAGGGAAATAGACTATGCTCAGGGCACTCTCTGCCCTGCAAATGCCCATGGATGCACACGCAAAGGAAGCTTCTCCCGTTTGCTCCATCCCCAGTGCAGACTCAGCAAAGCTGCCCTCTCCATCATCTGGGGCAGTGAGAGCTGGTTGTGATTTCTCTCTAGGATCAAATCATAGACTCATAGAATCAAAGAGTTGGAAGAGACCTCATGGGCCATCCAGTCCAACCCCCTGCCAAGAAGCAGGAATATTGCATTCAAAGCACCCCTGACAGATGGCCATCCAGCCTCTGTTTAAAAGCTTCCAAAGAAGGAGCCTCCACCACACTCTGGGGCAGAGAGTTCCACTGCTGAATGGCTCTCACAGTCAGGAAGTTCTTCCTCATGTTCAGATGGAATCTCCTCTCTTGTAGTTTGAAGCCATTGTTCCGCGTCCTAGTCTCCAAGGAAGCAGAAAACTAGCTTGCTCCCTCCTCCCTGTGGCTTCCTCTCACATATTTATACATGTCCCTCATCATGTCTCCTCTCAGCCTTCTCTTCTTCAGGCTAAACATGCCCAGCTCTTAAGCCGCTCCTCATAGGGCTTGTTCTCCAGACCCTTGATCATTTTAGTCGCCCTCCTCTGGACACATTCCAGCTTGTCTTGAATTGTGGTGCCCAGAATTGGACACAATATTCCAGGTGTGGTCTAACCAAAGCGGAATAGAGGGGTAGCATTGACTTCCCTAGATCTAGACACTATGCTCCTATTGATGCAGGCCAAAATCCCATTGGCTTTTTTGCCGCCACATCACATTGTTGGCTCATGTTTAACTTGTTGTCCACGAGGACTCCAAGATCTTTTTCACACGTACTGCTCTCAAGCCAGGTGTCCCCCATTCTGTATCTTTGCATTTCGTTTTTCCTGCCAAAGTGGAGTATCTTGCATTTGTCACTGTTGAACTTCATTTTGTTAGTTTTGGCCCATCTCTCTAATCTGTCAAGATCGTTTTGAATCCTGCTCCTGTCCTCTGGAGTATTGGCTCTCCCTCCCAATTTGGTGTAGTCTGCAAACTTGATGATCCTGCCTTCTAACCCTTCATCTAAGTCATTAATAAAGATGTTGAACAGGACCGGGCCCAGGACGGAACCCTGCGGATGGCACTCCACTCGTCACTTCTTTCCAGGATGAAGAGGAAGCATTGGGGAGAATCACCATTTAACCAATTACAGATCCACCTCACCGTAGTTTTGCCTAGCCCACATTGGACTAGTTTCCTTGCCAGAAGGTCATGGGGGACCTTGTCGAAGGCCTTCCTGAAATCCAGGTACGCTCACATCCACGGCATTCCCCGCATCTACCCAGCTTGTAACTCTATCGAAAAAAGAGATCAGATTAGTCTGGCATGACTTGTTTTTGATAAATCCATGTTGACTATTAGCGATGACCGCATTTGTTTCTAAGTGTTTGCAGACCACTTCCTTAACAATCTTTTCCAGAATCTTGCCTGTTCCACTGCTGAACGGCTCTCACAGTCAGGAAGTTCTTCCTCATGGCTTAGGACAACTGCTATTGGCTATTTGGGCACATAAGCTGAGACAATTAGGACAGAACCCTATCCACCTACCTATCTTCTGTCTACCTATCATCTACCTATCATCTACCTATCCATCTATCTATCTATTGCCCTTGAGCTTTGCCCTTGCGTTTTGGACTTGTAGTTCACCTATATTCAGAGAGGACTGTGGACTCAATTTGGACCAAAACTTGGCAATTTGGACCAAAACTTGGCAATTTGGACCAAAACTTGGATTTGGACCAAACTTGGCACAGATATTCAATATGCCCAATGTGGACAGATATTCAATATGTGGACAGATATTCAATATGCCAAATGTGAACACTGGTGGAGTTTGGGGAAAACAGACCTTGACATTTGGGAATTGTAGTTGCTGGGATTTATAGTTCACCAACAATCAAAGAGCACCAACAATCAAAGAGGATGGGAGGAAGGTGGCGGTGTTGAGGAGTTATCCATCTCTCCGTTGCCATGGACCGACCACCACCTGGTCAGCTTTAGACTCACTGCACCCCCTAACCTCCGCAGAGGTGGAGGACCCATTAAATTGGTCCGCCCCAGGAGGCTTATGGATCCGGATGGATTCCTGACGGCTCTTGGGGAATTTCCCGCCACCTCGGTTGGTGATCCTGTTGATGCCCTGGTCGCTCTCTGGAATGGGGAGATGACTAGGGCAATAGACACGATCGCTCCAGAACGTCCCCTCTCAAGTAGCCGAGCTAAACCAGCCCCTTGGTTCACCGAGGAGCTGGCAGCGTTGAAGCGAAAGAAGAGGGAACTAGAGAGCGTGTGGCGTTCGGATCCGAGCGAGCCAAATCGAACACGGTTTGTGTCCTTTTTAAGGGCATATGCCGCGGCAATAAAAGCCGCAAAGAAGACTTTCTTTGCGGCCACTATTGCGTCTGCAAAGAACCGTCCGGCTGAACTGTTCCGAGTTGTCAGAGGCCTGTTAAAACCCACCACTCAGGATGGGTGCCCTGATGACTCGGCAGCTCGCTGTGAAGCTTTGCTCAGTTCTTTGCAGACAAAGTCGCTTTGATCCGCTCTGGACTGGATACCATATTAACGGCAGTCTCTGAGGATGTAACACGAGCATCTGCTTGTCCAGTTTTGATGGATTCATTTCAATTGGTTCAATCCGAGGATGTGGACAAGGTGCTTGGAGGAATGAGAGCTACCACATGCATCCTAGACCCCTGCCCATCCTGGCTTCTAAAAGAGGCCAGAGGGGGATTGGCCGAGTGGGTGAAGGTGGTGGTTAATGCCTCCCTTCGGGAGGGCAAAATTCCAGCCAGCTTAAAACAAGCTGTGATAAAACCGCTGTTGAAGAAACCATCACTGGACCCCACTCAATTCGTCAACTATCGGCCTGTTTCCAATCTCCCCTTTTTGGGCAAAGTCATGGAACGTGTGGTGGCCTCACAACTCCAGGCATTCTTGGTAGACACGGATTATCTGGATCCGGCACAGTCTGGCTTTAGGCCGGGGCATGGTACCGAGACAGCCTTGGTCGCCTTAGTGGATGATCTGCGTCGGGAGCTCGACAGGGGGAGTGTGTCCCTGTTGGTGCTGCTTGACCTCTCAGCGGCCTTCGATACCGTCGACCACGGTATCCTTCTGGGACGCCTCACGGGGATGGGTCTTGGAGGTACTGTTCTGCAGTGGCTCCGCTCATTCCTCGAGGGTCGGTCTCAGAAGGTGTTACTGGGAGACTCCTGTTCAACCCCACAACCTTTGTCTTGTGGGGTTCCTCAGGGTTCAATACTGTCTCCCATGTTGTTTAACATCTACATGAAGCCGCTGGGCGAGATCATCCGGAGTTTCGGAGTGCGATGTCATCTGTACGCAGATGATGTCCACCTCTGTCACTCCTTTTCACCTGCTACTAAGGAGGCTGTCGAGGTCCTGAACCGGTGCTTGGCCGCTGTGACGGTCTGGATGGGGGCGAACAAATTGAAATTGAATCCAGACAAGACAGAGGTACTCCTGGTTAGTCGCAAGGCCGAACAGGGTATAGGGTTACAGCCTGTGTTAGACGGGATCGCACTCCCCCTGAAGACGCAGGTTCGCAGTTCGGGTGTGATCCTGGACTCATCGCTGAGCCTGGAATTCCAGGTTTCGGCGGTGACCAGGGGAGCATTCGCACAATTAAAACTTGTGCGCCAAACTGCGCCCGTACCTTGGGAAGTCTGACTTGGCCACGGTAGTCCACGCTCTGGTTACATCCCGTTTAGACTACTGCAACGCTCTCTACGTGGGGTTGCCTTTGAAGACAGCTCGGAAGCTCCAACTAGTCCAACGCTCGGCAGCCATGATCTTAGTATTAACAGGAGCGGGGCGCAGGGAGCATACAACTCCTCTGCTGTACCAGCTCCACTGGCTGCCGATATGCTACCGGGCTCAATTCAAAGTGCTGGCGTTGGCCTTTAAAGCCCTAAACGGTTCTGGCCCAACTTATCTATCCGAACGTATCTCAGCCTATCAGCCCACCAGGACCCTAAGATCTTCTGGAGAGTCCCTGCTCTCTATCCCGCCGGCTTCACAAGTGCGGCTGGCGGGAACGAGACAGGGCCTTTTCTGTGGTGGCCCCTCGGCTTTGGAACACCCTCCCTATAGAGGTACGATCAGCCTCCTCGCTGATGGTGTTTCGGAAGAGATTGAAGACATGGATGTTTAAACAAGCATTCGGTTAATCCGTTGCAACGAATTTTGATGACTAAAGGATGGGTAATCATGGACGACGAATTTTGGATTGCGATTTCAGTTACGAGATGCATGGGATTGTTATTGGTGGCCCAATAACTTGTATTGTATATGTGTTTTATGCTTTTAAATTGAATATTGTTTTTTAACTGTTGTAAACCGCAATGAGTCGCCGACTTAGGCTGAGATATTAGCGGTATACAAGCGTATAAATAAATAAATATAAATAAATCCAACAATGGAATTGAACCTAACTTGGCACACACAACTCCCATGGCCAACAGAATATACTGGAAGGGTTTGGTGAGCATTGACCTTGAGTTTTGTAATTGTAGTTCACATACATCCATAGAGCACTGTGGACTCAAACAATGATAGATCTGGACCAATTGGGCTGAACTTCCCACACGGAATTCCCATGATAAATAGAAAATACTATGTTTTCTGGTGGTCTTTGGTGACCCTTCTGGTACCCCCTTGCGACCCCCTCCCCCAGGGGTCCTGCCCTCCAGGTTGAGAAACGCTGCTCTAGAACTTCCATGATCACGTTAGCTCTCTTCCATATGGACTGATATTGCCCTATAAACAGATTGCAACATGTAACAACATTTGAAAAAAATAGGTTCCTGGTTTGAAAGTGTTATTTCCTTTATAATTTTGCGGTTCCCAGAAGATACAAATCAGATGGAAACTCATTCTGAAACATCTCATCTCAACGTATTAATTTCCTTGTTGATGCGTGGGAGGAGTGGAAACATGGGACGCAACCCCAACTCACCTACATACTCTGGATCCACGCGGGGAGAATAGAGGCCGAATTTGATGAAGATGGGGAGGAGGAAGCCGAAGCGCACCCACTCGATCACATAGAGCGGGGGACTTGCCTCATTGGACTTCAGCAAGTTGCAGCCCAGGATGGTGCTCTCTCCTTTGCGGCCAATCACCGTGCGAGGCTCACCTTCCCTCTCACCTGCAGGTGGGTAATGGTGAAAAAGTATGGTGAATTGCACACGCCCAAAGGCTTCCGTTTAGAAGTGTCCATGACCTAGTCCTCCAAAGACCAATGTATGTGAGTGAAACAGAGTGACAAGAAGAAGCAAGGAAGCACATTACAATTATTATTATTATTATTATTATTATTATTATTATTATTACTACTACTACTACTACTCGGAGCCCCCGGTGGCGCAGTGGGTTAAAGCACTGAGCTGCTAAGCTTGTTGATCGAAAGGTCGCAGGTTCGATTCCGGGGAGCGGTGTGAGCTTCCGCTGTCAGCCCTAGCTTCTGCCAACCTAGCAGTTCGAAAACATGCAAATGTGAGTAGATCAATAGGTACCACTCCAGCGGGAAGGTAACGGCGCTCCATGCAGTCATGCCGGCCACATGACCTTGAAGGTGTCTACGGACAACGCTGGCTCTTCGGCTTAGAAATGGAGATGAGCACCACACCCCAGAGTCAGACATGACTGGACTTAATGTCAGGGGACTACCTTTACCTTTACCTACTACTACTACTACTACTACTTGTTACATGACAAGATCATCACTCTGCTGGCTGTTGTATTAAATCACGCGTTGGACATTTCTAGAACTGTGTGATATATCGGCCAATAATGCATGCAGATCCAAGTAGGGTGGCATTTTGCAGCTGACAGATGGTGATTTTGTCAACGCCGATTGTTTTTAAGTGCAGGCCAAGGTCTTTATGCACTGCACTCAGTGTGCAGACCTTATTATTTTTGTTATTATTATTATTATTATTATTATTATTATTATTATTATTATTTGCTTTTGCTGTTCGTTTATTATATTGCAGTGGTTCTCAACCTTCCTAATGCTGCGACCCCTTAATGCAGTTCCTCATGTTGTGGTGACCCCCAACCATCACATTGTTTTTGTTGCTACTTCCTAACAGTCATTTTACGACTGTTATAAATCATAATGTAAATATCAGATATGCAAGATGTATTTTCATTCACTGGACCAAACTGGACACAAACACCCAATGCACCTACGTGTAAATGCTAGTGGGGTTGGGGGAGGATTGATTTTGTATTTTGGGAGTTGTAGTTGCTGGGACTTATAGTTCACCTATAATCAAAGAGCATTCTGAACTCCACCAGCGATGGATTTGAACCTAATTTGCCACACAGAACTCCCATGACCAACGGAAAACACTGGAAAGGTTTGGTGGGTATTGACCTTGAGTTTGGGAGTTGTAGTTCACCTATATCCAGAGAGTACTGTGGACTCACGCAATGGTGGATCTGGACCAAAGTTGGCACAAATACTCAATATGTGCAAATGTGAACACTGGTGGAGCCTGGGGAAAATAGACCTCGACTATTGGGAGTTGTAGTTACTAGGATTTATAATTCATTACAATCAAAGAACATTCTGAACTCCGCCAACGATAGAATTGGCTCAAACTTCCCACATGGAATCCCCATGACCATCAGAAAATACTGTGTTTCCTGATGGTGTTTGGCGACCCCTTTGACACCCCTTTGCGACCCCCTCAGGGGTCCCGACCCCCAGGTTGAGAAACACTGTTATATTGGTTTTGCATTTTATGTATTTTATTTCTGATTTTGTTATGCTTTTGTGTTATATTGTGTTACTGTAGTTTGGGCATGGCCTCATCTCCCCTGGGGGAGATGGAGTGGGGTATAAATAAAGTCTTATTTATTATTATTATTATTATTATTATTATTATTATTATAAAAAAGAGAAGCAATTTATTAAATGGTTTTGAATATCTCTGTGGAGAGAAAAGCAGGGTATAGAATCATAGAATCATAGAATCAAAGAGTTGGAAGAGACCTCATGGGCCATCCAGTCCAAACCCCTGCCAAGAAGCAGGAATATTGCATTCAAATCACCCCTGACAGATGGCCATCCAGCCTCTGTTTCAAAGCTTCCAAAGAAGGAGCCTCCACCACACTCCGGGGCAGAGAGTTCCACTGCTGAACGGCTCTCACAGCCAGGAAGGTTCTTCCTCATGTTCAGATGGAATCTCCTCTCTTGTAGTTTGAAGCCATTGTTCCATTGCGTCCTAGTCTCCAGGGAAGCAGAAAACAAGCTTGCTCCCTCCTCCCTGTGGCTTCCTCTCACATATTTATACATGGCTATCATATCTCCTCTCAGCCTTCTCTTCTTCAGGCTAAACATGCCCAGCTCCTTAAGCCGCTCCTCATACGGCTTGTTCTCCAGACCCTTGATCATTTTAGTCGCCCTCCTCTGGACACATTCCAGCTTGTCAATATCTCTCTTGAATTGTGGTGCCCAGAATTGGACACAATATTCCAGGTGTGGTCTAACCAAGGCAGAATAGAGGGGTAGCATGACTTCCCTGGATCTAGACACTAGACTCCTATTGATGCAGGCCAAAATCCCATTGGCTTTTTTGCCGCCACATCACATTGTTGGCTCATGTTTAACTTGTTGTCCACGAGGACTCCAAGATCTTTTTCACACGTACTGCTCTCGAGCCAGGCATTGTCCCCCATTCTGTATCTTTGCATTTCATTTTTTCTGCCAAAGTGGAGTATCTTGCATTTGTCACTGTTGAACTTCATTTTGTTAGTTTTGGCCCATCTCTCTAATCTGTCAAGATCGTTTTGAATTCTGCTCATGTCCTCTGGACTATAAATAAACAAAATAAACAAAATAATAATAATAATAGAAATACGTCTGAATATGTATCTTTTATAGAAATACATTTTAATATATGTTTTTGTGGTATTTTACAATGTTTATGTGTTATTATTTATTTACTTACTTTTATCCTGCTTTTCTCTCACAAAGTGGCAAATAAAATAGAAAAACACCCCTCCAAACTACATAATACAGAAAACCATCATCTCACCAACTCGACATAACAATAAATTGTGTTTTATGAACAATCATGTAAGGTAAAGGTAAAGGTTTTCCCCTAACATTAAGTCTAGTTGTGTCCAACTCTGAGGGGTGGTGTTCATCTCCATTTCTAAGCCAAAGAACCGGTGTTCTCCATAGACACCTCCAAGGTCATATGGCCTGCATGACTGCATGGAGCACCATTATCTTCCCACAGCAGTACCTATTGATCTACTCACATTTGCGTGTTTTCAAACTGCTAGGTTGGCAGAAGCTGGGGCTGACAGCAGGAGCTCACCCCGCTCCCCGGATTTAAACTGCCGACCTTTCGGTCAGCAAGTTCAGCAGCTCAGTGGTTTAACTCACTGCACCACCAGGGGGTCCTTAACACAATTTACATGAATATAGATAGCATAAACATAATCACATACATCATTATCATAAATCCTTATGCTTCAAGCCACTGCGGTCATTCTAAAACATTAAAATGTTAAGAGCTCCAAGTTTTTGGCCACGTGAGCCTTGACTGACCAAGATAAGCTGTTATTGTGTGTTGTCAAGGAAGGCCTGCTCCCATAAAAAGGTTTTCACCTGAGAACGAAAGGCCAATAATGAAAAGGTCGAATGCACCTCTTTGGAGTGGGAGTTCCAGAGCTGTGGGGCCACCACTGAAAAGGCCCTCTCTCTCGTTCCGACCAACTGCTTGTAACGGTGGTGGGACTGAGAGAAGGCCCTCTCCTGATGATCTCAGGGCTCATGTGGGCTGATAGGAGGAGATGCAATCCCTCAAGTTGGTTGGGCCCGAACTGTTTTGGACTTCATAGGCTAAAGCCAGCACCTTAAATTGCGCCCAGAAACAAACTGGGACCCAGTGTAGCTGCCTCAGGAGCAGGGTCGTTCTTTCATTGCTCCTGGAAGCATTCTAGCTGCTGACCTTTCATAGAATCATAGAATCAAAGAGTTGGAAGAGACCTCATGGGCCATCCAGTCCAACCCCCTGCCAAGAAGCCAGTTGCAGTTTCCGAACGCTCTTCGGAAGACAGAGGGGAGCAGAAGACATTTCCATCTTGTCTTTACTAATAATATAATATAGTATGTTGTATATACATATAATATTTATAATATTGCAATGTAATACAATATAATACTAACAATAACATATTATAATTATATATTTTATATTACATTTAATATTACTAATAATATTACAGTATAGTGGTATAGTACAATATAGTAATACTGTATATACTCGAGTATAAGCCTAGTTTTTCAGCCCCTTTTTTAGGCTGAAAAATCTCCCCTCAGCTTATACTCGAGTCAATGTTATTTACTATTTTACTCTGTTATTAGTATTATTTTTATTGCATTTATTATTTTACTCTATTTATTATTATTATTATTATTATTATTATTATTACATTTATTATTTTACTCTTTATTATTACAACATTTATTATTTTATTTATTATTGTTATTATTACAATTATTATTTTATTCTCTTATTACTGTTATTACATTTCCATTATTTTACTCTATTATTATTTTTATTACATTTATTATATTACTCTTTATTATTATTGGAAGGATACGTAAGCACATTTACATTGAAGTAGGTTAGAATAATGGTTTAATCAGAGTTGGACAGCTTTGTCTTAAATTACGTAAATCTACTGATGCCTCAATTAATGTAATTTTATTGGTATCGACTAGCCATTCCCTGCCAGACGTTGCTGTGGCCTACTCTGGTGGTCATGGGGGTTCTGTGTGGGAGGTTTGGCCCAATTCTATCATTGGTGGGGTTCAGAATGCTCTGTGATTGTAGGTGAACTATAAAATCCCAGCAACTACAACTCCCAAATGTCAAGAATCTATTTTCCCCAAACTCCGCTATTCCTGTAGAGTTTGGCCCAGCTCCATCATTGTTTGAGTCCAGTGATCTCTGGATGTAGGTGGACTACAACTCCAAAACCAAAGGTCACTGCCCACCAAACCCTTCCAGAATTTTCTGTTGGTCATGGGAGTTCTGTGTGCCAAGTTTGGTTCAATTCCATCGTTGGTGGGGTTCAGAATGTTCTTTGATTGTAGGTGAACTATAAATCCCAGGAACTACAACTCCCAAATGACAAAATCAATGTTTTTGAGTGAAAGACATGCATTGGGATGTTAGGTGTCTTGTGTCCAAATTTGGTGTCAATTCGTCCACCGGTTTTTGAGTTCTGTTAATCCCACAAACGAACATTACATTTTTATTTATATAGGTTTCTATTTTGAAACTTACCAGTAGCTGCTGCATTTCTCACCCTCGGCTTATACTCGAGTCAATACATTTTCCCAGTTTTTTGTGGTAAAATTAGGTGTCTTGGCTTATATTCGGGTCGGTTTATACTCAAGTATATACAGTATATAATACTGATATTGTACTATGCTAATAATATAATATACTGTATGAAAATATATATTGTAAGCCACTCTGAGTCCCCTTCGGGGTGAGAAGGGCGGCATATAAATGCCATAAATAAATAAATAAATAATTCTGGGGCAGCCCCACATAAAGCGTGTTTGTTGTTCATTTGTTCAGTCGTCTCCAACTCTTCGTGACCTCATGGACCAGCCCACGCCAGAGCTCCCTGTCGGCGGTCACCACCCCCAGCTCCTTCAAGGTCAGTCCAGTCACTTCAAGGATGCCATCCATCCATCTTGCCCTTGGTCGGCCCCTCTTCCTTTTGCCTTCCACTTTCCCCAGCATAATTGTCTTCTCTAGGCTTTGCTGTCTCCTCATGATGTGGCCAAAGGACTTCAACTTTGTCTCTAGTCTCCTTCCCTCCAATGAGCAGTCGGGCTTTATTTCCTGGAGGATGGACTGGTTGGATCTTCTCGCAATCCAAGGCACTCTCAGAACTTTCCTCCAACACACAGCTCAAAAGCATCTCTCTTCCTTCGCTCAGCCTTCCCTAAGGTCCAGCTCTCACATCCGTAGGTGACTACAGGGAAGACCATGGCTTTGACTAGGCAATGGATCTTGGTTGCCAGTCTGATGTCTCTACTCTTTACTATTTTATCGAGACTGGACATTGCTCTCCTCCCAAGAAGGAAGCGTCTTCTGATTTCCTGGCCACAGTCTGCATCTGCACTCATCTTTGCACCTAGAAATACAACGTCTGTCACGGCCTCCACATTTTCTCCCTCTATTTCCCAGTTGTCAATCATTCTTGTTGCCATGATCTTGGTTTTTTTGATGTTTAGCTGCAACCCAGCTTCTTTCACCTTGATTAGAAGGCTCCTCAGCTCCTCCTCGCTTTCGGCCATCAGAGTGGTGTCATCTGCATATCTGAGGATGTTAATGTTTCTTCCAGAAATTTCCACCCCAGCTTTGCATTCATCCAGCCCCGCACATCCTCGCATGATGTGTTCTGCATACAAGTTAAAGAGGTTGGGTGAGAGTATGCAGCCTTGCCGTACGCCTTTCCCAATCTTGAACCAGTCTGTTGTTCCGTGGCCAGTTCTGACTGTTGCTACTTGGTCCTTGTACAGATTCCTCAGGAGAGAGACAAGGTGGCTTGGGATGCCCATCCCACCAAGAACTTGCCACAATTTATTATGATCCACACAGTCAAAGGCTTTAGAATAGTCAATGAAGCAGAAATAGATGTTTTTCTGAAACTCCCTGCCTTTCTCCATTATCCAGCGGATATTGGCAATCTGGTCTCTCGTTCCTCTGCCTTTTCTAAACCCAGTTTGAACATCTGGCAACTCTCGCTCCATGTATTGCTGTAAAGCGTGTTACAGTAGTCTAATCTGGATGTGACTAAGACATGTACTACTATAGCCAGATAGGGCTTTTCAAGGTATGAGTGTAACTGGTGCACAAGCTTTAACTGTGCGAAGGCCCTCCCAGCCAGGCGCTGGCCTCCAGGGTCAGCACTGAGTCCTGGAGGACCCCCAGACTGCGAACGTGCACCTTCAGGGGAAGTATGACCCCGTCCAGAACAGGTTGCAGCCCAATATCTTGATCAGCCCTACAACTGACCAGTAGCACCTCCATCTTGTTTACCTGTCATCTACTCCATCACAGCCAATGGGCACCAGTTCAGGGTCAGGACAGCATCCATGGCATCAGGTGGTAACGAGTAATAGCGTTGGGTATCATCTGCATACAGATGGCACCAAACTCTAAAACTCCGGATGATCTCTCCCAACCGTTTCATTTAGAGGTTAAACAACATGGAGGACAATACTGAATCCTGCAGGACTCCACAGGACAATGGCCATGGTGTCAAGGAGGAGTCCCCCAGCACCACCTTCTGGACCCAACCCTCAAGGAAGGACCGGAACCACTGCAACACAGTGCCTCCTAGTCCCATTCCCATGAGGTGGTCCAGAAGGATACCATGGTCAATGGTATCAAAAGCCACTGATGGGAACTCAACCTTTCTAACGTCGCAGTCCACTAATACAGTTTTTCATGTTGTGGTGACCCCCAACGATATACTATATATATTCGAGTATAAGCCTAGTTTTTTAGCCCTTTTTTAAGCTGAAAAAGTCCCCCTCGGCTTATACTCGAGTCAAGGTTATTTATTATTTTACTCTGTTTTGTTATTATTATTATTATTATTATTATTATTATTATTATTATTTCATTTATTATTTTATTCTATTTATTATTATTACATTTATCATTTTACTCTATTATTATACATTTATTATTTTACTGTATAATTGTTATTGCTACATTCATTATTTTACTCTTAATATTATTATTGTTATTATTACATTTGTTATGTTGCTCTATTATTAGAAGGACATGTAAGCACATTTACACTGAAGAAGGTAAATAATCATTTAATCAGAGTTGGACAGTCTTATCTTAAATTACCATTTTTGTAAATATTCAAAAATATATAACCTACCGATTCCTCAATTAATGTAATTTAATTGGTATCTATTTTTATTTTCCAATTTACGCATAGCTGCTGCATTTCAGACCCTCGGCTTACACTCGAGTCAATCCGTTTTCTCAGTTTTTGTGGTAAAATTAGGTGCCTCGGCTTATATTCAGGTCGACTTATACCCGAGTGTATGCGGTAATTATTTTTGTTGCTACTTCATAATTTTGCTACTGTTATGAATTGTAATGTAAATATCTGATTTGCAGGATGTATTTTCATTCACTGGACCAAATTTGGCACAAATATCTGATACGCCCAAATTTGAATCCTGTTGGGATTGTGAGGGGATTGATTTTGTCATTTGGGAGTTGTAGTTGCTAGGATTTATAGTTCACCTACAATCAAAGAGCATTCTGAACTCTACCAACATTGGAATTGAACCAAACTTGGCATACAGAACTCCCACGTCCAACAGAAAATACTTGAAGAGTTTGGTGGGCATTGACCTTGAGTTTTGGAGTTGTAGCTCTCCTACATCCAGAGAGCACTATGGACTCAAACAATGATAGATCTGGACCAAACTTGGCACAAATACTCAAAATGCCCAAATGTAAACACTGGTGGAGTTTGGAGAAAATAGACCTTGACGTTTGGGAGTTGTAGTTGCTGGGATTTATAGTTCACCTACAATCAAAGAGCATTCTGAACCCCACCACCGATGGAATTGAACCAAACTTGGCACACAGAACTCCCACGTCCAACAGTAAATATTTGAAGGGTTTGGTGGGCATTGACCTTGAGTTTTGGAGTTGTAGCTCTCCTACATCCAGAGAGCACTGTGGACTCAAACAATGATAGATCTGGACCAAACTTGGCACAAATACTCAACATGCCCAAATGTGCTGGGGTTTGGGGAAAATAGACCTTGACATTTGGGAGTTGTAGTTGCTGGGATTTATAGTTCACCTACAATCAAAGAGCATTCTGAACCCCACCACCGATGGAATTGAACCAAATATCCCACACAGAACCCCCATGACCAACAGGAAATACTGTGTTTTCTTATGGTCTTTGGCGACCCCTCTTGAGACTCCCCTCATGACTCCCCCAGTGGTCCCGATCCTCAGGTTGAGAAATGCTGCTCTAGGAATCCTAAATGTGCATCATGAGCAAAACAGCATTTCCCTTCATCAGAGTACATTAAACAATGCTGTAGAGATTTGAAATGAACAGGTCCACATCTCAGTGGCAAAGTGTGTTTTACATAGGATACTAAAAGCTCCCTAGTTGAGAGGATCAGGGAACACAGCCTACCTTATCTGATGCCCTACAGGTGATCTGGACTCCCACCTCTGGCCATGTTAGTTAATACTGATGAGAGGTGAAGTCCAGAATATCTGGAGGCCAATGTTCTCTTCTAGAGGTACGGCTGAATAGGACTGCCATTGGCGAGAATCGCTGTCAGGCATAACGAAAGGAGATAATATTGAAGCTGGGAGCAATTTCATTACAAACCAATCTGGTAGCGGTGTGCTGTGCAAAACCACCAAGCCTTCTCCAAGTCAGGAGCCATAAGGAGAGGCGGGTAATAAATTTAAATAATAATAATCATCATCATCATCATCATCATCATCATCATCATCATCATCATCTTATATTGAGTTATAAGAAGAAGCGGGTAATACATTTTTAAGTATTATTATTATATTATTATTATTATTATTATTATTATTATTATTATTATTGTTGTAATTTTACTGACCCAAAAGCACAGTATGTCGCAGCAAATGAGATCTCTATGCTGGATTCTGTATCACAAAACCACAAGTCGAACACTTCCCAAGCGTCTAGGACTGTGTGATCTATTTTCGAATCCAAGTCAGGTGGCCTTTTGCAGTTGACAGATCATGATTTTGTCGATGTTTATTGTTTCCAAATGCCGGCTGAGATCTTTTGGCACGGCACCCAGTGCGCTAATGACCACTGGGACCACCTGGACTGGTTTATGCCAGAGTTTTTGCAGTTCTATACAATGCCAGAAAACAGCACTATTATTATTATTATTATTATTATTATTATTATTATTATTATTATTATTATTATTTACACCATGTAACAAAATTTGAATAATGTTCTGTTCCAGCTTTGAAAGTGCTATCCCCTGTTTTATTATTCAGCACTTACTTTGAAAGTAGTTGTTCTACTCCAGAAACTTTGTTTTTCTGGCTGCCACAAACTAGGTTGGATTGGCTGAGACTCGATGAGGTATTAATTGAAAAACTAGAGCAAAGTGTGCTGCAAGACGTCCAGCAAAAACAAAGTTCTGGCAATGTATTGTCGAAGGCTTTCATGGCTGGAATCACTGGGTTGTTGTAGGCTTTTTTGGCTATATGGCCATGTTCTAGAGCGGTACCTATTGATCTACTCACATTTGCATGTTTTCAAACTGCTAGGTTGGACTTAATGTCAGGGGACTACCTTTACTAGTATTATATTAATATTACACAGGAGCTTTTTGTTGAATTCCAGGGCCAGAGAAGCAGATGGCGAAACAGAAGAACTGCCTGTCTCAGGGGAGCATGCTTGCTCATCAATGTTTAACATTTACACACATGACCAACCACTGCCAAAAGGAACAGAGAGCTTCATTTATGCTGACGATCGTGCCATCACCGTTCAAGAAGGGAGCTTTGAAATGGTGGAACAGAAGCTCCCTGAAGCTTGAGGTGCCCTGACTGCCTATTACAGGGGAAACCAGCTGATTCCTAATCTAGTAAAAACACAGATGTGTGCTTTTAATCTTAAGAACAGACAAGCATCTTAAGTTCTGAGGATGACCTGGGAAGGAATCCCACTGGAGGATTGCCGCACACCCAAATACCTGGGAGTCATTATGGACTGTGCTCTGACTTACAAGAAGCACTGCTTGACTATCAAGTAAAAAATGGGTGCTGGAAAAAGATGATACGAAAGCTGGCTGGCACAACCTGGGGATCACAACCAGACACAGTGAAGACATCTGCCCTTGTGCTTTGCCACTCTGCTGCTGAGTACGCATGCCCAGTGGGGAATACATTTCACCACCTTTAAACAGTGCATGTGGCTCTTAATGAGACATGCCACATTATCACAGGATGTCTATGCCCAACACCACTGAAGAAATTATACTGTTTAGCCATTATTGCACCACCTGACATCTGCCGGGAAGTAGCAGCCAATAATGAAAGGACCAAGGCAGGGACATCTCCAGCCCATCCTCTGTTTGCATATCGGCCAGTGCCTTAAATTAAGGAATAGTTCTCTAAGGTTGCCTTCTGCAGCTGGTAGCTGGTAATTTTGTCAGCGCTGATTGTGTTTAAATGCAGGCCAAAGTCTTTGAGAACTGCATCCATTGTGCCAATCATCACTGGGACCACCTTGACTGGCTTCTGCCAGTCTTTGCAGTTCCATTTAAAAATCCTCATTATTGTGTCAGCTCTTCCAGTTGTTTCTCTTCAATCCTGCTGTCACCTGGGATTGCAACATCGACAATCCATATTTTGTTATTATTATTATTATTACACATTATGTCACAGCAAACAAGATATATATGCTGGATTTCGTATCACAAAATCGCAAGTCGAACACTTCCCAAGCTGTGTGATGTATTATTATTATTATTATTATTATTATTATTATTATTATTATTATTACTAGCTTGGGGACCAGCGCTGCCCGGGTAATTTGAGAAAGGCATTGTGCGCCAAGGTTGGTCTTTATCAGTTATTTATGTGGCTCACAGTGCTCTCAGGAAGTTAGTGAAGGTACTGCGAGTCCCATCCTCCTCCAAACAGCACCAGGATGTAGAATGGGTCATGGGGGCTCTGTGTGCCAAGTTTGGTCTTGATCAGTCATTGGATGAGGTTCGCAGAGGTCTCGGGAAGTGAGTGGAGGTACTTCAAGTCCCAGCTTCCATGGTCTATCCTCCTCTAAACTGCACCAGGATGTAGAGTGGGTCATGGGGGCTCTGTGTGCCAAGTTTGGTCTTGATCAGTCATTGGATGAGTGTCTCTGGAAGTGAGTGGAGGTACTTCAAGTCCCATCATCCGTGGTCCATCCTCCTCAAAACCACACCATGATGTAGAGTGGGTCATGGGGTCTCTGTGTGCCAAGTTTGGTCTTGATCAGTCATTGGATGAGGGTTGCAGCGGTCTTGGGAAGTGAGTGGAGGTATTTCAAGTCCCATCATCCATGGCCCACCCTCCTCCAAACAGCAGTAGGATGTAGAGTGGGTCATGGGGGCTCTGTGTGCAAAGTTTGGTCTTTATCGGTCTTTGTTGGGGGCCACAGTAGTCTGTGGGAACAAAAGGGTGGGAAAGTACTACAAATCCCATCATCCTTTGTCCGTCCTCCCCCAAACCTCACCAGGACGTAAAGGGGGTCATGGGGGTTATGTGTGCCAAGTTTTGTCCTGATCACAGCAGCCTGTGAAAGTGGCAGCCAATCAGAAAGCTGCCACATACACCGTCCTCCCTCCGCATACAAACACTGACTTTTATTATATACATAGATAGATAGATTATTATTATTGCTATTATTATTATATTCAATTGTGACTGATAGAGGAAGCTGAATATAGTTATAGAAAGAAGATCATATATAATGCCATTATAGAAAGAAGATCATATATAATCCCTCTACTCTTTGGACAAAACTGACCATGACATCCTCTCACCATCCCCCTCAATGCAAGGCAATGCAAAGGCCTTACCTTCAGTGCAGCTGCTGCAGACCAGGGCGAGGTAAACAATCCATAAACACCAATTCATAGCACAACTGCCCTGGCCAGACACCCCACAGCACCGCCAAGAAGGGTCCTCTTCCCAAGGCGCTCTGCTCCCGAAACCACAAGGAAGATGGGGAAATTGGAGGAAGGGTCAAGTGGTCCTTGGGTGCCGGGTCCCTTGGAGACCAGGAGACACCATTGGGCAGCTCTCCGGGACCTTTGCAACGGTGTCTTGTGGCCAAGCTCTGTTTCTCATCTCCGCAGAGCAGCCTTCAGTCGTCCCACCTCAAGGACATCGCAAGAGAAGCTCTATGGCAGGGAAAGCATCCGTCAGGCAGCTCTTCCTCAGCATAGACCCAGACCTGCTGGAGCCAAGTTCCAAAAAGAAAAGAAGACTTAATATGGGAGACTTCAAAAAAATGCATGAAATGCCCCCCATTTTTCTCAATTCAGTGTTGCTAGATGATTTGAACTACCACCAGGGGCGGCTCAACCCATACGCAAAGTAAGCATTCACAGTAGAGTTGATTTTGCCCAGGGGCGCTCTTGAGATGCCCTTGGGGGAAAATAGACCTTGACATATGCGAGTTGTAGTTACTGGGATGTATAGTTCACCTACAATCAAAGAGCATTCTGAACTCCACCAATGATGGAATTGAACCAAATATGGCACACAGAACTCCAACGACAAACAGAAAATATATATATTGTCGAAGGCTTTCATGGCCAGAATCCATGGTTGTTGTAGGTTTTTCCGGGCTACATGGCCATGTTCTGGAGGCAATTTTTCTCCTGACGTTTCGCCTGCATCTATGGCAAGCATCCTCAGAGGTAATGAGGTCTGTTAGAACTAGGAAAAATGGGTTTATATATCTGTGGAATGACCAAGGTGAGACAAAGGACTTTTGTTTGCTGGGGCTAGCTGTGAATGTTTCAGCTGATCACCTTGATTTGCATTCAATGGCTTGGAAGCGCCTGGGGGGAATCTTTTGTTGAGAGTAATTTCATGTGCCTGTTTGTTTCCCCTCTGTTGTTTTGCTGCTGTAATTTTTGAGTTTTTTAATACTGGTAGCCAGATTTTGTTCATTTTCATGGTTTCTTCATGGACAATTTCAACAGAAGACCATCTGAGAATGTGGAGGACCTATACTCAGAGGCAGCCCTAGGTAATTTTCAACGGTAAGCAAACAGTATTTTGCCCCCCCCCCCATCAATCTTTGATATATATTTTCTGTTTGTCGTGGGAGTTCTGTGTGCCATATTTGGTTCAATTCCATCATTGGTGGAGTTCAGAATGCTCTTTGATTGTAGGTGAACTATACATCCCAGTAACTACACTTGCCGCACTTGCTCCCTTGCCTGGCCCACTTTGGGTCCGGAGGCGTGCCTGAAGACCCCGGCGTGTGCACCAAAAGTCACCTCTTCTCCTGACTTTCTCCTCAGCCATTGGGACCGAGAGAGAGAGAGAGACAGAGGTGGAGATGCCCACCTTTCCTGAAGGTAGGCGCAAAAACAAAGGAGGGAGCGGAGGTGGGAGATACCTCCAGCCGGAGGGTCTCTCTCTCTCTTCTCTCTCTTGGTCCCAATGGCTGAAGAGAAAGTCAGGAGAAGAGGTGACTTTTGGTGCGCACGCTGGGGTCTTCAGACATGCCTCCGGACCTGAAGCGGGCCAGGCGCAGCGGCTCCGCCCCTTGGCCCACCCGCGGATTGGGGAGAGGAGGCGGGTGGAGCGCCGGGGGATCAGGAAAGGGAGCCGGTCATGGGGAAGGGATCGAACGTGGAGAACGATTGAGCGCCGGCTCTGCTCGCGCACCCGGTGGCTGGGTGGAGCAGGAACGAGAGGGGCTAGGCGAGGCTCAAGGGCCCGGCCCCTTTGGGAAGAGGATCGCCCGGCAGCGAGGCAAGAAAGCCGAGGCTCCCCCCGGACTCCTAGGGCTGTTGTGAGCTGAGGGGGCGCTCCTCAAGTGGCGGTCGAGGAGCATGTACAGAGGCGCCTCTGCGCCCCTGGCAAAAAAAGTGTTCTGTGACCGCTTACCACTTCGCGTAATGGACGAGCCGCCCTTGACTATACTCACCAGAGGTATTGAAAAAGAGCAAAACACAAATAAAATAAAATAAATTGAGGAAAACCTATCTAAAAGATGAGCCGCTAGAACAAAGAAGAAATAAACATACACAAAAAAGGAGATGGAGATGTCGAGATCCCTTCCCCTCCCTTGCACTTTCCTAACCTTCAACTCCGACCCATATTTTTCCATTCCCTTTTTAAAAAATTATCCCTCACCTATCTTTCCATTCCCATACCTATCCTGGTTATTCCTAGAACTCCCCTTCCCCTATATTTTTATGTATAATTTGAAAAGGGTTAATAAAAAATTAAGAAAAAAAAACATGAGGGGGGAGACGGTGATGAGGTTTGAGGAGCCTGGTGAGCTTCTGAGTGATATGGTGCATTTTCGTCCCCAGTAGGCAGCATATTTCTCGAGCCATCCCATCCTGTCTGGAAATGACGGCTTCTGTACGTCTAAGAAGGGAGTCGCCTACTACCAAGACCTGTTTCCTTTGAGGATTGACAGGGTCTCTTTTGTGTAGGTATAAAGTGTTGTCCTCCTCCTTGACATCCCTGGTGCATTCGTCAAGGAAAATCCATTGAGATTTGTCCAAGAGCCTATCAGTCTCCTGAGTGTGTGGAACATCTGCATGATTGTGTACATGTGAATGTTATGAAGTGTTGTCCCAGTCAGTGCCCCATGCACTGATCAAGGAAGATCCACTGAGCAGTATCTAAGTCTTGTCAAAGGCTTTCATGGTCGGAATCACTGGGTTGTTGTAGGTTTTTTCGGGCTATATGGCCATGTTCTACAGGCATTTTGTCCTGACGTTTCGCCTACATCTATGGCAAGCATCCTCAGAGGTCTATTGGAACTAGGAAAGTGGGTTTATATATTTGTGGAATGACCAGGGTGGGGCAAAGAACTCGTGTCTATTTGAGACAAGTGTGAATGTTTCAACTGACCACCTTGATTAGCATTTGATGGCCTGGCAGTGCCTGGGGCAATCTTTTGTTGAGAGGTGCCTGATTGTTTCCCCTCTGTTGTTTTGGTGTTGTACTTTTAGAGTTTTTTTGATACTGGTAGGCAGATTTTGTTCATTTTTCATGGTTTCTTCCTTTCTGTTGAAATTGTCCACATGCTTGTGGATATCCGTGGAGTACCACAGATATATAAATCCACTTTCCTAGTTCCAATAGACCTCACTACCTCTGAGGATGCTTGCCATAGATGCAGGCGAAACGTCAGGCCAAAATGCCTCTAGAACATGGTGGACATATAGCCCGAAAAAACCTACAACAACCCAGTATCTAAGTCATTGTGATGTTGTGTTTTCTGGTCAGGTGTTAGTTGTGTAAGAATTTGGGATCTATTGTGTAACTGCAGCTGAGCAGAAGTATTCTGAAGAGGCTTCCTGGTCCTATGTCTCTTTGTAAAGATGATATTCCTCCAAGCCTAAGGGTTGTCCACCTCTGAAGTTATCTCCTCATAAGCCTCCCCATAATGTTGATTTTGGTGTGATGTGGTTTGCGTGTCTAGAGCGCTGAGCTGCTGAGCTTGTTGACCGAAACGTCACAGGTTCGAATCCGGGGGGCGACATGAGCTTCCGCTGTTAGCCCCAGCTTCTGCCAACCTAGCAGTTCGAAAACATGCAAATGTGAGTAGATCAGTAGGTACCGCTCCGGCGGGAAGGTAACGGCGCTCCATGTCATGCTGGCCAAATAACCTTGGAGGTGTCTATGAACAAAGCCAGTTCTTCGGCTTAGAAATGGAGATGAGCACCAACCCCCAGATTCGGACACGACTGGACTTCATGTCAGGGGAAAACCTTTACCTTTACCTATTTGGTGAAGATGTAATTTTTATTTATTTATTTTGTATCAAAATTAGTATAAAAAATGACAAAAATAGAAGGAGTGCAGGTGGCTAAATATCTTTTGACCAATTATGGGCAATAGCAATGGCAATGTCTGTAAAAGGTAAAGGTAAAGGTAGTCCCCTGACATTAAGTCCAGTCATGTCTGACTCTGGGGTGTGGTGCTCATCTCCATTTCTAAGCCGAAGAGCCAGCGTTGTCCGTAGACACCTCCAAGGTCATGTGGCCGGCATGACTGCATGGAGCACCGTTACCTTCCCACCGGAGCGGTACCTATTGATCTACTCACATTTGCATGTTTTCGAACTGCTAGGTTGGCAGAAGCTAGGGCTGACAGCGGAAGCTCACGCCGCTCCCCGGAATCGAACCTGCGACCTTTCGATCAACAAGCTCAGCAGCTCAGTGCTTTAACCCACTGCACCACCGGGGGCTCCTGGCAATGTCTGTAGCCTCCAACAATTCTTCCTCTGTACATGAGGCAGGGCACAATGGACAAGCATACAGATGCGGAGTTGTCTGTTGCACCACCGGGGGCTCCTGGCAATGTCTGTAGCCTCCAACAATTCTTCCTCTGTACATGAGGCAGGGCACAATGGACAAGCATACACGATGCGGAGTTGTCTGTTCTTCTCCACAGTCACACAAGGTGTGGGATTCTTTTTGCCAGGTTGTCTTTTGATCTGCCCACTCCGCTTCCGAGTCTGTTCAGGGACTTCCAGGTTGCCTATTCTTGGTTTGCCCCTGGAAGAAGACCCTCTCTTGTGGGGGGCAATTTCCTGGTTGAGCTGCCCAGAGGGATACCCTTGCTGTTGCTGGGGGGACGCCAAGAGGAGTGGTAGTTCTCATAAAGCTTTTCCTTGATTTGAGTCTACTGAGAGGAGGCTGGTAGCCATGCAGTGGGTGGCTTTCACAGTTGTTGTTCATTCGTTCAGTCTTCTCCAACTCTTCGTGACCTCATGGACCAGCCCACGCCAGAGCTCCCTGTCGGCCGTCACCACCCCCAGCTCCTTCAAGGTCAGTCCAGTCACTTCAAGGATGCCATCCATCCATCTTGCCCTTGGTCGGCCCCTCTTCCTTTTCCTTCCACTTTCCCCAGCATAATTTTCTCCCAGCTTTCCTGTCTTCTCATGATGTGGCCAAAGTACTTCAACTTTGTCTCTAGTCTCCTTCCCTCCAGTGAGCAGTCGGGCTTTATTTCCTGGAGGATGGACTGGTTGGATCTTCTCGCAGTCCAAGGCACTCTCAGAACTTTCCTCCAACACCACAGCTCAAAAGCATCTCTCTCCTTCGCTCAGCCTTCCCTAAGGTCCAGCTCTCACATCCGTAGGTGACTACAGGGAATACCATGGCTTTGACTAGGCAATGGATCTTGGTTGTCAGTCTGATGTCTCTACTCTTCACTATTTTATCGAGACTGGACATTGCTCTCCTCCCAAGAAGGAAGCGTCTTCTGATTTCCTGGCCACAGTCTGCATCTGCAGTCATCTTTGCACCTAGAAATACAAAGTCTGTCACGGCCTCCACATTTTCTCCCTCTATTTCCCAGTTGTCAATCATTCTTGTTGCCATCATCTTGGTTTTTTTGATGTTTAGCTGCAACCCGGCTTTCAGCTAAACATCAAAAAAACCAAGATTATGGCAACAAGAATGATTGGCTTTCACAGTATTCAACCTTATTTCTCTCACATTTAGCAGCAACTTCTCACATTTGGGGGGGGGGGGGGAATGGCAGCTAGCTTGTCACTTGCTAAGGTGAAGATGTAATTGAGTAGTTGTTGCCTGAAGAAGCTGAACATGCCATAGCTTGTGCATGAGACAGGAAGATTTTGTGTTTGTTCCATCTGCAGACTGCTCATAAAATTCCCAGCAATCTGTCCTCAGAATGCACTTTACTATTGGTTTAGGTTGGACTGCGCTCCCTCATTTCTTTTAAAACCCTATACCAGATATATCCTACCTTGTTCATGCCCAGCGTTTATTTTTTAATTTTTAATTATTACATTTGGCCCGGCCATAGGTTTTTAAATCTTTTATTGGTTATTGTTTATATGTGATGTATATTCACAGTCACACAAGGTGTGGAATTCTTTTAGGTAGTGCCATTTTGCCAGGTTGTCTTTTGATCTGCCCACTCCGCTTCTGATAGAAATTCTATATACATAGAAATGTATAGAAATTCTATATACATAGAATTACTAACTAACAAAATGAAGTTCAACAGTGACAAATGCAAGATACTCCACTTTGGCAGGAAAAACGAAATGCAAAGATACAGAATGGGGGACAATGCCTGGCTCGAGAGCAGTACGTGTGAAAAAGATCTTGGAGTCCTCGTGGACAACAAGTTAAACATGAGCCAACAATGTGATGTGGCGGCAAAAAAGCCAATGGGATTTTGGCCTGTATCAATAGGAGCATAGTGTCTAGATCCAGGGAAGTTATGCTACCCCTCTATTCTGCCTTGGTTAGACCACACCTGGAATATTGTGTCCAATTCTGGGCACCACAATTCAAGAGAGATATTGACAAGCTGGAATGTGTCCAGAGGAGGGCGACTAAAATGATCAAGGTCTGGAGAACAAGCCCTATGAGGAGCGGCTTAAGGAGCTGGGCATGTTTAGCCTGAAGAAGGCTGAGAGGAGATATGATAGCCATGTATAAATATGTGAGAGGAAGCCACAGGGAGGAGGGAGCAAGCTTGTTTTCTGCTTCCTTGGAGACTAGGACGCGGAACAATGGCTTCAAACTACAAGAGAGGAGATTCCATCTGCACACGAGGAAGAACTTCCTGACTGTGAGAGCCGTTCAGCAGTGGAACTCTCTGCCCCGGAGTGTGGTGGAGGCTCCTTCTTTGGAAGCTTTTAAACAGGCTGGATGGCCATCTGTCAGGGGTGATTTGAATGCAATATTCCTGCTTCTTGGCAGGGGGTTGGACTGGATGGCCCATGAGGTCTCTTCCAACTCTTTGATTCTATGATTCCTATGACCTTATTTGTTTATTGCTTGTTGTTTTTACTGATGTGTTGTTGGGCTTGGCCTCATGTAAGCCGCTCCCGAGTCCCCTTGGGGAGATGGTGGCGGGGTATAAATAAAGTATTATTATTATTATTATTATTATTATTATTATTATTATTATGCAGGGGTCAAGGTGTGGATTAGTGAGGGTGTGAGTTCGCGTGCGCAACTAGGCAGGAATCCTCAGAGGTTGTGAGATTTGTTGGAAACGAGTCAAATGGAATTTATATACCCAGAGGCAGTCCTAGGCAATTTTCAACAGTAAGCAAACAGTATTTTGGCGCCCCCCCCCCCCCCAACCAATCATTGACATATATTTTCTGTTCATCATGGGAGTTCTGTGTGCCATATTTGGTTCAGTTCCATCATTGGTGGAGTTCAGAATGCTCTGATTGTAGGTGAACTATACATCTCAGTAACTACAACTCGCATATGTCAAGGTCTATTTTCCCCCAAGAGCCCCTGGGCAACATCAACTATACTGCGAAAGCTTACTTTGCGTAATGGGTGAGCCGCCCCTGTATATACCTGTGGAATAATGACCAGGGTGGGAGAAAGGACTCTTGTCTGTTTGAGGCAAGTGTGAATGTTGACATAGCACTGCATGCCTTGCAGCTTCAAAGTCTGGCTGGTTGCTGCCTGGGGGAACTCTTTGTTGTGAAGTGTTAGCTGGCCCTGATTACTGTCTAAAACAGGGCTCTTCAAACTAAGGCTGAGGGCCGGATGTGGTCCTCCAAGGTCATTTACCCGGCCCTCGCTCAGGGTCAACCTGAAATGACTTTTTTTTTTTGTCGTGTCAGAAGCGACTTCTGGTGTGAGAGAATTTGCCGTCTGCAAGATGTTGCTCAGGATGATTTGATGTTTTATCATCCTTGTGGGAGGCTTCTCTCATGACCTCGCATGAGGAGCTGGAGCTGATAGAGGGAGCTCATCCGCCTCTCCCCGGATTCGAACCTGCGGCCTGTCGGTCTTCAGTCTTGCCAGCACAGGGGTTTAACCCACTGCGCCATCGGGGGCTCTGAAATGACTTGAAAGCACACAACAACAACAACAACAACAACAACAACAACAACCCTATCTCATTAGCCAAAAGCAGGCCCACACTTTTCATTGAAATACTAATAAGTTTATATTTGTTAGAATTGTTCTTCATTTTTAATTATTGTAGTGTTTGTTTTGCACTACAAATAAGATATGTGCAGTGTACATAAGAATTCATTCATGTTTTTTAAAAATTATAATCTGGCCCTCCAACAGTTTGAGGGAGTCTGACCTGGCCCTCTGTTTAAAATGTCTAAAATCAGAACAGTAAATAAAGAGCAACACTCAAAAAACAGGGGAACCCCAGACAGGAAACAATAGCCTTGCAGCTTCATAGCCTGGCTGCTTCCTGCTGGAGGGAATCCTTCATTGGGAAGTGTTAGGACATTACGCAGATATATAAACCCCACTTGCCTAGTTTCCAACAGTCCTCACAACCTCCGAGGATGCCTGCCATAGATGTGGGCAAAACGTCAGGAGAGAATGCTTCTGGAACATGGCTAGCCAGGCCGGAAAACTCACTCCAAGATTAATTGTCCACTTAGCTCACTCTTGTTCCAAATCTTATTAATGTTTTGAAGACTGCATGAACTGCAAACTCCCTGAAAGAAACCTGAAAGTGTGGTTGCAATAGTACATCCCTTCAATGTACTCTTGGGATAAGAGGAGCATCCACTGCAACCTTGTGAGAGTCATCTCCAGCTCTTGGCTGCCTAAGAATCATATTCTCTCTTGTACCATTCTCTTAGATAAGAACAGCTTCATGACTCAAGAGTCATATTTGGATAAGTGCTATTTGCAAAGTATGTTTATTTTTGTAATTATTGTTTGCACTTTGCATGTGTTCTGCAGCTTCTTCCTCTCAATAAATTAGAGGTTTGGGACACAGATGGCTCTCGATCATTGAATCGTAGACTTAGAACAGTATTTCTCAACCTGGGGGTCGGGACCCCTGTGGGGGTCGCGAGGGGGTGTCCGAGGGGTTGCCGAAGACCATCAGAAAATACAATATTTTCTGTTGATCATGGGAGTTCTGTGTGGGAAGTTTGGCTCAATTCTATCATTGGTGGGGTTCAGAATGCTCTTTGATTGTAGGTGAACTATAAATCCCAGCAGCTACAACTTCCAAATGTCAAAGACTATTTCGCCAAACTCCACCAGTATTCACATTTGGGCATATTGAGTATTCATGCCAAGTTTGGTCCAGATCCGTCATTGCTTTAGTCCACAGCGTTCTCTGGATGTAGGTGAACTACAACTCCCAAACTCAAGGTCAATGCCCACCAAACCCTTTCAGTATTTTCTGTTGGTCATGGGAGTTCCTGTGTGCCAAGTTTGGTTCAATTCCATCATTGGTGGAGTTCAGAATGCTCTTTGATTGTTAGGTGAACTATAAATCCCAGCAACTACAACTCCCAAATGACAAGGTCTATTTTCTCCAAACTCCACCAGTGTTCACATTTGGGCATATTGAGTATTCATGCCAAGTTGGTCCAGATCCATCATTGTTTGAGTCCACAGTGCTCTCTGGATGTAGGTGAACTACAACTCCCAAACTCAAGGTCAATGCCCACCAAACCCTTCCAGTATTTTCTGTTGGTCATGGGAGTTCTGTGTGCCAAGTTTGGTTCAGTTCCATCATTGGTGAAGTTCAGAGTGCTCTTTGATTGTAGGTGAACTATAAATCCCAGCAACTACAACTCCCAAATGACAAAATGAACCCCTACCCAAACCCCACCAGTATTCCAATTTGGGCGTATTGGGTATTTGTGCCGAATTTGGTCCAGTGAATGAAAATGCATCCTGGATATATGATATTTACATTATGGTTCATAACAGGAGCAAAATTACAGTTATGAAGTAGGGAGGAAAATAATGTTATGGTTGGGGGTCGCCACAACATGAGGGACTGGATTAAGGGATCGCAGCATTAGGTAGGTTGAGAAACACTGACTTAGAAGGATTTCCCAGCACATCTGCTAGGAGCCTCCAGTAGTGCAATGAGTTACACCTTGCAGCTTCAAAGCCTGGCTGGTTGCTGCTTTCCCCAGGCAGGAAGCAGCCAGGCTTTTGTAGCTGCAAGGCCATTCAATGCTAATCAAGCTGGCCAATGGCAACATTCACACTGGCCTCCAGCAGACAAGAGTTCTTTCTCCCACCCTCAGGGGCAGCTCAACCCATTACGCAAAGTAAACATTTGCAGTATAGTTGATTTTGCCCAGGGCCGCTCTTGGGGGAAAATAGACCTTGACATATGCGAGTTGTGGTTACTGGGATGTATAGTTCACCTACAACCAAAGAGCATTCTGAACTCCACCAACCATTGGAATTGAACCCAATATGGCTCCCACGACGAACAGAAAATATATATAAGGGATTGGTTGGGGTGGGGTGGGGGGGCAAAATACTGTTTGCTTACCATTGAAAATTACCTAGGGCCGCCTCTGCCCACCCTCCATAGGTACCGTATATACTCAAATATAAGCCAACCCGAAAATAAGCCGAGGCACCTATTTTTACCACAAAAAAGTGGGAAAACGTATTGACTTGAGTTTAAGCCGAGGGTGGGAAATGCAGCAGCTACGGGTCAATTTCAAAATAAGCATAGATACCAATACAATTACATTAATTGAGGCATCGGTACATTAAATGTTTTTGTTTACATAGAATTTTAATATAAGGTAACTCCGATTAAGCCATTATTCTCACCTTCTTCAATGTGAATGTGCTTACATATCCTTCCAATAAGAGAGTAGAATAATAAATGCAGTAATAACAATAATAGAGTAAAGCAATAAATGTAATAACAACAATAATAACGTAAAATCAATGTAATAATAATAATAGAGTAAAATGATAAATATAATAAATAATAAATGTAATCAAAATAATAATAACAACAACAGAGTAAAATAATAAATAGCATTGACTCACGTATAAGCCGAAGGGGACGTTTTCAGCCTAAAAAAGGGCTGAAAAACTAGGCTTCTACTCGAGTATATACAGTATATAAACCCCACTTGCCTAGTTTCCAACAGACCTCACAATCCCTGGGGATGCCTGCCATAGGTGTTGGTGAAATGTCAGGAGAGAATGCTTCTGGAACATGGCCACACAGCTCAGAAAACTCACAGCAAGCCAGTGATTCTGGCCATGAAAGCATTTGACAACACATAATTGCAATGTGTTTTGAACCTGAAGATCATTCGAAAGCGTATGCCAGAAGCGGCTTTGTTGGTATTATATTTGAGGGACTGTCAGCATGCCAGGAAAGGCTTGTTACGCACTGTATTATATATACAGAATTGGTGGGAAGCCAGTGATGATACGCATGAGAGGTCCCAACTGGAGGCTTTGGGTGAAAATTTTCGAATTTTGCTCTCCTCCAAATTGTTTTGGTTTTTCCCCCTACATGGGTGGCATCGCAATTGGAGAAGCGCCTACTTGCAAATCCATTTGACCCTTGTACGCCAAAGCAGATGCAGTTGCCTTGAATGTAAATAAGACATTCGATCATATGTTGTGGATATAGAAGCTGGAGGCATCGAAATGCAGGAGTACCAATATAGTATTGTGTTTAATGCTTAGAAGGACATTGGTGCCAGGAAAGTCAACTTGTTTTGTGGATAGTCCCAGCGTCAGGTTGACGGAAGAGCGGAAATATGAAAATCCTGGTGAAACTTCCAAATGATTCCTGAACATGACTCCAATGTAGTTGGAAACTGTATTATGGTATGTAGTCAGGGTACCCTCATATGATGCAATTTAACTGCATTTCGCAGCATTATATGAGTCTACACATATGAGTCTATGGGCAAACCAAGGCCAGGGGCCGGATGCGTCCCCTTGGGCTCTTTTATCAGGCCCTCCTCTCTTTCACCAGCCTATCCATCCTTCCTTCCTTCCTTCCTTCCTCTCTCTTTGTCCTTCCCTTCCACCCTTTCGTCCATCCTTTTCTTTCCTCCCTCCCCCCTCTTTCTCCCTCCCTCCATTCCCTTCCACGCTTTCATCCTTCCCTCCCCTTTGTCTTTCCCTCTCTTTTCTTCCTCCTTACCTCCCTCTCTGCTTCCATCCTTCCCTTCCACACTTTCTTCCCCTCTTTCCCCCTCTCTCTTTCTCTTCTTTTCTTCCCTTTTGTCTTTCCTTTCCTCTTTCCTTTATCCTTCCCTTCCTTCCTTCCTTCTCCTCCCTCCCTTCCTCCATTTCATCCTTCCCTTCCACCCTTCACTTCCTTCTTTCCTTTGTCTCTTTCCTTCCCTCTTTCCTCCTCCCTTCCTCCCTCCCTTCCTTCTCTTCTTTCCTTCCTTCCTTCCTCCTTCCTTCCCTTCATCCTTCCTTCCTTCTTTTGTTCTTTTCTTCCTTCCCTCTTTCCTCCCTCCTTCCCTCTCCCTCCTTCCCTCCTTTCCTTCCTTTTCTTTCCTTTCTCTTTTTTCCTCCTTCCTCCTCTTCTGCTTCCATCCTTCCCTTCCACTCTTTCCTTCCCTCTTTCCCCCCTCTTTCTCCTTCTTTTCTTCCCTTTTGTCTTTCCTTCCCTCTTCCTTTATCCTTCCCTTCCTGACTTCTCTTCCTTCCTCCTTCCCTTCCTTCCACCCTTCCCTTCCGCCCATTCATCCTTCCTTCTTTCCTTTTCTTTCTTTCCTTCCCTCTTTCCTCCCTCCCTTTCTCCTTCCATCCTTTCCTTCCTCCCTTGTGTCTTTCCTTCTTTTCTTCCTCCTTCCCTTCCACCATTCCTTCTTCCCCTCTTTCCCCTTCTTTTCTTCCCTTTTGTCTTTCCTTCCTCTTTCCTTTATCCTTCCCTTCCTTCCTTTCTCCTTCTTCCTTCATTCCATCCTTCCCTTCCACCCATTCATCCTTCCTTCTTTCCTTTTATCTTTCTTTCCTTCCCTCTTTCCTCTCTTTCCCTCTCTCCCTCTTTCTCCTTCCATCCTTTCCTTCCTCCCTTTTGTCTTTCCTTCTTTTCTTCCTCCTTCCCTTCCACCCTTCCTTCCCTCTTTCCCCTCTTTCCCCTTCTTTTCTTCCCTTTTGTCTTTCCTTCCTCTTTCCTTTATCCTTCCCTTCCTTCCTTTCTCCTTCCCTTCCTTCATTCTATCCTTCCCTTCCACCCATTCATCCCTCCTTCTTTCCTTTTGTCTTTCTTTCCTTCCCTCTTTTTTTTTTTTCCTTTTCCCTTCCACCCTTTCGTCCATCCTTCTCTTTCCTCCCTCCCCCCTCTTTCTCCCTCCCTCCATTCCCTTCCACGCTTTCATCCTTCCCTCCCCTTTGTCTTTCCCTCTCTTTTCTTCCTCCTTACCTCCCTCTCTGCTTCCATCCTTCCCTTCCACACTTTCTTCCATCTCTCTCCCCTCCCCCCTTCTCTCCTTCTCCTTCTTTTCTTCCCTTTTGTCTTCCTTTTCTTTATCCTTCCCTTACTTCCTCCTTCCTTCGTTCTGTCTTTCCCTTCCCTTTGTCTTTCTTTCTTTCCTCCCTTCTTCCCTCTCTCCCTCTTTCTCCTTCCATCCTTTCCTTCCTCCCTTTCGTCATGCCTTCTCTCTTTCTCTCTTTCTTTCCTTCCTTCTTCGCCGGGCAGCCAGTGCTAGCGTGTGGCCCCCAAGATAGAAAGTTCGCCCATGCCCGGTCTACCCTGACCATACCAAGCTCAAGGCCGTGGCCCCATATGTAGATGGGGCACATTGTCTTTGTTGGCAGTCTCCCATCCACGTCCGAACCAGGGCTTGTCCCTACTTCACTCCCAAGATCAGACCAAATCTGGTGCCTCTGCGGTATTTACTTTGCTCTAATCTCCTGCAGAGGCTGACCTTGGGGTCTGGGATTATGAGAGCCATATACATCTGTCATGTTTGGCCTCACTTCGCCTTTTTTCCTCGGCAAGCGGCCTAAATATGGCCATCGGCAAAAGGCTCCGAGGTTTGGGTTGTCTCAAGATGCCATTTTTTGTGCGCCTTTCCCATCTTTGACAGGATCTATTTTAAGTGTAGGGATCAGAACAGGAGTCCTGGTGTAGTTAGTGACACCATGGATTTGTATACAATCGGTGCAGCATTGCAGTGTTTATAATACTTTTCCAAATGGTGAACCTTTTCTAAGCCGTCACACATTGATTTAACATTTTTACAGAGACGTCAGCAATGACCACCAATTCTTTAGTATATTGTCAAAAGCTTTCATGGCCAGAATCCTGGAGACTAGGACGCGGAACAATGGCTTCAAACTACAAGAGAGGAGATTCCATCTGAACATAAGAGCCGTTCAGCAGTGGAACTCTCTGCCCCGGAGTGTGGTGGAGGCTCCTTCTTTGGAAGCTTTTAAGCAGAGGCTGGATGGCCATCTGTCGGGGGTGATTTGAATGCAATATTCCTGCTTCTTGGCAGAATGGGGTTGGACTGGATGGCCCATGAGGTCTCTTCCAACTCTTTGATTCTATGATTCTATGAATCACTGGGTTGCTGTGAGTTTTCCAGGATGTCTGGCCATGTCCCGGAAGCATTCTCTCCTGATATTTTGTCCACATCTATGGCAGGCATCCTAAGAGGTTGTGAGGTCGGTGGGAAATTAGGCAAGTGGAGTTTGTGTATCTGTGGAATGTCCTAACAGTTCCCAAAAAAGGATTCACCCAGACAGGAAGCAGCCAGGCTTTGAAGCTGCAAAGCCATTGAATGCTAATCAAGAGTTCTTTCTCCCATCCTGGACATCATTCCACAAAGGGCGGCTCAACCCATTACGCAAAATAAGCATTTATTATTATTATTATTATTATTATTATTATTAAACTTTATTTGTACCCCGCTAGCATCTCCCGAAGGACTCGATGCGGCTTACAAAGGCCAAGGCCTCAACACACAATACAACAATACAAACCAAAGGCAAATTAAAAACAATTAAAGCAATATAAACAACAAGCAATAAACAATACACTAAGACACAATAAAACTGGGCCGGGCCAGAGTAATGGGTACAGGATTAAAAGTGCTGATGTGACAGTTTAGTATATTTATAGTATAGTATATAGTATATATAGTATAGTATATAGTATATTTGCAGCATAGTTGATTTTTCCCAGGGGCGCTCTTGAGGCACTCTTGGGGAAAAATAGACCTTGACATATGCGAGTTGTAGTTACTGGGATGTATAGTTCACCTACAATCAAAGAGCATTCTGAACTCCACCAATGATGGAATTGAACCAAATATGGCATACAGAACTCCCACAACGAACAGAAATTATAGATCAGTGATTGGTTGGGGGGGAATACTGTTTGCTTATAATTGAAAATTACCTCTGACTGAATGGGCTTGCAGCTTCCAAACCTGGCTGCTTCCTGCTTCTCCGTTGGAAACTAGACAAGTGGGGTTTATGTCCTAACACTTCCCAACAAACGATTCTCCCAGGCAGTAAGAAGCCACACCTTGAAACTGCTAGGCCATTAAATGCTAATCGAAGTGGCCAACTGCATCATTCACACTTACCTCAAACAGACAAGAGTTCTTTCTCCCACACTGGACATTATTCCACAGATATATAAACCTAGTTTCCAACTGACCTCACAGCCCCTGAGGATACCTGCCATAGTGTCTTCCTGCATTTAAAAGGTTTGGACTGGATGGCCCCTGGCAGGGGCGGCTCAACCCATTACGCAAAGTAAGCATTTGCAGTATAGTTGATTTTTCCCAGGGATGCTCTTGAGGCGAGCTAGGGGGAAAATAGACCTTGACATATGTGAGTTGTGAGTTGTAGTTACTTGGATATATAGTTCACCTACAATCAAAAAGCATTCTGAACTCCACCAATGATGGAATTGAACCAAATATGGCACACAGAACTCCCACAATGAACAGAAAATATATATCAGTGATTGGTTTGGGGGGGCACCAAAATACTGTTTGCTTACCGTTGAAAATTACCTAGGAAAATTATATATCTGATTCCACAGATATATAAATCCCATTTTCATAGTTTCCAACAAACCTCACAACCTCTGAGGATGCCTGCAAAAATGTGGGCAAAACGTCAGGAGAGAATGCTTCGGGAACATGGCCAGACAGTCCGGAAATCCTCAGAGGTTGTAATCATAATAAATAATAATAAAACTTAATTTGTACCCCGCTACCATCTCCCCAAGGGACTCGGTGGGACTTACATGAGGCCAAGCCCACAATACATCAATAAAAAAAACAATCAATACAATACATATCATATAAATCACATAAACAAAAAATAAGCAATAACAATCAACAGTGACATTCAAATATAATAGATTTAATAGATTACATTTTTAAAAAATAATGCTGGACGTGAACAAGGTAGGATATAACTGGGATAGGATTTTCAGAGAGAAATAAGGGAACGCAGTCAGTCCTGAATCAGTGGTAAAGTGCATTTTGAGGGCATATTGCTGAAAGTTTTCCTTATTCTGGGAAGGCACACTGGAACAACCACGTTTTCAGGCCCCTCCTAAAGACTGCCAGAATTGTGGCATGTCTGATGTCCCTGGGAAGTGAGTTCCAGAGTCGGGGGGCCACCACCAAGAAGGACTTTACTACTACTAATAACAGCGACAGTCTATTTTGCTCTTGAAGTCACTTAGAAGACCTCTGCATTCATTTAAAAGATGTTTTTCTTGCTAGTAATTTTGTATGTTTATTAGGCACTCAGTTTGCAGGATATCAAAGAGCTGGGAGAAACCACAAGGGCCAGTTTGATTAGCACCGAATGGCCTTGCAGCTTCCAAGCCTGGCTGCTTCCTGCTTCTCTGTTGGAAACTAGGCAAGTGGGGTTTATATCCTAACACAGGGGTCCTTAAACTTTTTAAACAGAGGGCCAGGTCACAGTCCCTCAAACTGTTGGGAGGGCTGGATTATAATTTGAAAAAAAAAAATGAATTCCTATGCACACTGCACATATCTTATTTGTAGTGCAAAAACACTTAAAAACAATACAATAATTAAAATGAAGAACAATTTTAGCAAACTTATTAGTATTTCAATGGTAAGTGTGCTCCTGCTTTTGGCTGGTGAGATAGGATTGTTGTTGTTGTTGTTGTTGTTGTTGTTGTTGTGTGCTTTCAAGTCATTGCAGACTTAGGTTGACCCTGAGCGAGGGCCAGGTAAATGACCTTGGAGGGCCATATCCGGCCCCTGGGCCTTAGTTTGAGGACCCCCGATTTAAAAGATGCTTTCCTTGCTATTAATTGCATATGTTTATAAGGCACTCCATTTGCAGAATATCAAAGAGCTGGGAGAGACCACAAGGGCCAGCTTGATCAGCACTGAATGGCCTTGCAGCTTCCAAGCCTGGCTGCTTCCTGCTTCTCTGTTGGAAACTAGACAAGTGGGGTTTATGTCCTAACACTTCCCAACAAATGATTCTCCCAGACAGGAAGCACCAGGCTTTGAAGCTTCAAGGCCATTCAATGCTAATCAAGCTGGCCAACGGCAACATTCACACTTGCCTCCAACAGACACGAGTTCTTTCTCCCATCCTGGACATTATTCCACAGATATATAAACCCAGTCCCTTGCAATGTACGAATACATCATGTATTAATTCAACAATATTATCATGGCATTCAAATCGTTAATTATAGTGGTTGTTTTGTTATTACGATCGCAAAACAATGTATGTTTACAAGCAGAGGCGGCTCAACACATTACGCAAAGTAAGCATTTGCAGTATAGTTGATTTTGCCCAGCACCTGATCTTGGGGGAAAATAGACCTTGACATATGCGAGTTGTAGTTACTGGGATGTATAGTTCACCTACAATCAAAGAGCATTAGGTTCTTGTGGGTTTTTTTCGGGCTATATGGCCATGTTCTGGAGGCATTTCTCCTGACGTTTCGCCTGCATCTATGGCAAGCATCCTCAGAGGTAGTGAGGTCTGTTGGAACTAGGAAAAGGGGGTTTATATATCTGTGGAATGACCAATGTGGGACAAAGGACGCTTGTCTGCTGGAGCTAGGGGGTGAATGTTTCAACTGACCACCTTCATTAGCATTTGAAGACCAGAACCAGCCACGAGAGTCAAGACAAAGATCCACCCAGAGGAAAAGTGTTCTTGCCATACATCAAGGAACCACTGACCGCATAGGGAAGCTGATGAGGAAACACAACATACAAACGATCTACAGACCCACCAAGAAAATCCAACAAATGCTACGTTCAGCAAAGGACAAGAGGGATCCTCTCACCTCTGCAGGAGTCTACCGTGTACCATGCAGCTGTGGACAAGTCTACATAGGGACCACCAAACGCAGCATTGCCCAAACACGAATCAGGGAACATGAAAGGCACTGCAGACTACTTCAACCAGAGAAGTCAGCCATAGCAGAGCACCTGATGAACCAGCCTGGACACAGCATGTTATTTGAGAACACAGAAATGCTGGACCACACCAACAACCACCATGTCAGACTACACAGAGAAGCCATTGAAATCCACAAGCATGTGGACAATTTCAACAGAAAGGAGGAAACCATGAAAATGAACAAAATCTGGCTACCAGTATTTAAAAAACTCTAAAATTACAACAGCACAACAACAGAGAGGAAACAAACAAGGACATCTAATCACCTCTCAACAAAAGATTTGCTCCAGGCACTGCCAGGCCATTGTATGCTAATCAAGGTGGTCAGTTGAAACATTCACACCTAGCTCCAACAGAGAAGAGCTCTTTGCCCCACCCCAGACATTCCACAGATATATAAACCCATTTTTCCTAATTCCAACAGACCTCACTACCTCTGAGGATGCTTGCCATAGATGCAGGCGAAACGTCAGGAGAAATGCCTCTAGAACATGGCCCTATAGCCCAAAAAAACCCACAAGAACCTAGTGATTCTGGCCATGAAAGCCTTCGACAATACATTAAATCAAAGAGCATTCTGAACTCCACCATGATGGAATTGAACCAAATATGGCACACAGAACTCCCACGACGAACAGAAAATATATATCAGTGATTGGTTGGGGGGGGGGGGGGGGCATCCTGTTTGCTTACCATTGAAAATTACCTAGGGCTGCCTCTGGCCCCTGGGGTTCCCTTTCAACTTTAGGATGCCATTAATTCGACAGATATATAAACTCAATCCCTTGCAATGTATAAATACATCATGTATTAATTCAACGATATTATCATGGCATTCAAATCGTTAATTTTAGCGGTTGTTTTGTTCTTACGATTGCAAAAACAATGTATGTTTACAAGTATGGATCAGAACCAGGGGTCCTCAAACATTTTAAACAGAGGGCTGGATTATGATTTGAAGAAAAAAAACATGAATGAATTCCTATGCACACTCCACATATCTTTTTGTAGTGCAAAAACACTTAAAAACAATACAATAATTAAAATGAAGAACAATTTCAACAAATATAAAATTATTAGTATTTCAATGGGAAGTGTGGGCCTGCTTTTGGCTGATGAGATAGATTGTTGTTGTTGTGTGCTTTCAAGTCGTTTCAGACTTAGGTTGACCCTGAGCGAGGGCCGGGTAAATGACCTTGGAGAGCCGCATCCGGCCCCCGGGCCATAGTTTGAGGACCCCTGATCAGAACGAACCAACAAGGAGACAAAAAGTAATAAAGGTCAAGCGACTCGCGGATGCCGAGCAACAAATTGTCACCGTCTCCGTCCAAAGCAAGGAAAGCCAGCATCAGTTTCTATTTTCCAAACTCTCCTTTCCCACTTTCACTCCCTTAATCTCTCCTTTGTTTATCTCTGTCCGTCACTTTAACCTCGTTTCTCTCCGGCCTGAAAGGTTGTAAAAGTTTTGGATGCTCAGCCAGTCTACAAATGTTTGCCAAACCCACTCAGGGATGAGTTCCGGGGAAAGCTACAACTTGCCCGGGCTCATCCGCTGCCCCTCAATGGAAAGCCAGCAAAGAAAAACAAGCAGATTTGAACTGAGGAAACATTCAATTATAGACCAACAGTGGAGTTAAAACCCAGACAAATAGTGTCATCTTTGTAACAACAGTTTTACAACATGGAATGTGAGGCTAGATCAGGGATGATCCCTACAGTACAAAGTCTGATTACTTTGAACCCTCCAATGCAGATACAGCTAAAGGAAATCCGGCTAGACAGGGTGAGAAGGGCGAAATATACATGTTTAAAATAAAATAGATCTTCTCTACCTCCGTAGAGGGACACAGACCGGCTCACAGCAAGGATTCAATGCTAATAATACAGTCTTAAAACAGCATACAACAACAAAAGGTTAAAATACATATAGAATAAATGACATATAAGATAAAATCATGTCCAACTCAGTCCGTATGTGTGGTCGATAACTTTGTTCTGTAGCCGGTCTCAGCCATTATTCTGGGAATGCTTCATTCCACAGCCAGGATTTCACTAGCCTCCCGAAGGACAGGAGGGAGGGGGCAGATCTGATCTCAATCGGGAGAGAGTTCCATAGCTGAGGGGCCACCACAGAAAAGGCCCTGTCTCCCGTTCCCACCAGACACGATTGCGAAAGTGGCGGGACTTAGAGCAGGACCCCACCAGAAAATCTAAATAAATAAATACTAACTATTATCGACCCTGCTTAGTTTCCAAGATCTGATGTGATTAGGTGCCTTTAAAGTAATTTTTAAAAAAATGTTCTTTAGCTGATGTTTGCCTCTACCCCCAAAGTCTCATTATATCAGGAGGAGGGGATAACAAATGTACTGTAAAGTTTTAAACAGTGGCTGAATGGCCATCTGTCGGGAGGGATTGAATTGTGCCTTCCTGCCTGGCAGAAATGGGTTGGACTAGATGGCATTTGGAGTTCCCTTCCAACTGTATTGAGCAATTTTATAATTGGGGAGAAAGACTTTGTGCATGTCTAGAAAGTAGTGGTCAACACAGAGGAAGGATTTTTGCAAATATTTTGCAAACAATTTGCAAACACTTGCAAATATTTTTAAACATTTTGCAGACTTTTTCAAACATTTTGCAAATATTTTTCAAAGTTTTTTCAAACATTTTGCAAATTGCAATTTTGTGGAGACATTTTGCAAACATTTTGCATATATTTTAATAATTTTAAATTATTACATTTGGCCCGGCCATAGGTTTTTAAATGCCTGTATGTTATTGTTATTGTTTATTGTTTATTTTTGTTTTTTAAATGTATTTATTATTCGAACTTATATGTCGCCACTCCCCTGGGGCTCGGAGCGGCTTACAAGAACGGCTAAAATCTAACACAATTTAAAAACAATTTAAAACAATTTAAAAACAGCAATATCAAAAATCAAAAATTGCAAAAATTTTGAGATTTATTTGACTGTTTTGTATTGATTATTTTGTTATTGCCTTTGTTTTATTGATGTACTGCAGGCTTGGCTTCATGTAAGCCGCACTGAGTCCCTTGAGGAGATGGTAGCGGGGTACAAATAAAGTTTTATTTTATTATTATATTTTATTATTATTATTATTATTATTATTATTATTATTATTATTATATTTTGCAAACAATTTGCAAACACTTGCAATCATTTGCAAATATTTTGCAAATATTTTGCAAATATTTTACAATGAAAACTTTATAAATATTTTATCATGAATACATTGCAATCGAACGTGCATGTAGCTACAATTTCCCATTTCCCCATGTAGGGCAACTTTTGGGACAACTTGCAATGGATCGGTGATGCCGTGTTTGTGGGTCAGCCTTGCTTTGCACAATGTTTTCAAGCTCGGTTTTTAAAAAGTTCCCCCTATGAATGGGAGGAAACCGACAAAGACACTCCCAAAGTCAATCAATTACAAGAGGTCAAATTTGGTACCCATACCAGGAGACCTCACCTGATGATGGATCTGGACCAGCTTCACCTTCTTGGAGAGGAAGAGCCAGAGTGCATCTTGCAGGAGCTTCTTCCCGCCTTTACATCTGGCTTCCCGAAGCCCAAAGAGCCTGACCTGCTCCAGATGTGGCTCGGCTATGAAGGATGCTCTTCTCCTGGCCAGAACCTGGAGTTTTTTGATTCCCACCAACAAAGAGTGGGCCAAAACAGACCCCAGTTTGCTTGCTCAGCTTTTGGGCAAACTTTGTGCTCAAACTCAGAGCTTGGAACCACTTGCGGCGGATGCTTTTGATCTTTTCCGTGGCACCTTCAGTTCCTCCTTGCACTGCGAGGAAAAATGCACAGGCAAAAGTGAGATCCAGTCAATTGGGAAAAAAGAGTGCTGTGGTCCCAAGCTTTCTTCACCTGCCAGCCTTTGCGCGCACAATGGAGACAAGTGATCCTCTGCTGCCTCCCCGCCTCCAAGCCTTTGTGAGCCCAGGAAGAGCCAATCGCAGGCCCCAAGCAGCCTCTTGCACCTTCCAAACCGACCAACCCACATTGAGCACTGGAGAGCTTTAAAGCCTGTGCATCTGCTTGTTAGTTTTCTTTGCAAAGGTTCCTGGGACCTGTAGTTTCCCCCATAGGCCTAGGTCTCGTTTGTTGACCCAGAGTGCCTCCCAGTGGAATGGGCCTTCATGGCTGCTCCCAGGGCCACACAGATGTGTAGCATAAGGAGGAATGGTTCGATTAAAACAGCGCTTCTCAACCTTCCTAATGCGGCAACCATAACATTATTTTCACTGCTACTTCATAACTGTCGTTTTGCTACTGCTATGAATCGTAATGTCTGATGTGAAGGATGTATTTTCATTCACTGGACCAAATTTGGCACAAGTATTTGAGCATGGCTCTCGAATCCCTCTTTTTTTTTTTTTTTTTAGTAATTTTTTATTGATTTATCACATTTATTACATACTATTGCATTTTGTACATCCACCCGTCTCAAGCCACAATTCTTACATTTCATCTGTCCAAAATTTCATTTCTTCTTGTGATGGTAATTTTCCTTCCTTATTTTTTAATCCATTTACCAAAAGTCTTCCCCACTAGGGCAGTGTTTCTCAACCTGGGGGTCGGGACCCCCGAGGGGGTCGCGAGAGGGTTTCAGGGGGGTCGCCAAAGACCATCAGAAAACACACATTTCTGATGGTCTTAGGAACCCTTTTGGCAGAGAAGGCAGAATATCTCTCTGCCTGTCCTTCTCTTTCTTTTTGGTGTTGGTGAACTACAACTCCCAGAATTCAAAAACAGCCCTTCCCCGACCCCACTAGTAATCAATGTTGGCCATGTAGGTAGTATGTCGAGTTTAGTACAGATCCCTTATGGGGTGGATTCAGAATGCTCTTTGATTGCAGATTAACTATAAATCCCAGCAACTTCAACTCCCAAATGCCAAGGTCTATTTTTCCCAAACTTTGGGCGTATTGAGTATTCATGCCAAGTTTGGTCCAGATCCATTAATGTTTGAGTCCACAGTGCTCTCTGGAAGTAGGTGAACTACAACTCTAAAACTGAAATCAATGCCCACCAAACCCTTCCAATATCTTCTCTTGGTCATAGGAGTTTTGTGTGCCAAATTTGGTTCAGTTCCATAGATGGCGGAGTTCTCTTTGATTGTAGTTTAACTATAAATCTCAGCAACTACAACTCCCAAATGACAAAATCAATCCCCCCAGCCCCACCAGTATTGAAATTTGGGCATATCATTTGTGCCAAATTTGGTCCAGTGAATGAAAATACATCCTGCACGTCAGATATTTACATTACGATTCATAACAGGAGCAAAATTACAGTTATGAAGTAGCAATGAAAATAATGTTATGGTTGAGGGTCACCACAACATGAGGAACTGTATTAAGGGGTCACGGCATTAGAGAAGTTGAGAATCCCCAAACAGCATCAAAATCGCTTTGTTTCCATATACCTTTTTTAACCTTTAATATACATGTCAATTTATCATTTATTGCTATTTTCCATGCTTCCTTATACCACTCCTCTATTTGTATATTCATTTCTTTTTTGGCTCTCGTGCCCCTCTTAATCTGCTTGGTTTGTTCCTTGTTTGACTACTTGCTTTAAGCACATTCGTTCTGGAAACACCCAATGTACTACTACTACTACTACTACTACTAATAATAATAATAATAATAATAATAATAATAATAATAATAATAATAATTGTTCTGTCGCCGCTGGAGCTAAAATTAAATGCTTTAAGAGAGGATGCAAGGCTAGCGTCCAGCAGGAAGCCCGGGGGCCCGAGAAGGAGCCTTTAGAGGAACTTTCCCTATTAAGCAGGCTTTAGGAGACTTGGAGCTTAAATACAACAGTCTTTATTAATGAACAAGCAGGAATTGTAAAATTTCTAAATAGTCTATTGGCTTTGCAGTCTTGTTTGCAGGAAACAGGCACTATCTTCAAGAAAACTTTAACAGAAAAATTCCCCTTTAAAGCTCCTCCCAAGCTGCTGTGAACTTAAACCTAACTGGTTTGAGTCTGCTACCGGCTGAACTGCGTCTCAGAACCGAAACAGACGTACCATCAGGCTTGAAATCACTTAGCTGAAGATGAAGAGCTGTTATTCCCTCCGGAGGTCCTCAGGGCTGTGAAGCTGTTCCCTGGAACCCTTTGGGAATCCGTAGAGGCCTTTAATCTGTTCTTCCCCAGGAACTCTTAAAAGACAAAGCTTTTGCACAGGAGGAATGTCTGTATGCATCCTCTGCCTTGGCTTCTCTTGCTGTAACTAACTAAAAAATGGCCCTTTCCCTCCAAAAAGCAAAAAAGGGGGCGGGACCAGGGATCCTAACTATAATTGGCAGGTGGCTTACCCTATGATTGCAGCCTATAACAGGAAGCCACCCTGCTGCAAAATCCCAAGCCTGGGATTGCAAACAAACATTAACTGCAAAGCAAACAAAATAGGAGCTCCTGGTACAGCTGTACCAGCAAAATAATAATAATCTTTATTTATACCCCACTACCATCTCCCCAAAGGAGCCCCCGGTGGCGCAGTGGGTTAAAGCACTGAGCTGCTGAGCTTGTTGATCGAAAGGTTGCAGGTTCGATTCCAGGGAGCAGCGTGAGCTTCCGCTGTCAGCCCTAGCTTCTGCCAACCTAGCAGTTCGAAAACATGCAAATGTGAGTAGAGCAATAGGTACTGCTCCGGCGGGAAGGTAACGGTGCTCCATGCAGTCATGCTGGCCACATGACCTTGGAGGTGTCTACGGACAACGCTGGCTCTTTGGCTTAGAAATGGAGATGAGCACCACACCCCAGAGTCAGACATGACTGGACTTAATGTCAGGGGACTACCTTTACCTTTTTACCATTTCCCCAAGGGACTCGGTGCGGCTTACATGAGGCCAAGCCCACAGTACAACAATAACAAAAGCAATAATGAAAACAATCAATACAATACAATTCATATAAATCATATAACAATCTATATAAATAAAGATGTAATGTTCGTTTGTAGGATTAACAGAACTCAAAAACCACTGGACGAATTGACACGAAATTTGGACACTACACCCCTAACAGACCAATGAGTGACCATCACTCATAAAAAAAACCCGAAAAATAGCAAAAAGGACTTAAAATCTCCAAAAAAATCTAAATGTCGAAAAGCTAAATGACAATACAGAAAAAGGGAAGAGGGAGAGAAGGAAGGGGAGAAAGAAAAGAAAGACAGACAGACAGACAGAAAGAAAAAGAGAGGGAGGGAAAGAAAGAAGGAAAGAGAGAAAGAAGCATGGAAGCAAAGAGCAAAGGAAGGAAGGAAAGAGGTAGAGAAGGAAGAAAGGAGAGAAAGTAGAAGGAAAAGAAAAAGAGGGAAGGAAGGAAAGAAGGAGTGAAGGAAGGAAAGAAAAAAGGGATGGAAGGAAAGAGGGAACAAAGGAGAGAAGGAAGCATGGAAGCAACAAGGAAGGAAAGAGATAGAGAAGGAAGAAAAGAGAGAAAGAGGAAGGAAAAGAAAAGGGGGAAGGAAGGAAAGAGGTAGAGAAGGAAGGAAGGAGAGAAGGAAAGAAAAAAGAGGAAGAGGGAAAGAAGGAAAAGGAGGGAAAGAAGGAGAGAAGGAAGGGAAGAAAGCAAAGAGGAAGGAAGGAAGGAAGGAAGGAAGGAAGGAGATAGAGAAGGAAGAAGAGGAAGGAAAAGGGGGAAGGAAGAAAAGAGGCAGAGAAGGAAGGAAGGAGAGAAGGAAAGAAGAAAAGGGGAGGGAGGGAGGAAAGAGGGAACGAAGGAAGGAGGGAAAGAAGGAGAGAAGGAGGGAGAGAAGGTTGGCCACAGCAACGTGTGGCGGGTACAGCTAGTAAACAATAAACAGTAACACCAGCATTTAAAAACCTATGGCCAGGCCAAATGTAATAGTTTAGTATTTAAAAAATAATGCTGGAAATGAACAAGGTAGGATATGACTGGTATAGGGCTTTCAAGGAAAGATGAGGGAACACAGTCAAACCTAAATCAGTGGTAAAGTTCATTTTGAGGGCATATTGCTGAGTTTTCCTTATTCTGGGAAGGCACACTGGAACAACCACGTTTTCAGGCTCCTCCTAAAGACTGCCAGAGTTGGGGCATGTCCGATGTCCTTGGGAAGTGAGTTCCAGAGTCAGGGGGCCACCACCGAGAAGGCCCTCTCCATCGTCCCCACCAATCACACCTGCGGAGGTGGGAGCGCAAGCAGGCCTCTCCAGATGATCGAAGAGATCGTGTGGGTTCGTACACAGAAATGCGGTCACTCAGGTAGGCGGGTCCCAAACCGTTCAGGGCTTTGTAGGTAACCTACACCTTGAATTGGGACTGGAAAATGAACGGCAGCCAGTGGAGCTCCTTAAACAGGAGGGTTGACCGGAGTGGTTTGATTAAAGCAGCGCTTCTCAACCTTCCTAATGCGGCAACTCCTTAATGTTGTGGTGACCCCCAACCATAACATTATTTTCACTGCTACTTCATAACTGTTAGTTTGCTACTGTTATGAATCGTAATGTCTGATGTGAAGGATGTATTTTCATTCACTGGACCAAATTTGGCACAAATACCCCAAGTATTTGAGCATGGCTCTCGTGCCCCTCTTAATCTGATTAGTTTGTTCCTTGTTTGACTACTTGCTTTAAGCACATTCGTTCTGGAAACACCCAATGTTGTGGAAGGCTTTCATGCCTGGAATCGATGGGTTGCTGTGAGTTTTCCAGGCTGTCTGGCCATGTTCCAGAAGCATTCTCTCCTGATGTTTTGCCCACATCTATGGCAGGCATCCTCAAAGGTTGAGAGATCTGTTGGAAACTAAGGAAATGAGGTTTTTATACCTGTGGAATAATGTCCAGTATGGAGAAAGAACTCTTGTCTGTTGTAGGCAAATGTGAATGCTGCAATTGGCCACTTTGGTTAGCACTGAATAGCCTTGCAGCTTCAAAGCCTGCTGATTCCTGCCTTTGTTGTATTGGAAATTGCATAACCTATTGGAAATAACTGCAACATAACCTTATTGAAAAGGTAAAAATGATCTCACATCTGCTTGGCCAATGTGAATCTCCATGAAAACATGGAGACCACCTTTTGAAAACCATTAGTCAAGAAAAGCACGACCTTGTTAGAAGCCAACAAGTGATCTTCATAAGCATTCATGTAATGGCACACAGGTATCTCCGCTGTTAAACTGAAGAACCATGTCTTTAAACTGCCAAGGAAAAAGACACGCCACTACAAAAATATATTGGTTTAGCAGAGGATGGCTGTTCCTTTGCATTTGACGTTGCAGTTGCCCATCTACTCTCTCTTAAAACCTCTTAGTTAAAATATGCACTCAGAGATAAGAACAAAGTAGTCTTCTTTCAAAATAACATCTCTTCTTGTATATATTCGGCATACTAGTCCATAGTCCAATGTCTTTAAGCATATAGGTGTAGTCCACACTGTATAACTGTACTCACTGAAGTCTGAAAGGAGACAAACTGCATCCACCTCCACTGAGGTCTGAAAGCATACTCCTCTACAGAAGTCCAAACAGCAACCTGCATCCACCTCCACTGAGCTCTGGTACAAACTAAACACAAAATGGAGTCCTGTGCCTGAACCGCTTCCACACCAAAGAGGTACAATCAAACTGCCAAACCAAAATGGGCATACAATACAATTATACACATTTACAAACACTTAGTGGAGGCTTGGAAAGTTGCTATTTCCAACATGTTGGGAGGTATTAGCTGGCCCTGATTGCTGTCTAAAATCAGGACAGTAAATAAAAAGCAAGATTCAAAAAACAGGGGAGCTCCAGACAGGAAACAATCGGGGCCAGATAACACCTCCCAACAAAGGATTGCCCCAGGCAGGAAGCAGCCGGGCTTTGAAGCTGCAATGCTAAGGGACCAGGCTGTGGGGCAGATAGTTAGTAGCCAACTGCATTAAATCACTACTGACCAAGAGGTCATAATTTTGAAGTCAGCCCGGGTCAGAGTAAGCTCCCGACCATTAATAATCTAGCTTGCTGTTGACCTATGCAGCTCTAAAGACAGTTGCATCTCTCAAGTAGGAAATTTAGGTAAGACCAAGAACAAGCCGCGAGAGTAAAGATGAAGATCCACCCAGAGGAAAAGTGTTCTTGCCATACATCAAGGGAACCACTGACGGCATATGGAAGCTGATGAGGAAACACAACATACAAACAATCTACAGACCCACCAAGAAAATCCAACAAATGCTACGTTCAGCAAAGGACAAGAGGGATCCTCTCACCTCTGCAGGAGTCTACCATATTCCATGCAGCTGTGGACAAGTCTACAGAGGGACCACCAAACGCAGTATTGCCCAAACACGAATCAAGGAACATGAAAGGCACTGCAGACTACTTCAACCAGAGAAGTCAGCCATAGCAGAGCACCTGATGAACCAACCTGGACACAGCATTTTATTTGAGAACACAAAAATGCTTGACCACTCTCACAACCACCATGTCAGACTACACAGAGAAGCCACTGAAATCCACAAACATGTGGACAATTTCAACAGAAAGGAGGAAACCATGAAAATGAACAAAATCTGGCTACCAGTATTAAAAAAACTCTAAAATTACAACAGCAAAACAACAGAGAGGAAACAATCAGGCACATCAAATCACTCTCAACAAAAGATTCCCCCCAGGCCCTTCCAAGCCATTAAATGCTAATCAAGGTGGTCAGTTGAAACATTCATACCTAGCTCCAGCAGACAAAAGTCCTTTGTCCCACCCTGGTCATTCCACAGATATATAGACCCATTTTCCTACTTCCAACAGACCTCACTACCTCTGAGGATGCTTGCCATAGATGCAGGCGAAACGTCAGGAGAAAATGCCCTCAGAACATGGCCATATAGCCCGGAAAAACCTACAACAACCCAAAATTCAACTATTTGGGGAGGCTAATTTAACTAATTTACAACACCATAAAACTTTCCATCAGCATGCAGAAGAATAAGGAAGTATTCCATCAAGGACTTGGTGTCACAAGTGGACGGTGAAGTAGCAGCTCCCCCTGTGGCCGGAATCGAGCATACCCTCATGAAGCTGGAAAAGCTGGAATGTTAAATTGCCTCTGTGTCTGTCTATATATGTTGTATGTCTAAATATCATTGAATGGATTCATTTCAACTGGTGAAACCTGTGGATGAGGTGGAGAGGTGAGAGTGACCACATGAATCATAGACCCCCGCCCATCCTGGGTGATAAAGGAAGCCAGAGGGAGTTTGGCAGAGTGGGAGAAGGTGGTGGTCAGTGCCTCCCTTCGGGAAGGCAATATTCCAGTGAGCTTTAAACAAGCTGTGATGGAACCACTCATATCTGTGGTACAATCAGATGAGAAGAGAGAAAAACTTTAACAATCACTTTATCAGGGCGGCATTAATGAAGATTTGGGAGAAGTACAAAGAAAAAAATTACTAAAAGACACCTATGTGCAGAGGCGGCCCTAGGTAATTTGTAAGCAAACAGTATTTTGCCCCTCCCCCCAACCAATCACTGATATATATTTTCTGTTCGTCATGGGAGTTCTGTGTGCCATATTTGGTTCAGTTCCATCATTGGTGGAGTTCAGAATGCTCTTTGATTGTAGGTGAACTATACATCCCCGTAACTACAACTCGCATATGTCAAGGTCTATTTTCCCCCAAGAGCGCCTCAAGAGCGCCCCTGGGCAAAATCAAGTATACTGCCAATGCTTACTTTGCGTATGGGTTGAGCCGCCCCTACCTATGTGGCTTTCCCCGCTTCCAGCGGGACAAAGAAGATTACTGGGCTGGACAAAATGGCCAATTTATAGAGACACTCTTACAAAGAAAGACAGCAAGCTACAATTAAAAACAAAAGAAGAGATAGCAAAAGAATTCAAATCATCCTCTTGACTCCAATACTTGCAATTAAAAGAATATTTCAATAAAGATAAAGAGATAGGTTTCCTAGAAAAAGGTGGCCCATGGGAGAGAATACTAAAAAAAGATAAGAAAAATATTACTAACGTATACAATAAAATACTTGAATGGGAGACGGAGATGGAATCTATAAAGGAGTGCATGATAAAATGGGCAAAGAATATCGGGAGATCAATAAAACTCAAAAAATGGGAACAGATTTGGTCAAAAAATATTAAATATACATACTCCATCGACATGAAAGAAAATTGGTATAAGATGTTTTACAGATGGTGCATGACCCCACAAAAATTAGGATTAATGTACAAAAAATAAATAACAAATGTTGGAAGTGCGAAGATCGAGTAGGTACTTTTTATCACGCCTGGTGGACATGCACCAAAATAAAAATTTATTGGAAAACAATACAGGAATCATGTGAGAAAATACTTCAAACCAAAGTACAGATGAAACCTGAATATTTTTTAATTAGGAATATTCGATGAAGAGATCAAGTTGGATCATAACTTGAGTCCCCTTCGGGGTGAGAAGGGCGGGGTAAAAGAACCCCAAATAAATAAATAAATAAAATAACAAAGACATTGTATTTACGTATTTAACTACTGCGGCCCGACTTATGGACTATACCTAACAAAGACATTGTATTTACGTATTTAACTACTTAGTTTCCATTCGCTAAAAAATGGAAACTAAATGAAGTACCGAACAGAGAGGAATGGCTAAATAAAGTCAACGAAATAAAGGAAGTGGATAAACTGATATTCGCTCTGAAAGACTCGCAGAGAAGACTGATTGAGGACAGATTGGAAATTATTCGACGAATTCATGACCGAGCTGCAAGACTAGACAAAAGGATAGGTACAGATTTATCTCAAAAAATGCAAAGAAAGATCAGGAGAGACGACAGGAGGGAAGTAAAGAAAGAAGAAGGGAGAAGCCATAAGGAAAGAAACTAGGTCAAAGAAAGACAAGCGTGGAGAAGGAGATTCGGGAGCCAATAATATCCCCCCCCTTTTTTTCCCACCCCCATTCCCAACCCCTCACTCTCTACCCAATAGTCTCTCCTGCATGTCCCCAACCTGCCCTAGTAGATTTATACCTTAGTCCAGTGGTTCTCAACCTTCTTAATGTCACGACCCCTTAATACAGTTCCTCATGTTTTGGTGACCCCCAAGCAAAAAATTATTGTTATTGCTACTTCATATCTGCAACTTTGCTATTGTTATTATATAAATATCTGATATGCAGGATGTATTTTCATCACTGGACCAAATTTGAATACTGGTGGGGTTGGGGGGGATTAATTTTGTCATTTGGGAGTTGTAGTTGCTGGGATTTATAGTTCACCTACAATCAAAGAGCATGCTTTACTCCACCAAGGATGGAATTGAAGCAAACTTGGCAGACAGAACTCCCATGGCCAACAGAAAACACTAGAAGGGTTTGGTGGGCATTGACCTTGAGCTTTGGAGTTGTAGTCCACCTACATCCAGAGAGCATTGTGGACTCAAACAATGTTAGATCTGGACCAAACATGGCATGAATACTCAATATGCCCAAATATGAACACTGGTGGAGTTTGGTGAAAATAGTCCTTGACATTTGGGAGTTGTAGTTGCTGGGATTTATAGTTCACCTACAATCAAGAGAATTATGAACCGCACCAATGATAGAATTGGGTGAAACTTCCCACACAGAACCCCCAAGACCAACAGAAAATGTTGTGTTTTCTGATGGTGTTTGGCGACCCCTCTAAAACCCCCTCGCAACCCCTCCAGGGGTCCCGACCCCCAGGTGGAGAACCACTGCCTTAGTCCCTACCAATCATACCCCAAAATCTTCCCTAGGACTCCCCGCTTCCCATCACTCACCTACCTCTACCTCCCCAAAATTTATTTTGTAAATACCAAAATATACTCAATAAAAATTATCCAAAAGGAAAAAGAAAAAAGAAACCACTGTTGAAGAAAACATCACTGGACCCCACTCAATTCGTCAACTATCGGACAGTTTCCAATCTCCCCTTCTTGGGCAAAGTTCTGGAATGTGTAGTGGCCTCTCAACTCCAGATATTATTGAAAGACACAGATTATCTGGATCCGGCACAGTCTGGCTTTAGTCTGGGGCATGGAACTAAGACAGCCTTGGTCGCCTTAGTGGATGATCTACGCCGGGAGTTAGACAGGGGGAGTGTGTTCTGCTGGACTTCTCAGTGACCTTCGATACCATTGACCACAGTATCCTTCTGGGACACCTCGTGGGAATGGGACTTGGAGGTACTGTTTGCAGTGGCTCCAGTCTTCCCTAGGGGGGTTGTTCCCAGAAGGTGTTGCTTGTGGGGTCCCACAGGGATCAGTAAAATATCGGGAGAGAATGCTTCTGGAACATGGCCAGACAGCCTGGAAAACTCAAAGCAACCCAATGTACTAATCCCAAATGTTCAGTAAAAAAAGTAAAGATTAATATAAAAGATGTGGATAGAAGACCATAATGGATGTGATCCGCTAATCCAATGTTCCTCAACCTTCCTAAACCCATTAATACAGTTCCTCATGTTGTGGTGACCCTCAACCGTAAAATTATTTTTGTTGCTATTTCAGAAATGTAAAGCTGCTACTGTTATGAATCGTAATGTAAATATCTGATATGCAGGATGTATTTTCTTTTACTGGACCAATACCCGATACAGAATTGAACCAAACTTGGCACACAGAACTCCCATGACCAACAGAAAATACTGGAAGGGTTTGGTGGGCATTGACCTTGAGTTTGGGAGTTGTAGTTCATGTACATCCCGAGAGCGCTGTGGACGCAAACAATTATGGATCTGGACCAAACTTGGTATAGATACTCAATTTGCCCAAATGCGAACACTGGTTGAGTTTGGGGAAAATAGACCTTGACATTTGGGAGTTGATGGGATTGATAGTTTGCCTACACTCAAAGAGCATTCTGAACCCTACCAACGATAGAATTGGGCCAAACTTCCCACACAGAACCCCCATGACCAACAGAAAATACTGATGGTTTTTGACGACCCCTTGTGACATCCCCAGGTGTCCCGACCCCCAAGTTGAGAAGTACCTTGGGAAGTCTGACTTGGCCACGGTAGTCCACGCTCTGGTTACATCCCGGATTGATTACTGCAACGCGCTCTACGTGGGGTTGCCCTTGAAGACTGCCCGGAAGCTTCAGATGGTCCAGCGCTCGGCAGCCAGGTTGCTAACGGGAGCAGCACTCAGGGAGCATACCACTCCTCTGTTGAGCCAGCTCCACTGGCTGCCAATCCGCTACCGGGCACAATTCAAGGTGCTGGCTTTAGCCTATAAAGCCCTAAACGGTTCTGGCCCTGCTTACCTCTCCGAACGCATCTCCACCTATGAACCGACGAGGACGTTAAGATCGTCCGGGGAGGCCCTGCTCTCGGTCCCGCCTGCGTCGCAGGCGCGGCTGGCGGGGACGAGGGACAGGGCCTTCTCGGTGGTGGCCCCTCGGCTATGGAATGCCCTACCCGTAGACATCAGGCAGGCCCCTTCGTTGCTGGAGTTCCGGAGGAAGGTCAAGACGTGGCTCTATGAACAGGCGTTCGGTCAACAAGGCAACTGAACTCATGAAGACGGTATAAATGAACAAAGGAATGGTAGAAGGATTATGAGAACGGAATCTGATTTTTACTGAGGCGTTGATGACTATGTTGTGTTGTCTTGTATTGTCTGTCGTGTATGTTGTGTTTTAACTAATTGTTATTGTTATATAAATTGCATTGTAAACCGCATTGAGTCGCCGAATTAGGCTGAAAAATGCGGTATAAAAATAAAGCAAATAAATAAATAAATAAATAAACACTGTGCTACTCTCTTGGATCCTAGAATTCAAGATTGGTGTTATTATTCTTATGTTATTGTTCTGTCTCCAGTGTTGACAATATCACAAGGCATCTGCCATTACGCTCCCCAAAAAGTGATTTATTATTAAATCATTGCTATCCCACCTTTTTTATTATAAGGACACCATATAGGTAAAATAAACAAGGAATGAGTTAGACAAGTTAAAACATACCAAAAACCATAGGTTAAAGCAGCTTAAAAGGCTACAAAGAAAGCCCCATAAATGTGCATCCAAAGCAAATTAACTCCCCAGCTTTGATTGTAAAATCAATGTAAACAAGTAGAAACTTTAATTGAGATCAAGGCTCCTTAAACCTTTTTGCACTCGCAACCCTTTTCCACCCCTATGAAACCCAAGGTATATAAAACTTCTTTGAATTTGGTTATTTAGAAGCAGAAAAGGGAGTAATCCTAAAGATCCAGCTTGTTGCTCTGACTATTTAGTTCGTTGGTAGAATTGGATGACAGCCTTCTCCTGGTCAGGTGTTTCAATTGAGCCGTTGCGCAGTTTCCGGATTTCCCTGATGGCATCCACGCCAGAGATTTTCCGGGTCTTCACTAAGTAACATGCCAGCATGGTTCCAGTTCGGCCAAATCCCAACATGCAATGCACGGCTGCAGCCTAAAAGGATGGCGAGAGAATAGAATAAGTTAAGGCGAAAGCATTTATCCCAGCGTCATACCAAGGTTTCAATACCAATGGCAAAAATACTTCTGTTGCCATTGATGCACCACTGCTTTCACGTTGCCATCCCATGAACAGCAGATTAGAGGAGCTGTCGTCATAGACCTGTCAGCAGCTTTGTTAATGTAAGTAATTGCCTCCTTCTGAAAAAAAAATGCATAACATTACAAAGGACGACCACCTCACCTGCTTCATAAGAAATCTGCTACAAAACAGGAGCTTTTTTGTTGAGTTCCAGAGAAGCAGATGACTGAAACAGAAGAACGGCCTGCCTCAGGGGAGCGTGCTGGCTCCATCCATGTTCAACATTTACACACATGACCAGCCACTGCCAGAAGGGACGGAGAGTTTCATCTATCCCTTCTGGGATAGATGAATCATGCCATCACCCCACTTTTAAGCGGTACCTATTTATCTACTCACATTTTGCTTTTGTACTACTAGGTAGATAGAAGCTGGGCTAAAGGCCAGGAGCTCACCCCAACCCAGCCTTCGAACTGTCAACCATTTGATTGGCAAGATTTACTGCAGTTGGTGGTTAACCTACTATGCTAAAGCCCGGCCCAAACGTTCCATAAGGGTTTGTTTCTGTGACTTGGTTTCTGTTGAAACCACAATTCCTTGTTTTTATGCCCTAAATAGGATAATATACAGATAAAATACAGGAATTCCATACTGTTCTCAGTATTCTCTCAGAACCTTGGGTGGCACAATTGGTTAAACCCTTGTGCCAGCAAGACTGAAGACTGAGAGGTCAGGGGTTTGAATCCAGACAGAACACAGATGAGTTCGCTCTGTCAGATCCAGCTCCCCATGAGGGACATGAGAGAAGCCTCCCACAAGGATGGTACAATATCAAAACATCCAGG
>NW_026844700.1:16239647-16265260 GCF_025583915.1 Anolis sagrei ordinatus | reverse complement strand
CCCCCCCCTCCCCGCTACATACCTGTGGACCTGACATGAAAAAAAAACCAGTGTTCTCATTGGCAAGGTTGTTAAAGATGTTTTAAGGGATAAAAGAACACTTCTGAAACTCTGCTATATATGTTTTTTGTGCATTGGCATATCTTTGTTCCTAACAGTTCAAAGAGATATCTCTACGTATATTAGTCTAACAGCTGAGAAACCTAATTGCCTTGCATGAATGCTAGTAGATATTTACCACTAAGGAGAAAGTTGACTCAAGTGAGTTTTTAACTCTTCTCAGGAAGATCATACTTTCAAAAGGTTATGATCTCTAACAAAGTCATGTTTTCCAAAGGTTATATTATTCTAAATAGTGTGGATGCCAATTAATCTCCAAAAGGATCATACTTCCAAAAGCCTGTGGAGATTCCTGGTTTTTCCAAAAGGTTTTGAATAGCCATTTCCCCAAAGGTTGTGGAATTTTCCATTTTCCAAAATGCCAATAGTCCAGGTTGAGATGGAAAACAACACATGTTCTGTAAGAAAGCAATGTCTGGTACAGTATTATTATTTGTGCACAGGCCCAATTCAGAACAGGGATTACCTCGCCCTTGGCACTGGCATCTTCCACGATCTGCAGAAAGCGCTGAATCTGCTCCGGAGACGGCGGGTGGAAGTCAGCGATGCGCAAGCGGTGCACTTGGATGCCGGGGCAAGTGTCGTGATACGGGGGGCTGCGCTCGGTGAGAGAGATAAGGTGCCGGATGCCGTTGTCATACATGTATTGGTAATGCGCGGGCAAGCGGGGCATGGCTAGTCCCGCGAGCCGGCTGGGTTCAACCCAGGAGAAATTGGGTGGCACTGCGGACTCCATGGGCTCTGCAGCAAAAAAGACCAAAAGTGGAAGGAGGTGACGAGCAGTAACAAGTCCCTTCCATCCGTATTCTGAATGACATCCTATCAATGGGTGTTGCCATGTGCAACATGAATGGGTTTTCTTGCTAAACACCATTTCTCGGCCTAAGCTCAAATGGAGTTGAGTCACAGTCCAAGATGATTCTGTGCCCAGACTTACCAGTTTGCCCATCCCTCAATACACTAAGATTTGTGTTATATAAAATGATTCTAGAACAGTGGTTCTCAACCTTTCTAACACCGTGACCCCTAAATATGCTTCCTCATGTTGATGTTGAGCACCCCCCCCCAAATAAGGGATAGCGACTTATAGTTCTGCAAAGGGCAAGGGCACCAGACTACACAACAAGGGTTAAGTCTTGGTCACATTGCCAAGGCACTGACAACAACAAGGACCCCACGAGGCTTTTGGGAAATGGCTGGATCTTGGGACTTCTGCCCTTTGTGAGAGTTGTAGTTTCCCAAGGACCAAAGTGTGAATCAGTTGCAGCACAGCTGGGGTTTCATCTGCCAGCCTTCCCAATGATCATGGACTCTCTGCCTGCATGTCTTGGACTTCAGTACATACTATCTCCCTCATGAATTTTCCTCAAAGACCTTTTAAAACATTGGACTTCAGGCTTCTTCATGAAAATTAATCCTCTTATTAAATATACTTGGGATGTGGGACAAAGATGGGGTTTTGTTGCTATGAAATGCTTATGATTTGAATGTATGTATCTTGCTATGAAACATTGCTTGTCCTCCTGTCTTACCCCCTGACTTTTGCCCTAAAAATGTGACCCAGGACTGTTGAAATGCCTGAGGCAGGACCACCGCCTCCCTGGAAACTTACTTGATTATTCCACATCTGCATGGACAATAACAAGTTGAGATTTCCTTTCCCGCTCTCTGAGTTTTGTCTGGCGGGCAGGGAAGTCTATTTGGACACTTTGATTGATTCACAAAAGGACAGGAACGACCCCCGGGGTCCCCTGTCCTGACCCTGTTTGTTCCTTCTACCAAAACCCATCAAGGACACTCCTTATCTGATCAAAAGCAGGAAAACCTTTCTTAAGGAAAACCGCACCTTTGCTGGACAAAACAATGCCCCTCTTCCGCCCTGCCTCCCTCTCCCTGATTTGCTAAGGAGCCCAAGAGGGAGGGAGTTTTGAAACTTTCAAACCTGTATTTTCTCTATAAAAATGCCAGTAAAATTCTGTATTGCTATGCTTGTAGTGGAACTATTCCTACAATGCATCCGATCTCAGCTGAATCACTAATAATAAACCTCGGTGCCACTTCTTCGCCTTGGCAAGAGTCTCATTTCAATTATTAATATCAATAAAATTGCTGGAATCAGGCTTCCCTGAAGGCTTGCCAAGGTAGCGTTCCCTCTTTGGTGGGAACTAAGGGTCATCTCTCCTTGGAGTTGACCCCCCTAAAGTCTGAGTTGGCTTCAATGTCATGGTGACCCCCAACCATAAAATTATTTTCACCTGCCCTGCACCCCTGCCTGCCGGCGGGAGAGCAAACCAAGCGAGGGAGGCCTTGCGCAAAGGGGCCCTCGCCTGCCCCACGCCCCTACCTGCCGGTGGGAGAGCAACTCAGGCGAGGGAGGCCTCGTGCAAGGTGGAGGAACTGACCTGGAAAGCCTGGCTGTTTCCCTGGCACGGGCTGGCAGCCATTTTGAAGACCCCCAGAAAATGGCCCTGTGACCCCCCTGGGGGTCGTGACCCCCAGGTTGAGAACCACTGTTCCAAAACAAAAGCAAGTAAGGAGAGGGAGGAATCAAATGTCCAAAGCAAAAGTAAACAAAGTGATCGTCATATGCTTTCGGAGTGATCCACGTCAAATACAGAAACCATGCATTCTAGTTCTTGGTTAGCTTTTTTCCTGTTGTTGCTTTGATTCTTCTGATGCTGGATTTAACCGTTACACCCTACCTATCCCATGGTTGTCATGCAAATTGAATGGAAAACAAAGAGACCTGTCCGGAGCAGACTGGTAGAAGACATACAAAGACAACTAACTAAATAAAATAAACACAGCCGCACCTTTCTGATGTTGCTGGACTGCATTTCTATTGTTTCTGATATGCTGACTAAGGTGGATCAGCAGTTTTCAAGGAGCCCCCAGTGGTTAAACCCTTGTGCTGGCAGGACTGACAGGTCACAGGTTCGAATCCGGGGAGAGTGCAGATGAGCTCCCTCTATCAGCTCCAGCTCCTCATGCAGGGACATGAGAGAAACATCCAGACGTCCCCTGGGCAACGTCCTTAGACAGCCAATTCTCTCCTACCAGAAGCAACTTGCAGTTTCTCAAGTCGCTCCTGACACAACAACAAAAAAAAGCAGTTTTTAAAGGAACAGACATGTTACGCTGGATCTACACTGCCATAAAAATTAATGATCTGCTTTGAACTGGATTATATGGCAGTGTAGACTCATATAATCCTGTTCAAAGCAGATAATGTGGATTTTATTCATGTCAGGAGCGACTTGAGACACTGCAAGTCACTTCTGGTGTCAGAGAATTGGCCATCTGCAAGGACGTTCCCCAGGGGACGTTGCCCGGATGTTTTACCATCCTTGTGGGAAGCTTCTCTCATGTCCCTGCTTAGGGAGCTGGAGCTGACAGAGGGAGCTCAACCTGCTCTCCCCAGATTCAAACCACCTGTCAGTCATCAGTTCTGCTGGCACAAGGGTTTGAGAACCTCTGGAGGTTCTCAAACTTTTTTAACAGGTCACAGTCCCTCAAACTGTTGGAGGGCTGGATTATAATTTGAAAAAAAAATTACACACTACACATATCTTATTTGTAGTGCAAAACCACTTAAAATCAATACAATAATTAAAATGATGAACAATTTTAACAAATATAAACTTATTAATATTTCAGTGGGAAGTGTGGGCCTGCTTTTGGCTGGTGAGATGAGATCATTGTTGTTGTTGTTGTTGTTGTTGTTGTTGTTGTTGTTGTTGTGTGCTTTCAAGTCATTTCAGACTTAGGTTGAACCTGAGTCAACCTTTGATCATCTGGATTATATGGCAGTGTAGCCTAATATAATCCAGTTCAAAGTAGATAGTGTAGATATTTTTTTGTGCCAGGAGCGACTTGAGAAACTGCAAGTCACTTCTGGTGTGAGAGAATTGCCCATCTGCAAGGACGTTGCCCAGGGGACACCTGGATGTTTTGATGTTTGCCATCCTTGTGGGAGGTTTCTCTCATGTCCCCACATGAGGAGCTGGAGCTGACAGAGGGAGCTCAACCAGCTCTCCCCGGATTCGAACCGCTGACCTGATTATCTTCTTTGATAATCTGGATTATATGGCAATGTAGATCCAGCCTCAGTCTGTCGTAGCCTAGAAAGGGAAGAGAGGAAAATCTAGCACTACCTTGAGGACTGATGAATGAGCTTTCAAGGACATATCGCTCCATCACTTCAACTGTCAAAGGTTGCCCTCTCCATGCATTAGATGGCCTCTATTTCTGTCATTCTGTTTATTAATGCCTAGAGTAGACCACAGCTCATTCCCATTTGCACAAATAAATACAATACTTACCTGCTACTTAGCTAGAGCAACTTGCAAAATGCTTCTGATCACAAACATTCTTGATGATGGTGATGATAATATAATTATTATATCTTATCATTATTAATATATAATATATTAATATCATATAATATTAGTAATGATAATAATGATGATGATGATGATAATAATAATAATAATAATAATATAGTATTTGTGACCCAGCTCTACCTACAGCTCAAGGAGCAGTACCATAGGATGAGAGTTCCCAATTAATGCATAATAGCCATACTTCTCCTCCCTCAATTGGTCTAATACTTGGGTTGTTGTGAGTTTTCCGGGCTGTATGACTATGTTCTAGAAGCATTCTCTCCTGTCATTTCGCCCACATCTATGGCAAGCATTTTCAGAGGTTGTGAGGTCTGCTGGAAACTAAGCAAGTGGGGTTTATTTTATATACTTGTGGAATAATGTCCAGAAGTCTGTTGGAGGCAAGCGTTAATGTTGCAATTGGCCAGATTGATTAGCATTGAATGGCCTTGCAGCTTCTAAGTCTGGCTGCTTCCTGCGTGGGGGAATCGATTGTTGGGAGGTGTTCTGGAACATGGCCAGACAGCCTGGAAAACTCACAGCAACCCAGTGATTACGGTAATGAAAGCCTTTGGCAACAAATTGTATTATTATTATTATTATTATTATTATTATTATTATTGACACAAAAGCACAGTTTGTCACAGCAAATGAGATCTATATGCTGGATTTCGTATATATATATAGATGATGATGATGATGATGATACAATATATTAATATATCTATTATTATTATTATTATTATTATTATTATTATTATTATTATTAGCTGTACCCCCCACGCGTTGCTGTGGCAAACCTTCCCCCCCTCCCTCTTTCTCCTCCTTATTTCTTTCACTCTTTCCTTCCTCTTTTTCTTTCTCTTCTCTTTCTTCCTTCTCTACCTGTTTCTTTTCTCGCTTCCTTTGCTCTTTGGTTCCATCCTTCCTTGTTTCTTTCCTTCCTTCCTTCCCTCCCTTCCTCCCTCTCTCTCTTTCATTCCTTCTCTCCTTCCTTCCCTCTTTCATGTATTTCATTCCCTCCCTCCTTCTCTACCCTTCTTTATTTCCTTTCTTCTTCCCCCCTTCTCTCCTTCCTTCCTTCTCTACCCTTCTTTCTTTTCTTCTTTATCTCCTTCCCTCTTTCTCTCCTTCCTAGGGCCTTACAGCCAGTTAGTTAGCTGCCTCTTGCATCCAGAATGTGTATCTTGCTTATGTATTTATTTGCTACTAGCCGGCCCCTGCCACGCGTTGCTGTGGCCCAGTCTGTGTATATGTGTTTTGTGTGGGTATATATTTGTGTTTATGTGTGTTTGGGCATGTGGTTTTGCACATGCGTTGTAATTTTTAGGGCTTTTTGGCTTTTTAAGTCCCTTCTGATGTGTTTTTCAGGGTTTTTATGAGTGATGGTCACTCATTGGCCTGATACGTGTATTGTGTCCAAATTTGATGTCAATTCGTCCAGTGGTTTTTGAGTTATGCTAATCCCACAAACGAGCATTACATTTTTATTTATATAGATTATTATTATTAATTCTGGCCCACCTCTACATACTTATAATATCTAATAATAATAATAATAATAATAATAATAATAATAATACATTATTTGTGAACCACCCCTACTTACAGCTCAAGGCATAATACAATAGGATGGGAGTCACCAGCCAATTTCTAATAGCCATAGTTCTCCTCCATCAATTGTGCTGATAGTGTTTTCGTTTTATAAACTACTAGCTGCCCGGGTAATTTTAGAAAGGCATTGTGTGCCAAGGTTGGTCTTTATCAGTTATTTATGTGGCTCGCAGTGCTCTCAGGAAGGTAAAGCGAGTCCCATGGTCCATGGTCCTCCAAACAGCACCAGGATGTAGAGTGGGTCATGGGGGCTCTGTGTGCCAAGTTTGGTCTTGATCAGTCATTGGAAGAGGGTCGCAGCAGTGTCGGGAAGTGAGTGAAGGTACTTCAAGTCCCATTATCTGTGGTCCATTCTCCTCCAAACTGCACCAGGATGTAGAGTGGGTCATGAGGGCTCTGTGTGCCAAGTTTGGTCTTTATCGGTCTTTGTTGGGGGCTGCAGTAGTCTGTGGGAACTGAAGGGTGGGAAAGTACTACAAATCCCATCATTCATTGTCCCTCCTCCCCCGAAACTCACCAGGACGTAAAGGGGGTCATGGGGGTTATGAGTACCAAGTTTGGTCTTGATCGGTCATTGGATGAGGGTTGCAGCGGTCTCGGGAAGTGAGTGGAGGTACTTCAAGTCCCATCATCCATGGTCTGCCCTCCTCCAAACTGCAGTAGGATGTAGAATGGTCATAGGGACTCTGTGTGCCAAGCTTGCTCTTCATTGGTCTTTGTTGGGGGCCACAGTGGTCTGTGTGAACCGATGAGTTTGAAGTACTACAAATCCCATCAACCTTTGTCCATTCTCCCCCAAACCTCACCAGGACGTAAAGGGGATCATGGGGGTTATGTGTGCCAAGTTTGATCCAGGTCCATCACCCATGGCCTGTGAAATTGGCAGCCAATCAGACAGCTGCCACATACACCGTCCTCCCTCCGCATACAAACACTGACTTTTATTATATACATAGATTTAAACCAATGAGAAAAGCTTTTAAGGAGCTATTCCATTTGGCTGATTGAAAGGAAGGAAAAGAAGCCCCTCTCTAGCCTTAGTCCGACTCCTCTTCCTCTTGCCGCTCCATGCCCAAAAATAAACCCTCACTGAGGCTGTCCTCGAATGACCTTCCTTTCCATAGACACAAACCTACAGAGAAGCATTTGCCACCCGCTCATAACACAATCTGGGATCAGGCTATGCCATGCGATTCCCAGCAACCCCCTGCTTGCCTTCACCTGGCCCCAGGCATACCTGAGAGGAGAGAGAAAGGCCTCCAAAGAAGAGCTGTGCTTCTTTCTCAGGCACTGCAAGCATCCGAGTGCTTTCTCCAGGAGGAAGCACATCTGGTCTCCCTGTTGCAACTTTATTCAAGAGTGGAGCTCCTCCTTCCTCTGGCCTGATGGGCAGTCGCCACAGCGAATGGGGATGCAATGGGACCACTCCTATTGTCTTTGCGGCAAGGTTCAAAACCACTTCCACAGAGGGTCAGGACAGGCACATTTCAGTTCCAGATCAAAGAGATCACTGACTTAGGTGTGACCAGAGGCGGCCCTAAGTAATTTTTATTTTGGCACCCCCCCCCCCCCCGCAAAAAGATCTTGGGGGTCTTCGTGGACACAAGTTAAACATGAGCCAACAATGTGATGTGGCGGCAAAAAAAGCCAATGGGATTTTGGCCTGCATCAATAGGAGCATAGTGTCTAGATCTAGGGAAGTCATGCTACCCCTCTATTTCGCCTTGGTTAGACCACATCTGGAATATTGTGTCCAATTCTGGGCACCACAATTCAAGAGAGATATTGACAAGCTGGAATGTGTCCAGAGGGGGGGGCGACTAAAATGATCAAGGGTCTGGAGAACAAGCCCTATGAGGAGCGGCTTAAGGAGCTGGGCATGTTTAGCCTGAAGAAGAGAAGGCTGAGAGGAGATATGATAGCCATGTATAAATATGTGAGAGGAAGCCACAGGGAGGAGGGAGCAAGCTTGTTTTCTGCTTCCTTGGAGACTAGGACGCAATGGAACAATGGCTTCAAGAAAGGAGATTCCATCTGAACATGAGGAAGAACTTCCTGACTGTGAGAGCCGTTCAGCAGTGGAACTCTCTGCCTGCCCCGGAGTGTGGTGGAGGCTCCTTCTTTGGAAGCTTTTAAACAGAGGCTGGATGGCCATCTGTCAGGGGTGATTTGAATGCAATTTCCTGCTTCTTGGCAGGGGGTTGGACTGGATGGCCCATGAGGTCTCTTCCAACTCTTTGATTCTATGATTCTATGATCCAAGGGGTTATTGCCAAGTTCAGTGTTCAATTCCATCATTGGTGGAGTTCAGAATGCTCTTTGATTGCATTATTTATTTATTTACTGTATTTGTATACTGCCTTAATCAGACTACCGGCGACTCAAGGCGGTTTCCAACAAAACAGTATACAAATCATGGTACAAATTAAACATTAAAACAACATAAAACACAACAAGCAATAAAAACAACATAATTAGCGTCTCCATATTGTCAAGCATTGTCCAGTTCCATTGTCAAATTGTCAGATTTCCTATATTAGTTATCTATATCCATTATTTTGTATTTGTGAACGCTTGCTCAAATAGCCATGTTTGTTTTGGTTTTTTAATTAATTTTTATAGTGCAATTTTTACAGGGAAAGAGGGTGAAAACTTGCTTCAGAAACATTAAGAGGGAGGGAGCAGATCTAATTTCTCTAGGGAGGGCGTTCCATAGCCGAGGGGCCACCACTGAGAAGGCCCTGTCTCTTGCCCCCGCCAATCGTACCTGTGACGAAGGCGGGGCCGAGACCAGTGCCTCCCCAGACGATCTCAAAGTCCTTGATTATTCATAAGGGGAGATGCATTCGGACAGGAAAGTTGGGCCAGAACCGTTTAGGGCTTTATAGACCAAAGTTCTCCCTATTTATTTATTTAGCAGCCAGTGGAGCTGACGCAGCAGGGGGATGGTATGCTCCCTGTATGGCATTCCGGTGAGTAATCTGGCTGCTGCCTGTTTGACTAGTTGAAGTCTCTGAACAGTCTTCAAAGGCAACCCCACATAGAGTGTGTTGCAGTAATCTATTCGGGATGTAACCAGAGCGTGGACCACCGTGGCCAAATCAGACTTCCCAAGGTACGGGCGCAGCTGGCGCACAAGCTCCCCTGACCACCGCCGAGACCTGTTGACTATTAGCGATGACCGCTAATCCAGGATCACACCCAAGCTGTGAACCTGCATCTTCAGGGAGAGTGTAACCCCATCTAACACAGGCTGTAACCCTATGCCCTGTTTGGCCTTTCAACTGACCAGGAGTAACTCTGTCTTGTCTGGAGTTCAGAATGCTCTTTGATTGTAAGTGAACTATACATCCCAGTAACTACAACTCACATATGTCAAGGTCTATTTTTTCCCCAAGAGCGCCTCAAGAGCGCCCCTGGGCAAAATCAACTATACTGCAAATGCTTACTTTGCGCAATGGGTTGAGCCACCCCTGGGTGTGACAGAGACCTATGCAGACCATAGAATATTAACATCTTTGTCAATGATTCGGACGACGGAATATTTATTTATTTAGCATGTAAGAACCGAATTGAGACAATAGCCATAATGTGTAGAAAAACTACAAACAAAGTTAAAAGCTCGGCATTATGCTAAATGTCCTTTTTGTTGTTGTTGTTGAAGGCTTTCATGGCTAGAATCACTGGCTTGCTGTGAGTTTTCCGGGCTGTCTGGCCATGTTCCAGGAGCATTCTCTCCTGACGTTTCACCCACATCTATGGCAGGCATCCTCAGAAGTTGTCAGGTCTGTTGGAAACTAGGCAAGTGGGGTTTATACAACTGTAGAATCATAGAATTATAGAGTTGGAAGAGACCTCATGGGCCATCCAGTCCAACCCCATTCTGCCAAGAAGTAGGAATATTGCATTCAAAGCACCCCTGACAGATGGCCATCCAGCCTCTGTTTAAAAGCTCCAAAGAAGGAGCCTCCACCACACTCCGGGGCAGAGAGTCTCACAGTCAGGAAGTTCTTTCTAACGTTCAGATGGAATTTCCTTTCTTGTAGTTTGAAGCCATTGTTCCGTGTCCTAGTCTCCAGGGCAGCAGAATAATGTCCAGGGTGGGAGAAAGAACTATTGGCTACTTGAGGCAAGTGTAAATGTTGCCACTGGCCAGCTTGATTAGCACTGAATGGCCTTGCAGCTTCAAAGCCTGTCTGCTTCCTCTTTGGGGGGAATCCTTAGCATTGAATGGCCTTGCAGCTTCAAAGTCTGGCTGCTTCCTGCAGAAATGCCGGACCATGCTAACAATCACCATGTCACACTACACAGAGAAACCACTGAAATCCACAAGCATGAGGACAATTTCAACAGAAAGGAGGAAACCATAAAAATGAACAAAATCTGGCTACTAATATTAAAAAAAAGCTCTAAAATCAGGACAGTAAATAAAGAGCAACACTCAGAAAACAGGGTAATTCCAGGCATGAAACAATCAGGGCGAAAGGATTCTCCCAGGTAGCAACCAGCCAGGCTTTGAAGCTGCAAGGCCATTAAATGCTAATCAAGCTGGCCAATTGCAACATTCACGCTTGCCTCAAACGGTCAAGAGTTATTTCTCCCACCCTGGATGTTATTCCACAGACATATAAACCCCACTTGCCTAGTTTCCAACAGACTTCACAACCTCTGAGGATGGGGAAAACGTCAGGAGGTACCGGTGTATGAGGAAAGAGAGGGAGGGAGGGAGGAAGAGGAAGAAAGGAGAAGGAAGGGAAAGGAGAGGAAGAAGGGAGAAGGAAAGGAGAAGAAGGAAGGGAAGAAGAAGGGAGGAAGGGAGAGAGGGGAAGAAAGGGAAGGAAGGGGGAAAGGAGGAAGGGAAGAAGGGAGGAAGGAAAGAAGAAGGAAGAAGGGGAGGGAGGGAAGGAGGGAAGAAGGAAGGAAGGAAGGAAGGAAGGAAGGAAGGAAGAAGGAAGGAAGGGGGGAAAGAAAAGGAGAAAGGGAAGGAAGGAGGAGGGAGGGAGGGAGGGGAGGGAGGGAGGAAAAGAAAGGAGGAAAGAAGGAGCCTGGCTGCTTTCTGCCTGGAGGAATCCTTTGTTGGGAGGTGATAGCTGGCCCTGACTGTTTCCTGTCTGTTTCCTTTGAAATTGCAAGGCCATTCAAAGCTTATTAAGGTTTGAATATAAACCTCACTTGCCTAGTTTCCATGAGACCTCACAACCTCTGAGTATGCCTGCCATAGTTATGGGCAAAACATCAGGAGAGGATGCTTCTGGAACATGGCTATACAGCCCGGAAAACTCACAGCAACCCAGTGATTCTGGCCATGAAAGCCTTCAACAACAGCAAACAAGAACAACAACAACAACAACAACAACAACAACAACAACAACATAATAATAATAATAATAATAATAATAATAATAATTGCAGATGACATGATGATCTTTCCAAAAGACACACTGCATCCTGTTGAGATCTTGAAATATGGAGACCTGTCAGGCTTTCAAATGAACAAAGAGAAAATCTGACATCTCTGTTATCACAAAAGGGAGTAGACTGAATCTTTCCTTTCTTGGTGTGTCCCTCTGTATGTGTTTTTGTAGCTTTTTATTTCCTTTTGGGCTGTTACTTACCACATATGAAAAAGAAAAACAAACAGAAAGTTTCCCAGTCTGCTATGATGTCCATTTACCACCCGATGCCCAAGAGACCCAATTCTGGTTTAAATTGCTACAGTTCTGGTATAAGTTGCATTGTGCATGCATTTCACACCCAGTCTCTCTGCCTGCTTATTATCAAGTAGTGTCACAAAAGCACTTCCTCCACATCACTGTCGAAAGAGGACAGCCCTGAAAGTAAAAAAGACATTAGCTGAGATTATTATTATTATTATTATTATTATTATTATTATTATTATTTACACAATAAGATGAGTCCACAGCAAACAAGATCACTCTGCTGGCTGTTGTATTGGATCACACGTCAGACACTTCCCACAGTGTCTAGGACTCTGTGATGTATCGGTGAATAATATGTGCAGATCAGAGTAGGGTGGCATTTTGCAACTGACAGATGGTGATTTTATCAGCGCCGATTGTGTTTAAGTGCAGGCCAAGGTCTTTAGGCACAGCACCCAGTGTGCCGATCACCACTGGGACCACCTTGACTGGCTTGTGCCAGAGTCTTTGCAATTTGATCATTAAATCCTCGTATCGTGTCAGCTTTTCCAGTTGTTTCTCTTCAATCCTGCTGTCACCTGGAATTGCAACATCAACGATCCATACTTTTTTTTTTAACACAATCGTGAGGTCAGGAGTGTTGTGCTCCTAAACTCCGTCAGTCTGAATTGTGAACTCCCAGAGTAGTCGTTTTCCATAACTTTTTCACGCTTGTGATCCCATCAATTATTTGTCACAGGCAGATGGTATTTGTGGCACAAGTTGCAATGGAACATCTGAGCAATGGTGTTATGCCTCTGCTTATAGTCAGTCTGCACGATCTTCTTGCAGCAGCTGAGAATGTGATCCATCGTTTCGTCTGCTTCCTTGCAGAGTCTACACTTGGGATCTGTCATCGACTTTTCAATTCTGACTTTGATGGCATTGGTTCGAATGGCTTGTTCTTGGGCTGCCAGAATCGGGCCCTCCATCTCCTTTTTCAAAGTTCCATTTGTAAGCCATATGTTTTTTCTTTGTCAATTTGGCTCTCAATTTTTCCCAGGAACTGTCCATGGAGAGCTTTCTTCTGCCAGTTTTCTCTTCTGCACTGCATTGTATTTTTATGGTACTCACTCTTTCTCCCACAGTGGCACAGTGGGTTAAACCACTGAGCTGCTGAGCTAAAATTTGGGTGTATCGGGTATTTGTGCCAAATATGGCCTGGAGAATGAAAATACATCCTGCATATCAGATATTTACTTTATGATTCACAGCAGTAGCAAAATAATGCTATGGTTGGGGCTAACCACAGGAACTATATGAAGGGTGGCGGCTTTAGGAAGAGAAACACTGCTTTATAGGAAAATAGAGATAAGAAACCCTTATCTGGTGGTTAAGGTAAAGAGAAATGCTTTCCTTTCGGTTTGGGGATCTGGAAAAGCTTAAACTGATTCATGGGAAAGAGTTGTCTCAGTTGGGTCAATGTTGGAATGTCGTGACGGTCTTGCTTTCAAGTGTTTTTAGTTTCATGTACCCAGGAGCCCCCGATGGTGCAGTGGGTTAAACCCCTGTGCTGGCAGGACTGAAGATCGACAGGTCGCAGGTTCGAATCCAGGGAGAGGCAGATGAGCTCCCTCTATCAGCTCCAGCTCCTCATGCGAGGACATAAGAGAAGCCTCCCACAAGGATGATAAAAACATCAAATCATCCGGGCATCCCCTGGGCAACGTCCTTGCAGACGGCCAATTCTCTCACACCAGAAGCGACTTGCAGTTTCTCAAGTCGCTCCTGACACGACCAAAAAAAAAAAAGTACCCAGTTTTTGCAAAAGTCCTGATTTGTGTATTGGATTTTTCATCCTGCCTTGTTTCATGGATTCTTGTGCCTTTTTCATGAATTTTTATACTTATGGATCTTGTTTTGTCTTGAAGCTCTTGGACCAACCTTTGTTTTGGAACTTTACTGTTTTTGCTATTTTTACTGCTTTGCCAACTATATACTTCAATAAACTGCTTGTTGATTTTACCAAACTAGTGTGGCGTTTAAGATCAGAGGTGTTCCTGCTCTGGTGTATGACAATTTGACACTTTTGCAACATGTCATAGAATCATAGAATCAAAGAGTTGGAAGAGACCTCATGGGCCATGCAGTCCAACCCCCTGCCAAGAAGCATATCTTCCCATCATCCCAATCTCCCCGACTCACCTGTTTCCAGGGATTCCTCCTCTCTGTTGAAGAGTTCGTTCTGTTCCTCCTCGTCCAGGAACAAGAAGTTTTCAGGGGGCCACCGAAGCTCCCCGCTTTCTACCTCTTCCCTTTCGCTGGGTTCCACCACGATGGAGGGCAAGCGAGCTTTCCCGGGCCACGGCTCACCATACTGGTTCTCGTAGAGAGGCCTCTCCGGCAGCATCTTGCAGGTATTCTCACACTGCTGCGATTCATAGGGCAACCCACAGTGTCTCTCAGCAGAATCTCGGACACACATGTCCTCACAGGATGATTCGTTGGGGACTGTCGGCATCTCCTCACTGGGAAACTCCTCACACAGCCCCAAGGAAGGGCTGCCAAAGGGATACGGCCCCTGGCTTTGGCCCTGTGCTGGTGTGGGAAATGGCTGGAAGAAGAAGTAGAAATGCTTGGGTGCACCTTGGGAACACTTTAGAGCAGTGTTTCTCAACCTTCCTAATGCTGTGACTCCTCATGTTGTGAGGACCCCCAACCATAAAATTATTTTCATTGCTACTTCATAACTGCCAAAGGGGTTCCTAAGACCATCAGGTTGAGAAATGCTGTTTTAGAGTAGGCATGGGCCAACTTCGGCCATCCAGGTGTTTGGGACTTCACCTTCAACTCTGGACTTCAACAGCTGGTAGTCTGTTAGGAATTGTGGGAGTTGAAGTCCAAAACACTTGGGAAGCCAAAGTTGGCCCATGCCTGCTTTAGAGACTAGACAGCGTGTCATGATAAAATATGCTGTATGATTAAGAAAGGCGTACGAATGCGGTCCAATTGGGCTGAAGATACCATTCTAAGGAATGAGGCCTGGAAAACTATAAGACAGAGCCGAAGAACTCATGGACTAATTAAGAATTGCTGCTGAGATTTGAGACAAATGATTAACTGTTGACATTCTGACTTGATGAACTCTTGGTGGAAAAATAACTTGTTTACATTGCCAAAGACAATGGTTCTTTTAAGTAAGGAAGTCAACACTGTGGCTCCTTACAGAAATGTTTACAAGCCTTCTTGGTAAGGAAAGCCAATTAAACAAAATCAACATCTGTCCAGGAACTGATGGAATCTGTCTGTCAGTAATTTACAACTTTCAGAACCACATCAAAAGAAAATACTACGTAAAAGGACCCTTCTCTCTCAGAGAGTGTGTCGGACCAACTGAACACCATTTCTGAACACCATTGTGAGCAGCCGCCTCCTCTCAAGAAGCTGATCATCTTCAACAAGAAGAATGGTAAGAATGCTTGATGAATGAATGAATGATGAATGAATGATTGAATGTTAGAGTATATGTGTAAACATTGATGCAATATTCCCCCTTTGTCTATGTAACCAATATAATTATTGTGCTGGTACGGCTGTACCAGGAGCTCCAAACTCCCTTTCATTCTTTGAGTGTTTGCATGTGCTTGTTCTGGCCATGCATTTTGCAGTTGGATGGTTCCTGCTAGGCTGCAGTCATGGGGCTAGCCACCTGTCTATCATCGTTAAGTTTTAGTTCCGCCCTTTTTTCCAGGTTCAGGAGGGAAAGGGAACCATTTAAGTTCAGTCTTACAGTTGGAAGCTCAGCTACAGGTTGTGAAAGTTTTCTACCTGTAGAGAAGCTTTGTTTCTTACAAAGTCTCGGAGAAAACAGTCCTAAAAGCTCTGGCTGGGGAATTTACAGCCTCACAGCTTTAAGCACAGTCTCTAAAGAAAGGCTTTTAAGCAAAATAGCTTTACAGCACAACCCTTGTTGGGGTTGGAGAAACGGACCTACAACTTTCATGGGAAAAATCCTAAGGACTCCAGCTGGAAATTCTTCAGAGCCTTGGCTGGCCAAGAAGCAATTTGGAGCCAGGAGTAGGGCCCACACCAGCAAAGCCTAGAAAGCAGATTGCCCAAGGAGGGGTCAAAAAGGATTTTCCTCGTAAAGGCAAGAAATAGTTCTCCAAGCAAGTTGCCTGTCCATTGTAGACAAGTTAAGAAGCATTTGTTTGATTTGTTGAAGATCTAAGATTGTTTGTTGAAGACCTAAGCAATAATAAAGAACTTTGTTAAACTTTTAAGCTTCTAAAGACTTTGTATAGGAAAACCCATAGGGCCTCTTATCTGAGGCACCCCGGCTTCCCGCTGGGCACAAAGAGCTTGTCCTGTTCAAAAGCCAATTGCTATAGGCCCAGCGCACAACAGCACAATTATTATAAAACCCAGTACTGGAGTCTGTGTCTACTTTTTCTCTGAAAGTGCCTAATGCAACCGGTCTCACTAAAAGCAGAATAAAAGAACCTATTTAATGTTTTAAAAAAATACTTATGACAAGCGTCCATACACAAGAGAGAGGCACATTATGTATTATGTTCCTTGAGACAGTCAAGCTCTTACCTGGATGTTTAGAGGAAGCGCGTGCAGAGGGCTCTCCATCCTGGTTGAGACCCATTGCATTTCCTGGTCCACATTCGAACCTCCTTCTTCCCTTGCATCCGAATTCGGATTTGACGCTGGTATCTGGCATGTGGCGCACACCTCCGGAGGGCCATGGGGACCCTCGTAGCCTCCCATCATTTCGGTCATTTCTGTGTGTGGCAACACAACCGTTTCAATGTCGTGGAATGTGAAGATTTAAAAGTCCAAAAAGTTTCAAAAAGTTTGAAAATATCCAAGAACTGCACATATAGCCTCTCACCAGTAAAGATGACTCCATGTATATGTGTGATGTTTAGCCTGAAGAAGAGAAGGCTGAGAGGAGACATGATGATAGCCATGTATAAATATGTGAGGGGAAGCCAGGAGGAGGGAGCAAGCTTGTTTTCTGCTGCACTGGAGACTAGGACGTGAGACAATGGCTTCAAACTACAAGAGAGGAGATTCCATCTCAGCATGAGGACGAACTTCCTGACTGTGAGCTGTTCAGCAGTGGAACTCTCTGCCCTGGAGTGTGGTGGAGGCTCCTTCTTTGGAAGCTTTTAAACAGAGGCTGGATGGCCATCTGTCAGGGGTGATTTGAATGCAATATTCCTGCTTCTTGGCAGAATGGGGTTGGACTGGATGGCCATGAGGTCTCTTCCAACTCTTTGATTCTATGATTCTATGTGTACACACAAACAGGTCAAAGTATGTATGTACCACAAAGTTTCCCACTTGACTTGATGGATCTGGACCAAACTGGCACAGAAATCCTTCATTGCCCAAATGTGTGTGTGTGTGTGTGTGTGTGTGTGTGTGTGTGTACACATACACACATCAAAGTATGTATGTATATATGTATGTACCACAAAGGCTCCTACTTGGCTTAATAGATATGGACCAAACTTGGCACACACACCCTCCCTTGCCCAACTCAAAATACTGACAGGTTTCCAACTACAAGGACCTCAAAACAGCTCCCCCAAACAGGGTGGAAATGGCAGTATATAGATGGAAAGGATTAGCTATGGCCTCTGGGTATGTATATATGCTGCACTCAGATGCAACCACGAGAGGGCACACTCAGTGCATCTACCCCATAAGGAAGCAAGCCATTGAATGAAGATTTCTATTTTGGAAGGTGTGAGTTTGTGTAAGTCTGCACCTTGCTCTGAGGCTCCAAGATGGAGAAAAGTACGAAAGAAGGGAAGGAGAGAAGGAAGGGAAGAGATAGGAAGGGAGGGGGAATAGGGAGAAAGAAGGTAAAGAATGAATGAATGAATGAATGAATGAAAGAAAGAAGAGGGGGTGGCATATGAGGGAAGAAAGGGAAGAAGAAAAAGAAGAAGGGGAAGGGAGAAGGTAGAAAGGAAGAAGGAGGAAAGAGGAGGGAAGAAAAGGAGGAAGAAGGGAAAAAGGAAACGGGAGGAAGGGAGGAAGGAAAGAAAGAGGAGGAAGGGAAGAAGAAAAGGGAAGGAAGGGGGAAAGGAGGAAGGGAAGAAGGGAGGAAGGAAAGAAGAAGGAAGGAAGGGGAAGAAAGGGGAGGGAGGAGGAGGGGAAGAATGGGAAGAAGAAAAGAAAGGGGGAAAAGGGAGAGGTACAAGGTGTATGAGGGAAAGAGAGGGAGGGAGGAAGGAGGAAGGGAAGAAAGGCAGGAAGGAAGGGGGAAAGGAGAAAGGGAAGAAGGGAGGAAGGAAAGAAAGAAGGAAGGGAAGGGAAGAAGAAGGGAAGGAAGGGGGAAAGGAGGAAGGGAAGAAGGGAGGAAGGAAAGAAAGAAGGAAGGGAAGAAGAAGGGAAGGAAGGGGGAAAGGAAGGGAAAAGGAAGGAAGAAGGAAGAAGGGGAGGAGGGAGGAGGAGAAGGGAAGGAAGGGGGAAAAGGAGAAAGGGAAGGAAGGAGGAAGGGGAGGGAGGGAGGAAAAGAAAGGAGGAAAGAAGGAGCCTGGCTGCTTTCTGCCTGGAGGAATCCTTTGTTGGGAGGTGATAGCTGGCCCTGACTGTTTCCTGTCTGTTTCCTTTGAAATTGCAAGGCCATTCAAAGCTTATTAAGGTTGCCATTTGCAACATTCACACTTGCTTCCAAGAGGCAAGAGTCCTTTGTCCCAACCTGGACATTATTCCATAGATATATAAACCTCTCTTGCCTAGTTTCTTACACACCTCACAACCTCTGAGGATGCCTGCCATAGATGTGGGAGAAACATCAGGAGAGGATGCTTCTGGAACATGGCCAGACAGCCCGGAAAATTCACAGCAAGCCAGTGATTCTGGCCGCGAAAGCCTTCAACAATCTCAAGATTTTTGTATTCTAAACCTGGACACGACACAATAAAAGTCCCAATAAAGACAAGGCATGCTTGTATAACACCAGAGAGTTAGTGTGATGCAGTGGTTGGAATAAATATATATTTATATGAGAAATTGGTCAGCGGCAGATGCAGTAGATTAATCTGATCTAAAATGCATGGGAAAGAGGCCAAAAGTGAACGACTAAAGCCGAGCCATTGTGCGAAAATGCACATACCCTCCAGAGGCTTTTAAACAGATGGCCCTCTGTCAGAAGGGCTTGGATTGTGCTTTTCTTGCATGGTGAAATGGGGTTGGACTGGATGACCCTTGGGGTCCCTTCTAACTCTGAGATTCTGTAACCACCATCATCATATTTGACCGTAATAGTGATTATGGAGTCTTTTTCTCTGGAAGCTTTTAAGCAGAGGTTGGATGGCCATATTTTGGGGACAATTTTACTCTAGATTTTCTGTTTTTCCCCCACCACAGACAGCCCAGTGTTTCTGACTCTCTCCATTGGTGTGGAATTTGAGCGACCCCGCCCACTGCCTCTCCCTTAACCGATTCTATTCTATAGCACACGCAAATAAAGGACCAGAAACTGAACATACTAGAGAGGTTTGGGGAGAATTTACCATGATTTATAGGAGTTGTAGGTACTGGGATGTATAGTTCACCTGCAATCTAAGAGAACTCTGAACACCAACAATGGACCTGCTTACTTACTTGGCACACAAAACCTGCATGAGCGACAAAAAATACTGGAGGTCTTGGAGGGATTTATAGGAGTTGTAGTTCACCTACATCTAGAGCACACAATGAACCCAAACAATGAAGAATCTCGACCAAAGTTGACATGCATACCCAATATGCCCAAATTTGGACACTGATAGGTTTTGTGGAGAATTGGCCTGGACATTTTGGAGTTGTAGGTACTGGGATTTAGAGTTCACCTGCAATTAATGAGCACTCTGAACTCCACCAAAGGATTGGACCAAACTTGGCACCCAGAGCCCCCATGACCAGCAAAAAATACTGGAAGTCTTTAGGGAAAATTCACCTTGGTTTCGGGGAGTTGTAGTTCATCTACATATAGAGAGCACTGTGAACCCAAGCCTGTGATTCTATGATTTTATGAGAGGTTTGAGGGGACTGACTCACCATAGTGGGAGTTATAGTGTACCCTACAGCCAGAGAGCACACTGAACCCCACCAATGATGCATCCAGAGCAACCCTGCACAACATAACAAGCTTCAAGTACTTATGGAGTTTCTTGGGGTTAACCTGGCATGATGGGAGTTGTAGTTCACCCACAACTTTATGCATTTTGTGCAATTTAAAAATGACTTTTTCCAAGCGAGTAGGTATATAAAATAGGTATAAACACCAAACATTCACTGAGAATTAATCAGCATGTGTAAATCTTGCTAAAGAGGCTGATGCTTCTTTTTTATGAAGCACAGCTGAAGCATTTGCTGCAGAATCCATTGTAAATGCACCCTATTGCAAAAAAGATTGGCGTCAATGGGTGGCATTTGGAAATTCTTTCGCTGTGGTCAAATCCTTCGGGACCCCAATATTGAGCATCCACCTACAGTATTAATAGATCAGGGTTGTCAACAAGTGCAGCCGGAGACCAGATGATCACCCAATGCCATCCTGCCCAACTCACCTTTCCCTGCAGGCATTCGTTGCCTCTCCTCTTCTAGTGTCCAAGGTTCATCTTTCCTCTCTTGCTGGGGATAATGGGGTGGAGAGGACCATCCTGAGGAAGGTTGCCCATACATGACAAGGCAGGGAAAGGGGATCAGAGGGGCAGGAGGAGGGGTCCGCACTGGGGAAAGGTTAACGCAGGTTGCAACCAGGCCTTCTCTGCTTCCCGGATGTTAATGTGAGCCCTCTGAGCTCACGGAAAATGCAGAGGGACAGCGGCTAATGAGCTCAGGGCGAAAGGAGGAGATTGTCACAGGATTTGCTCTTGGGCAGTGCATCGGCCTTAAGTCGCCTTAAGTCGAGTGGCGACTTACTGCAAACAGGACAGGGTCACGTCAGGGAGGGGATCTGCCCAATTAATACGGCTTCGGGTTGCCAAGCAGCTCTGATCCGGCCTGTATTTTTAATCAGCAGGTGAGACTTTTGATGGGGATAAGGAGAGAGCATTCCTAGGATCCTTGAGGCGGAAGAGACCCCCAAGGGTCATCCAACCCAATTCTGCCGGAAAAGAAGGCACCATCAAAGGCCTCCTAACAGATGGCCATAAAGCCCCTGCTTCAAAACCTCCAGAGAAGGAGAATCCACCACCATCATCATCATCACCACCATCATTATAATTATCTATGATTATTATCTTATTATTAACTAGCTGTACCTGCCATGCGTTGCTGTGACCAACCTTCCTCTTTCTCTCCTCCTTTCTTTCTCTCCTTCCTTCCTTCTCTTTTTTCCTTTCCTTTCTCTCCTTCTTTCCTTCCTTCCTTTCCCCTTTTTCTTTCCCTTCCTCTTTCTGCCCTTTCTTTCTTCTCTATTTATTCTTGTAGAAATGGGGCCACAAAGTGGAATCCACGACATGCGAGTGTGGAGAAGAGCAAACCACTGACCACCTGCTGCAATGCACCCTGAGCACAGCCACATGCACAATGGAAGACCTTCTTGCGGCAACACCAGAGGCACTCCAAGTGCCAGATACTGGTCAAAGGACATTTAATCAACTACCAAGCTTGCAAACTTTGTGTTTTGTCTGTCTGTTTGTTTGTTTGTTTGTTAAAAATGTAATACAACTGTCTGGTTGCTCCTGGCATGATAAATAAATAAATACCTAATCTTGGACTGCAACTCCCAGCAGTCCTCCTGATCGATCTACCTACCTCCCTATCTCCATTTAATCTCTGTATCTGGAGGATTGCTGGGAGTTGCAGTCCAGGAATAGGAAATTGGAAATATGCAGGGATTGGGATGCTCTCAAAGAAATCCAATGAGAAGAAAGTTTGCATCTTGGAAGCAGTGCATTTGGAGCATCCTCCTCCCCTAATGGGCCTGGTCTAGGGGATGCTGGGAGCTGTAGTCCGGAAGAAAGTGAGGATATGCTATTGTGTGTTTTGTTTGCTGGGGATGTCGTTTTTCACTTGCGCTGTAGCATCTTCTTGCTTTTTGGCCTTTTAAGTCCCTTCCACTGTGTTTGGCAGTGTTTTTATGAGCGATGGTCACTCATTGGCCTGAGACCAATGTGTCCAAATTTGGTGTCAATTCGTCCAGTGGTTTTTGAGTTATTTTAATCCCACAAACTAATATATTTTTATTTATATAGATAATATTAATATTGAATTCAAGAGTTGGAATCCCATTCCGTCATGCAGGAATCCACAATCAAAGTACACCTAACAGATGGACATCCAGCCCCGCCAGAGAAGGAGACTCCATCAGCAGCAGCAGCAGGATTATAATCATCTATTATTGTTGGAAATTTATTTATTTATTTATTTATGACATTTCTATCCCGCCCATATCAGCCCGAAGGCGACTCAGGGCGGTGTACAAGTCGGCAACAATTAAATGCCATATATAAAAATACATACATCGATAAAAACAGAAAACATCACCATACATTTAAAAACCATAAAAAGCAATAAATAATAAAAAATTATTAAAACTATGTCTTCTTGTTCAAATCCTCCACTGTTCCATCGTCTTATTTATTTATTTATTTATTTATTTATTTATTTACTCTGTTTCTATACCACCATTTTCTGCCCAAGGGCGACTCACGGCAATTTACAAAACGGCACAATTCGATGCCCACAACAAGTCTTATCTGTTCCAAGTTCATTTTCCGATTTCAGTTTTTCTGATCATGCTGTGGTTCCGAATGCTTGCTCGAAGAGCCAAGTTTTCACTCTTTTTCAAAAAGTCAGGAGGGAGGGGCCGATCGAATCCCATTCTGCCATGCAGGAATCCACAATTAAAGCACTCCCAACAGATGGCCATCCAGCCTTTCCAGAGAAGGAGACTCCCTCCTCCTCCTCATTATCATCATATATTATTACTAGCTGTCCCCTGCCATGCGTTGTTTAACTTGTTGTCCACGAGGACTCCAAGATCTTTTTCACACGTACTGCTCTCGAACCAGGCATTGTCCCCCTCTCTTTGGTGGAGAGGTGGCTGCCAAGGTAGTGGAAATGGTCAACATTTTCTAATGTTACACCATTAAGCTGCATCTCTGGCATTGGAAACGGATTGGCTGATGACTGCTGAATCCATATAAGGTATTGCATCACAACCAAACCCTATGACTAGTGTTCCTTGGAAAGTGTACATTAAGGCACATATGCTTTATTTGCCGGTAAGACATTTGATCCCCACACAAAACAAGTTTGGATAAACAAGGGCATGCTTTGTTTCCTTGTGAGTAATGTGTGACTGTCTTTATGCTCCATCAATGAGAAACAAGAGCCCTCCCTTAGCAGTGATTATCAGCACTCCATTTTAGGGCGTTGCCAATTTTAGCCCCGATGGTTAGTTAACATTTGTCCTGCAAGCTGTGCCAAGCCGGGTGTTACATAACGCATCGACGGAGTATTATCCATGCTCTAGCTTGGTGCTTATGCTGTCAAATGTCAAAAGAAATAGGTGGGAGAATAGGATGGTGGATCAGTGATTGGTTAAATGGACGAACCCAGAGGGTGCTCCCCAATGCTTCCTCTTCATCCTGGAAAGAAGTGACAAGTGGAGTGCCGCAGGGTTCCGTCCTGGGCCCGGTCCTGGTCAGGATCTTCATTAATGACTTAGATGAAGGGTTAGAAGGCATGATCATCAAGTTTGCAGACGACACCAAATTGGGAGGGATGGCCAATACTCCAGAGGACAGGAGCAGGATTCAAAATGATCTTGACAGATTAGAGAGATGATGGGCCAAAACTAACAAAATGAAGTTCAACGGGGACAAATGCAAGATACTCCACTTTGGCAGAAAAAACGAAATGCAAAGATACAGAATGGGGGACGATGCCTGGCTCGAGAGCAGGACGTGTGAAAAAGGTCTTGGAGTCCAGTGGACAAGAAGGTAAACATGAGCCAACAATGTGATGTGGCGGCAAAAAAAGCCAATGGGATTTTGGCCTGCATCAATAGGAGCATAGTGTCTAGATCTAAGGAAGTAATGCTACCCCTCTATTCTGCTTTGGTTAGACCACATCTGGAATATTGTGTCCAATTCTGGGCACCACAATTCAAGAGAGATATTGACAAGCTGGAATGTGTCCAGAGGAGGGCGACTAAAATGATCAAGGGTCTGGAGAACAAGCCCTATGAGGAGCGGCTTAAGGAGCTGGGCATGTTTAGCCTGAAGAAGAGAAGGCTGAGAGGAGATATGATAGCCATGTATAAATATGTGAGAGGAAGCCACAGGGAGGAGGGAGCAAGCTTGTTTTCTGCTTCCTTGGAGACTAGGACGCAATGGAACAATGGCTTCAAACTACAAGAGAGGAGATTCCATCTGAACATAAGGAAGAACCTCCTGACCGTGAGAGCCATTCAGCAGTGGAACTGTCTGCCCTGAAGTGTGGTGGAGGCTTCTTTTTTGGAAGCTTTTAAACAGAGGCTGGGTGGCCATCTGTCAGGGGTGATTTGAATGCAATATTCCTGCTTCTTGGTTGGACTGGATGGCCCATGAGGTCTCTTCCAATTCTTTGATTCTATGATTCTTTGATGGAGCTAATGCCAAACCCTTGCCGTAATCCATGTGGGAGTTGCAATTGCTATTTATTATCGAGCAGGATATTTGCAAATAAATTTTACATGGTGCAATGTGTGTGCCCATTAATTGTAAACTGTGGGGATTGACTCAATGTTCCTCTATGGATCACTTCAGCAAAAATAGCACCTTTCCAACTGAATTGGGTTGACCTGACCAAGGAGTCACCATGTCCTCGGGCAACAAATCTGACTCAATGGCTAATAATCCAGTCTTTGCATTCATCAGTCTCCTGTACTATTTGGGACACACCTAGTACTGTGTTTTCCCCTTTGATTTTACTCTGGGTGGCGATTTGTTTGGCTTATTTGTTTTGGCTTCAGTTGCATAGATGCCAACCCCAGGATTATGTAAGTGGTTAAGATGCTCACACCGTGAATGTTTCCATGAGCCTTCTCCTTCGTTGCTTGCTTCTCTTCTATTGTTGCAGGGACAGTGTGAAGTAATCCTCTCCTGTCCCAGTTTCTTAACTGTCAAAGGCTTTCATGGTCGGAATCTCTGGGTTGCTATGAGTTTTTCGGGCTGTATAGCCATGTTCCAGTAGCATTTTCTCCTGATGTTTTGCCTGCATCTACACAACAAGACTTAATGCCAAGGGGAAACCTTTTGCCTTACCTTACAACTGACCATATAATGTAGTTTCAAGCTACGTTATATGGCAGTGTTGTTGGGGTCGTGATCAGGATTTCAGTCCAAAAAACTCTCAGCAACCCAGTTCAGACTTGATTCGCTCTTGGGTGCATTTGCTTGTCTGTTTGGCTATCCATAGTTATCTACAGAACTCTTTTTCCAGTGCCACATTTCAAATGCACATTTTTGTGACTGTCAAATGCGTTTTTGTGACTGTCCACAACCATACATAAGAAGGCCGAATGAAAAGTAATGCCTCCACCTTCGTCACTTGGGTTTGGATGGGGATATTGTCATAAATCAAACACAGAAATAATCCTTAGAATGTGCTCTTTAACTACCACTGTTCACTTTTCCACATAATCACCAGACAATTGGGTACATTTCTGCCAACGATGAACAAGTTTTCTGAAGCCATCACGGAAGAAGTCTGTGCGCATCAGCATCCTGGGTACCCATCATGCACAGATCTTCCAGTAGCCAAGCAAAGCAATAATGTGACCCACATAGAATCATAGAATCAAAGAGTTGGAAGAGACCTCATGGGCCATCCAGTCCAACCCCATTCTGCTAAG
>NW_026844700.1:16216964-16238448 GCF_025583915.1 Anolis sagrei ordinatus | reverse complement strand
AAATGTGTAGAACAGTGTTATCAGATACATAGATATTAATTGGGACACACAGCAGCCCATCCTTCTGGACACCTGGCATCAGAATGAGCCATTGCGTCAAGCCTCCGCGTGGAGCAAGTTAGCGAACAGCGACACCTGCTGGTTGGACTGCGTATGGGCTTGGAAGGGGAGATGTCTTTATTTTTAAAGGGGCCGCACACTCCTCCCACTCGAGGCTGGTGTCGCACCTTTACTCTTCCCCCGTCCTTCTTACTCGTTTTCTTCCTATGGGGACCGCGTATCGTGCGGCCAAGGGGCTGCTGGCCGTGGTGGGATGGACAGGCTTGGGGGTTGGCCTCTGGTTCGCCGTAGCCCCGGACGAAACGCGCAGGAAGGAAATGGCAAAGGTGAGTGGTGCATCTGCACGGTAGAATTAACGCAGATCGATAGCGCGTTAGCTGCCATGCGTCAGTGCTAGGGGATCCTGGGGGCTGTAGGTCCCAATGCAACGAAATAACCAGCATTCCTTGGCAGGCAAGGCCAAAAACATTGTGAATCAACAATTCCCCTCCCCTCCAAAAATATGGAATTCAGGAAATTGTGGCAAGTCCTTGGTGGGATGGGCATCCCAAGCCCCCTTCCCTCTCTCCTGAGGAATCTGTACAAGGACCAAGGAGCAACAGTCAGAACTGACCACGGAACAACAGACTGGTTCAAGATTGGGAAAGGCGTACGGCAAGGCTGCATCCTCTCACCCAACCTTTTTAACTTGTATGCAGAACACATCATGCGATGTGCGGGGCTGGATGAATGCAAAGCTGGGGTGAAAATTGCTGGAAGAAACATTAACAACCTCAGATATGCAGATGACACCACTTTGATGGCCGAAAGCGAGGAGGAGCTGAGGAGCCTTCTAATCAAGGTGAAAGAAGAAAGCGCAAAAGCTGGGTTGCAGCTAAACATCAAAAAAACCAAGATTATGGCAACAAGAATGATTGACAACTGGGAAATAGAGGGAGAAAATGTGGAGGCTGTGACAGACTTTGTATTTCTAGGTGCAAAGATTACTGCAGATGCAGACTGTGGCCAGGAAATCAGAAGACGCTTCCTTCTTGGGAGGAGAGCAATGTCCAATCTCGATAAAATAGTAAAGAGTAGAGACATCAGACTGGCAACAAAGATCCATTGCCTAGTCAAAGCCATGGTGTTCCCTGTAGTAACCTACGGGTGTGAGAGCTGGTCCTTAGGGAAGGCTGAGCGAAGGAAGATCGATGCTTTTGAACTGTGGTGTTGGAGGAAAGTTCTGAGAGTGCCTTGGACTGCGAGAAGATCCAACCAGTCCATCCTCCACGAAATAAAGCCCGGCTGCTCATTGGAGGGAAGGAGACTAGAGACAAAGTTGAAGTCCTTTGGCCACATCATGAGGAGACAGCAAAGCCTAGAGAAGACAATGATGCTGGGGAAAGTGGAAGGCAAAAGGAAGAGGGGCCAACCAAGGGCAAGATGGATGGATGGCATCCTTGAAGTGACTGGACTGACCTTGAAGGAGCTGGGAGTGGTGACGGCCGACAGGGAGCTCTGGCGTGGGCTGGTCCATGAGGTCACGAAGAGCCAGAGACGACTGAACGAATGAATGAACAACAACAAGTTCGGTGAGGCACCAGGAAGAGACGGCTAAACGCCTTGTAAAACTACAACTTCCGGGGCTAGAAAACAAGGGAATTCCAGATAGGAAACAGTCAGGGCCAGCTAACACCTCCCCACAAAGGATACCTTCGGGCAGGAAGCAGCCAGGCATTGAAGTTGTAAGGCCATTCAGTGCTCCTCAAGGTGGCTAATTGCAACATTCACACTTGCCTCAAGCAGAGAAGAGTTATTTCTCCCACCCTGGACGTTATTCTGTTAGAGACCCTACATTGGGTATTCTTAGGTCCTTGCAGTCACGGGAACACGTAAGGAAAGAGACAGTCCCAAAAAAGATCAAAACCAAGGTTTATTTTAATTTCTTCATGAAGAAATCAGACAGCCTGGTAGCATGCGCAGATGCTACCCTTCAAGTGACTGCCGCCTCTTCTTGGCTTTTTACCACCAATATATAACCTCAAGTAAACAAGAACATTATTTTTGTCATGGAAAGTACTCTCTTTCCAGCCCCCTCCCTTGACCTTTTGATGGAAAGTACCTTCTTGTACCTGCAGACTCTGCGCTTCAAAAAACAACCTTTGAACTTAACCACAATACAACTGCCAACCTCTTCATGTCACTTCTTGTTTCTTAAAAACATTTTCTTCCGTGTCGCTCTTTTTAAGTCAGAGAAAGGGTATGTTTCTCTTTTGCTGTTAATTCCATTCAAAGCCCCTTGCTTAGCATCCTTCAATTCCACAGATATATAAACCCCACTTGCCTAGTTTCCAACTGCCAGCTAACACCTCCCAACAAATGATTCCCCCAGGCTTTGAAGCTGCAAGGCCATTCAATGCTAATCAAGCTGGCCAATCACAACATTCACACCTGCCTCAAACAGACAAGAGTTCTTTCTCCCACCCTGGATTTTATTCCACAGATATTTAAAACCCACTTTAGTTTCAAATTGATCTCACAACCTTTGAGGATGCCTGCCATAGATGTGGGAGAAACATCAGAAGAGAATGCTTCTGGAACATGGCCACACAGCCCAGAAAACTCACAGCAACCCAATAACAACAATTAATCAACCATTGCATTTTCAATAATATGTGTATGTGTATGTTTTGTGCTTTTATACTTCCACTATTCACTATGTTTCAATATGTGATTGAATAGATGCATTTGACTATGTCTAAAGGAGAGGCGGGTAATAAATTATTATTATTATTATTATTATTATTATTATTATTATTATTTCTTAGTGTTTTGGTTTTTAGGCCAGTTCCTGGGATTGTTATGTTGTTGTTATATTGTTGTTGTTTTTTGGATTTTAGGTTTGTTGCTGGGGTTTTTATATGCTGATTATTATTATTTCTAAGTTTTTAGGCGGGTTCCTGGGGTTGTTACATTGTTGTTGTTGTTACTTCTTGGTTTTTAGGTCTGTTCCTGGAGTTTTTATATGATTATTATTATTATTTCTAGGTTTTTGGGCATGCTCCTGGGGTTGTTACATTATTATTATTATTATTATTATTATTATTATTATTATTATTATTATGTTGGTGTTGTTGTTGTTGTTATTATTTCTTGGTTTTTAGGTCTGTTCCTGGGGTTGTTATGTTATTATTATTATTTCTTGGTTTTTAGGTGTGTTCCTGGTATTGTTACATTATTATTATTGTTGTTCTTGTTATTATTATTATCATCATCATTATTATTTCTTGGTTTTTAGGTCTGTTCCTGGGGTTGTTATGTTATTATTATTATTTCTTGGTTTTTAGGTGTGTTCCTGGTGTTGTTACATTATTATTGTTGTTGTTCTTGTTATTATTATTGTTATCATTATTATTATTTCTTGGTTTTTAGGTCTGTTCCTGGGGTTGTTATGTTATTATTATTATTTCTTGGTTTTTAGGTGTGTTCCTGGTGTTGTTACATTATTATTGTTGTTGTTCTTGTTATTATTATTGTTATCATTATTATTATTTCTTGGTTTTTAGGTCTGTTCCTGGGGTTGTTATATAATAATAATTATTATTTCTTGATTTTTAGGTGTGTTCCTGGGGTTGTTACATTTATTGTTGTTGTTATTGTTAATATTATTATTCCTTGGTTTTTAGGTCTGTTCCTGAGGTTGTTACATTATTATTGTTGTTGTTGTTGTTATTATTATTTCTAGTTTTTTAGGCATGTTCCTGGGGTTGTTACATTATTGTTGTTGTTGTTGTTTTGTTGTTGTTATTATTATTTCTTGGGTTTTAGGTGTGTTCCTGGTGTTGTTATATTTATTGTTGTTGTTGTTATTGTTATTATTATTTCTTGGTTTTTAGGTTTGTTCCTGGGGTTTTTATATGATTATTATTATTATTTCTAGGTTTTTAGGTCTGTTCCTGGGGTTGTTATATGATGATTATTATTATTTCTTGGTTTTTAGGTGTGTTCCTGGGGTTGTTACATTTATGTTGTTGTTCTTCTTCTTATTATTATTATTATTTGGTTTTTAGGTTTGTTCCTGGGGTTGTTACATTTGTTGTTGTTGTTATTTCGGCCATTGGATAGACCGCATCAGCTCTAGTTTCTTAGATAGATTTATTTATGGGCGTGTGATAGATGATAATAATAATAACAACAACAACTTAATTTTTATACACTGCCTCCATCTTCCCAAAGGGACTTGAGGCAGCTTACACATGGGACAAAATGTCCACAGAACATCAAAACAAAACAATCCATTAAAACAAAACAATCCATTGAAACAAAACAAAAAAAAGATTAAAATAAAACATAGCAAAGCATATCAATCAAATAAAACGCAATTAAAAAAAACATAAGGGTATAAAACAACAGCATTAAGACTCACTCAAACAAAGCATGACGATAAAAACCAATAGTCAGAAATACTAAGATGGAAATGATCAGGCTGTAAAAAGGACCGGGCATGGGATAGTGCAAAACAGTGTAAGAAGTGCAGGGAACACTCTTACAATCTGGTGAAATGTGTGCCTGCTGGTGCAGTCGTTCCAATAGGACAAAGTGCAGTACGGAAGCCATGGCTCTTCCCTTCCCTTCTAACACCTCCTTTCTGTCTATAGGATCACCCAGGATCTGAGCAACAGACAGAAAAGCAGCAGCGAAACGCGCTTGTGATGTCCGTCATTAAAGAGGCTGCTGAGACGAATGAGAACGTGGCCAGCAAACAGTGGCCTTGGGGCAGATAACCTGGTCCTTTTACTCAAATGCAGATTAGAACCCTATCTTGTTCTTATAGCAACACCAGAGGCACTCCAAGTGGCCAGCTTCTGGTCAAAGGACATTTACAGCGAACACGGCGACCCCTGCCTTCAAACTGATGTGATCGCAGCAGGGAATTCCGCAGTTTCTGGGAGCGTGAGATTTCAAGTATCTGCAGGACAGTGGCACCAGCAACAGCTTCAACAAAAACTCTCTCCCTCCCTCCCTGCTAACTTCGCTTAGCCTCTTTGTAGCAACACCCCAATAAAAAGTACCTTTTTTCCTCTCTGAAGTGATACATTGTGTCCTTTACTGACTCTAACTTTGCTTCAACCATGAACTTTCCCACTTCCAAGCCGTGGAGCCCTGCTGGCTCAGCCGGGATGCTCCAGCAGCGTCCCGGGTAGCCTGAAACTGTGTTTCTTTAAACCGCGGATACAGAGCCCCACATGGTCTCGGTATCCGCGAGTTAACCGAACTGCTCCAAATCGGTGCCATCTTCTTCCCTGATGAATTATAAGACTAACTGCTATCTTACCCTCTGCTGAACAGACCCCTATGCCCCTCAGATCCATTCCTCCTGTCCAAAACCCCCATATGGGAATTTAAGACGTTTTACATGGTCCCATGGTCCTGCATGGCAACAATGTTTGTGTGTCCTTTCTTTCTTGTGTATGTCGCCTCGGAATTGTGCCCCATGGTGCCTACTGACCCCAGAAAGCCCCTCATGTGTCACCCCTGTGACTCAGGCCAGCATCAGGCCAATTTGGTTACTTTTATGAATTGGACTCCTTTTTTATGAATAAACCTCCTGTTTCATGAATGGACTTCAGTGACTTTATATCACCATGAATGGACTCTGGGTGACCAAGGCGGATCTTTCCTTGACCCTGCATGTTCCCCCTTCCCCCATATAAACTCTGCATATAGCCCATATTCCCATTTATACTGTCTATGTATGTCTATATAAAATATTAAGCAAAGTGACCTGTTCATGAACTATGCCCAGCATCTCAGGGTCCAGGTGTTGCAAGACTTCTTGGGTCATCATTCCTAAACAATGGACTTTACAGAACCTCATTGGCATGGACAATAAGTAAATAGCCCCTCTTCCTTGGGCTTCAGAGGGTCTTTTGACCAGACCACCTAAGGTATGGGGCTCATGGACATGATAATCACTTGACACAAAGTTGACTCTCAGAGCTGTTCAGCAGTGGCACTATCTGCCCCGAAGTGTGGTGGAGGCTCCTTCTATGTAGGCTTTTAAACAGAGGCTGGATGGCCATCTGTTGGGGGTTCTTTGAATGTGATTTTCCTGCTTCCTGGCAGAATGGGGTTGGACTGGATGGCCCATGAGATCTCTTCCAACTCTATAATTCTATGATTTCCCTGACCGAGAAGAAAACTTGGTGAGATTTATTGGGAAATAGGGAAAATCTTTATTGGTGCTTATTTGTCTTGCCAGGTGTTGCGGATCCTCACTTTGGTCTCATCGGCATCTACCTTGGCAGGGCCCACTAAATTCGTGTTCGACATCATAATGTCAAGTTTTCAAACTTTGTGGGTTTTTAAAAATAGAACTTTAACCTTGGTTTGCTCCTGATGCAATAAATAAATACATAAATAAATTTGTCGGTTTTAAATTGTGTTGTTACACAATTACAACGGCAGTAGTAACAAAGTAATAGTAATAATGATAATGTCTAATAATATCTGCAGTAATATCATTGCAGAGAGAAAGGTACTGAATGAAATGCATCCTTTTCTGCTTCTGTCTTAAAGCATTCTGATTCTTATATCAGAATGCTTCCACCAAACAATTCCTATAATTCCATTGCATGGAGCCAAGGCAGGGCCACATTGCATTATGTCTCCAGTGCGTTATGTCAAGATACTCCACGTAGGCAGAAAAAGCGAAATGCAAAGATACAGAATGCGGGACAATGCCTGGCTTGAGAGCAGTATGTGTGAAAAAGATCTTGGAGTCCTTGTGGACAACAAGTTAAACATGAGCCAACAAAAAAAGCCAATGGGATTTTGGCCTGCATCAATAGGAGCATAGTGTCTAGATCTGGGGCCCTCAAACTTTTTAAACAGAGGGCCAGGTCATATTCCCTCAAACTGTTGGAGGGCTGGATTATAATTTGAAAAAAACTTGAATGAATTCCTATGCACACTTTAAGTGCAAATACACTTAAAAACAATACAATAATTAAAAAGTAAGAACAATTTTAACAAATATAAACTTATTAGTATTTCAATGGGAAGTGTGGGCCTGCTTTTGGCTGACGAGTTAGGATTGCTGTTGTTGTTGTGTGCTTTCAAGTCATTTCAGACTTAGGTTGACCTGAGCGAGGGCCGGGTAAATGACCTTGGAGGGCCGTCTGCATCAATAGGAGCATAGTGTCTAGATCTAGGGAAGTCATGCTACCCCCCTATTCTGTTTTGGTTAGACCACACCTGGAATATTGTGTCCAATTCTGGGCACTACAATTCAAGAGAGATATTGACAAGCTGGAATGTGTCCAGAGGAGGGCGACTAAAATGATCAAGGGTCTGGAGAACAAGCCCTATGAGGAGCGGCTTAGGAGCTGGGCATGTTTAGCCTGAAGAAGAGAAGGCTGAGAGGAGATATGATAGCCATGTATAAATATGTGAGAGGAAGCCACAGGGAGGAGGGAGCAAGCTTGTTTTCTGCTTCCTTGGAGACTAGGACGTGGAACAATGTCTTCAAACTACAAGAGAGGAGATTCCATCTGAACATGAGGAAGAACTTCCTGACTGTGAGAGCCGTTCAGCAGTGGAACTCTCTGCCCCGGAGTGTGGTGGAGGCTCTTCCTTTGGAAGCTTTTAAACAGAGGCTGGATGGCCATCTGTCAGGGGTGATTTGAATGCAACATTCCTGCTTCTAGGCAGGGGTTTGGCCTGGATGGCCCATGAGGTCTCTTCCAACTCTAGGTTTGATTCAGTGCCGACGGATTCAAAGAAATTCCGCCTCAAAATCATGGTTCAATATTAGCAAGCCCTAAGGCGGAACCAAATAGACTGGGTCGGGTTGACCGCCGGACCTATTTACAGCGCTGCGCCTCACGCTTTCTTCCTGTCAGGGGACCAAAACAATAAGGCGTGGCTAGCATGCTGGGTCCAGCTGTCTGAAGCGACTTCCGGTAGTCCTCCTTTCTTCCTTCCGGAGGGGAAAATGGCGCCCGAGGACGCGGGTTCCGCCTCGCCCGCCTCGCCCGCCAAGGGCCCGTTCTGGTCCTGCCTGAGCTGCCGGCTCATCAGCGGCGCCGCCCTCATCGGCTCCGGCGTCTGGGTGTATTTGGGGCCCCGGAAAATCATGCAGCAGCGGAGGGTGCCTCCGAACATGTGGCAGGTCACCCAGATCACCTTCGCCTTCGGTAGGTGCGCCTTTTTTTGTGGTCGTGTCAGGAGAGACTTGAGAAACTGCAAGTCGCTTCTGGTGTGAGAAAATTGGCCGTCTGCAAGGACGTTGCCCAGGGGACGCTGCCCGGATGTTTTGATGTGTTACCATCCTTGTGGGAGGCTTCTCTCATGTCCCTGCATGGGGAGCTGGAGCTGACAGAGGGAGCTCATCTCCGCGCTCCCCGGATTCAAACCTCTGACCAGTCGGTCTTCAGTCCTGCCAGCACAAGGGCTCCTGATCTCCATTGAAACTGATTTTAGCAGTGATTGGGGATTTCTAAGGGTGCGTCTACACTGCAGAATGAATGCGGGTTGGTTCCCCTTGGAGTTGTCATTTCCCAAGGCCTGCAACACAGTGCTGGGACCACACTAGAGATCCTTTTTAGGGTGCCACTGCAGTTCGAAGTGGGATCGAACTGCACCCAGGAAAAGGTGAACAGAGACCATGTGAAACTATTATTATTATTATTATTATTATTAAACTTTATTTGTACCCCGCTAGCATCTCCCGAAGGATTCGATGCGGCTTACACAGGCCGAGGCCTCAACACACAACACAACAATACAATCTAAGCAAATCAAACAATTAAAACAGAATAAAGCAAAATAAACAACAGGCACAATACACTAAACACCTATGAGGAGCGGCTTAAGGAGCTGGGCATATTTAGCCTGAAGAAGAGAAGGCTGAGAGGAGATATGATAGCCATGTATAAATATGTGAGAGGAAGCCACAGGGAGGAGGGAGCAAGCTTGTTTTCTGCTTCCCTGGAGACTAGGAGCAATGGCTTCAAACTACAAGAGAGGAGATTCATCTGAACATGAGGAAGAACTTCCTGACTGTGAGAGAGAGCTGTTCAGCAGTGGAACTCTCTGCCCCAGAGTGTGGTGGAGGCTCCTTCTTTGGAAGCTTTTAAACAGAGGCTGGATGGCCATCTGTCAGGGGTAATTTGAATGCAATATTCCTGCTTCTTGGCAGAATGGGGTTGGACTGGATAATGGCCCGCCAGGTCTCTTCCAACTCTTTGATTCTATGATTATACAACAGGCACAATACACTAAAACACATAACTATAACTCCCAATATCCCATAGCACGGAGCCATGGAATTGACCTGGACATTCTGGAGCTGTAGGTACTGGGATTTATGATTCACTTGCAATCGATCAAAGATGGAATTATTATTATTATTATTATTATTATTATTATTATTATTATTAAATTTTATTTATACCCCGCTAGCATCTCCCGAAGGACTCGATGCGGCTTACAAAGGCCAAGGCCTCAACACACAATACAACAATACAAACCAAAGGCAAATTAAAACAATTAAAGCAATCTAAACAACAAACAATGAACAATCCACTAAGACATGATAAAACTGGGCCGGGCCAGAGTAAGGGTACAAGAGTTAAAAGTGCTGATGTGACGGGTGGAATATGAGGCTTGTGGGCAAGTGCAGTGTGCGGTGTGCGGCGGTCTTAGCTTTAATAAAGTGCTTCTGGGACTTGGTATTGGAGGATTCCTAATCTGGGAAGGCACATCGGAACAGCCAGGTCTTCAAGTTCTTTCTGAAGACTGCCAATGTAGGGGCCTGTCTAAGATCTTTGGGGAGGATGTTCCAAAGTCGGGGGCAACCACGGAAAAGGCCGTCTCGTGTCTCCACCAAATGCGCTTGTGACGCAGGTGGGATCACGAGCAGGGCCTCTCCAGATGAACGAAGTGAACGTGTAGGTTCGTAGACGGAGATGCGATCGCGCAAGTAGGGTGGTCCCAAACCATTTAGGGCTTTGTAGGTAAGCACCTGCACCTTAAATTGGGCTCGGAAGATAAACGGCAGCCAGTGGAGCTCCTTGAACAGGAGGGTTGACCTCTCTCTGTAAGGAGCGCCAGTTAACATCCTGGCTGCTGTTCATTGGACCAGTTGGAATTGGACCAAACTTGGCACACAGAGCCCCCATGACCAGCAAAAAATACTGAAGGTCTTTGGGGAAAAGTAACCTTAATTTGGGGGAGTTGTAGTTCACCCACATCCAGAGAGCACTGTGAACCAACACCGATGGATCGGGACCAAACTTTGTACACGGACCTGATATGGTGAAATTTGATTACTGGGTTTAGGGAGGTACTGACCTTTTCTGAGAGTTGTAGTTCACTCACAACCAGAGAAACGGTGCCCTCCACCAATGATGAACCTGAATCAAACTTGGCACACAGAACTCCCATGACTAACTCAATCTATTGGAAGGGTTTGAGGGGACTGACTCACCACAATGGGAGTCGTAGTTTACCCAGGGAGCACACTGCACCCCACCCACGATGCATCTAGAGCAGTGGTTCTCAACCTGTGGGTCCCCAGGTGCTTTGGCCTACAACTCCCAGAAATCCCAGTCAGTTTACCAGCTGTTAGGATTTCTGGGAGTTGAAGGCCAAAACATCTGGGGACCCAGACGTTGAGAACCACTGATCTAGAGCAAACTTGCCCAACATAACAAACTTAAGTACTGATGGAGTTTCTCAGGGTTAAACTAGCATGATGTGAGTTGTAGTTCACCCACAACCTTATGAAAAAAATGACTGTTTCAAATAACCTGAGCCACGCTGGGTACCCAATCTAGTATGTCTGTCTGTGTGTGTGAATGAGAGATATTATATGTCTGTAATATATGTTGTATTACCATATATCACATATTTGCTGCTAATGTTTTCCTTTCTTTCTTCCAAAGGTCTTATATGTTGGGGTGTGGTTGTAATGATTGACCCAGCTGGGAAGCTGAAGAAAGACGTCAAATGAGCAGTCGACACTACATTTTGCCGATCCAGTGTCAAAAAAGTCAAATGGAGAAAAGGCCCCTTCAAGGCAGTGGCACTCCCTTCTGACTTTCTTTACTGCCAACATTCCCTGTTGGTAGAGGCTGTGGTGTATGTTGCACCTATGATGTATAGGATGTTTACATCCATGTAATGTACATGAATAATCTTTCAAAGTAAAGAAGTATATAATCAGTGTATGATATGGGCCACAGTCATTTCCCTGGTTCAGATAAAGCAATGCTTCTCAACCTTGCCAATGCCACGACCCCTTAATACCTTCCTGAAATCCAGGTACGCTCCATCCACGGCATTCCCCGCATCTATCCAGCTTGGAACTCTATCGAAAAAAGAGATCAGATGAGTCTGGTATGACTTGTTTTTGATAAATCCATGTTGACTATTAGCGATGACCGCATTTGTTTCTAAGTGTTTGCAGACCACTTCCTTAACAATCTTTTCCAGAATCTTGCCTGGTATCGACGTGAGGCTGACCGGACGGTAATTGTTTGGGTCATCCTTTTTTCCCTTCTTGAAGATTGGGACCACATTGGCCCTCCTCCAATCTGCTGGGACTTTTCCCGTTCTCCAAGAACTCTCAAAGATGATTGCCAATGGTTCCGAAATGACTTCTGCTAGTTCCTTCAATACTCTTGGGTGTAGTTGATCTGGCCCTGGGGACTTAAGCTCATTTAGAGCGGCCAGGTATTCCTGGATGACTTGTTTCCCAATTTGGACTAGTGTGTTTGTCAGAGGGTCATGGGGGACCTTGTCAAAGGCCTTACTGATTTTGGATGAATTAACTGATTTAGGGGAGATGTAGTTCACCTACATCTGGAGAGCACTGTGAACCAAAACGACTATGCCAAAGGGATTCCTAAGACCATCAAAAATATGTGTTTTCTGATGGTCTTTTGCGACCCCTCTGACACCCCCTAAGGGGTCCCAGCACCCAGATTGGGGGTAAAAAAGACATCACCAGAAAGAGAAGAAAGAGATTTATTATTTCATGGTGGGCCACGGAGGGGGGGATCAAACTTCAGGCCTGCCGCACCACACAAAGCAGCAGCAGCAGCGGAGAATCCCACCTTGGCACCCATCCATCACCATTGATTTCTGAATCCCAGCCCAAGAGATATACTCCAGAGTCTCTGCAGCCGGAGCTGGTTGGGAAAGCAAGGAGGCTGTGGGAAGGCAGCCGGAGATGGACCACAAGGAAAGATCAGCAGCAAAATAACAAAACAAAACAAAAAAAAGAGGAAAGGAGAGCTGAGACGTGCTGAGAGAGAAGGGGAGCAGCAGCTCAGCTGTTGCCTTTCCTGGCCACAATCAACACAGCCGAAGGCACCAAACCTGGGGAGGATACAAGAATATAATTGGGATGGGAAACAATAACAACAACAATAAACTAAGGGGAAGTAGTCCAGCTAAAGTAGTCCATCTTGCCTCCAGTGTCATCAGTTGGGAGCCCCTCCCCCCCCCAGCACCAACCAATTATCTGAGATCAGAGTGAAGAGAGGGGCCATGAAGGCAGTTCCATCTTGTCTCCTGCACTCTGCTTATAATATAATATTATTGCAAATACATATAATATTGATAGTATTATAATGTAATACAATATACTACTAATAATAATATGATATTATAATTATATATTTTATATTAAATGTAATATTGTCGAAGGCTTTCATGGCTGGAATCACTAGGTTCTTGTGGGTTTTTTCGGGCTATAGAGCCATGTTCTAGAGGCATTTCTCCTGACGTTTCGCCTGCATCTATGGCAAGCATCCTCAGGTGACCTCACTACCTCTGAGGATGCTTGCCATAGATGCAGGCGAAACGTCAGGAGAAATGCCTCTAGAACATGGCTCTATAGCCCGAAAAAACCCACAAGAACCTAAATGTAATATTACTAATAATATTACAGTATATAATATTAATATTGTGCTATGGTAATAATTTAATTTATTGTATTTACTTTTTACTTGTAAGCCCTTCAGGGTGAGAAGGGCTGCATATAAATGTCATAAGTAAGTAAGTAAGTAAATAAATAAATAAATAAATGAGGCAGGTAGAAAATATATTTCACCAAGGCAAACATTTTTGTACTTACCTGACATAAACACAACCAATTCTTTACAATATTTAACAGTATAAGGTTTACATAAGGGAATAAACAGGTTATACACTCATAAGGTATAGGTGTCTTACACCAAGCCAGCCTTATATTGACACCAATGATTGGAAATGATTTTGAATGCTGTTACCTATACAATAATAAAACTGAAAATATATGTGTGTGCATGTGGCTGGAGTGTCCTCTTACACAGACAAGCTCCTGCCTCCACAAACACTTACAGCTCCCACCACGCTGGAGACACCAATGGCCCTCCTTCCAGTGACGTTGCAGATTATAGCGAGCGCCATGAACATGTCCAAAAGCCCTGCCAATGTCCTCCACAAACACCACACAGCCCACCACTCTAGTGAAGGCTTTCATACAGGAACAATTTCACTCTAGATGTTATGTTTTTCCTCCACCACAGACATCCCAGTGTTTCTGACTCTCTCCATTGGTGTAGAATCTGCATGACCCCGCCCACTGCCTCTCCCTTAACCCTTTCCTATTCTTTTTTATGGCACAGCAAACAGAGGAATTGACCAGCAACTGAACATACTAGAGAGGTTTGGGGCGAATTCACCATGATTTATAAGAGTTGTAGGTCCTGGGATGTATAGTTCACCTGCAATCTAAGAGCACCCTGAACTCCACCAACAATGGACCTGGAACTTACTTGGCACACACAACTCCATGACCAACAAAAAATACTGAAGGTCTTTAGTGGAAATTCGCCTTTATTTGGGAGACTTGTATACTGTGGCTCCCCAACTTTGGAACTCATTACCTGGAGAGATCAGGAAAGCCCCTTCACTAGAAACGTTCAAAAAGAACCTTAAAACCTGGCTCTTCTGCTGTGTCTTTGGTGAGTAGGTGCACACCATGACATTTGGCACCCCCAACGTTTTTTGCTACTGGATCACGCACCCTCCAAATGGGAAGTTTAGCCTAACAACTCTGTGTTTTTATGAGTTCCCCGTAAATGTCCTGCTCCTATTTTATCTCATTACAGTTTTTTAATTGTTTTATCTTGTATATGCGGCCCGCCCATTGTTATCGTTACTGTAATTGTCTTTATTAGAATGTTATTTTATGATTGCCTTTTTTCCTTCCTTCTCTTATGTAATTCTGATGATGTTGTAATTGCTTGTTGTTTATGTTTCGATTTTATTACTGTATTATTAGTTCATCCACAACCAGAGAAACGGTTGTGATGATGGACCTGGACCAAACTTGGCAATAGTTTGGTCCTCATGACTAACTCAACCTGCTGGAGGAGTTTGAGGGGACAGACTCACCATAATGGGAGTTGTAGTTTACCTTACGGCCAGAGAGCACACTGAATCCCACCGATGATGCATCTAGCGCAAACTTGCCTAACATGACAAACTTTAAGTATTGATGGAGTTTCAGGGGGTTGTAGTTCACTCACAAACTTATTCATTTTGTGAATTAAAGATGACTTTTTCAAATAACCCAGGCAACGCTGGGTACCCAAGCTAGTCTATATATAAAAGGCTCATTTTCAAGCTCTGGTACTGTCTGGAGATCCAAGAGAGTGAACCTTCTCAAACCATATGGAATATTTTACAAACCACTTAAGGCCACAGCAAGAAGCAGAATGTGTCATTCCCAGACTCACCCAACTCCTGCAGGGGTTTCTCCATGTCTTCTTCAGTGAAGACACGGCGGGGGAAGCTGGTGAGGAGGATAAAAGGCTCCTCGGCATCGTCCTTGCGGTTGAGCTCCACATAAAGTCGGACAGCAGCCAGCTGTTCTTTGGCTCTGAATGTCTGAGTGAGGGATGTGCCATCGAGCAGTCTTACCTGCAAAAGAAGCAGATGGTTGTAACGTGCAAGGCGGGCTGGTTGTATTTTGGAGAGGGAAATACTACTAGATGGTTCATGATAGGTTTCAGCCTTGAGTCCTCTTCCCTATCCATCCTTCTGTTCACCCACAAGATGGAAGATTTCAATGTCTTCTTTCACATTTTCAATTAACTTCAATCTGAAGCTTGAACCAGAGCTGGGATTTGTGTCTATGGCCTTCTAAGAACCCACAGCCTATCATCATCATCATCGGAGCCCCTGAACCACTGAGCTGCTGAACTTGCTGATCGAAAGATCAAATGTTCAAATCCGGGGAATGGCGTGCGCTCCCGCTATTAGCCCAGTTTTTGTCAACCGAGCAGTTCCAAAACATGCAAATGTGAGTATTATTATTATTATTATTATTTATTTATATCCCACTTTATCGCTCCATACAAAGACTCAAAGCGGCTCACATTCAAAAACATTACAACTTAAATTATACAAAAACACAATAATAAAATGACATCATTACATATTATATTATTAGTAGTATTATATTTAAAATGTGTATATTACAATATTATTATATATTATATTGTATTATTACTGTATTATATTACATTACATTATAATATGTATTTTTATATATATATATATATATATATATATATATATATATATATATATATTAGCATAATACAATATTAATATTATATATTATTATACTGTACTATACCATTATACTGCAATATTATTAGTAGTATTGGATTCAAACTCCCACAATGTGGGTATACAGATGATCCCTTGATTGACTTAAGTGCCCAGTTCCAAGAGGACAAAGGCATGGGCCAACTTCAGGACTCCAACTTCCACAATTCCCAACAGTTGGGTCACTGCTAGTTTTTCGGGCTGCATGGCCATGTTCCAGAAGTATTCTCCATACAGCCCGAAAAACTCACAGCAACTCAGTGATTGCGGCCATGAAAGCCTCCAACAACACAGCCTACCAGCTGTTTGGAACTGTGGGAGTTGTAGTCCAAAACACCTGGAGAGAGTACCGAAGTTGGCCCATGCCTTGTGTAGATGCACTCTTGGATAGAGTTGGCAGCCCAAATACTTTGGGGTAGGTTTCAGATCTCTCCTAGTTTGTATACTCACTATTTACATTTTGTCTGTGGTATAAATAGGTACCGCTCCAGCGGGTAGGTAGCAGCGCTCCATGCAGTCATGCTGGCCACATGGAGGTGTCTACGGACAACGCCGGCTCTTCAGCTTAGAAATTGAAATGAGCACCAACCCCCAGAGACAGATAAGGCTGAACTTAATGTCAGGAGAACACCCTATCATCATCATCATCATCATGCTGTCAAAGGCTTTCATGGCTGGAATCACTGAGTTGCTGTGAGTTTTCTGGGCTGTCTGGCCATGTTCCAGAAGCATTCTTTCCTGATGTTTCACCCATATCAATGGCAGGCATCTTCAGAGGTTGTGAGGTTTGTTGGAAACTAGGAACATTGGGTTTATATATCTGTGGAAGGTCCAGGGTGGGAGAAAGAACACTTGTCTGTTGGAGGCAGGTGTGAATGTTTCGCTTGGCCACCTTGATTAGTATTGAATAGCCTTACAGTTTCAAACCCTGGCTGCTTTTGTTGGGAGGTGTTAGGTAGCCCTGATTGTTTCCTGTCTGGAATTCCCCTGTTTTCTCAGTGTTGTTCTTTATTTACTGTCCTTTGTTTACTTTGTGCCTGGGGGACTCTTTTGTTGCGAGGAGTTAGGTAACCCTGATTGTTTCCTATCTGGATTTCCCCAGTTTTCTCAGTGTTGCTCTTTATTTACTATCTTGATTTTAAAGGTTTTTTAAAGTAGTGGTAGCCAGATTTTGTTCATTTTCATGGTTTCTTCCTTTTTGTTGAAATTGTCCACATGCTTCTTGTGGATTTCAGTGGCTTCTCTGTGTAGCCTGACATGGTGGTTGTTAGAGTAGTGTAACGTGCACAGATATCTATAACAACAAATACAAAAACTGCAGATTGCAAAACACAATTTCTATATTACAGGAATTCCTTCATTAAATGTAAGCTCGGGATGCTTGTCTGTTCTTAAGGTGAAAAGCACATGTCTGTGTTTTAGATGGATTTTGGAAGCTGAAATTTCATTATATTGCATTTAACAATATTTGAGTTACTATTTCTAACATCATGTCCTTGTGAAGAATCTCCTGGTATATAGTAATTGTTATTTTGGAAGCTTAAGTTTCATTGTGTTGACAAAATATTAATAAACAATCTTTCATTTATAAACAGTTACTAATTAATCATGTTAATGTTTCCATGTTACATTTAATGAAGAATTTCCTGTAATATAGAAATTGTGTTTTGCAATCTGCAGTTTTTGTATTGGTTGTTAGACTAGCCCAGCATTTCTGTGTTTTGAAATAATATGCTGTGTCTAGGTTGGTTCATCGGGTGCTCTGCTATGACTGACTTCTCTGAATGGTCACTGAAATCCACAGGCATGTGGACAATTTCAACAGAAAGGAGGAAACCATGAAAATGAACACAGACTGGCTTCCAGTATTAAAAAAACTCTAACATCAGGACAGTAAATAAAGAGCAACAGGGGAATTACAGACATGAAACAACCAGGTTCAGTTAACAAAGGATTCCCCCAGGCAGGAAGCAGCCAAGCTTTGAAGCTGCGATAATAATAATAATATTAATAATATTATTAATAATAATCTTTATTTATTACCCTGTCACCATCTCCCCAATGGGGACTCAGAGCAGCTTACATGAGGCCAAGCCCAAATAACAATTACAATAAAGAAAAACCAAAAACACAAACAGAAAATGTGAACAATAAACAATAACATCATAGTTACATTAAAATATGAATACATAACAATAAAAAAATGCACAGGCACAATAATAATGGGCGGGCAACATGAAATAAAAGGACAAACTGATTAAAACTAATTAAAAACTCAGGTGAGATAAAAGAGGGAAGCAGGTAATTTATGGAGGAGGGCTCATTTTAGCGGGAGTTCTGGAATCAAGTTTTCCCATGAGGGGGGATGTATACTCCAATGACAGAACTTTAAGGCAGAGCAATAATGTGGGATTATATACCTACTCATCAAAGGTGCAGCGGAAGAGACAGGTTTTAAGGTTCTTTTTGAAAATTTCTAGGGAAGGGGCTTTCCTAATTTCTCCAGGTAGTGAGTTCCAGAGTCGGGGAGCCACAGCGGAAAAGGCTCTCTCCCTTGTACTCACTAGTGGCGAGAGATTGGAGGGCCCGAGATGGTGGGCATAATGTCAGGAGAGAATGCTTCTGGAACATGGCCAGACAGCCCAGAAAACTCACAGAGACCCAGTGACTCCAGCCATGAAAGCCTTCGACAACACAAGCCACAGGTCTATTTTTCGTTCCTCCTGCATCAGACTAACATGGCCCTGGAAATGAAAGCTATACAGGAAAAGAAGTCAGGGAATTACCTGTATCCGGCACTGATCGTATTCCCGCTTGATTGGAGGCTCCTGGCTGGGAGAGGAGGGAACCGGTGTGGGAGCTGCAGGCTCCACTGGGAGAGATTCTTGCGAGGAGCCACCGCCAAACTGGATTGAAATGGGGGAAGAGAAAGCGTTGCAAATACAAATGCAGAATACGAAAGTGGAACAGCCCCCTTCTCCACTTCTGTGGTTTGACTTTTGGAACAAGTCTTGCCAAGTAAACCCCACTGGGGTGGTCATAAGTAAGAAATAAAGGCACACAAACAAAAGTCTTCTAGAGCAGTGTTTCTCAACCTTGCTAATGCCGCGACCCCTTAACACAGTTCCTCAGTTCTCCATAACATTAACCCCTGCCATGATGAGCCCTCCTCTGCAAATTATCTGCTTCTCTCTTTTATCTCCCCCGAGTTTTTAATTAGTTTTAATCAGTTTGTCTTTTAATCATTACATGTGGCCCGCATATTGTTACTGTGCCTGTGTCTATTGTAATTTTTACATTACTATGTATCCATATGTTTTATGTAATTATGATGTTATTGTTTACTAGCCGTCCCCTGCCATGCATTGCTGTGGCCCACTCTGGGGGTCATGAGGGTTCTGTGTAGGAGTTTTGGCCCAATTCTCTTGTTGGTGGGGTTCAGAATACTCTGTGATTGTAGGTGAACTATAAATCCCAGCAACTACGACTCCCAAATGTCAAGATTCTATTTTCCCCAAACTCCACCAGTGTTCACATTTGGGCATATTGAGTATTTGTGTAGAGTTTGGTCCAGATCCATCATTGTTTGAGTCCACAATGATCCCTGGATGTAGGTGAACTACAACTCCAAAACCAAAGGATACTGCCCACAAACCCTTCTAGTGTTTTCTGTTGGTCATGGGAGTCCTGTATGCCATGTTTGGTTCAATTCCATAATTGATGGTGTTCAGAATGCTCTTTGATTGTAGTTGAACTATAAATCCCAGCAACCACAACTCCCAAATGACAAAATAAAAAAAATTGAGTGAAGGACATACATTGGGTTGTAAGGTCTATACTGTCCAAATTTGGTGTCAATTCGCCCACTGGTTTTTGAATTCTGTTAATCCCACAGAAATATTTTTATTTATATAGATTGTTCACGTTTTCGGTTGTGTCTTGCTTTTTCTTTATTGTAATTGTTGTTTTGGGCTTGGCCTCATGTAAGCCGCTCCAAGTCCCCATCGGGGAGATGGTGGCAGAGTATAAATAAAGATTACTATTACTATTACTATTATTATTATTATTATTATTATTATTATCGTTGCTACTTAAGAACTGTGATTTTGCTACTGTTATGAATCGTAATGTAAATATCTGATACGCAGGATGGATTTTCTTTCACTGGACCAAATTTGGCACAAATGCCCCATATGCCCAAATCTGAATACTGGTGTTGTTGGGAGGGGATTCCTTTTCTCATTTGGGAGTTGTAGTTGCTGGGATTTATAGTTCACCTACAATCAAAGAGCATTCTGAACTCCACCAACAATGGAACTGAACCAAACTCGGCACACAGAACTCCCATGATCAGCAGAAAATACAGGAAGGGTGTGATGGACATTAGCCTTGAATTTTGGAGTTGTAGTTCACCTACATCCAGAGAGTACTGTGGACTCAAACAATGATGGATGTGGACCAAACTTGGCATGGATACTCAATATGCCCAAATGTGAACACTGGTGGAGTTTGGGGAAAATAGAACTTGACATTTGGGAGTTGTAGCTGCTGGGATTTAGAGTTCACCTAAATAATCTATATAAATAAAAATGTAATGTTCATTTGTGGGATTAACAGAACTCAAAAACCAGTGGGCAAATTAACACCAAAATTTGGACACAATACACCTAACAACAATGTACGTCCTTCACTCAAAAAAAATTGGGAGTTGTAGTTTCTGGGATTTATAGTTCACCTACAATCTAAGAGCATTCTGAACCCCACCAATGACAGAATTGGGCCAAACTTCCCACACAGAACCCCCATGACCAACAGAAAATACTGTTTTCTGATGGACTTTGGCGACCACTCTGACACCCCCTCACGAACCCCAGGTTGAGAAACCAATAAAAATAAATTTGCTATAAACATTTTTATTTCCTCATTCAAAAGAAACATAGCGGGCCAAGCTTAGAAGGGTAAAAAATGGAACCGCAGCTCCACATCTCAAAGCTCAACCTGCCCTTTTTTCCTCGCCATTTCCCCCTATTTTCTCCACTTTACTCACTCACCTTCTTGGCTCTTTCAGCTTTGTCTCGCTCAATCTTCTCTCGCACCCGCTGCCTGTAAAAGTGAACATTTTTAATGAAACACCTGAATTTTAACCTGCATTTTCACTTATGTGTACCTTGTATTTTAATCGTGTTCTATCTCTTTGTTTTAACAATGTCGTACCCCGCCTTAAGCCACAATAATAATAATAATAATAATAATAATAATAATAATAATAATAATAATAATACATTCAAAAATACATCACAGTCCTAGATGCTTGGGAAGTGTTCGACTTGTGATTTTGTGATACAAAATCCAGCATATAGATCTCGTTTGCTGTGACATACTGTGCTTTTGTGTCAATAATAATAATAATAATAATAATAATCTATACACATAATAAAAGTGAAAATGTGTATGTGGCAGAGGTGTCCACTTACACAGACAGCCTCCCGCCTTCACAAACAGCTATAACCCACAGTGCTGAAGAGCTACTAATGACCTCCCTCCAAGGACATTGCAGGCTACAGTGGGCATGTAGCCTCCAACCCCTGCCAATGTCCTCCCCAAACACCATATTGTCAGTCACCCAAGTGAAGGATTTCATTCAGGACAATTTCATCCTTGAAGTTCTGTTTCTCACAGAAGTTGAGGAAGCAGGAATCCATTTGTTTCCTTCTGCTTCAGGATAAGCTTTGTTTAAATTTAACTGCTTTCAGTGCTGCTTGTTTGAGAGGAG
>NW_026844700.1:16147065-16212405 GCF_025583915.1 Anolis sagrei ordinatus | reverse complement strand
CTTCTTGGCAGGGGGTTGGACTGGATGGCCCATGAGGTCTCTTCCAACTCTGATTCTATGATTCTATGATTCCTCCAGGATGGACATCCCAGGGTTCCTTACTCTTTCCATTGCTGTGGAATTTGCATGACCCCACCCACTGCCTCTCCCTTAACCCTTTTCTATGGCACACAGCAAAAAGGAATTCATCAGCAACTGAACAAGAGGTTTGAGAAGAATTCACTATGATTTATAGGAGTTGTAGTTCACCTACATCAGAGGTCCTCAAACTTTTTAAGAAGAGGGCCAGGTCACAGTCCCTCAAACTGTTGGAGGGACGGATTATAATTTGAAAAAAATAACATAATTTGAATTCCTATGCACACTGTACATATCTTATTTGTAGTGCAAAAAAAAAACAAACCCCACACTTTAAAACAATACAATAATTAAAATGAAGAACAATTTTAACAAATATAAACTTATTAGTATTTCAATGGCAAGCTTTTGGTTGAGATAGGATTGTTGTTGTTGTTGTGTGCTTTCAAATAGTTTAAGACTTAGGTTGACCCTGAGTGAGGGCCGGGTAAATGACCTTGGAGGGCTGTATCCGGCCCCCGGGCCATAGTTTGAGGACCCCTGACCTACATCCTAAGAACATTCTCCCCAATAGCAGATCTGGAACACACCTGACACACAGAACCCCAATGACCAACAGAACATACTGGAGGGAATAACCCACCTGAATCTGGGAGTTGTAGTTCATCTGCATCTAGGTAGCACTGAACCAAGCTAACGTCTGATCTGGACCACACTTGGCACACAGACCAAAGTGATGGTATTCTCCAAGAGGAAGCAGATACATAAATGGCAACTGGATGGCCATTCAATTGAACAGTGGTAACTGGAAAAGTCATATATAGGCAGCCAAACTATCCGCCTGGAGGTCAGCAAAATCAGTTCTAGCCTTTGGGAAAGCAAAGGGGGGTTCCTTGGTATGTCCCACAATTAAGAACTTTGCTGCTAAAATTCTTCCACAATTGTTATATGGAGCAGAAATATGGGGACAGGGCAACACAAAGCAGACTAAATGCATCCAGAATAAGTTTGTAAGAGCCCTCTTAGCCCTTCCCCCTGGAACACCATCTGCCTTGTTAAGGCTTGAATTGGATCTTCCCTCACTTAAGGCCAGAATGCATAAGCTTAACATTTCATATGGGAAGAGACTTCTGGAAATGGAGGATGAGAGTATAACAAAACAATGCTCTTTGGAGCAATATAAGCGAGGAGGTTGGGCTCAACACTGGTTAGCTCTGCTCCACCAATATTTTGATGGGTCAACAACAACCCTAATGCAGTTGAACAAGAAGGGAATTAGAGACAAAATCTTTGAGATGGACGTAATTGACAACTTGCGGACTAGTAAACAGCAGGGTTTCTCCACTTGGTATCCTCTACTAAAGAGTGACCAATATTGCCAACAATATCTTCAAGACTTAACATCTGTAGCCCTTAGGAAAGCATTTACAGCCCTGCACTTTCAAACAATGCCATCAGGCTGGTTAGAGGGAAGAAATAGAGGGATTCCTCATGCCCAACGTCTTTGTATTTGTGGGTCCGGGGAAAGAGAGGATTTAACACACTATCTGTTACATTGCCCACTGTATAATGACCCTCAAAACAATCTTTTGGGAGCCCTTTTGGAAGAAAGAGCAGCATGGCAACAGTCAGCAGTTATCTGTGACTTGTTAGCAGATTATTCCAAAAATATAACATTAAAGGTTGCCACATTTGCAGTCGCAGTCCAAAAAATCCGAGCCAAACTAGTAAAGTCCACAGCAGAAGCTAGAAATGGAAATTAAGATATTTTGGGGAATGATACAAACCAGACATTTGTAATTGTTATTATGTCACTACTATAATTTTAAAGAGCTAGTATACGGAACTTGTTTTAATACTTGTATTGGAAAATGTTTATTGTACCTTTAAAGGTCGTATATTTTATGTCATGGCCTATGGCTAGTACAATACACCATTCATTCATTCAGACCCAACATGGCCAATTGTAAATAAAGGCCTTGTTATATATATTTTATGATATATAAAATATATATCATTATATATTTTCTAATGGAGCATTCATAAACAACTAAATACAAGACTGGCTTTTTTCTAACAAATAGCGTTACTAATCAACTAAACGATATTACCTAACACCCCAAAACAACCAATGCCTTTTTCAAACAACTCGGCCACTGCCAGGTACCCAAGCTAGTCCATAATAAAAGTGAAAATATGTATGTGTGTATATATTCAAGAATAAGCCAACCCAAATATAGGCCAGGGCCTATACCACAGAAAAACTGGGAAAATGTATTGACTCGAGTATAAGCCAAGGGTGGGAAATGCAGCATCTATTGGTCAATTTCAAAATAAAAATAGATAGCAATAAAATTACATTAATTGTTGTTAAAAGGGAAAAAATAGGTCATAGATTATAAGGTCTTCCCTTTCACAGGTGGAACCCCACAACCTCCTCACATGCAGAAGGCCTCATTGTCTCACCGCCCCACACATCCTCACTTGGCCAATTTCTCCTCCAGCTTCTCCTTGCGCCTCTCTTCGGCCAGCTTTTTCATCTCGTCCTCTTGCAGCTTCTGGCGGATGAGCGAGAGCTCTTGGCCTTGCTTTCGGCGCTGCTTCTCCCGCTCAATGCTCTCCCTTTTCTCCCGTTCCTCACGTTCCCGCTGTTTCTGAGAGATCAGCTCCATCATCCTGAGGAGGCAAAGCAAGTGGTCTTTGTTCACTGCTCAGAAAAAAGTGTTCCATGTACACCACTCCAACCATCTTAAAGAAACTCCAATGCTAAGCATGCCATTATTATTATTATTATGTTGGGACTCAGCCTGTGCGTGAACCTGAGCCTGAATCTCTGATCGTATTGCCTAATGCTGATGCCAATGTTGATGGGCCTAATTTGGATAGTGAGGCTGAAGTGATCAATGAGGACGAGGCTCAAGATGGAGACACTTTGGGCAGTAAAAAGCCTACAGGCTTTGATTTAGAGGCTTCAAGGGAAAAGCCAAGTTCTCATGAGAAAGTTTCTGTGAGACCAAGAGAAGAAAATTCACTCCCTTTTCCTCCTGGCCCAAGCTTGCAAGATAACTTGACACCTGGTTGGGTCAATGATAACAACCGCAGTTTGGAGATAAGCCAGAACTGCAGGGAGGCTCATTGTTTACAATGCCAGCTAGCTTGTAGAGTTTGTCAACAGGTGTAGGTTTAAGACACCTGTAATTATTCTGCATGATTCATTCAATGCTATGTTCACCTGCTTTGCATGGGCAGACCTATGCCAAACAGGGCAGGCATACTCAGCAGTTGAGTAAGACAAGGCCAGGGCTGATGTTCTTATTAATTTTGGGTCTGCACCCCATATGCTTCCAGTTTTTTGTTTTTTTGTTTTTTTTTTTTTGTCGTGTCAGTAGCGACCTGGTGTGAGAGAATTGGCCATCTGTAAGGACGTTGCCCAGGGGACACCTGGATGATTTTTTGATGTTTTATCATCCTTGTGGGAGGCTTCTCTCATGTCCCCACATGAGAAGCTGGAGCTGATAGAGGGAGCTCATCCGTCCCCCCCCCGTCCCCCCCGGATTCAAACCTGTGACCTGTCGGTCTTCAGTCCTGCCGGCACAGGGGTTTAACCCACTGCACCACCGGGGGCTCCTATGCTTCCAGTAAGTTTCCGCAGGATGTTATTGCATGCAGCTACTTTGTGCTTGGTGTTCAAGCAGTGTTTCCTATATGCTAGTGTTCGATCCAAGGTGACACCAAGATATTTAGGATGGAAACAATGTTCAAGCTCTTGATCTTCCCAGGTTACTTTCAATTTCATTTTGGCTTCACGGTTGCGTAGGTGGAAAGCACATACTTGATTAGGCTTCAGGTGGCTATCTTTGTAGTAGCTGGAGAGATCTTTAAGGCATTAGTAAGTTGGATTTTTTAAAGAGGGAGTTAAAGAGAGTGAGGGGGGAGGAAAGCCGTTCGCTCACCCTTTTTATCGCCCTCCTCCTGGTCGCCATTGGGGTTTCTTGCTGTCAAGTGGCAGCAAGAAACCCCGGTGGCAACCACGAGGAGGAAGAGGGAGGTAAAGAGAGCGAGGGGGGAGGAAGAACCTCCCCCTTGCTCTCTTTACCTCCCTCCTCCTGGTCACCACCGGGGAATACAGTGTTCCCTCACTACATATATACACGCACACATACCGTATATGCTCGAGTATAAGCCAACCCAAATATAAGTCGAGGCACCTAATTTTACCACAAAAAAATGGGAAAATGTATTGACTTGAGTATAAGCCGAGGGTGGGAAATGCAGCAGCGACTGGTAAATTTCAAAATAAAAATAGATACCAATAAAATTACATTTATTGAGGCATCAGTAGGTTAAATATTCAAAAATATTTACATAAAATTGTAATTTAAGATAAAGCTGTCCAACTCTGATTAAAGCATTATTCTAACCTTCTTCAATGTAAATATGCTTATATGTCCTCCAATAATAATAAATAGAGTGAAATAATAAAAATAGAGTAAAATAATAAATGTAATAACAATAATAAATAGAATAAAATAATGAATGTAATAATAACAATAATAAAATAATAAATGGAATAATAATAATAACAACAACAAAGTAAAATAATAAATAATACTGACGAGTATAAGCCGGGGGAGACTTTTTCAGCCTAAAAAAAGGACTGAAAAACTAGGCTTATACTCGAGTATATACAGTACATACACACACACACACACACACATATCTGCTAAACAGCAAGTCCACGGTAAGTGAAAAGCAAAATAGCGACAGAACACTGTACTCATTCCAGTCTCCCTCCCTCCTCTCCCTCTCTCTTTTCATGACGCCAAACATATCAGGAATAAAAACCACAAAAAATCAACCAAGACAATAAGACAAGAGCAAAGCGGACAGCAAATCTCCCAAAGCAGACAAGAGCACAAAGCACAGAGGCTGCTCCCTTGAAGTCCTAATGCCCTGTATTCTGGCGTTATCACTCCCTCTGATACTTGCTCATAACTCAAAATTCTACTCATATGTCAAAGCTAAAATTGGGCTGAGCAATGGCTCTTAATTCAAAACATTCTTCAGTTGGGACGCTCTTTAAGTCAAGGCTCCACTGTACAAGATACATTGAGCGTCATGATCATTACCTCTTTGTCTGCTCCCGTTTCTCTTCTTCACTCAAAGGGTGCCGGTTGTCTTCCTCAGAAAGTTCATTTAACATGGGTTCTGTAGGGGAGAGAAACCCATAAATTCTCATATCCCTTGGCAAAAGCAAGAAAGCAAATATCAAGAAGTGAGCCATGCTATTTTGGATTTAATACTGTACTACAGTGGATGAAATGGGTTGCAGCTGAAAAAAAATTGTGTTCTTGGTCCTAATTGATTTGTTTAGGCCTCTTGGTGATTGAGAGGAGTTAATTCAAAGTAGAATATCTTCTCCTAATACATGAAAAAGTGTATTTTATTTTCAATTGTAACTCATACAGCCAGTGGTTAAGATTGCTGGGGGTTCTGGGAGTTTAAAAAGTAACCTTCCACTGTCCCCTTCATAATTACAACTGAAAGAAAGAATCACCTATACCAGTGTTTCTCAACCTGGGGGTCGGGACCCCTGGGGGCTTCACGGTCACGAGGGGTTGCCAGAGGGGTCACCAAAGACCATTAGAAAACACAGTATTTTCTGCTGGTCATGGGGGTTCTGTGTGGGAAGTTTGGTCCAATTCTATCATTGGTGGGGTTTAGAATGCTCTTTGATTGTAGGTGAACTATAAATCCCAGCAACTACAGCTCTGAAATGTCAAGATCTATTTTCCCTAAATTCCACCAGTGTGAACATTTGGGCATATTGAGTATTTGTGCTAGGTTTGGTCCAGAGCTATCGTTGTTGAAGTCCATAGTGATCTCTAGATGTAGGTGAACTATAACTCCAAAACTCAATGTCAATGCCCATCAAACCCTTCCAGTATTTTCTGTTGGTCATGGGAGTTCTGTGTGCCAAGTTTGATTCAATTCCATTGTTGGTGGAGTTAAGAATGCTCTTTGATTGTAGATGAACTATAAATCCTTGCAACTACAACTCTCAAATGACAAAATCAATCCACACCCAACCCCACCAGTATTCAAATTTGGGTGTATTGGGTATTTGTGCCAAATTTCATCCAGTGAATGAAAGTACATCCTGCATATCAGATATTTACGTTATGATTCATAAGAGTAGTAACATTACAGTTATGAAGTAGCAACAAAAATAATTTTATGGTTGGGGGTCACCACAACATGAGGCACTGTATTAAGGGGTCGCAGCATTAGGAAGGTTGAGAACCACTGACCTATACACATAAAAAGTGAAAATATGTATGCGTGTATGTGGCTGGTTTGTCCACTTACAGAAAGTAGCTCCTGCTTCCACAATAGGTACAGCTCCCACTGCTCAGGAGTCACCAAAGGCCTTCCCACTAATGACATTGCAGATTATAATGAGCACCATGAATATGTACAAGAGCCCTGCCAATGTCCTCCACAAACACCATACTGCCCACCACCCAAGTGAAGGCTTTCATATGGGAACAATTCCATCCTATATTTCCTCCACCACAGACATCCCAGTGTTTCTGACTCCCTCCATTGGTGTGGAATTTGCACGACCCCTCCCACTGCCTCTCCCTTAACCCTTTCCTATTCTTTTCTGTGTCGCACAGCAAACAGAGGAATTGATCAGCATCTGAACATACTAGAGAGTTTGGGGAGAATTCACCATGATTTATAGCAGTTGTAGGTACTGGGATATATAGTTCACCTGCAAACTAAGGGCACTGAACTCCTCCAATGATGGACCTAGAATTAACTTGGCACACAGAACTTGTTGTGGATGAGTCTCTGGGTAGTAGTAACAACAGGGAGCTGGAGACTAGGCAGGCAAAAAGGTCTACCCGGGAGCAAGAATCTATTGAAGAGCAACAGCAGAAGAGAATTCGGCAAATACTTACTGAACCCACCGATGAAGAGTCTTTTGAAGGATTTGATGGGGATGATGGGTTTGGCAATGAAGCAGATTCTATGAGAAGTGACACTGACGGGTTGGGGATGAGATGGATTGGACAAAAGTAGCAGAAGTGAGAGAAGTGTGTGAGAAGCCTACAAGTAGTGACACATTCAGAGGGTTTGCTGGGGATGAAACTTGGAGAGAGGATGATTTGTCTACTGTTTGGAGATGTAAGTAGAAGCAGGAGAAGGACCTCTTGGCAGGCAAGGCAAAGAGCAGCTCGGGCAGCACAACTGGCAGCTGAGCGTGAGGTGTTGTCTGATTCTAGTTTGGAGAAGAATACAGGAGCTGAGGGTTGGGCGTTGTCCCATTGCAGCTCAGAGGAAAGTTTGTAATATAAGGAGGGTTGGTTACAATGGGGACTTTGTGACTGGCAAAGTGTATGCCAGGTTGCCTGCTATGCTGGGTCATGATTCCTGTGATTCCTGAACTTCATGGACCCTCTTGGGACTTTGCTACTGCTTCAGCTTGGACCTTGGATCACTTCTGGACATCGCATTCGCTCTCCTGCCCTGACCATGGATTGGACGTTTGATGCTGCTGTATCTTGTTTGCTGTGGATGACCCCTGGACCGGCTTGATTAAGACTTTATTACACCCTGGAACATGCTCGCTGAAACGATAGCAAGTGTCCTTTCCTTTGCTGTGTATTTTGGTTAGTGGGTTGGGATTTTTAGGACTTTGGGACTCTCTGTTTTGCCTCCTTTTTGACCGGTTGGTCTGTGTTTTGTTTGAGAACACTATTTTGCTGCCGTTAAGCATTTTTGATTCTTTTGAGCTCTACCTTCAATAAACTGTTGTTACTTTGCACTTGGCATCTGTAGCTTCACAGAATCCCCATGAGCAAGAAAAAACACTGGAGGTCTTTGTTCATCTACATCCAGAGCGCACTCTGAGCCCAAACAATGATGGATCTAGACCAAACTTGGCATGTGTACCCAGTATGCCCACTGGTGGGCTTTGAGGGGAATTGGCCTGAACATTTTGGAGTTGTAGGTACTGGGATGTATAGTTCACTTGCAATCAAGGAGCACTCTGAACTCCACCAAAGAATTGGACCAAACTTGGGACACAGAGCCCCCATGACCAGCAAAAAATACTGGAGGTCTTTGGGGAAAATTTACCTTGATTTCAGGGAGCTGTAGTTCATCTACATACAGAGAGCACTGTTAACCCAAACACCGGTGTATCTGGACCAAACTTTGCACACAGACCTGAAATTTGATTACTGGGGGAGTTTGCTAGTTAACCTACATTTCTAGGCGTTGTAGTTCACCCACAACCAGAGAAACTGTGCTCTCCACCAATGATTGACCTGGTCCAAACTTGACACACAGGGGCCAACGTGTGGAGAGGGAAGGGTCGGTCTCTAATGCTCTACGCATTGAATGTGGGGTCCCACTTGCCCAGCTGGTGCGAGGTTTGGGCTTGAGTGCTATCAGTATGCTGATGACACTCAACTCATCCTGAGGATGGAAGGCCGACCAGACCCCATACCCAATAATTTCCATCAATGCCTTGAGGCTGTTACTGGATGGTTGCGTGCCAGCAGGTTGAGGGTAAATCCAGCGAAGACAGAGGTCCTTTGGCTGGGTTGCCTGGATGGAGGAGTGATCTGGTTGCCTACCCTGGATGGCGTGACATTATGCCCTTCATCTTTGGTAAAGAGTCTTTTAGACCCTCTGCTGACAATGGAGGCCCAGGTCTCCGCTGTGAGCAGAGTCGCATTTTTCCATCTGCGTCAGGCTAGGCGTCTGGCTCCCTATCTGTCCAGGGACGACCTGGCCACAGTGATCCAGGCTACGGTCATCTCAAGGTTGGACTACTGTAACGCCCTCTTCATAGGCCTGCTTTTATCGGTGATCCGGAAACTTAAACTAGTGCAAAATGCTGCTGCCCGGCTTCTCGCATGGGTCCCAGCGAGGTGTCATATCACTCTTGCAGCAACTGCACTGGTTGCCGATTGATTACCTTCAAAGTGCTGATTCTTACCTTTAAGGCCTTATATGGCCTGGGGCCGGAGTACCTGAGGGACCGCCTCACCCCCTACCAACCCCTACCAACCCATATCACTCCGTTCAGACGATCAGAATCTCCTTGAAGTTCCCAATTTTAGGACCTTTCACCTGATGCCTACTAGGCGTAGAGCATTCACGGTGGTGCCTCCTTACCTGTGGAATGCCTTGCCGGCGGAAACACGAGCTCTCCGAGACTTACCATCTTTTCGTAGAGCTTGTAAAACTTATTTATTTAGGCTGGCATTTGAATCTTGCTGATTGAAATGTTTCTTTGATTTTAAATGTAATGTATCACATATGTATATTGTAAACCGCTCCGAGCCTTCGGGGAGTGGCGGGATATAAAATTGATTAATAAATAAATAAATAATAAACCCCCATGAGTAACTCAACCTACTGGAGGGGTTTGAGGGGACTGACTCACTATAGCGGGAGTTGTAGTTTACCCTGCAGCCAGAGAGCACACTAAACCTCATCAATGAAGCATCCAGAGCAAACTTGCCCAACATAACAGACTTTAAGTACTGATGGAGTTTCTTGGGATTAACCTGGCATGATGGGACTTGTAGTTCACCCATAACCTTATGCATTTTGTACAATGATAAAATTGCCTTTTTCAAATAACGCGGGCAAAGCTGGGTACCCCAGCTAGTGATACATAAATATAACAGAGGCAACAGGATCTCCTTGTTCAACCTTCTACTTTTGCTCTCACCTGAACTACTTTGCACCAACTCAGGCGTTGTTCCCTCAGGGGTTTCTTCTGTGTTCAGTATGTGGTTCTGGGAGGGTACATACGGCTCATCGAGGTCAGGATCATTTTCATGTTCCATCAGCCTGAAAGGTGAAAGAAAAAAGCAGCATTTAGGTGACTGGAAGATTTTAAAAGGACCTGAAGAAGTATCTGCATTAGGAAGAAAGACGCCGAAGTCATACCCACCAATCCATGGCTGATTCTATGCCCTGATTTCCTGTCAGCGCTAGGGCCTTCTCTCTGTGGCAAAGGGGGGAAGGGCAGAGAAGGTTAAATGAAGCACCTTTGAATGGTACACACAGCAAAGTATTTTTTTTTCAAAGGTTCCACATTGCATTATCCATTATTGCAAACCTCAATAGCGGAAATTCTGGTTTACCCCAAAGAAGCAGGAATGGTATTCAATGACTTTGATTCTCATTGGGAATTTTCATCTCCTTTACTGCAATGTGAAAACAATTGCTCATCAAGTTAGTAGGCCAACCAATATCCTGTTGCTCATCTAGTAAGCAAGATTTGCCAGCAAGTATCTGTATTTGACTCATAATTCAAATGTGTTAAAAACAAGGCTCTCATGCAGGCACAAAACTCTGAGTGAGGGATAATGTGTTTTATATGTATAAAAATATTTATTTAATATTTTTTATTTATTTATATCTATATAAATAAAAATGTAATGTTCGTTTGTGGGATTAACAGAACTCAAAAACCACTGGGGGAATTGACACCAAATTTGGATACAAGACACCTAACAACCCAATCTATGTCCTTCACTCAAAAAAACAACAAAAACAAAAAACAGAAAGGACTTCTAAACTGCATGTTCACAAAGGAGAAACTGCATGCCAACAAAGAGACCCATGGCCATGTCCCCTCCTCCTTGCGGGAAACAGATGCGCGCGTGCACGGCTACAAACACAAGCGAGAGTGGGCACCATGGGAGTGGAGGAGGAGGTGGAGTGGGGGGAGAGAGGGGGGGTTGGTAAAGTATGTTATATGTTCTGACTTCTTATGGAATTTCTTATGGAATTGCTATTAATGTTGATTGGGTTTCGACATGGAAAATATGGTGGGATGTAATCTGTATCCACCTGCACTTCAGATGCTGGAACTGTTTTTATCCTTAATATAATAATAATATAATCACCTTCACAAGCACAGTTGGTGGGGATGAGACAGAGTCTTCTCAGTGGTGGCCCCTCGGTCGTGGAACTTCCTCCCTAGTGATATCAGGGCAGCCCCCTCCCTCCTAATGTTTAGAAAGAGAGTCAAAACCTGGCTCAGGGAGCAGGCGTTTGAAAAATCGAGGTGTGCAGGAATGTTAGTATGGACTATGTGCAATTTGACTGCAGATTGGCCTTTAGATCATAGTCTGGATCATGTAATTCATTGAAAAGTATTTATTATGCTTATCATGTTTTAATTTTAACCTATGTTTTAACTGATGTTGTATGTTTTAAGGCAGGGGTCCTCAAACTAAGGCCCAGGGGCCCTCCAAGGTCATTTATCTGGCCCTCGCTCAGGGTCAACCAAAGTCTGAAGCAACTTGAAAGCACACAGCAACAACAACAATAATCCTATCTCATCAGCCAAAAGCTTCCCATTGAAATACTGAAGTTTTTATTTGTTAAAATTGTTCTTCATTTTAATTTTTGTATTGTTTTTAAGTGTATTTTGCACTACAAATGAGATATGTGCAGTGCATAGGAATTCATTCATTTTTTTACAAAATATAATCCGGCCCTCTAACAGTTTGAGGGATTGCGACCTGGCCCTCTGTTTAAAAAGTTTGAGGACCCCTGTTTTAAGGCATTGTGGAGATGAAATTGTAAGCTGCCTTGAGACCCCTTGGGGTAGAGAAAGACAAGATATAAGTAAGGTAAATAATAATAATAAATTTTATTTGTACCCCACCACCAATCTCCCCAGAGACTCAGGGCAGCTCACAAAGTGCAGCACATAAAATAAGCAATACATAAACATAAAAAACAATAACAGCATAAAATTACAATTGCAAACACACATAAAGTATTACATAATAAAATATTAAATTCGTAATATTTTAATATTATGTTACTGTAAGTAAAACTGATTGTTTTCAATTAATGAGCTCAAGTGCCAGGGTGGAGTAAACACTAAGTCCTCAGACTAACCCTTAAAATCTACTCAAGATTAAAGGCTTATTTAAAAAGTCATGTTTTTAAGCTAGATAGGAAAACTTGGAGGGAGGAGGCTAACCTAATCTCTCTAGGGACGGCATTCCAGAGCCAGGGGACCACCACCGAGAAGGCCCGCTCTCTCATTCCCACCAATCGTGCCTGAAACAGTGGTGGGATCAAGAGAGGGGCCTCCCCAGTAGATCTCAGAGATCGTGCCGGTTCATAGAAGGAGATGTGGTCTCAAAGATAGGTTGAATTCAAAGCATATAAGGCTTTATAGGTGATAGCCTGCACTTTGAATTGAGTCTGGAAACTTGTTGGAAGCCAGTGGACCTGCTTTAATAGGGGTATGTTATGCTCCATATAGCCAGCCCCAGTTAGTAATCTGGCTGCTGATCTTTGCACTAACTGCAGTTTCTGAGCCATCTTCAAAGGCAGCCCCACATAGAGTGCATTGTAGTAGAACAGTCTGGATGTAAGTAAGGCATGGACCACCGTGACTTATTAAATATGATTATCTGTGGGCGAACAGATGGCAACTACTGGATGGCATACATTCTGAATCAGAAACTAGAGCTGACGTGATCTATCCAATGCAATTTTCTGAATCAGCACCCCAAATAACCAAACCGAATCTCAACTTGACCAAAACTGATTCATAACCCTTTTGGTATTAATGTTAGTCCCTGGTCAAAGAAAGGTTGGGAACCACAGATTTAAAATGTGGAGCCAAATATCCCAGTTTGGGATGGACACTCACGCTCTGTTCTGGGGGAAGCCCATCTCAATGAGACTTTCCAAGGCAGTGGCCTCCATGGTCTCTGCAGCCACAAACACTGCTGGCCTCTCTGCAAAAGAAATAGCAAAAAGTTATACTATGTAACAAAACTATGTACCATCGCTGGGGGGTTCTGTTCCTGGCTTGAAAGTATCATTTCCGGCTTAATTGTGTGGTCCTTACTTTCAAAGTAGTTGTTCAAGAATTTAGTTTTTGTAGCTGCCACAAACTAGGTTGAATTAGCGGAGACTCTTATAAAATAGTCATAGGCATGTGTTGTTAAAGGCTTTCATGGCTGGAATCACTGGGTTGCTGTGAGTTTTCCAGGCTGTCTGGCCATGTTCCAAAATAATTCTCTCCTGACATTTTGCCCGCATCTATAGCAGGCATCCGCTTGCCTAGCTTCCAGCAGACCTGACAACCTCTGAGGATGCCTGCCATAGATGTGGGTGAAACATCAGGAGAGAATGCTTCTGGAACATGGCCATACAGCCCGGAAAACAAACAGCAACCCACTATTCGTTGAAAAACTATAGCAAACCGTGCTATAGCAGGATGTCTAGGAAAAATAAAGTTTTTGCAGTGGTCTGTTCCATCTGCCCATGCAGTTTCTAAGTGAAGAGAGGGACACCAGGCATGGGCAAATTTGGGCCCTCCAGTGTTTTGGACTTCAACTCCCACAATTCCTAACAACCTCAGACACTTTCTTTTTTCCCCCTCAGCTGCGTAAGCACCTTTCCTTCTTCCCTTCCTTCTCTCCTTCCTTCCACCCTTCTTTCCTTCTTCTCTTCCTTCATTCTTTTCTTATTTCCTTCCTTCCATCCTTCTTTCGTACTTCCCTTTCTTTTTCTTCCCTAAGCGGCCCCGGCCCAAATTACCTGTCCAAACGCATCTCCCTCTATGTACCATCGCGGAGATTAAGATCCTCCGGGGAGGCCCTGCTTTCCATCCCGCCATTGTCACAGGCCCGATTGGTGGGGACGAGAGACAGGGCCTTCTCGGTGATTGCTCCCCACCTATGGAACTCCCTTCCTTGTGAGATCAGGTCGCCCCCCTCCCTCCTGTCCTTTAGAGGGATGGTAAAAACTTGGCTGTGGGACCAAGCTTTCGGGACAGGGCAATGAAGCGACAATGGGAAAGATGACAGGGCCAATTGGATTTGATGCGGATGGCTAGGACGGTTTTAAATTGTGTTATTTTAAATGGTGCATTTTAATATTTAGATAAATGTTTTTAAATGTTTATGTATTGTAACCAGGCATTGAATGTTTGCCATGTATATGTTGTGCTCCGCTCTGAGTCCCCTTCAGGGTGAGAAGTGTTTTAAAAAAATTAATAAAACAGGTCGCAGGTTTGAATCCGGGGAGGCGGATGAGCTCCCTCTATCAGTTCCAGCTCTTCATGTGGGGACATGAGAGAAGTCTCCCACAAGGATGATAAAAACATCAAATCATCCAGGCGTCCCCTGAGCAACGTCCTTGCAGACGGCCAATTCTCTCACACCAGAAGCGACTTGCTCCCGACACGACAAAACAAACAAACAAACAAACCCTTCCTTCTCGCCTTTCTTTCCTTCAGCTTAAGTGGATGAGGGGGGAAAGGAAAAGGGCCTGAGGCTGTTAGGAATTGTGGGAGTTGAAGTCCAAAACACCTGCAGTTGGCCCATACCTGCATTAGAGCAAGAGATGAGGGAGGGAGGTGTATGGAGGAAATGGAGGAAGGGAAAAAAGCCACGAAGCAGCAGAGGGTAATAGTATGAAAGCTGGGTCCAGAAGCTCTGAGCATTACGCTCTTTCTGCTTCGCTCCTTCGGGAGCGCTGTTTGCGTTGCAGAACGGAACACAGATATTATAGAAGGAATGTAAGAATTCTTTAATGGTAATACCCGAACCCTAATCCCAACCCAAACCATAAACCTTACCCTAACCCCTAAGCCTAATTCTAACCCTAATCCTAACCCTTTGTTGTTGTTGTTCATTTGTTCAGTTGCTTCCGACTCTTCGTGACCTCATGGACCATCCCACGCCAGAGCTCCCTATCGGCTGTCACCACCCCCAGCTCCTTCAGAGTCAAGCCAGTCACTTCAAGGGTACTGTCCATCCCTTGGTCGGCCCCTCTTCCACCACCGAGAAGGCCCTCTCCCTCGTCCCCACCAATCGCGCCTGCGAATGAGGTGGGAGCTTGAGCAGGGCCTCTCCAGATGATCGAAGGGGTCATGTGGGTTTGTACACAGAAATGCGGTCACGCAGGTAGGAGGGTCCCAAACCGTTTAGGGCTGTGGTTCTCAACCTTTCCGATCCCGCGACCCCTTAATACAGTTCCTCAGGTTGTGGTGACCCCCAACCATAAAATTATTTTTGTTGCTACTTCATAACTGTCATTTTGCTACTGTTATGAAACATCATGTAAATATCTCAAATGCAGGCTATATTTTCATTCACTGGACCAAATTTGGCACAAATACTGAATACCCCCACATTTGAATATTGGTGGGCTTGGGAGGAGATTGATTCTGTAATTTGGGAGTTGTAGTTTCTAGGATTTATAGTTCACCTACAATCAAAGAGCATTCTGAAATCCACCGACAATGGAATTGAAGTAAACTTGGCACACAGAACTCCCACGGCCAACAGAAAATGCTGGAAGGGTTTGGTAGCCATTGACCTTGAGTTTGGGAGTTGTAGTTCACCTACATCCAGAGAGCACGGTGGACTCAAACAATGATGGATCTGGACCAAACTTGGCACGAATACTCAACATGCCCAAATGTGAACACTGGTGGAATTTGGGGGAAATAGACCTTGACATTTGGGAGTTGTAGTTGCTGGGATTTATAGTTCACCTACAAACACAGAGCATTCTGAACCCCACCAACAATAGAACTGGGCCATACTTTCTACACAGAACCCCCATGACCAACAGAAAATACTGTATTTTCTGACGGTCTTCAGTGACCCCTCTGACACCCCCTCGCGACCCCTTCAGGGGTCCCAACCCCCAGGTTGAGAAACACTGGTTTAGGGCTTTGTAGGTAAGAACCTGCACCTTGAATTGGGACTGGAAAATGAATGGCAGCCAGTGGAGCTCCTTAAACAGGAGGGTTGACCGCTCCCTGCAAGTAACCTGGCTGCCGCCTGTTGTACCAATTGAAATTTCCGGGCTGTTTTCAAGGGCAGCCCCACATAGAGTGCATTACAGTAATCCAATCTGGAGGTGACTAAGATTGGAGTTAGGTGGAAAAGAGTAGTAGAGTTGCGCGTCATCTGCGTAGAGATGGCACCCAATTCCAAAACTCTGGATGACCTCTCCCGGTGGTTTCATGTAGATGTTGGAAAGCACGGGGGACAGAATGGAGCCTTGCGGGACCCCACAGGTCAAAGGCCAGGGGTCCGAGCAGGCGTCTCCCAGCTTCACCAACAACACATCAAAAACAACAAGCAATAATAAAATAACAAGCAATAAACAAAATAAACAATACAATTAATATAACGCATAAGTAGATAATAACACACAAGAATTAAAAAACCTATGGCTGGGCCAAATGTAATAGTTAACACTTTAAAAATAAATGCTGGACATGAACAGAGGGCGCCTCTATTTAGAGAGTTTTCAATCAAAAGTAAAGTGCTTCTCACCCCGCAGAGATTTGGAGGAGACCCCAAGGGCCATCCAGTCCAAGCTCATTCTGCCACTCAGAGACGCACAACCCAAGCCCTCCCGACAGATGGCCACCCCGCCTCTTCTCCTCCTCAGAGGGAGACCCCACAGAAGGACTTCCCCCCGGTCCCCGCCAAGCCTTCTCCCTCCCTCCCTGCCTCCCTCCCTGCCTCCCTCTCTCTCTCCGCACACCTGAATTCCACAGCCAGGCTTCTCCCAAAGCGGGCGCAGCCTCACCGGAAGCGGCAGATCTGTCTCGCGGAAGAGGGGGGAGCATTGGAGTCACGTGGAGCCATTCAGTCGGAAGAAACTACGGCAACCGCCGAGGGACAAAATGATTTCATAGGTGCTCGGAGATGCAGCCTTTAAACGACGGCGCACGCCACCTAGCGGAGCAAAGATGCATTTACTTGTCTACCTACTTGCACTATCTTGGGAAACTATACACCTTCTTTCTTTCTTTCTGTCTTTCTTTCTTTCTTTCTTTCTGTCTTTCTTTCTGTCTTTCTGTCTTTCTTTCTTTCTTTCTTTCTGTCTTTCTTTCTTTCTTTCTGTCTTTCTTTCTTTCTTTTTCTTTCTTTCTTTCTTTCTTTCTTTCTTTCTTTCTTTCTTTCTTTCTTTTTCTTCTTTAATGTCTTTCTTTCTTTCTTTCTTTCTTTCTTTCCTCCTTCCTTCCTTCCTTCCTTCCTTCCTTCCTTCCTTCCTTCTTCCTCTCCTTCCTTCCTTCCTTTCCTCTTCTTTCTTTCTTTCTTTCTTCCTTTTTCCTTCTCTTCTCTCCTTCCTTCCTTTCTTCCTTCCTTCCTTCCTTCCTTCCTTCCTTCCTTCCTTCTTCCTTTCTTTTTCCCTTCTTCCCTTCCTTCTTTCCCTTTTCCCTTCCTTTCTCCTTCTTCCTTCTTCTTTCTTTCTTTCCTTTCTTCTTTCCTCCTTCCTCTTCCTTCTTTTTTCTTTCCTTCCTTCTCTCTTCCCTTCTTCCTTCTTCCCTTTTCTTTTTCTTTCTTTCCTTCCTTCCTTCCTTTCTTTTCTTTCTTTCTCCTTCCTTCTTTCCTTTTTCCTTCCTTATCTCCTTACTTCTTCTTTCTTTCCTTTCACTCTTTTTCTCCTTTCTTCTTCCTTCCTTCTTCTTTTTTCTTTCCTTCCTTCTCTCTTCCCTTCTTCTCCCCTTCTTCTTCCTTTTCTTCTTTTTCTTTCCTTCCTTCTTCCTTTTCCCTCCTTCTCTTCCTTCTCTTTCTTTCCTTTCCTTTTCCTTCCTTCCTTCCCTTTTTTCTTTCCTTCCTTCTCCTTCCTTCCTTCCTTTTCCTTCTTTTTCTTTCCTCCTTTCCTTCTTTCTTTCTGTTTCTTTCCTTCCTTCTTTCCTTCCTTCTTTCTTCCCTTCCTTCCTTCCTTCTTCCCTTTCTTTTTCTTTCCTCCTTTCCTTCTTTCTTTCTGTTTCTTTCCTTCTTTCCTTCCTTCTTTCCTTTTCCCTATCTCCTTCCTTCCTTCTTCTCTGCTTTCTTTCCTTTCATTCTTTTTCTCCTTCCTTCCTTCTTCCTTCCTTCCATTCTTTTTTTCTTTCCTTCTCTCTTCCCTTCCTTCTTAAGGACAAGGTAAATAAGGAAAAATAAGAAAAGAAGGAAGGGAAGGGAAGAAGGAAGGATGGAAAGAAGGAAGGAAAGTCTCAGTCTGAATTGTCCCAGATCTGGTCACATGGTCTGCAGCCCCTCCCAGAACCGCAAACAACATAGAGTTAAGGGGAAACTGCATATCAATATATACATGCCATATAGTAAGCAATCACAATTATAGACGTAACAAATAACTGGTGTAGGAGGCTTGTAGAAGGTTGCTGTTTCCAACATGGTGAATAATACAATCCTTCCATTTTAGCCCAGACAGGCATTTTTTTTCAAGTTTAGGGCTTCTAGGACGGCTGGGGGGACTTTATATGTACTGAGGTGCATGGGGAATAAATCTCTTTCAATCCAGAGTTTGACCTCGTGTGAACTTTGACCCGAGGATTTTTCAAAAAATCTCTCCTATTGTGTAAAGTGGAGAATTAGATGCATAATTATGTCCCTTTCTGCAGCTGGCTGGAGCCTGGGCATAGAGCCAGTGGAGGGAAAAGCATGAAGCTGCCTCTTTAAAAGAATCCAAGGGGCAGTGCGCAGTGCCGGCTTCGAGTGCAAAAAAACTTCAAAGAAGGGCAGAACCAAACAAACAACACAACACAACAAAACCAACCGAATCAAAGCAGCCAGAAAGGTCCAGTGAAAGGAAAAAGTGTCAAAGGAATAGACTTGGAGCGATCCATCTTACGATGCAATGAAGGGCTTGATGGGCATAAATGAGTGAATGGGAAGAAGCTGATCCAGACAAAGGCAAAGCAAGGCTGGAAGGGACAAAGAAGGTGCAGATGGGAGCCCACCTAAGAAGGAAGCATCGTTCAGGTGTGGATTGGTTCTCTCTGCTGACAGTTGGCTCCACCATCTGGCTTGTTGTCCAGCTTTGCATCTTGTTTGCTTTCTTCCTTGTGGAGGTCATGGCCAGTCGGGTGACAGGGTCTCTGCTGCTGCTCTCCTCCGCTTTTCACACCTTAGGAGGTGCCATGGGCCTCGCGGTGGCTTTGGCCGACACCTTGCTAACCTCCAGATGGTGCCACGTCCAGAAGGACACCTTCGGAGGGGCCCGAGTCCAGATCCTGGGCACGTTGGTCAGTGCCATGTTCCAAAGCTCGTTGTACTTGACTCTCCTCCCCGAAGTGGTCATCAGGGTCGTAGCGCCACGGATCACAGAGCACACCTTGGCACTGATGGGGATTGGAGCCGTGGGGATTCTTGTCCATCTGGTCAGAGCGTGGCTGAATGAGAGGCATTTCCAAGATGTGGGTCCAAAGCCCTGTTGTAGCAAGAGAAGAATTACCCAAGCAGATGGTTGCACCCTGGAGACAGAAGGTACATTATATACTTTAATGATATGCATTTTATTGTATGTATTTTATTGTATGCAGAACACATCATGCAACATGCAGGGCTTGATGAATCCAAGGCTGGAGTTAAAACTGCTGGAAGAAATATTAACAAAGATATGCAGATTATCTCACTTTGATGGCTGAAAGCGGAGAGGAGCTGAGGAGCCCTATAACCAAGGTGAAAGAAGAAAGTGCAAAAGCTGGGATATAGTTAAACAGAGATTTTTATATCTTGGGAGGAAAGCAATGACCAATCTCAATAAAATAGTTATGAGTAGAAACATCATACTGGCCATGAAGATCCACATAATTAAAGCAGTGGTATTCGCCATAGTAACATATGGATGTGAGAGCTGGACCATAAGGAAGGCTGAGTGAAGGAAGATAGACAGTTGTGAACTGTGGTGTTGGAGGAAAACACTGAGAGTGCCTTGGACTGCAAAAAGATCCAACCAGTCCATCCTCCAGGAAAGAAAGCCTGACTGCTCACTGGAGGGAAGGATATCAGAGGCAAAGTTGAAGTACTTTGGCCACATAATGAGGAGACAGGATGGCTTGGAGAAGAGAATAATGCTGGGGGAAATGGAAGGAAAAAGGGCAAGATTAATGGATGGTGACTGACTTGACCTTGAAGGAGCTGGGGATGGTGATGAAGTCGATAGGAACTTTAGGAGGGTCTTCCCCAGGAGGAGGGACCCTGAGACCCCACCAAAGAGGGATCACTACTTTGAGAAGCCTGATTTCAGCAATTATATTTCTTTAAAAATTCAAAATAAATCTCACCAAAGTTGAAGAAGCGGCACCGAGGTGTTTTTGTTAGCGATTCAGCTGAAAAGGGTGCAATGTAGCAATCATTCACCTACAAAGTATGTGGTTAAAGAGGTCAGAGACATTTTTATAGGATTTACAGGCTTAGAAGTTTCAAAATTCCCGCCCTCCGCCCAGCTCGCAGGGGATTGGCTGATGCGATAACAGCTGGGAGGAGGCTCGGCCGCCCGCCCTGCACCAGAGCCAATCACAGAGCTCCTCCGTTGCGCAGGAACCAATTGGAGAGCTCCTACCACCCCAGAGCTCTGGCGAATCAGGAGAGGGGAGGCAGGACAAAGAAGAAACAATGGGTTTATGAATGGATTTCATGCCTTGGGGTCTTGAGTCCGAGAAATCCGATCTGCGAAAGATGCCCAGTCTATTGTTCTTTGATGGGTCTGTTGATTGCTTTATCCGGGCTTTCCTGTCGCCATCAGATATGACACAATGAAAAAGGCTGGGGTGGATGTTTGCTGTGTAGAATCTTGAATGTAAACAGTTTCAGGAGGGAAAAGGCTTTTCGAGGGTCTTTCCGCCCCCCCCCCCCCAAAGTGTGATGTGATCAAAGATGCCAATTGAACCTCTTTGTTTGGTGGCCCAACTCCGAGACCAAACAAAAGGCTCTTAATTTTATGGTTCCATGCACATGTATCAAGATAAGGATTCTTTTGTGACCGCTGATTGCCTTCCCAAAACAGCTGGTAGCTTCCTTGTTGATCTTTCCCTGAAGGGAGGGGGAAAGGGGCAGTGGGAATACAGAAACCACAATACAGAAACCACAAGAAAATCATATCAAGTATCCCCTCCCTCCCTCCACCTGCCAGAGAAATTGATTAAAATAATAATTTTAATAAAATATGCATCCATAGTTCATACTGGGGAAGTTCATATGTGAAAATGAGTTCATTAGAGCAAAAATGATGTGTAGAAAGTCCATCAGTCCCAAAGGGCGCTTGGTGATTTCCACTGAGCCAAAGAATGGATTCCTGCAGCGCCAAGTTCGAGCTGGTCTTTGGTCCTTGGGAAACTATAACTTACTCCAAGGACTGGGACCCCAAGGTCAGGCTCTTCCCTGAAAGCCTCATGGGGTCCTTGTTGTTGTTAGTGTCTTGGCAAATTGACCAAGACTTAACCCCTTGGTGCAGTCTGGTACCCTTGCCCTTTGCAGAACTATAAGTTGCCATCCTAAGGGGGGACAAGCTCTAGCGTGGACTGGTCCAGGAGGTCACAGGTCACAAAGAGTCAGAAGCAACTGAACAAATTTCATACATGGCTTAAAACACCAGAATATAAGGAACACCACCCAGAAATAGGAGAACCCCAGACAACAGATTTCAAGGATGCCACCATCATCACCCTCTTCCAAAAAGGGGGAAGAACAGACTGCGGAAACTATCAAGGTATCTCCCTTCTAACCTCCGCTGGGAAAATCCTCACAAGAAACTGCTTTCTGCCCCTCTCAGAAGACACCCTCCCAGAATCCCAGAACGGCTTCCGCCCCTCCAGAGGAACCGTGGACATGATCTTCACAGCACGACAGCTCCAAGAAAAATGCAGGGAACAAAATCAACCTCTGTACATGGCATTCATTGACCTTGCAAAGGCGTTCGACACAGTGAATCGCAGCGCTCTCTGGACCATCCTCCAAAAAATTGGGTGCCCTAACAAATTTGTGAACATCCTCTATGATGACATGGTGGCAACAGTCCTGGACAGCAGTGGCTCCCAAAGTGACCCATTTAAGGTGGAATCAGGTGTCAAACAGGGATGTGTTATTGCCCCATCTCCATCTTCATTGCTATGATACTTCACCTTGTTGATGGGAAGCTTCCCACCGGAGTGGAAATCATCTATCGGACAGATGGCAAGCTATTCAACCTCAGCAGACTGAAAGCCAAAACCAAGGTTACAACAACATCTGTTATAGAACTCCAGTGTGCTGATGACAACGTCGTCTGTGCACATTCAGAAGATCTACAAGCCACTCTAAGCATCTTTGCAGAAGCATACGAGAAGCTCGGCCTGTCATTGAACACGGAGAAAACCAAAGTGCTGTTCCAGCCAATCCCTCTCCAATGCCAGAAATACAGCTTAATGGTGTAACATTAGAAAATGTTGACCATTTCTGCTCCCATGGCAGACACCTCTCCACAAAAGTCAACATTGACACTGAAATACAACACCGCCTGAGCTCTGCGAGTGCAACTTTTTTCCAAATTAAGCAGAGAGTGTTTGAGTGGACATCCGTAGGGATACCAAGGTGCTTGTTTATAAAACTATTGACCTCCCAACCCTGCTATACGCCTGCGAAACGTGGACTGTGTACAGACATCACATGCAACTCCTGGAACGATTCCATCAGCGCTGCCTCTGGAAAATCCTGCAAACCTCTTGGGAAGACAAGCAGACAAATGTCAGCATACTGGAAGAAGCAAAGACCACCAGCATTGAAGCGATAGTTCTCCGCCAGCAACTCTGCTGGACCGGCCACGTTGTCCGGATTTCCAACCACCGTCTCCCAAAGCAGTTCCTCTACTCCAAACTCAAGAACGGAAAACGGAATGTTGGAGGACGGGAAAAGAGATTGAAAGATGGGTTCAAAGTGAAAACTCTGGCATAGACACTGACAACTGGGAAGCCCTGGCCTGTGAGTGCTCCAGCTGGAGGTCAGCTGTGACCAGCAGTGTTGTAGAATTTAAAGAGGCACGAATGGAGGGCGAAAAAGAGAAACGTGCCAAGAGGAAGGCACATCAAGCCAACCCTGACAGAGACCGCCTTCCGTCTGGAAACTGATGCCCTCACTGTTGGAGAAGATGCAGATCAAGAATAGGGCTCCACAGTCACCTACAGACCCAAAGGTACACTGACTATCCTACTCAGACGAGGGATTGCCTAAGTAAGTTGGAACTAACATGGGTCCTTTTCCATTTTAATGACAATGTGTAAAAATATCTCAGTTCTACTGTATTACTATTTGAGTTGCTTTTTTTTCTTCCTCCTTTGCAGACCTGCTGCAGAATGGATCCTCGGGAAGCGGAAGGTCCTGGACAGCAGATCTCAGTCCTACGGAGTTTGCAAAGAAAGCTGGACAGCTTATTCTCGATTGCATGGTAGCCTGCTTAGGTCCTATGGCTGTCTTCCTGTACTCCATCACCTACCACTTGCTCCTACAAAGGACTCAATGTGTTGATCATACAGCTTGCCTGAATGACTGTCCTACGTGTTCAATATGGAACAGGTCTGTGTCATTGGAGTATACGCAAATGCCTTGTTGGCTGCTTTACTTGGACCCTGGACTTGCCATTGTGGTGGCTGTCACCCTCTTGCTCTTGGCGTGGCCGGCTTTGCACGGTTCCTCCTTGGTGCTCCTGCAAGCTGTGCCAGACCACTTGGACCTCCATTTATTGGAGCAGCACTTGTGTGACACAGAAGGCGTGGTGGCCCTGAAAGAACTCAACGTCTGGCAGCTGGACGGTCCCACCAGCTTGATAGCTACTGCCCATGTATGCTGCCTTGACGTAACCCAGTATCAAGCTGTGATCAACAGCATGCAGCAGGTCTTTGGCGAACACGGGATCCATGCCACCACAGTACAGCCACATCTCAGCCTTTGCCCTGCGCATAGCAGAAAATGTGATGCAACCCAATATAAGAAGTGCCTGGCCTCAAATCCTGCAGAAGTAATAGAATATGAAACGACAGTGTGAGCATTGCACGGTGAGAATGAGCAGAGAGAAAGACGAAAAAACAAAATGAGAAATGACTGCAATGCAATGCATCAAGATAAAGGAATTTTTATTTGTATTTCCGCCCCTTCTTCTTTCCCTTAGCTGGGAAAAGATCTGATTTTTCAGTTCACAGCTTGGCAGCCTCTATGAACTCTGCCTGGGCCAACTGCCAAAAGAAATGCCATTCGTGTGTTAGAATGCTGCCCTATTTTCATAGCTCATTAAGATTTGGTAGGAAATCAAAACAAATACTTGATCACAGTTCGGGGTTTTTATTTTTATTCCACGAATTAATATCCATATATTCTATTATGACATGATCACCTCTTGGTCCTGTAAACAGTGTTTATTTTAATATATTGTTGAAGCCTTTCATGGCTAGAATCACTGGGTTTGTGCTGTCGCGTGCTGGGCCTGTGATAATGTCTGTTTATAGGACATGCTTTCTGTATGCCCAACAGGATGCCGGGGTGCCTCAGCCAAAGGGTCCCATAGGTTTCCCAAAACAAAGTTCTGTAGAGGCTCAAAATAAGTCCAACAAAGTTCTTTATTAAGGCTTCAATCTTCGAACAAATGAATAAAATGCCATATAAGCTTGAAAAACTGGTAGCTTTCTCAATCTGCCGACAAGGGACAGGCAACTGCTTGATAAACTGTTCCTTTAGGGAAACCTTCCGACCCCTCCTTGGGCAATCCTTCTTAACCCTGCTGGCATGAGGCCCCAACTCCCGGCTCTAAGCTGCGTTATGGATAGCCTGATTGGTCCCTTACCAGGCAATGGTTGCTGCAGATCTGCCAAGCTGGTGTCCTTTTAGTTTCTACACAAGGGCTGTGGAACTATTTATTTGTCCAGCAAAGGCTGGCTGTATTCCTCTAGCAAAGCTGTGGAACTATAACTTTACTCCCCAGCAAAGCTGTAGAGGTTTTCCTTTTCCCCCAGCAAAAACTGGCTATAGATCTATTTCTATGACCCCGGCAGTGCTGTAAGAAGCGAAGCTTTTTACAGGTGGGGCAGAGAAAATCCCACATGTCCTACTGTAGGGCTCCAAACTGTGAGACTGAACTAAAAGTCCCCTTTTCCCTCCAAACCTGGGGAAAGGGGTGCATCTAAAGGCTCTAATGATGTTTGATAGGTCGTTGGCCCTATGATTGCAACCTGGGGAAAGCTACCCAATTGCAAAAAAGCATAGCTTAAATAGGTTCATGCAAACTAACAGTGCAAGAAGAGAAATTCAAATCTCCTGGCACAGCCGTGCCAGCACAGAGTTATTGTGAGTTTTCTGGATTGTATGGCCATGTTCCAGAAGCATTTTCTCCTGACGTTTCACTCACACCTATGGCAGGCACCCTCAGAGGTTGTGAGGTTTGTTGGAAACTAGGAAAATGGGGATTATATGTCTTTGGAATGTCCAGGGTGGAAGAACTCTGTTTGAGGTAGGTGTGAATCCAGGCGAAATGTCAGGAGAAAATGTTTCTGGAACATGGTCATAACAGCCCGGAAAAGGCACAACAACCCAGTGTTTATTTTGCTGATAGTTATTGCCAGTTCAGTATTGAGGAATGCACATCGCAGAGTTCTACCCTGATAAGTATTTGTGCATGCTGGGATCATCCCACTCTATTCCGGGCAAAGATGTTCAACTGCAACCACTATAAAACCAATAAGTAATCCAATATTGCCATTTTATGACTGATCTATCCACTCATCTGCAACAGATGTGTGATGGACTTCACATCTGGATGCATTGATCTAACACTTAGAATCCTAGAGTTGGAAGGAACCCCCTGTTGGAATTCAATCCCCACACTGCCCAAGTCCTCAATGAGTAACAGCTTAGTTAGCTTAGTATAGACCAGTGTTTCTCAACCTTCCTAATGCCATGAACCCTTAATACATTTCCTCATGTTGTGGTGACCCCAACCATAACATTATTTCGCTACTTCATAACTGTAAATTTGCTCCTGTTATTAATTGTAATGCAATTATCTGATAAGCAGGATGTATTTCCATTCACTGGACCAAATTTGGCACAAATACCCGATATGCCCAAATTTGAATATGGGGTGGGGGTGGGGGGGTGATTGATTTTGTCATTTGGGAGTTGTAGTTGCTGGGATTTATAGTTCATCTACAATCAAAGAGCATTCTGAATTCCAACAACGGAATTGAAACAAATTTGGCACACAAAACTACCATGGCCAACAGAAAAAATGGGAAGGGTTTGGTGGGCATTGACCTTGAGTTTGGAGTTGTAGTTCACCTACATCCAGAGAGCACTGTGGACTCAAACAATGATGATCTGGACCAAACTTGACATGAATACTCAATATGCCCAAATGTGAACACTGGTGGAGTTTGGGGAAAATAGACCTTGACATTTGGAGTTGTAGTTGCTGGGATTTATAGTTCACCTACACTCAAAGAGCATTCTGAACCCCACCAACAACTAAATTGGACCAAATTTCCCACACAGAACCCCCATGACCAACAGAAAATACTGTGTTTTCTGATGGTCTCTGGTGCCCCCTCTCAAACCCCCTGATGACCTCTGCAGGGGTCCTCACCCCCAGGTTGGAAACCACTGGTATAGACTAAGGGTTCCCTTCTACCATGTCTCCTGAATGGCAGTTAAAATGTATCTATTTTCAAGTTCCTTTTCTTTAATTTCCAATTGAATCTTGTGCAGTTTAGCTTGTTTCTTTTTCTTTTCTATTACATTGAGTTGTATTAATTTACTCCTCATATAGGATTTTGCTGTGTCCCAAATTGTATATGGTGACATTCCCGTAGTTGTATTTAACTGTAGAAATTCTAGAAGATCTTTTTTACATTTCTTTAGGATTTCTTCTTTCTTGAGTAAAGTATCATTGAGCCTCCATGTCCATTGTCTGGCTTGTCGTTTTAGTTGGATAGAGATACGGGGAAAGGTCTGATACCAATTTTGGATGAATATCAGAACTTAATAACGGTGTCATGAGGCCTTTTGTAGCCCAGATCATGTCAGTTCTCAACAGTGAATTGTGTCTATCTGATCGGAAAGGGAAATCTTTTTCAGTTCCATGCTGAAATCGCCATATGTCTATGAGTCCTAGCTCATTTGTTAATTTCCAAAAACTTTGTGGAAGTTCTTTTCCTTTGTTTTGTTTTTTCTTCACATATTTTCTGCCTATGTTTTGTTCCACTACTGCATTGAAGTCTCCTAGTATAATCAGTTCATCATAGTTTATACTTTCTATTTCTTTATGTAATTTGGTAAAAAAAACGGACTGTCCATTGTTTGGGGCATATATATTGGCTATTAATATTTTTTGTTGTCTACATCAATTGTGCTCAACTGAAAGCGCCCTTCTTGATCTGACTTTTTGAGTAATAGCTTAGTTAGCAGTTGGAATGTTTCTAATTTCGTCTCTCCTCTACGTTTCTGCTCTCATTCTGAATGTGTCAAGACCCAGACGGACCAGCAAGCAAAACGGCAGTGAAGAATGGTTGTTTAAAATTGATATTTTTCTACTGCAAGCCTTTTTGAATCTGACTTCTGCCTTCTTACACTTTTAGTATGGAGAGTATGTTCTGAGTGCTTTGAGCTCTCTCTCTGCCTGTGTGTCAGAGAGATGTAGTGTTTGGTGTCGTCTCCCGTCCCCCCGCCCTCTTTGAAACCTTAGAAGAGATAGGTGTTAGAGTCGCTCAGACCCAGTTCTTTGGCTATTAAGGAATGTAGTAGGGCTGGGCGGTTTCGTTCGTTAATTTCGTAATTCGTTATTAATTCGTATTTAAATTAGCTTACGATCCGATATTGAGCCATTTTGGAATAGTGGGAGGAGTTAAATAGATTCAAAACCATTTTTTCAATTGTTTCGTAATTGTTTCGAAATTGTTTCGAAATTGTTTCGTAATTATTTTCGCATGTCTGGTGCAAGTTTTATAGTTGTTGTTTGTTTTATCACACCAACAGTCAACAACAGAGGGAGAGGGAAGCTTCAGAAGTTCCCCCTGTCCCATTTGGAGGTTTTTTTCAGCATATTTTTAGCATATTTGGAGGTTTTTTTAGCATATTGCGCAATCGCGTCCGCCATTAACGAATCGATTCGAAATTTACGAAATTTTGTATATTTCAAAATTTTTAAAAGGAAAATTTCGGAATTCTTTAAAAAAACGAAATGTGATGGACCCCTTAAAAACTAATCGAGTTTAGAAACAAATTTTTCCCAGCCCTAGAATGTAGTTGTTCCTTTTGTGATTTTCAAGATTGGTCTCTGCATGTTTGCCTCCTGAGTTTCAGCCACATCACACAGCACTTCACGCTCGACTCGCCAATGAGCTTCTGCTCAGCCTTTGTATCCTGTTTGTTTTTGGATGCTCTGCTGTATTATTTATGGTAGTTTTCCTAACACCCCCCAAAAGCTATAGTCCAACCCCCTACCATGCAAGGAAGACACAATCAAAGCCCTCCTGACAGATGGCAACGGCCCTGGGGCTGGATAAATACAGAGAGAGCGAGAGCCTTGATTTAAAAACTTCCAGATAAGATTCAATGGACTTGCACCAAATCCAGCCCTACAAGGTCTGAATATAAAACCTAACTGGACATCCTAGGACAGGGGTGCTCAAACTTTTTAAACAGAGAGCCAGGTCACAGTCCCTCAAACTGTTGGAGGGCTGGATTATAATTTGAAAAAACATGAATGCACATGCACATGTCTATGCACTCTGCACATATCTTATTTGTAGTGCAAAAAACACTTTAAAACAATACAATAATGAAAATGAAGAACAATTTTAACAAATATAAATGTACTAGCTGTACCCAGGCCACACGTCGCTGTGGCCTCAGAAAACAGGAATCGCGGACATGAAACAATCTGGGCTAGGGAACACCTCCCCACAAAGGTTTCCTGTAGGCAGGAAGAAGCCAGGCTTTTAAGCTTGCAAGGCTTTTCAAAGGTTATGAAGATAGGCAATGTATGTGTATATGTATATGTGTATACATGTGTGCATGTGTATATATGTGTATATTTGTGTGTGCTTGTGTATATGTATATATGTGTGGTTTGCATGTGTATATATATGTGTGTGTATGTATATGTGTGTGCATGTGTATATATGTGTTATTTATTTATTTATTTATTTACTTTGCTTGTATACCGCAGTTTCTCAGCCCGTAGGCGACTCAACGCGGTTCACAACAAGAGCAAAAGTCAGTCCAACAACATACAGTATTAAAACCATTAACAGTATAAAATACAGACTAATGACATCTCAATAACAACACATTAACGTCTCGTAACTAAAATCGTGATCCAATTCGTCATCCATAATTCCGTTTCCTATATTCATCGTGTTCATTGCACTATTTATCCGAACGCCTGTTCAAACAGCCAGGTTTTTAGTTTTCTTCGAAACACCAGAGAAGGCCCTGTCCCTCGTCCCCGCCAGCCGTGCCTGTGATGCAGGTGGGATCGAGAGCAGGGCCTCCCCAGAAGATCTTAGAGTCCTGGTGGGTTCATAGGCAGAGATACGTTCGGATAGGTAGCTTGGGCCAGAACCGTTTAGGGCTTTATAGGCCAACGCCAGCACTTTATGTTATGTATGTATATGTGTATATATAGGTATTTATGTGTGTATGTATATATGAGTGGATATGTGTTTGTGTAGGTATGTGCATGTGTGTGTTGTTTGTATATGTGTGTAGGTCTAGGTTTACTTGGGCTCTCCAGACATTTTGGACTTCAGTTGCCACAATTCCTAACAGCCAGAACAGCATGGCTGTTAGGAATTGTGGGAGTTGAAGTCCAAAATGCCTGGAGGGCTCAAGTAGGCCCAGGCCTAGAGCATGAGATTTGTTACTGAACCCTGTTTGTCTTTCGAGACCTGTGCAGCCTCCTCCTGGTGTGGCTCCTCCTCCCTCCCTCCCTCCCTTCCCTTTCCCTCTTGCCTTCCTTGCCTGACAAGGTTTGCTTGTTTCTTTGCTCCATCTGTCCTTCTCCTTCCCCCTCCTCTCTCTCTTTCTCTCTCTCTTTCTCTCTCTCTCTGAGAAGGCTCTAAGGCTGCTTTTCAGAACAGCTTTGCTGGGCTGTTCTGGCTTCTCAGCTTGGCTCCCGAAGCAGGGACAGGCAGCTGCTTTGCTACGGATGGCTATCTGTTTCCCTCTCTTGCACAAGAGGGTGCGGGACTAGGTTTTGCACATGCGTGGTAAGGTATTTGAACCTATTTTCACGGTTTTGGGGTTTTTAAAATTGTTGGTCATACCTTGCCGTATGAGAAGTTTGGAGGCCAAATTTGATGTCAGTTGGCCCCATAGTTTGTTTGTTTTTAGGCTACTAATGACGACCAGAAGCTTTTTATATATTAAGATTTCAATGGGAAGCGTGAGCCTGCTTTTGGCTGAAGAGATAGGATTGATGTTGTTGTTGTGTGCTTTCAAGTAGTTTCAGACTTAGGTTGACCCTGAGCGAGGGCCGGGTAAATGACCTTGGAGGTCTGTATCTGGCCCTCAGGCCTTAGTTTGAGGACCCTTGTCCTAGGAGCAGGAAAGGGCTGCGAAGGGAGATTACTTTAGTATATGATGATGAACAAGATGGGAAAGTCAGCAGGAATGGGGATTTCAGTTGGTGATCCATAGTGTTGTACAGCCTGAGGCAGACAACAGGCTGCATGACTATGTAATCATACAGTCATACGAGTTCTATGTGCTCCCTATTAATACTATAGTAGACCATAGGCTGGATATACACTCATGCTCTGGCTCTAATAACACAAGTCGCTGCATCAGAGTCAGATCAAATATCTGCTTTGTTAGATTTCCTGTTCCAGCTGCATGTATACAACAGGAATCATAAATATCAAATGCCTTAGGCAAAATAGGTACCATCTCAATGGCAGATTTCAGTAGCCATATTTACCATTCAGCCTTGAGAATAGGGTATTTTTATGAGTTTCAAGACCGAGAAAACATCAAAAGGACTGTCGTTGAGTGGTCTTTCATAGCTGCTCCTCGCTTTGGAAAGAGCTGTTGGCGGCCCCGGTGATGCCTGCTCCACCATCCAGGATGTTATGCAATGATCCGTGGTGAAAGTATTTCCTCCTGCGGTGGCAAAAGTACCAAGCCAAGACGGAGATGACGGCAACAATGAGGGTGCAAGCCAAACCGACAGCTACGTAGGTGTATGATGTCTGGCGGGAAGGGGTCCAGACAAGACGACATGGTCCACGCTCCTGGAAACCATCATCTGTAGGGCTGGAGCCAACCAGGTTGTAAGCCACAACGCAGAATAGATATTCCTGACTTGGCAACAAATCCGAAACAACCGTCATGCGGAAAGTGCTGTTGAGGGGAGGCCCAAAGTGCATGTCCCCGCCGACCGGTTGGTACTGCAACTGATACGCTTCCACTGTGGAAGAGGGGGCACACCAATGCAAACTGGCCCCAGCTTCACTCACATGAATAGTTTGCAAGCGGGGGGCCTCCGGGGCCACTAACGGCCCTGTGATTCCAGGGCACAAGCATCTGCTGGCCTTACTCAACTCCGCACAAGGGACTTGAAGGTGATGGCAGTGGCTGTAGTTGCAGCGGGGAGGCAGCACATATGGAATGCTGGGTACAGGTTGGGTCTGAAGATTGTCATCATAATAATAGTCATCGTCTGGATACACCTGAGGCATCTCGAGATGCGTAGGCGGAGACGCCTCTTCATTCAATGCTGAGATGTTGCTCCTTGGGGCAGAAGGGAAGATGTGGTTTTCTTTGAGGGGAGTGGGCAAAGGGTGTCCAATGCTGGTGGGTGATGACCCCCGAGGGCAGAAGGTCCAAGCCACAACCAGGAACATCGCTGGGATGGACATGGCTCCTATTAACAAAGGAGTGATAGAAATGCTTTGATTTAGGAAGGCTATCATAGAATCATAGAGTTGGAAGAGACCTCATGGGCCATCCAGTCCAACTCCCTGCCAAGAAGCAGGAACATTGCATTCAAAGCATCCCCGACAGATGGCCATCCAGCCTCTGTTTAAAAGCTTCCAAAGAAGGAGCCTCTACCACACTCTGGGGCAGAGAGTTCCACTGCTGAACAGCTCTCACAGTCAGGAAGTTCTTCCTAATGTTCAGATGAAATCTCCTTTCTTGTAGCTTGAAGCCATTGTTCTATCCATGTCTATCAGTGTTTTTCAACCTTCCTAATGCCGCGACCCCTAAATACAGTTCCTCATATTGTGGGAAACACACAAACACACAACCTTGGAGGCATCTACGGACAAACACCCAAACACCCAAACACACAACCTTGGAGGCATCTACGGACAATGCCAGCTCTTCAGCTTAGAAATGGAGATGAGCACAAGCCTCCAGAATCCAACTTCCAGAGTCAAATACGTCTAGACTAGTATTTCTCAGCCTTCCTAATGTTGTGACCCCTTCATACAGTTCCTCATGATGTGGTGACCCCCAACCACAAAATTATTTTCGTTGCTACTTCATAACTGTAATCTTGCTATTATTCTGAATTGTCGTGTAAATATATGATATGCAGGATGTATTTTCATGCACTGGACCAAATTTGGCACAAATACCCAATACGCCTAAATTTTAAATACTGGTGGGGTTGGGGGGGATTGAAGTTGTCATTTGGGATTTATAGTTCACCTACAATCAAAGAGCATTCTGAACTCTACCAATGATGGTATTGAACCAAACTTGGCACACAGAACTCCAGTGACCACAGAAAACACCAAAAGGGCATTGACCTTGAGTTTTGGAGTTGTAGTTCACCTATATCCAGAGAACACTGTAGATTTGGCCCAAACTTGACACAGATACTCAATATGCTACTCCAAAATGAGAAAATAAATCCTCCTCCCAACACCACCAGTATTCAGATTTGGGCGTATTTGGTATTTGTGCCAAATTGGTCCTGTGAATGAAAATACATCCTGCATATCTGATATTTACATTACAATTCATAACAGTAGCAAAATTACACTTATGAAGTAGTGTGCTGTAGTGCGCTGGGCCTGTAGCAATTGGCTTTTGAACAGGACGTGCTCTTTATGCCCAGCGGGAAGCAGGGGTGCCTCGGATGAGAGGCCTTATGGGTTTTCCTATACAAAGTATTTTGAGGCTTAAAAGTTTAACAAATTATTATTACTTAGGTCTTCAACAAACAATCTTAGATCTTCAACAAATCAAACAAATGCTTCTTAACTTGTCTACAATGGACAGGCAACTTGCTTTCATTTACGAGGAAAACCCTTTTTAACCCCTCCCCGGGCAATCTGCTTTCTAGGCTTTGCTGGTGTGGGCTCTACTCCCAGCTCCAAAATGCTTCTTGGGTATCCGAGCAGACCTACCAGCCAAGGCTCTGAAGAATTTCCAGCTGGAGTCCTTAGGATTTTTCCCACGAAAGTTGTAGGTCCGTTTCTCTAACCCCAACAAGGGTTGTGCTGTAAAGCTGTTCTCCTAAAAGCCTTTCTTTAGAGACTGTTCTTAAAGCTGTGAGGCTGTAAATTCCCCAGCCAGAGCTTTTAGGACTGTTTTCTCCCAGACTTTGTAAGAAACGAAGCTTCTCTACAGGTAGAAAACCTTCACATCCTGTAGCTGAGCTTCCAACTGTAAGACTGAACTAAAATGGTTCCCTTTCCCTCCTGAACCTGGAAAAAAGGGCGGAAGTAAAACCTAACGATGATAGACAGGTGGCTAGCCCCATGACTGCAGCCTAGCAGGAACCATCCAACTGCAAAATGCATGGCCAGAACAAGCACATGCAAACACTCAAAGAATGAAAGGGAGTTTGGAGCTCCTGGTACAGCCGTACCAGCACAAGTGGCAACGAAAATAAATTCATAAGGAACTGTATTAAGGGGTTGCGGCATAAGGAAGGTTGAGAAACACTGCTATCTAATAATAGATAGACCCCCTTTTTTACTCACCTGATGGATAGCTGGAGACGTCAGCACTAGATGTACCAGAGGAGAATCTCCAGAATCAATAGGCAATAAGGCCGCAGAAGTGTTGCGTTTTGAGAAACAATTTCGTCTTCTGGGTCCAGACTCACCAAAAGCTAGTGAGATCTAGTGGCGCAACAGGAGATGCCTTCAACTGCTTGGGCATCTAGTGGCTACCTGGTTGTTTTGGTTTCTAAGCTGGGAGTCTATTTGCTTTTCCAAGGGAGGTGGTCAACATAATCCATGGAAAGGTTGAAGCAGGTCCTTCTCCCACTTGTCTGTCTGGGAACTGTGAGCTCTTCTGTTGCTGCGGAAGGAACTTTTATAGTCTTTTCCTACTCAAAGCATGACCTCATCCTCCCCCTTTACAAACTGCCTCCCCCCAGTTCCATTCACAATTCAACCCAGCAAAGCCAAGGAAGTGGAAACTATTTGGGACAGACCCTCCCTTTTCAAGTATTTACCCAAAAAAGCTGTTTTGAAGACTGCTCACATTCCCCTCCTCTCTCCATTAGCTTCGGGGAAGAAACCCTGCCCAGATTAGAGAGGAATCGAGAGCAAAACAAATCCAAGAAACAGGAGAAAGAGAGTCCAAGATTAAAGGATTACTCATGGCAGGCTAGAGTTTCCTGCAACTGGCTCAGCTTTGGTTAAGAACTATTTATATGTTTTAGGTTGATTAATATGTTTTTAATTGATGTTAATGGTTTTAGCTGTTCATTTTTAATAGTGTCAACATTGAATTCTATTTCAATAATTGTACGTTTTCTTAGGTTTTAATATATTGTATTTTTTGTTAGCCACTTTAGGTCCCCATTTAAGAGAGATAGATATAATAATAATAATAATAATAATAATAATAATAATAATAATAATAATAATAGTCTATCTATATCTATCTATCTATAATGGCGCTCCATGCAGTCATGGTGGCCACATGACCTTGAAGGTGTCTACAGACAACGCCAGCTCTTTGGCTTAGAAATGGAGATGAGCACCAATTCCCAGAATCAGACACAACAGGACTTAATGTCAGGGAAATACCTTTTCTTTTTATCTATCTATACACATAACATAATAAAAGTGAAAATATGTATGTGTATATGTGGCTGGGGTGTCCACTTCCACAGACAGGCTCCTGCCTCCACAAACAGCTATAGCTCTCACTATGCAGGAGACACCAATGGCCCTTCCTCCAGTGCCATTGCAGGTGATAATGAGCGAAATGAACATGTCCAAGAACCCTGCCAATGTCCTCCACCAACACCGTATTGCCCACCACCCAGATGAAGGCTTTCGTACAAGGATGTGTTTCCTCCACACAGACATCCCAGTGTTTCTTACTCTCTCCATTACTGTGGAATCTGCATGTCCCCCAAAGCCCTCCAATAATCAAATTTTGGCATATAACTTGTGTACCAAGTTTGGTCCAGATCCATCGGTGTTTGGGTTCACAGTGCTCTCTGGATGTAGATGAACTACAACTCCCCCAAATCAAAGTAAATTTCTCCCCAAAACCTCCAGTTTATTTATTTATTTTTGCTATTCATGGGGGCCGTGTGTGCCAACTTTGGTCCAATCCTATCTTTGGTGGAGTTCAGCATGCTAATTGATTGCAGGTGAACTCTAAATCCCAGCACCTACAACTCCAAAATGTCCAGGCCAATTCCCCACAAAACTCAGCAGTGTTCAAATGTGGGCATATCAGGTATTTATGTCAAGTTTGGTCCAGATCCGTAATTGTTTGTGTTCATAGTGCACTCTGGATGTAGGTGAACTGCAACTCCTATAAATCCCTCCAAAGACCTTCAGTATGTTTTTGTTGGTCATGGGGGTTCTGCATGCCAAATTAGTTCCAGTTCCATCACTGGTGGATTTCAGAGTGCTCTTAGATTGCAGGTGAACTACACATTCCAGTACCTACAACTATAAATCATGGCAAATTCTCCCCAAACTTCTCTAGTGTGTTCAGTTGCGGTGTGCCATATAAAGGAATAGGAAAGGGTTAAGGGAGAAGCAGTGGGCGAGGTTGTGCAAATTCCACACCAATGGAGAGAGTCAGAAGCACTGGGATGTCTGTGGTGGAGGAAACACATAAAATCTAGGATGGAATTGTTCCCGTATGAGATACTTCACTTGGGTAGTGGGCAGTGTGTTGTTTTGGGAGGACTCTTGTGCTTGTTCATGGCATTCACTATAACCTGCAGTGCCATTGGAGGAAGGGCCTTTGTTGTCTCCTGAGTAGTGGGAGCTACAGCTGTTTGTAGAGGCAGGCGCCTGTCTGTGGAAGTGGACACCCCAGCCACACACACACACATACATATTTCAACTTTTATTATGTGTATAGATGTATAGATAGTTTGCCCCACATTCCAAATTTATTTTATTCCCAGTCGACCCAACTTCTCACAAAGGTTTCTGTCCCTCATTTTTTAAAAAAATCAGTTAAATAGACATACGGTAATTAAAACCAGGTCTCTTAAATTAAAGTTGCCAAAAGACGAAGGGTGGGCCCCAGAGGGTTGACTCAAAAGTCTGGGAATATTAAGCAATTTCTAAAGGCAGGAAGTGAGGCATAAATTCCGACAAGATTATTGTTTTTTATTTCAACCATCTAATGGTTTGAATTTGTGCCGAGTCATGATCACCATTTTCTGACTCAGCAGGTTCATGCATTGCTGGGGAAAGCCCGTTTTATTACTTGCTTTCCATCGCTCCATCTCTTCGCCTCTCCTTTTCCTTCTTCCACTTTGTGGTATGTGCCATCCTTTCCCTTTTGCTTGCAATCTCCAAACAGACATGTTCTTACAGGCGGAGAGATTGCGTCATTGCCATTAAAGTAAGCAAAACATCTGGTTTTACATGTGTCAGCTGTTGCAAAACACTGCTGTGTGCCTCTTTCTCCTTACCTTCGAGACAGAAAATCCAAGTTCAACACAGAAATCCGATCAATCTGTGCAAGGTGTGTTGCCGAAGGCTTTCATGGCCGGAATCACTGGATTGCTGTGAGTTTTCCAGGCTGCCTGGCCACGTTCCACAAGCATTCTCTTCTGATGTTTCGTCCACATCTATGGCAGACATCCTAAGAGGTTGTGGCCACACAGTCCGGAAAACTCACAGGAGCTGTCTTCATAGACACCTGTCAGCGGCTTATGATACTGCAAACCACCGTCTCCTCCTGAGAAAAATGTATAATATCACAAAAGACTGTCAACTCACAACAGCCGTTCCCAATAACGACACAGGACTCTGATCCGTAATCAATTAGAAACCTTTACTGCTGGATGTTCAGACACAAAGAAAGCCGGGATTGACCAGCAGTCGCTGGTCATCTCTTTTATACACTCCCCCACATTTGAAACCCTTTTTCCCGCCAAGCTGAAAGTCGCTCCTGCCAAATGCCAATGCTCCTGCCAAATGCCAACTGCTTTCCCCCGAGGTCACCAGCTGCACAGTCCTTATCAGAGTCCTATGTCAGGACCCTGGTTTTCAGCGCCAAAATCGAAGGCCTGGAAACCGGTTCCTGACAAAGGAAACCTGTAGCAGGTTTCATAGGAAACCTGCTATAAAACAGGAGCTTTTTTGTTGTGTTCCAGGGCCAGAGAAGCAGATGGCGGAAACAGAAGAACGGCCTGCCTCAGGGGAGCGTGCTTGCTCCATCCATGTTCAACATTTACACAAACGACCAGCCACTGCCAGAAGGGACAGAGAGCTTCATCGATGCTGATGATCGTGCTATTACCACTCAAGCAGGGAGCTTTGACATGGTTGAACAGAAGCTCTCTGAAGCTCTAGGTGCTCTTACTGCCTATTACAGGGAAAACCAGCTGATCCCTAATCCATCTAAAACACAGACATGTGCTTTCCACCTCAAGAACAGCATCCCGAGCTCTGAGGATGACCTGGGAAGGAATCCCACTGGAGCATTGCAGCACACCCAAATACCTGGGAGTCATTCTGGAATCGTTCTCTGACCTACAAGAAGCACTGCCTGAATATTAAGCAAAAAGTGGACGCTAGAAATGATATCATACGAAAGCTGACTGGCACAACCTGGGGACCACAACCAGAGACAGTGAAGACATCAGCCCTTGCGCTATGCTACTCTGCTGCTGAGTACGCATGCCCAGTGTGGAACACATCTCACCACGCTAAAACAGTGGATGTGGCCCTTAATGAGACATGCCGCATTATCACTGGGTGTCTGCGCCCTACACCAGTGGAGAAATTACACTGCTTAGCCGGTATTGCATCACCTGAAATCCGCCAATAGTGAAAGGACCAAGGGCAGTGACATCTCCAGCTCATCCCCTGTTTGGATATCAGCCAGCAAACGTCAATGACTTAAATCAAGAAATAGTTTTCTAAGATCTACAGAGACACTCGCTGGAACACCTCAGCAAGGAAGAGTCCAAAAGTGGCAGGCTCAAACCCAGAACCTCAATCAATGGCTGATACCAAATGAGAGACTCCCTCCTGGGCACACAGAAAACTGGGCGACTTGGAAGGCGCTGAACAGACTGCGCTCTGGCACCACGAGATGCAGAGCCAACCCCAAGAAATGGGGCTACAAAGTGGAATCCACGACATGCGAGTGTGGAGAAGAGCAAACCACAGACCACCTGCTGCAATGGAAGCTGAGCCCTGCTACATGCACAATGGAGGACCTTCTTGCAGCAACACCAGAGGCACTCCAAGTGGCCAGATACTGGTCAAAGGACATTTAATCAACTACCAAGCTTGCAAACTTTGTGGTATGCTTGTTTGTTTGTCAAAAAATGCAATGCAACTGTCTGGTCTGCCCCTGACATGATAAATAAATAAATAAACTCACAGCCCAATCTGTATAAGACTGCCTCCGATATACTGATTTTTGAACGCAGGTTAAACATGGTCCCCCATAAAGTACTACTCTGTTATCACATGACGGAATGGAAGTGATCCTAAGCCTGTGAAGGCTTCAATTATTATAAGCAAAAAGGATTCACCAAAAATATACTGAGTCTAAATTCTTTTTTTTTTGTTACCTTTCCACAGGTAAGTTCTAATAAATATACCTGGATTATGGAAGCACAATGCAGGCAAAGGTGCCCCATATGAGACATATTCAGCATCCACACAGACCAGTGCATTCAAAATCGTATAGACCTAATTCCAAATATTAGTTGGAGGCTATATTTATGTTTTTAAGATATTATTGATTATAAATTATAAATAGTTATTCCAATGCTGATAAAAGCATTGTAAGTCTATATCTTTTTTTACTGGTGCCCATCGTTAAACCTATCCATATTCCCCTATGACAGTGGTTCTCAACCTGTGGGTCCCCTGATGTTTTGGCTTCAACTTCCAGAAGTCCTAACAGCTGATAAACTGGCTGGGATTTCTGGGAATTGTAGGCCAAAACACCTGGGGAACCACAGGTTGAGAACCACTGCCTATAGTACAAGGGGCATTCCTTAAAGATTTCCCCTGACCCACTTCCTGTGGACTGAGAGCAATGAAACCTGGCCCAGTTCTGCATCCTTTTCTCCATTGGTGCCATCTAGGGACACACACTTATTTATTTATTACATTTACATGCTGTCCTTCTCACCCCGAAGGGGACTCAGAGCAGCTTACAAGTTATAATTGTTTCTGATTTGTGCCCTATTTTCTTTGGACTTCAATCTGGTCTTGATCTTATACAATAAAGACACAAGGAGTCATTCAATAGGTGTTGCTATGGCTGGGCAGTCAGGATGTTGAAACACTCTCACCGCAAAGTTGTGTGGCTATGGAGGTGCCCTGCCCGTGACGGTCTGGTTTCAGACCGGGATATGGAATTGAGACAGCCATGGTCGCCTTAGTGGATGATCTCCGCAGGGAGATCCAACAGTTCACCTGGACCTCACAGTGGCCTTCGATACCGTAGACCACGCTATCCTTCTGGGGTGCCTTGCGGGATGGGTTTTGGAGGGACTGTTCTGCAGTGGCTCCAGTCCTTCCTGGACGGTCGTACCCAGAAGGTGTTACTGGGGGACTCCTGCTCAGCCCCACAGCCATTGTCCTGTGGGGTCCCGCAGGGCTCAGTATTATCCCCCATGTTGTTTAACATCTACATGAAGCTGCTGGGTGAGATAATCCGGAGTTTTGGAGTTCGATGCCATCTGTATGCAGATGACATCCAACTCTATCACTCATTTCCACCAGATGCTAAGGAGGCTGTCCAAGGTGCCTGGCCGCTGTGACGGTCTGGATGAGGGTGAGCAAATTGAAGTTGAATCCAGACAAGACAGAGGTCCTCCTGGTCAGTCGCAAGGCCGAACAGAGCATAGGGTCACAACCTGTGCTGGACGGGGTTACACTCCCCTTGAAGGCACAGGTTCGCAGCTTGGGAGTACTCCTGGACTCATCGCTGAGCCTGGAATCTCAGTTTGCAGCAGTGGCCAGGGGGGCTTTTGCACAATTAAAACTTGTGCGCCAGTTGCACCTGTACCTTGGGAAGTCAGACTTGGCCACGGTGGTCCATACTCTCGTCACATCTAGGTTATATTACTGCAACGCCCTCTATGTGGAGTTGCTTTTGAAGACTGGTTGGAAGCTTCAAATAGTCCAGCAAGAGGTGGCCAGGTTAATAACTGGAGCGGCGTACAGGAAGCAAACAACTCCCATGTTACGCCAGCTCCACTGGCTGCCAGTTTGCTATCGGACACAACTCAAAGTGCTGGCTTTGGCCTATAAAGCTCTAAGGGCCCCGGCCCAATTTACCTGTCTGAATGCATCTCCCTCTATGAACCACTGCAGAGATTAAGATCTTCTGGGGAGGCCCTGCTCTTGGTCCCACCACTATTACAGGCGCGTTTGTCGGGGACAAGAGACAGGGCCTTCTCAGTAATTGCCCCTTGGCTATGGAACTCCCTTCCTAATGAGATCAGGTCAGCCCCCTCCCTCTTGTCCTTTAGAAGGATGATAAAAACGTGGCTGTGGGACCGAGCCTTTGGGACTGTGCAATGAGGCAGCAATAGGAACCCTTAGTATGCCAACCAAATTCGATATGGTTGTTGAGACAGTTTTAACAGCTCCACTGGCTGCCAATTTGCTACCGAGCACAATTCAAAGTGCTGGCTTTAGCCTTTAAAGCCCTAAACGGTTCTGGCCCAACCTATCTGTCCGAATGCATCTCCTCCTATGAACCAGTTAGGACGTTAAGATCGTCTGGGGAGGCCCTGCTCTCGGTCCTGCCAGCCTCACAAGCACGTGTGGCGGGGACGAGAGACAGGGCCTTCTGAGTAGTGGCCCCTTGGCTGTGGAACGCCCTTCCTACAGACGTCGGATCGGCCCCCTCCTATCTGGCATTCCGGAAGAGAGTGAAGACCTGGCTCTTCGAACAGGCTTTCAACTAAGCAGTGCAATTGACGGATTATTGGAATATGGATTAACGGACAATGAGAGTGGATGCTGATTCTATTGATGAGACGTGATGGATTGTTATTTTGTTGTATCGTTGGATTGATGTTTTGATGTGAATTAATTGATATTGCTGTTTTAATTGATTAATGATCTGTTTTGTACTGTTGAATTGGTTGTTAACTGCTCTGAGTCGCCTGAGGGCTGTATACAAGTGAAGTAAATAAATAAATAAATAAATAAATAACTAGTGGACTTTAATGTCAAGATATGGGATTTTAATGCTTTTGTATTTGTATGGTATGTTTTGGTATTGAATGTTTGCCGTTTATATGTTGTGCTTTGCCCTGAGTCCCCTTCAGGGTGAGAAGGGCGGAATATAAATGCTTTAAATAAATAATAAATAAATAAATAAGGCAGCAGGGCCAAAGAAGTGTTGCTATGGCCTTATGCACTTCTTTCATCTTTTGAAGCAACTGTAGAAGTCGACAGGTTGCTCCAAAAGCCACAGTGTGACTTTAGAAATCACATCCTCATCTGAAAAATGCTTGCCCTTCAAAAACAACTTTCTTGTTGGAAAGAGGTGGAAGTCTGATGGTGCAAGGTCAGTTAATAAGGGGTGTGTGGTTGAATTTCAAAGCCAGAGGAACATGCTTCAATTTCGGCAACAGGTGAGTTGTGAACTGATGCATTGTCTTGCCGAAGACGGACACCTTTGATGAGAATGCCACATTGTCTCTTGGTTTGGATGGCCTCCCACAATGTCTGCCTAGTATGCCCCAGTAGTCATGGTCCCCTTTGCTAGGGAATCCATCAATCCTGCTCCATGCTGGTCCCAGAATACTGTGAGCACGACTTTGCCTGCTGAGAGTTGAGCACATGCCTTCTTTGGAGGTCATGAGTCATGATGCTTCCATGGCATCGACTGGACTTGAGTCTCAGGATCAGAGGGATGGACCCAGCTTTCACCCTGAGTGAACAGTGTGTTGAAAAAGTCCTCCTGGTTTCCATGGCACATCATTGTCAAGAAAGCCTGAGAGCATTCGACTTGTTCCTGCTTCTGGAAAGTTGCGAGCAGCCAGGCAACCTAGTGAGCGGATACCTTATGCAGGGGAAGATGGTCTTGGGTGATTGTTTCCACGGACCCCACACTCATCCTGACATTTTGGGAGAGGTGGCAAATGATTATGTGGCCATTTTCCAAAATTGCGACCTCCACTTGCTGGATGGTGTGTTCATCAATAGCAGAATGGGGTTGCCCTGGAATTGGGAGCTGTTTGCACCAAAGTCCGACCACATTGATGATGCCAGTTCTTGACTCCATCATATGATGGGGATCTGTCAGGACCCAGTTTTCAGGGCCTGGATTCTGGCACCCGAAATCAGGGCCACTGACAATAAACACTGATAAGGCACCTGCAATGACTGGCCCTGAGAAGAAACAGCTGATAGATTTGGTGGGTGGATTTGGCGGGGTTTCATTCTTGGTAGGAGATTTTCCTTTGAATGTGGGGGAGGGTATAAAAGGGAGTGCGGGCTGTAGTCTGGCACTCTTGGCTTTTCGTATGTCAATGTTTCCTGCAATAAAAATTTCCAGTGATACCAGAGCGGGTCCTGTGTCTTCATTTGGGAGCTGACAGGGATCCTCACCATAAACCTCTTTCATCTCATCGAACGTCTCCTTTTGTATGGAGCTTTCAAGGAAAGTAACTGGAGGACTGCTCTGTCTTCCACTGGGTCCATTCTCAAACCTCACCCCACTTCAGCCCTGTACAAACAAGACCGTGATCAGTTCTGAGTTGTCAATTGGCATGTAACCTATAGAGCAGTGGTTCTCAACCTGTGGGTCCCCAGATGTTTTGGCCTTCAACTCCCAGAAATCTAAACAGCTGGTAAACTGGCTGGGATGTCTTGGAGTTGTAGGCCAAAACACCAGGGGACCCACAGGTTGAGAACCACTGCTATAGAGACTGACATCATTACATATGTGCAGTTTCAGCCTCCTGTGATAAGTAGAAGTGGGTCAGGGGAAATCTTCAATGAATGCCCCTTGTATCAGACTCATAACTGTTAACCGCTTTAACTCCAACTCCTACAGTCTCCAGCAGATACAGGCAGATCATTGCAAGTAAACTTTTTTTATTTTTCAGTGACCAGGTTTGTGGGCAAAGGGGTGGGAAAACGAAGGGGTCGTTTTATATTCTGAAAGGGAATATAAGCCAGGAGCAAATGCTTTCCCTGGCAGAGCAAGGCTTCTGGTGTGCATATACTATAAGGAGTGCCAAGAAGGTGCAGAGCAAGAGCAACCCGACCCACTCAGGAACTTGAGCAGATATTTCTCTGACGGATCTCCAAGTCTGACGTAAGGGATTGGGCCCCTGGAGGCAGAAGGCTGGAGCGATCCCCTTTGAGGGAAGGGGTGGGGAAGTTGGCTTCGCTGAGCAGGGAAGACCCGTCCTCAAATTCAAACTCGGTATCTGTATGTAGACAGAAGATAAATATTATAATTTATTAGGATGAGAGAGCACGGTCCAGTCTGTAAACGGTATAACAAAAAGTGTAATTTAAGGGTGGGCAGCCTTTTCAATATGAGCTTTGTATACAGAGGGCCCCACGTTCTATCTCCAGGTAGGTCTTCAGAGTCGCTGTTAGTATAGATCCGGCATTGGCCAGCATGGGTCCTCCAGATGTTTTGGACTTCAACTCCCACAATTTCTAACAGCCTCAAGCCCCTTCCTTTTCTCCCTCAGCCACTTCCAACTTATATTACCAAATTTTAGGACAATTTGAAGATTAACATTTATGCCGGAAGGTGCTGGGAAAGCCATGTGCTGTACTGGACTCAAAGACTGATCTAAACACAATGAAAGTGCTTCGATTGAGAATGCTGATTACCTTCATTCTCTCCCTTGTCGAGGCTGGACTCTGTCCCAGAACTAGGCTTCGGAAGGTCAATCTTTGGGGCTTCTGTGCACAGTTGAGAGCAAAAATGGAGAAGAGTGAGTGTGAAAGAAAAAGTATACATCTGTCTGTCTGTCTGTCTGTCTGTCTGTCTGTCTGTCTGTCTGTCTGTCTGTCTGTCTGTCTGTCTATCTATCTATCTATCTATCTATCTATCTATCTATCTATCTATCTATCTATCTATCTATCTATCTATCTATCTAATGCTCTGTGCATAATGAGTACCTTAAAAACAAAAGAAGCAATGAATGAAATCACACCAAATCTGGCAACAAAACATCTCAGTACACAAGGAGTGACCATCACTCAAAAAATTGATTTTGTCATTTGGGAGTTGTAGCTGCTGGGATTTATAGTTCACCTACAATCCAAGAGCACTCTGAACTCCACCAATGATGGAATTGAACCAAACTTGGCACACAGAACTCCCATGACCAACAGAAAATATTGGAAGGGTTTAGTGGGCATTGACCTTGAGTTTGGGAGTTGTAGTTCGCCTCCATCCAGAGAGCACTGTGGACTCAAACAATGATGGATCTGGACCAAACCTGACAGGAATACTCAATATGCCTAAATGTGAACACAGATGGAGTTTGGGGGAATAGACCTTGACATTTGGGAGTTGTAGTTACTAGGATGTATAGTTCACCTACAATCAAAGAGCATTCCGAACCCCACCAATGATGGAATTGGGCCAAACATCCCGCACAGAAAATACTATGTTTTCTGGTGGTCTTTGGTGACCCTTCTGACACCACACCTTCTCGCGACTCCCCCCCCCCCAGGGGTCCCAAACCCCAGGTTGAGAAATACTGCCTTAAGGCCACCCAGTCCAACTCCCTTCACCAGGGCAAGAAAACATAATCAAAGCCCTCCTGACAAAGGGCCATCCAGCCATTCACACACAGACACATATGTAGATGACAGATGCAGTATCATAGATTTGACAGGGACCCCTAAAGAAGGACGATGATATCCTGCATGTTCCAGAGTAGGCAAACCAGACACTCTCCACATCAACACTGGCAAAAAAACAGGAAGAAATACTGTTTACCCACAAGTATCAAGACATTACATATATTAGAAACCAACACTTTCTCATTACTTTAGTTTCCAGATCTACCGTCTGGACCACAGCAACACGTGGCAGGGGACAGCTAGTCTATCTTTCTATAAATGTTCTGTTCCATTTTTAGTGACATCATAACTCAAAAACTGCTGAACAAATTGACCTCCAATTAGAGCACTCAAGGACTTCCCAGTTCTCGGTGTTTGACCAGCTGTGACCAGCAGTGCTGCGGAATTTGAAGAAGCACAAATAGAGGGCAAAAAAAGTGAAAAGTGCCAAGAGGAAGAAGGCGCATCAAGCCAACTCTGATCAGGACCTTCTACCTGGAAACTGATGCCCTCACTATGGAAGAACATGCGGGTCAAGAATAGGGCTCCACAGTCACCAACGTATCCACCACCAAGACACTACACTTGGAAGGCCATCATACTTGGATAATGAAGGATCACTTAAGTAAGTAAGTACTCCATGGAATGCACATATTAAAACTTATTTCCATAAAATACATATTAAAATACACAAAACAAAGTTAGACATGAAACAGAAGTTTAAAATTTGTCTAATAATAAGCTATTATTATTAATAATACATTCTTTGATTGTATACATGCATAGAGAGAAATTTGGTACAAATAAATCCTCTCTCTCCCTCTTTAAGATAAGGTCTTGAGTTTGATTTAGCCAATCCCTGGAAAACTGTATAGAAATAAAAACTAAATAGCGTAAACAAATCTACAAAGCAGACCTGATTTTGACAGCTCTTCTCCATCAGTAGCCCCTAAATCTTCTGTCTGTAGTGACATAATTGCCTCTTCTTCCTGAGAGCCTATGGGAGAGGAAAACTGGCTGTTGAAAGGCACATTTCCATTGCGAAAGGACCACTTGGCATACTTCTTTGTAGCAGCAAAAATGAGAGTCTTGGAGCAATTTGCAAATGAACCAATGTATTATGATTAGTTTTATAGTTTGATAGAGGCCCCAGTAGTGCAGCGGGTCAAACAACTGGCTGCAGGAAATCTGCTGACCAAAAAGTTGGCAGTTCAAAGCCGTGAGTTGGGGTGAGCTCTCAATTGTCAGCTCTAGCTTCTACCTACGTAGCAGTTTGAAAGCATGCAATGCAAGTAGAACAAGCCTCATATACTAGTTATTTGTTATGTATATACCGTATATACTCAAGTATATAAGCTGAGGCACCTAATTTTACCACAAAAAACTGGGAAAATGTATTGACTCGAGTATAAGCCGAGGGTGGGAAATGCAGCATTTACGGGTCAATTTCAAAATAAAAATAGAAACCAATAAAATTATATTAATTTAGTCATCAGTAGGTTAAAGGTTTTTGAATATTTACATAAAACTGTAATTCAAGATAAGACTGTCCAACTCTGATAAAACCATTATTCTAACCTTCCTCAATGTGAATATACTGACATGTCCTCCAATAATAATAAATAGAGTAAAATAATAATAATACAGTAAAATAATAAATGTAACAATAACAATAATAGAGTTAAATAATAAATGTAATAATAACAACAACAATAAAAGAAATGTAATAATAATAATAATAACAACAACAAAGTAAAATAATAAATAATATTGACTCGAGTATAAGCCAGGGGAGACTTTTTCAACCTAAAAAAGGACTGAAAAACTAGGCTTATACTCGAGTATATACAATAATTCTGATTGCTTACTATATTGCACATGCAAGTTTGTAAATAGTAGCCTGAGAGGTGCTATACATGTTAGACATTCTTGTACTGGTATGCAGGTATCCCTTAACACTATGTTGTTTGAGGTTGTGGGAGAGACTGAAGATCATGTGATCAGATCTGGGACTATTCAGTCTGAGACTCCATTTTAGAAATCAGTGTATTGTCTGTGTGTATTGAGTTTGCATCAGAAGTAGTGCTTACACTGAGACAGTGTTGAGTAATGTATTAAACTATCAACAAATAAGAAATGTAGCTGTATGGTGAATACATGAAATTTGTAAGTAAATCAACTTACTGTATATACTCAAGTATAAGCCTAGTTTTTCAGCCCCCTTTTTAGGATGAAAAAGCTCCCCTCGGCTTATACTTGAGCCAAGGTTATTTACTATTTTATTCTGTTATTAGTAAAAAAAAATATCATGTATTATTTTACTTTCTTTATTCTTATTACATTTACAGTATTTTACCCTATTATTATTATTATTATTATTATTATTATTATTATTATTATTATATCTGTTATACTTCATTATTATTGCATTTATTATTTTACTGTTATTATTGCATTTCCATTATTTTACTTTATTGTTATTATTATTATTACATTTATTATTTTATTCTCTTTATTATTGTTGGAAGGATGTGTAAGTATATTTACATTGAAGAAGGTTAAAATAATGATTTAATCAGAGTTGTGAGGTCTTATCTCAAATTACAGTTTTATGTAAATATTCAAAAATATTTCACCTCCTGGTGCCTCAATTAATGTAATTTTATTGGTATCTATTTTTATTTTGAAATTTACCCGTAGCGGCTGCATTTCCCACCCTCGACTTATACTCGAGTCAATATGTTTTCCCAGGTTTTTGTGGTAAAATTAGGTGCCTCAGCTTATATTCAAGTTGGCTTATAAGTAGTCTTCCTTAAAAGTGCTGTATATACTTGAGTATAAGAATATACAGCACTTTTAAGGAAGACTACTTATTTTTGATCTCTTGAGAGCATGATTTAAAAGCAATATATTTTAAGGGAGAGTAAATTTGGGGGGGGGGGGGTGGCGGCTCAAATAACACTTCTGAAGATCTGCTAAACATTTTGTGTGTCGGCATATCTTTGTTCTTTGTTCCTAACATATCAGTCTAACAACTGAGAAGCCTAAATTACCTTGCATGAATGCTAGTGAATATTTACCACTAAAGAAGAAATTCACTCAAATGAGTTTTTAGCTCTTCTCAGGAAAATAATACTTTACAAAAAGGCTCTGATTATTCCAAATAGTGTGAATGCCAATTAATCTCCTGAGGTCAAAAGGCCCATGCTCTCCATTCCAAGTGCACACTACCTTCTTTAGGGATCACAACCCGCCGGCAAACATCTTCAGTTGACTGTAAGGCTTCTGATTTTTCCCGGACAGATAACTATGAAAAGTTGAGAATTTGTGGGGAAACAAAATAAATCATAGTGTATACATATCTGTTCTTTTGTAAAACCCATTTCAGATATAACATTGGAGAGTTACATTGATTTTGATTGTGGACAATGTGATTTTATAGTTATGTTTTAATTGCTTTTAACCTAATAATAATAATAATAATAATAATAATAATACTTTATTTATATACTGCTCCATCTCCCCGAGGAGACTCCAGCATAGTTGATCTTGTCTGCTGTGTACTGATCTTGTTGTGTTTCTAATAATAATAATAATAGTAATAATAATAATAATAATAATAACAACCGTGGATTGTCGATGTTGCAATTCCAGGTGACAGCAGGATTAAAGAGAAACAACTGGAAAAGCTGACACGATATGATGGTTTAAAGATCGAACTGCAAAGACGCTGGCACAAGCCAGTCAAGGTGGTCCCAGTGGTGATTGGTACACTGTTTTTTTGTTGTTGGTTTTTTTTGTTGTGTCAGGAGCGACTTGAGAAACTACAAGTCGCTTCTGGTGTGAGAGAATTGGCCGTCTGCAAGGACGTTGCCCAGGGGACGCCTGGATGATTTGATGTTTTTATCATCCTTGTGGGAGGCTTCTCTCATGTCCCCGCATGAGGAGCTGGAGCTGATAGAGGGAGCTCATCCGCCTCTCCCCGGATTTGAACCTGCGACCTGTCAGTCTTCAGTCCTGCCGGCACAGGGGTTTAACCCACTGCGCCACCGGGGGCTCCGGTATACTGGGTGCAGTGCCTAAAGACCTTTGCCTGCACTTAAACACAATTGGTGCTGACAAAATTACCATCTGCCAGCTGCAGAAGGCCACCTTACTGGGATCTGCACACATTATTCGCCGATATATCACACAGTCCTCGACACTTGGGAAGTGTCCAACGTGTGATCCAATACAACAGCCAGCAGAATGTGTGCTGTGGACTCATCTTGTTGTGTTTCAAATAATAATAATAAGAATAATAATAATTTACATTATATAAGCCTTTATTTAAAAATAATGAAGATTTATTTTGCTTTCCCCTGCCCATATTATCCTCAGGACAAACAGTACATTAGGCTGAGATGTGACAGGCCCAAACTCACTTAGTAAGATTTGTGGCATCTTGTCCCATTATATTCTGGTTAATGACAGGGACAGGGAGAATTTTATTTTTGGAGAGTTAGTTAGAATCCTTTGCTTAGTCCCAGCTGGAGCAAAACCACTGAATCAACTGATTAATGAATAACAAGTCAACAGATAGACCTAGTTAACAATTATTAATTGCAATTAATTAAAATTAAGATTTAGAGCCACAATGAGCACAGGGCAAATTGAGAGGAGATTATTGTTGCAAGAGTGATGCAGGTCATGTATTCATGCCTGCATGAGAAAAATGCTCAGTCTTCATCTCATGGAAATGGTCATTTGCAGAGAACAGAACAGGAAGAGGCCTACTTATGGCCATAGACCCCCCAGGTTGCTCTCTGTTGCAAAATCAATCCATCCCTCGATTTTTCCAGCTCTTCACAATATATATTCAGATAAGGGCAAATCATGAGCACTAGAAACTAGAATCTTTTGCACACCAAACATGGAGAGTGTGCCATCACCCACCTTCACAGAAAGAGGCTCCTTGGGCCACATGCTGCCCCAGATCCATTGCAGATAACTGAAAAGGACGATGACACTCAGGAAAGTAAAGTTACTGGCAACGCCCAAAATGGCAGATGTCACTGGGAAGTTGTAGAGGAGATATCTATGGGAGACAGACCATAACAGATAAAAACATTTTGTTCCTTAATTTGCTTTACTGTTACACTTCTTAATAACCCATTGAAACGTTGCATCATCTACCAAACGTGTAACTCTATGAAGGAAAGAGATAATCCTGCATGACTGCTTTTTGATTCTTGGTGAGTATGGCATTCTTTTCTAAGTGCTTACCAGAGGCGGCCCTAGGTAATTTTCAATGGTAAGCAAACAGTATTTTGGTGCCCCCCCCCCCCCAACCAATCACTGATATATATATTTTCTGTTTGTCGTGGGAGTTCTGTGTGCCATATTTGGTTCAATTCCATCATTGGTGGAGTTCAGAATGCTCTTTTATTATACATCCCAGTAACTACAACTCGCATATGTCAAGGTCTATTTTCCCCCAAGAGCGCCTCAAGAGCGCCCCTGGGCAAAATCAACTATACTGCAAATGCTTACTTTGCGTAATGGATTGAGCCGCCCCTGGTGCTTACTTAGAGGTTTAATCACCTGCTCTAGAACCTTGCCTGGTATTTATGTTAAGCTGGTCGGGCAGTAATTGTTTGGATCCCCCTTTTTCCCTTTTTGAAGATGGGGACAACATTTGCCCTGTTCTCCTTAGTAGCAGGTGGGAAGGAGTGAGAGAGTTGGACATCATCTGCATACAGGTGACACTGCACCCCAAAACTCCAGATGATCTCCCCCAGCGGCTTCATGTAGATGTTCAACAACATGGGGGACAATACTGATCCCTGTTTCCCGTGAGGCATCTCAGAAGGATACTGTGGTCAACAGTATCGAAGGTCACTGAGAGGTCCAGCAGAACCAACAGGGACACAGTCCTCCTGTCTAGCTCCCTGCGTAGATCATCCACTAAGGCAACCAAGACTGTCTCAGTACCATGTCCCAGCGTAAAGCCAGATTGTGCCGGATCCAGATGATCCGTGTCTTTCAAGAATATCTGGAGTTGAGTGGCCACCACACGTTCTAGGACTTTGCCCAAGAAGGGGAGATTGGAAACTAGCCGATAGTTGATGAATTGAGTGGAGTCCAGTGATAGTTTGTTCAACAGCGGTTTTATTACAGCTTATTTTAAGCTGGCTGGAATTTTGTCTTCCTGAAGGGAGGCACTGGCCATCACCTTCACCCACTCAGCCAATCCCCCTCTGGCGTCCTTTATCATCCAGGATGGGCAGGGGTCTAGGATTCATGTGGTCACCCTCACCTCTCCAATTATCTTGTCCACAATTGAAATGCATCCAACAAAATTGGACATGCAGTTGCTCATGTTACATCCTCAGAGACTGCCATTAATATGGTGTCCAGGTCAGAACGGATCAAAGCGACTTTGTCCACAAAGAACCGAGCAAATGCTTCACAGCGTACTGCCGAGTTATCAGGGATCCCGTCTTGAACAGTGGGATTTAATAGTCCTATGACAACCCGGAACAGCTCTGATGGACAGTTCTTTGTGGACACAAGATTGGCTGCAAAGGAGGATTTCTTTGCAGCCTTTATTGCTGCGGCATATGCCCTTAGAATAGCATCAAGTTGTGTTCGATTTGACTTGCTTGGGTCGAACGCCACACGCACTCTAGCCTCCTCTTCCTTTGCTTCATCACTGCCAGCTCTTCAGTGAACCAAGGGGCTGGTTTAGATAATTATTATTATTATTATTATTATTATTACATTTACATTATTTTATTATTATTATTTTTACATGTATTATTTTACTCTAATTCTTATTATTATTACATTCATTATTTTACTCTATTATTATTTTATTACATGTATTATTTTACTCTATTTCTTATTATTACATTTATTATATTATTCTATTATTATTGTCATTATTACATTTACATTATTTTACTCTATTATTTTATTACATGTATTATTTTACTCTATTATTATTACATTTATTATTTCATTCAATATATTATTGTTATTATCTATATAAATAAAAATGTAAATGTCCGTTTCTTCATGACCTCAAATCTCCCAAAATACTTCACAGTTTGCTTTGAAATTTTCACACAACATAGCATTTGAACAGTCGAACGTTTTAATGTTTTCACACACCTACTATTATATAGATGTCACACCTGAGACAGATAAAAAATATGCTTTGCAGCATTCACACTTGCCTCCCACCTGGGACATTATTCCACAAGTATATATAACAAGTCCACTTGCCTAGTTTCCCACAGACCTCACAATCTCTGAGGATGCCTGCCGTAGATGTGAGCAAAATGTCAGGACAGAATGCTTCTGGAACATGGCCAGACAGCCAGGAAAACTCACAGAAACCAAATACCCCACCCTCTTCTATAAGCCCTTCTAAAAGTGGCTTTCAAACTTACCGTAGTCCAGTGAAATGGGCATGGATACGCAGCTGGGAACCATAGATCTGGATCTTTGTGGTCTGTACTTCCACTACAGCACCAACTGTTGGGTTATACTGCAGAGAAGGGAAGAAAAGCCAACTGTTCGATGCTGTAGAAGCTGGGGAACAGGCTATAAGAACACTTTGCCTACCTACAGGAGATTACAAAGAGGCTCTCCCTCCTGCGAATGTTATTGTGACACAGGCAAGAGCTAACTATGAGGGACTCAAAGAGGAGAAAAGTGCAAAAGACCAAGGAAAAATAATGCCACTTCTCAAATACCACTTCTCACCGAATCCTCTTTGTAGTCAGAAAACAGCTCAACCTCCAGCATCTGCTTCTGCTCTGTAAAACCAGCCAAGAAAAGGCTGGCAAAGGCCAAGGTGTCAAGGATCTGAAGCAAGCTTGACCGGTAATGAAGCATTGCCTAAACAAGAAAAGGACCAAATTTGGTCACTGGTTCACCACTAAAAAGGTAACATTACAGTTTCAATCGTAGGATCCTGTCCTTTAAAAGTTACCAAAACTTTGGAATCAATCATATTTAACCCTGAAAATGTAGCATAAATCTTGACATAACAACAATATTTATTATGGGACCAATCAATCAGTAAAACCAACAGTCATTATAAATTCTCCCATCTCAGGAGGAGTCCATTGTACAAGATACATCTACATGTATTGTCGAAGGCTTTCATGGCTGGAATCCCTGGGTTGCTGTAGGTTTTTCGGCCATGTTCTAGAGGCATTCTCTCCTGACGTTTCGCCTGCATCTATGGCAAGCATCCTCAGAGGTAGTGAGGTTTGTTGGAACTAGGAAAATGGGTATATATATCTGTGGAATGACCAAGGTGGGACAAAGAACTCTTGTCTGTTGGAGGTGAATGTTTCAACTGACCACCTTGATTAGTATTTGATGGCCTGGCAGTGCCTGGGGCAAACTTTTGTTGAGAGGTGTTTAGATGTCCCTGATTGCTTTCTCTCTGTTGTTTTGCTGTTGTAATTTTAGAGTTTTTTAAATACTGGTAGCCAGATTTTGTTCATTTTCATGGTTTCCTCCTTTCTGTTGAAATTGTCCACATGCTTGTAGATTTCAGTGGCTTCTCTGTGTAGTCTGACATGGTGGTTGTTAGAGTGGTTCAGCATTTCTGTGTTCTCAAATAATATGCTGTGTCCAGGTTGGTTCATCAGGTGCTCTGCTATGGCTGACTTCTCTGGTTGAAGTAGTCTGCAGTGCCTTTCATGTTCCTTGATTCGTGTTTGGGCAATGCTGCTGCGTTTGGTGGTCCCTATGGAGACTTGTCCACAGCTGCATGGGATATGGTAGACTCCTGCAGAAGTAAGAGGATCCCTCTTGTCCTTTGCTGAACGGAGCATTTGTTGGATTTTCTTGGTGGGTCTGTAGATAGTTTGTATGTTGTGTTTCCTCATCAGCTTCCCTATGCAGTCAGTGGTCCCCTTGATGTCTGGCAGGAACACTTTTCAATCAGGGACATCTCTCACCTCTCAAAAAAAGATTGCCCCAGGCACTGCCAGGCCATCAAATGCTAATCAAGGTGGTTAGTTGAACCATTCACACCTAGCTCCAGCAGACAAGAGTTCTTTGTCCTACTCTGGTCATTCCACAGATATACAAACCCATTTTCCTAGTTCCAGCAGACCTCACTACCTCTGAGGATGCTTGCCATAGATGCAGGCAAAACGTCAGGAGAAAATGCCTCTAGAACATGGCCATATAGCCCGAAAAAACCTACATCTACATGGTTTCAAGTAGTACACCTATCGGAGGTTAGTTGCTTTAGTTGCTTTCTCAGTCTTGTTGCCACTGTGAGGAATTTTGCCACTATGAGAGCCACCCCGTGGCACGTGTCCTCTAACAGATATCTAACAATCCTCTGCGGGGATGGCTGGTCATGCGGGATAGGATTGATATAAAAGTTGGCTATGTTGCACTGGAATAAAATGTGTTCTATTATTGTTTCTATTTCATTTCCTCCACAGGGTCATAGTCTTTGGGAGTAAGGAATTCCGGACAGTCTGACTGTTGTTGTTGATATAAGACCTCTATTGGACATAGTTACATCAAAACAAAACAAAAATTCCAATAATTATAAGAAAGCCAGCAAATACTGTTACTTTGCTTTTCACTACTGATTATTAACAACAAAATCCACACTTGTATGGTTTTGAAATACACATCCTGCTGTCTTCATTACCAACAGCCAGTCATACTTCAGATATGGTCAACTAAAAGTCTAATCATCATCATCATCATCATCATCATCATCTCCCTGTGGGGACTCAGAGCAGATTACAGCAAACATTAAATGCCTTGTTACAATACAATGAGACATACAAAACCAAACAAAGGCAAAGGCTTCTCCTTTCATTTCCGGCTTTGGAGGCGATGCTCATCTCTGGCTCTGGAGGAGGTGCATTTTCTCAGTTTCCAAGCTAAGGAGCTTACATTTCACCCCCTGGGGGTGTGACCTGCATGAATGCTTGGAGCATCATATCCTTTTCCTGCTGAAGCGGTACCTATTTATCTACTCTGATTTGCATGTTTTCAAACTGCTAGGTTGGCAGGAGCTAAGGATAAGAGCGGGAGCTCACTCCGTCCTGCAGATTTGAACTGCCAACCTTCAGATCAGCAGTTCAAGAGCACAAAGGTTTAACCTATTGTGCCACCATAATAGACACCCATTTGGAAAAGCTTACACAAGAAGGAACAGGTAATAAAATTATTATTATTATTATTATTATTATTATTATTATTATTATTATGTTGCTGTTGTTGTTGTTGTTGTTCATTTGTTCAGTCATTTCCGACTCTTCGTGACTTCATGGACCAGTCCACGCCAGAGCTCCCTGTTGGCCGTCACCACCCCCAGCTCCTTCAAGGTCAATCCAGTCACTTCAAGGATGCCATCCATCCATCTTGCCCTTGGTTGGCCCCTCTTCCTTTTTATTATTATAGTATATTATTTATTATGTGACCTCGGTTAAGCTCTTGTACTCAAAATAAATTCCTGCAATCAGAAGTCTTTCATACAAATTGTGTATTGTGTTGTCAAAGGCTTTCATGGCCGGAATCACTGGGTTGCTGTGAGTTTTCAGGGCTGTGTGGCCATGTTCCAGAAGCATTATCTACTGATGTTTTGCCCACATCAGTTTCCAACAGACTCCTCAACCTCTAAGAATGCCTGCCATAGATGTGGGTGAAACATTAGGAGAGAATGCTTCTGGAACATGGCCATACAGCCCAGAAAACTCACAGCAACCAGTGATTTCAGCCATGAAAGCCTTCAACAACACAGCAAACAAGTTTCTTGAATGTTAATGGAAACCATTCATCAATAGCTCTTCTGCACACACACACAAAATGTAACATACAGATCTGGCTGCGAAGGAGATGATGCGGCCGCCTTTGGTGTAACAGGAGATGACCACCATGAACATCCCTAGGTTCTGGTTGACTGGTGACTCCGGCAACTCCAACTCTAGTGAGATGCGATACGGCTGGCCATACATAAGGACCTGGAAAGTGGACAAGAATGAAGTAAGCAACCTGTCTATAGCTATTGAGCACTGGGGTTCTTTTGTTGATTTACGATACTAATGCCCTATGTGAATACAAAACATATCATACTCAGAGGCATTTCATAATGTCATAACATTTTCCATCTCTCTACTATCCATTCCAAGGAAGCCCCTAGGTATGTCCTGGACCGGTGCCTGGTAGCTGTGATGGACTGGGTAAGGGCCAACAAACTGAGGCTTAATCCAGTTGCGTGGCCAAAAAGGGTATAGGGTGGAAACCTGTGCTCGATGGGGTTACACTCCCCCTGAGGACACAAGTCCGCAGTCGAGGGATCCTCCTGGACTTAGCGCTGATGCTTGAAGCACAAGTGTCGGTGGTAGCTGGGAGGGCCTTCGCACAAGTAAAACGGGTGCACTAGCTGCAACCATACCTCAAAAAGCTTGACTTGGCCAAGGTGGTCCATGCCTTAGTTACATACAGATTGGATTGCTGGAATGCACTCTACGTGGGGCTGCCTTTGAAGATGGCTCAGAAGCTGCACGTAGTGCAAAGATCGCCTGCGAAGTTGCTAACTGGGGCTAACTTCAGGGAGCATACTACGCCCCTGTTAAAGCAGCTCCACTGGCTTCTGATAAGTTTCCGGGCCCAATTCAAAGTACCTATAAAGCACTGTCAAAGGCTTTCATGGCCGGAATCACTGGGTTGTTGTAGGTTTTTTCGGGCTATATGGCCATGTTCTAGAGGCATTCTCTCCTGATGTTTCACCTTCTCTGTGATGGCCCTCTGGCTATGGAATGGTTAGAGAGATTAGGCTAGCCCCCTTGCTTCAAGCATTCTGTTCCAGTTTAAAAACATGGCTTTTAAAACAAACCTTTGATCTTACTTAGATTTTTAAAAGTTAGTCCGATAACATACTATTGGCGTCACTTCGGCACTGGGTATGTATCAATCGGAATCAACCTGTTTTTTATCTGCAGCAATGACTGTGTTTTATGAATTTTAATGTTTTACATTGTAATTATGTATGTGCATAATTGTAATTTTATAAGGTTTATCATTTTAGATTTATGTATTGTTTATATGTGGCAGAGTAAAGGTGAAGTTTTATACCTGACATTAAATCAAGTTGTTTTTTTTAAAAAAAAATATTTTTATTAGTGTTTTCAAATACAATGTAGCAAAACATTTTGGGGAGGGGTAAGGAAGGATAGGAAGGGAAGCGTGGGAGTTCCAATGGTAAAGGGGCCAGGGAAAAGGGGGGCAGGAGGAAAAACACTTTAAAAAAACCACGAGAAAAAAGAGAAACAAAAATTGGGGAAAAAAATTAAAAAGAAAGAATATATATATATATATATATATATATATATATATATATATTACAGAAAAAATACAATACAGGTTCAAAAATACAAAGAACAAAAACAGAAAACACAGGTTGACTTCCATTCTTCTTCTTGGTGGAGTATATATTTTCTTTCTAAATTCTCTCCCTGATTAGAGAGTGTACCTTTAAAGTTTTTATTTGTTTAATTTGTTTGTTTTCTGTTATTCTATATTTCCCCCTCTTCACAACTGCTAGTTATCACAAAGGACTACCACCTCACCCGCCTCATAGGAAATCTGCTACAAAACAGGAGCTTTTTTGTTGAGTTCCAGGGCCAGAGAAGCAGATGGCGGAAACAGAAGAACGGCCTGCCTCAGGGGAGCGTGCTTGCTCCATCCATGTTCAACATCTACACAAATGACCAGCCACTGCCAGAAGGGACAGAGAGTTTCATCTATGCTGATGATTGTGCCATCACCACTCAAGCAGGGAGCTTTGGGATGGTTGAACAGAAGCTCTCCGAAGCTCTAGGTGCTCTTACTGCCTATTACTGGGAAAACCAGCTGATCCCTAATCCATCTAAAACACAGACATGTGCTTTTCATCTTAAGAACAGACAAGCATCCCAAGCTCTGAGAATTACCTGGGAATGAATCCCACGGGAGCATTGCAGCGCACCCAAATACTTGGGAGTCACTCTGGACCGTGCTCTGACCTACAAGAAGTACTGCCTGAATATCAAGCAAAAAGTGGGCGCTAGAAATAATATAATACGAAAGCTGACTGACTGGGGATCACAACCAGACACAGTGTGCCCTTGCGCTATGCTACTCTGCTGCTGAGTACGCGTGCCCAGTGTGGAACACATATCACCACACTAAAACAGTGGATGTGGATCTTAATGAGACAAGCCGCATCATCACTGGGTGTCTGTGCCCTACACCACTGGAGAAATTACGTTGTCTAGTCGGTATTGCATGACCTAACATCCACCGGGAAGTAGCAGCCAATAGTGAAAGGACCAAGGCAGTGACATCTCCAGCTCATCCCTTGTTTGGGTATCAGCCAGCACGTCAATGACTTAAATCAAGAAATAGTTTTCTAAGATCTACTGAGACACTCGCTGGAACACCTAAGCAAGCAAGACTCCAAAAGTGGCAGGCTCAAATCCAGAACCTCAATCAATGGCTGATACCAAATGAGAGACTCCCTCCTGGGCACACAGAAGACGGGGCGACTTGGAAGGCGCTGAACAGACTGCGCTCTGGCACCATGAGATGCAGAGCCAACCTTAAGAAATGGGGCTACAAAGTGGAATCCACGACATGTGAGAGTGGAGAGGAGCAAACCACTGACCACCTGCTGCAATGCAACCTGAGCCCTGCCACATGCACAATGGAGGACCTCCTTGCGGCAACACCAGAGGCACTCCAAGTGGCCAGATACTGGTCAAAGGACATTTAGTCAACTACCAAGCTTGCAAACTTTGTGTTTTGTGTTTTTCTTTGTTTGTTTTGTTAAAAATGTAATACAAATGTCTGGTTGCTCCTGACACAATAAATAAATAAATAACTGCTAGTATCCTCCCTTATTTCTGTTTCTTAACTTGGGTATTGCCCTTGAGTATTTAATTGATTCTCTTATATTCCTCAAGTAGTTTCCACTCTGTTTGTTTCATCAGTCTCCCTTGTATTCCTCCTCAGGAAGTATGTCAATCTATCCATGTCCTTAATCTCATAAAGTTTTTCTAGCCATTGCTCTTTTTTTGGAATTAGGTCTGAGTCCCAGAGTCTTGCATATATTATACGTGCCGCTGTGATCATATATGTAAAAAGAATGTGCCACCGGGGGCTCCTTATATGCAGCTCTTTGCTGCATTTTGTTAACCTCCCTGAGTCCCTTCGGGGAGATAATTTAATGTCACAGAATTTAACTCACCTGTTGGTCTCGGCTGTCCTTGATGAAAGAAATGTTGGCAATGGGAAAAGAGCACAGCTCTGGTCCAGGCAGGCCACAGTCCGTCCTGACAAAAGGGGACACCACCACACAATAGAACAAGGTCACATTCAGAATGTAAAGGCTTTAACTAGACTGAACTACTACTTCAGTATCTTGCTCAGTACAAAAGATTTCTGAGCCCTGCTACAGTAGTTTGATTGTGCTTTCCCCACATGTCGAGGGGGGGGGGGTGGATTAGATGTTCCATGGGGTCTCTTCCAACTCTATTATTCTATGATTCTATCCCTTTCAAAATGCTTCAGACCAGAAAAGTTCTGGATTCCAAATTGCTTTGGATTTTTGGAATATTTGTGTTTGTATATACAGACAGTCTCCGAGTTACAAAAATCTGACTTACAAACTACAACATATTCCGGAGCACTAGATGACTTTTTAGGCATGTAAAACCTTATAAAATTTTGGAGGTTGTCTAGTACGCTGGGTATAAAATTAAAATAATAATAAAATTACTTAATATGGCTGCCTTGGCCTCTGGCTCCCCTCCTCCTCCTCCTCTGCCTTGGCTCATGCCGGTCTTCCAAGCAGGCTCCCCGTCCTTCCTGGCTGCCTTCCTTGCAGAGGCCCAGGCCTCTCCTTTGTTGGCGGCCGGGCCCCTGGGCTGCTTCCCGCGATGCTCAGGCCGCTCTCCATCTTCCTGTCCATGCCTCGCGGGTAGTGCCTCTTCTCCCGTGAGACAACATTGTCTCGTGGGAGAAGAGGCACTTGGTGCGAGGCCTGGACAGGAAGAAGGAGAGCGGCCTGAGAAGCGCCTGGTTTGGGGAGTCATCTTAAACGGCGAGTATATCCCCAACTCCCAATTTGGTTGCTAAAATTGGGGGGTCGTCTTATAGCCCCAGTCGTTTTAGACCCCGGAATATACATGCAAGTGTGGAGAAGAGCAAACCACTGACCACCTACTGCAATGCAACCTGAGCCCTGCTACATGCACAATGGAGGACCTCCTTATAGTAACACCAGAGGCACTCCAAGTGGCCAGTGACTGGTCAAAGGACATTTAATCAACTACCAAGCTTGCAAACTTTGTGTTTTGTCTCTCTGTTTGTTTGTTTGTTTTGTTAAAAATGTAATACAAATGTCTGGTTGCTCCTGACCCAATAAATAAATTCCCTCCAATGAAACATACCTGAACTGGTAATGCACAGGGCTGACATAGCTGACGGTAGGCATGTAGGAGTAGTAGAAGCTCCCATAGAGAAAGACTGAGATCCAGAGAAGAAGCAGGAGGACGCAGAGTAAGATGGCCGTCTGCAGGACTGTCCGACGCACCCGGAGCATCAGGAGCGCAGCCACTTCTTGGACCCATACCAGGAAGGGCCCGGAGCCGTCTGACATGGCACCAGGAGGAGAAGGTAACAGAGAGGGATCCAGGGGAGAAAAGGGAAGAACACAGTTGACACAAGAGCACAACGACACACTGGGAGCAAGCGGGGAATGTAACAGAGGTTCCTTGCACAATGTAAGAAGAGTTCTTGATCCTAGCTGGATGGCATCCAGGCTTTCTACTCAGGGAAGAGAGGTTGACTTCTGGCTCTCATGTCACTCTTTGTGTGCCTTTTGGCTTCCTGGAAGGGATCCGTATCCATATGAGATAAGGAGGAGACAGGAGTCGGCAGCTTACAGCATGCAGGGCAGCCACTTCGGCTAGTGAGCCATCCTCTTGGGAAACGGGCGCTCTTTGCTCTCTTGGCACAAGCGAAGGCTGGAAAGGAACTGGAAATTAAGAGGAGTGAGCAACAAGAAGAGGATCTAGCAAGCGGTGAATGGAAAGAATCTAGGGGAAAGGGAATTGGAGTACAGGATTTAAAAACACTTGGAGAGAACATGGCTAAAACTCAAAATATTGTATAGGATAGAGGAATAATATTTCTCAAGTTTCTCCTCTGGCCAATTTTTTTTTTACCAACACAGTGGGTTAAATGTATTGTCGAAGGCTTTCATGGCTGGAATCACTCAGTTCTGACACTCCCTGGCGACCACCACAGGGGTCCCGACCCCCAGGTTGAGAACCACTCTTCTAGAATATGGCTATGCAGCACGAAAAATCTACAACAACTCAACATAACTAAAGTTTTTGGATTTTACCTCTGTTTATGGGATGGAGGAGGAAAATAAAGGAAGCATATATAGATCTACTAAATAGAGAAAGTACAGGAAGAGATTTACTTTGCTAGAAACCCAGGTGCAAAAAGTAGCTTGGGTAACCTTTGGAAAGGGAGATGAAGAATACAAAATAAAGAGACAATTGGTTACTACATCTGTCTTGATTATCTGTGAGTTTTCCAGACTGCCTGGCCATGTTCCAGAAGCATTCTCTCCTGATGTTTCACCTACATCTATGGCAGGCATCCTCTAGGTTGTGAGGTCTGTTGGAAACTAGGCACGTGGAGTTTATATATCTGTGGAATGTCCAGGGTGGGAGAAAGAACTCTTGTCTGTTGGAGACAGGTGTGATTGTTGCAATTGGCCAGCTTGACTGGCATTGAATAGCCTCACAGATAAAAAGCCTGGCTGCTTCCTGCCTAGGGGAATCCATTGTTGGGAGATGTTAGCTAGCCCTGATTTATTCTTGTCTGGAATTCCCTCGTTTTCTGAGTGTTCCTCTTTCTTTTAGAGTTCTTTAAAATACTGGTAGCCAAATTTTGTTTATTTTCATGGTTTCCTCTGCAGACTAACTCAACAAGAGAAGTCAGCCATAGCAGAGCACCTGATGAACCAACCTGGACACAGCATATTATTGGAGAACGCAGAAATGCTGGACCACTCTAACAACCACCATGCCAGACTCCCAGAAATCCCAGCCAGTTTACCAGCTGTTAGGATTTCTGGAAGTTGAAGGCCAAAGCATCTGGTGACCCACAGGTTGAGAACCACTGATCTAGAGCTCTATCAACAGATCTAATCACGCCTCTCTGTGCTAAGGCTTCAGTTCTATGGATCTAAGCTGAGTTATGCCATGAGGTCTTGCAAAATGCGTGTGTGGGCAGGGAAGGAGTTGTTTAGCTGCACAATGGCAACCGAAAGAGGATTTCTGAACAATTAAATCCTAGCAACATGTCTTGGGAGGTCTCCAGACCTACAATTCCAGACCAAACAAACAAAGAGTTTAACCTTGATGTAAACCATAATATAAACCTCAATTCTGATCTGAAGGCGGAAGAAGAAAGAAGACAATATTATGATTTCTTGCGCGTGTGAGGAGTGACTTGAGAAACTACAAGTTGCTTCTGGTGTGAGAGAATTGGCTGTCTGTATGGACATTGCCCAGGGGGCATGCACGGGTGTTTTACCATCCTGTGGGAGGCTGCTCTCGTGTCCTTGCATGAGAAGCTGGAACTGACAGACGGAAGCTCATCTCAATTTCCAGATTCAATATTATGAGGACACTGGACATCAGGTCCCAGTGTCGGAAAGGAAAGGAAAGCCAGAAAAGGGATAACAGTGTTTCAGCCACTATGTATAATATCACAAAGGACTACGACCTCACCCACCTCATAGGAAACCTGCTAGAAAAGAGGAGCTTTTTTGTTGAGTTCCAGGGCCAGAGAAGCAGATGGCGGAAACAGAAGAACGGCCTGTCTCAGGGGAGCGTGCTTGCTCCATCCATGCTCAACATCTACACAAATGACCAGCCACTGCCAGAAGGAGGAGAGTTTCATCTATGCTGATGATCGTGCCATTACTGCTCAAGCAGGGAGCTTTGAGATGGTAGAACAGAAGCTCTCCGAAGCTCTAGGTGCTCTTACTGCCTATTACAGGGAAAACCAGCTGATCCCTAATCCATCTAAAACACAGACATGTGCCTTTCACTCAAGAACAGACAAGCATCCTGAGCTCTGAAGATTACCTGGGAAGGAATCCCACTGGAGCATTGCAGCACACCCAAATACCTGGGAGTCACTCTGGACCGTGCTCTTACCTACAAGAAGCACTGCCTGAACATCAAGCAAAAAGTGGGTGCTAGAAACAATATCATACGAAAGCTAACTGGCACAACCTGGGGATCACAACCAGACACAGTGAAGACATCTGCCCTTGTGCTATGCTACTCTGCTGCTGAGTACGCATGCCCAGTGTGGAACACATCTCACCACGCTAAAACAGTGGATGTGGCTCTTAATGAGACATGCCGCATTATCACGGGGTGTCTGCGCCCTACACCACTGGAGAAATTACACTGCTTAGCCGGTATTTCACCACCTGACATCCGCCGGGAAGTAGCAGCCAATAGTGAAAGGACCAAGGCAGAGACATCTCCAGCTCATCCCTTGTTTGAGTATCAGCCAGCACGTCAACGACTTAAATCAAGAAATAGTTTTCTAAGATCTACAGAGACACTCGCTGGAACACCCCAGCAAGCGAGAGTCCAAAAGTGGCAGGCTCAAACCCAGAACCTCAATCAATGGCTGATACCAAATGAGAGACTCCCTCCTGGGCACACAGAAGACTGGGCAACTTGGAAGGCGCTGAACAGACTGCGCTCTGGCACCACAAGATGCAGAGCCAACCTTAAGAAATGGGGCTACAAAGTGGAATCCACGACATGCGAGTGTGAAGAAGAGCAAACCACTGACCACCTGCTGCAATGCAACCTGAGCCCTGCCACATGCACAATGGAGGACCTCCTTGCGGCAACACCAGAGGAACTCCAAGTGGCCAGATACTGGTCAAAAGACATTTAATCAACTACCAAGCTTGCAAACTTTGTGTTTTGTCTGTTTGTTTGTTTTAAAAAATGCAATGCAATTGTTTGGTCTGCCCCTGACACGATAAATAAATAGCCACTATGGCGAATTACCAAAAAAAAAAACCCAGTATCTGAGAGTTTAAAGAGACCCCCAACAGTCATCCAGTCCAACCCCTTTCTGTTAGTCTTCCACACAATCAAAGCCTTCAGATAGATGGCCATCCAAGGTCTTCAGAGAGCGGAGACCCCACTGGACTCTGAGGCTGTCTATGTTCATTCCTGAGGCTGTCTATAGACCAAGGGCCATCCAGTCCAATCTAATCCTGCCATGCAAGGGGTCCCCAAAAGGTCATCCAGTTCATTCCCCTTCTGCCAAGTTGGAGGACACAATCAAAACACTCCTGACAGATAGCCATCCAGCATTGGTTTGAAAACCTCCATCAACATTATTATTATTGTTGAACTTTAGATGGAACCTCCAAAAGTCATCCAGTCCAACCCAATCCTGCCATTCAGGAAGACATCATCCAATCCTTTCGGCAGGCTGTATTACACTAGTTGAGAGAGGCCCCCAAAGGTCACCCAGTCCAATCCCCATCTGCCAGGCCAAAGGACACAATCAAAGCATTCCCAACAGATGGCCATCCAGCCTCAGTTTGAAAACCTGCATCAACAGCATTATCCAAGATGATGATGATGGTAATGATTATTATTATTATTATTATTATTATTATTATTATTATTATTATTGGATTCTACAGTTGCATGAATTATTTAATTTCAGTCAATGACCAGTATTAAAACAAACAGTAACATTTAAATAATAATAATAATATTTTTGATTCAGGTTATATAAATGTTTAGGCATTACATTACAGCTTTCAAAAGGAGAATTATTGTTGTTGTCATTATTATTATAGAATCCTAGAGTTAGATAGGACCTACAAAGGCCATCCAGTCCAACCCCATTATGCCAGGACACAATCAAAGCACACCAGACAGATGGCCATCCAGCCTTGGCTTGAAAAGCTCCATCAACATCATTATCCAAGATGATGATGATGATTATAGAATCCTAGAGTTGCCTGAATATTCAATTTCCATCAGTGACCAGCATTAAAACAAAGAGTAGCACTTAAATCATTATTACTATTATTATTATTATTATTTATTGCCTGCAGCTCC
>NW_026844700.1:16134803-16146965 GCF_025583915.1 Anolis sagrei ordinatus | reverse complement strand
ATCATAGAGTTTGATGGGACCTTCAAAGGCCATCCAGTTCGACCAGGCAGGGACACCATCAAAGCCCTCCCAACAGATGGCCATCCATCCAGCCTATGCTTAAACACCTCTAGAGAAGGACACTCCATTTAAATATGGCTCATCCTTGCTAATGCCAGGGTCAAGAGAAACGCCCAGGCCCCAGTCACAAAACAGAGAGAACATTAAATGGAGCCTCTTTCTCTGGGAGGCCATCTGTCGGGAGACCTTTGATTGTGTCTCCCCGCATGGCAGAATAGGGGTTGGGCTAGGCGAGCTGCGGGGAGGGAAAATGTGAGAAGAAGTAAACCTGAGTTGGTCGCAGGGTCGCAGCAGCCACCGCCTCTTCCTGTCCTCTCCTCCTCTCCCCAAATCCAGCTGAGCCTCTTCCGGGTTTAAGCCCCGCCCCCTTTGGGGAGGGAGGGGGCGAAGGGGGCGGGCTCTTTTGAGAGCGGCTGGCTCTGCTCACAAGCATCTTGCAAGTCACGTGGCCTCAGGGATGCAGCCCACCCGCCTCCCGTCGCCATGGCAACGGAGCAGGCCCGCTGTGGTCCAGAGCAGCATCCTTTGATGGGCAGGCCCTTTGAAGGACAGGCTGCCTCTCAAGGGCCCCATCATGCACTTCAATGGGGATGGGCCTGGGACCCAAACCAGTCTCTGCCGACTCAGGGTCTCTGTAAGAGAGCAGCCTCCATTATTATTATTATTATTATTATTATTATTATTATTAGGAGCCCCCCCTCCCCGTGGCAGAGCGGGTTAAACCACTGAGCTGCTGAACTTGCTGACCAAATGTGAGTAGAGCAATAGGTACCGCGGAGCAGTGTGAGCTCCTGCTGTTAGCCCCAGCTTCTGCCAACCTAGCAGTTTGCAAGCATGCAGATGTGAGTAGAGCAATAGGTACCGTGGAGCGGGGTGAGCTCCCACTGTTCGCCCCAGCTTCTGCCAACAGAAGCCAACCTAGCAGTTCGAAAACATGCAAATGTGAGTAAAGGACTCTAAGATCTTCAGGGGAGGCCCTGCTCTCGATCCCGCCTGCATCGCAAGCACAGCTGGCGGGGACGAGGGACACTCTGCTGTTAGCCCCAGCTTCTGCCAACCTAGCAGTTCGAAAACATGCAAATGTGAGTAGAGGAATAGGTACCACGGAGCGGGGTGAGCTCCCACTGTTAGCAGCTTCTATGCAGCTTCTGCCAACCTAGCACTTCGAAAACATGCAAATGTGAGTAGAGCAATAAATCAGCAGAGTCTGATTTAAACTGGGTTATATCAGTCCCCAATGCCAGATAATCTGGGATAAATAAAAAACCTGGGATCACATCCTGGGATATAGGGCATGTCTGGAAGGGCCCATAGTAGAACACATGCTGAACAAGGTGATGCTGCAGCTCAAAAGGCCAACATGATACTAAAGTACCAAACGTAGGCATTCACAGTTATAGGATGGCTTGGAAATAGCCCACGTGAAAAAGGTCTGGGTGTCTTAATATGCCACAAGCTGAACATTAGGTTAACAGCTAAAAAGGCCAATGCAACTCAGGCCAGGTCGTCCCTGGACAGATAGGGAGCCAGATGCCTAGCCTGACGCGGATGGAAAAATGCAACTCTGCTCGCAGTGGAAGCCTGGGCCTCCATCGTCAGCAGAGGGTCTAAAAAGACTCCCAGACTCTTTACCAAAGATGACAGGCATAATATCACACCATCCAGGGTAGGCAACCAGATCACTCCTCCGTCTGGGTGACCCAACCAAAGGATCTCCGTCTTCGCTGGATTCACCCTCAACCTGCTGGCACACAACCATCCAGTAATGGCCTCAAGGCATTGATGGAAATTATCGAGTATGGAGTCTAGCTTGCTGCTGACCTATGCAACAGTTGCATCTGTCAAGTAGGAAATTTAGGTACTGCTTTATGTGGAGAGACTAATTTACAATGCCATAAAAATCCTTCCAGCAGAGTGCAGAAGAATGAGGAAGTACTCCATCAAAGGACTCGGTGTCACAAGTGGACGGTGAAACGGCAGTTCCTCCTGTGGCCAGAATCGAGCATACACTCATGAACCCGGAAAAGCTGGAATTTTAATTGCCTCTGTGTCTGTCTATATATGTTGTATGTCTAATGACATTGAATGTTTGTCATGCATTGTAATCGCCCTGAGTCCCCTGCGGGGTTAGAAGGGCAGAATATAAATACTGTAAATAAATTAATTAAAATTTCTCCTAATATAAACAATCATGCAGAACTTTGGGCCACATCAAACTGTTGTAGTAGAGTCTGTTGGCAATGCTGCAACTGGTAGTAGAAGTGGTAGAGGAGGGAAACGAGGTGCCCAGGTGTTAGATGAGGAGCAGCAAAGGAAGAAAATAAGGAGATCCTTATGTCACCCACTGATGAAGAATCCTTTGAAGGTTTCTCCGAGAGTGAAATGAATGAGGAGGAGGAAGGAGATACAGATGGGAATAGAGGCACAAAGAGGATTACTCAAGAGCAGAAGTCAGACGAGGAGCGTCAGAGAAAGAAGATCCGGGACATGCTTACTACTCCCACAGAGGAAGAGGATTTCATGAGTTTTTCTGGGAATGATGGGTCTGGGAGTGATGGGGATGAAGAGGAACCACTGGATTGGACCAAGGTACAGGAGGTTCAGAATGTGTGTACTCAACCAATGTCTAGTGGCACTTTTGTGGGGTTTTCTGGTGACGGGGATTGGCAATCTGGTGATACTGTGGATTCATGGGTGATATCGAGCTCTTTTGTGGGGGTCTCCCAGCGGGGGAGATCCCTGAAGACCGCTAAAGGGGTCCCTTGACCTCGGTGAGCAGCCAGCGAAAGCCAATCCAAAGAGCGAAAAATATTAAAAATTAATCTCACCGGAGGCTGAAGAGGTTCAGTGACCGAAGCGTTTATTTCTGCGATTCAGCTGAAAAAGATGCGATTGCAGTGATCATTCACCTACAAGCATACATTTACAGAATTTCCAGGCATTTTTATAGCGTACAGACAAAGGAAACATTTTCAAAAATCCCGCCCGCCCTCTGCCGGCCGGCTTCGCCCTGACTGGCTGGCCGCGGAACAGCTGGGAGGAGGCTTGGCTGTGCGTCCCGCCTCCTGTCCAATCAGCAAGCTCCGCTGCCTCTAGAGGGCCAATCGGCGCCTTCCTAGCGCCTCCGAAGATGGTCCAATCAGCAGCCAGGAGGCGGGACGGAGTTTGACAGCTCAGGGGAAATGGTGTGCCCAGGGGGCAACCGCCAGCTGTTGTCCGAGCCTTTGTTCTCGTTGGAGGGGTGACAGACAAGGGAAACAATGAGTTTCCTGGTTTATGATTGGATTTGGGAGGAAGTATGAAAAAGGTGAAAAAGGAGCTTATTGATGGTATTTGGACCTCAGGGCCTCGTAAACAAGGGGGCCTTGTAAACAAGGGGGATCAACAAATACCTAAAAATGATATAATCAGCCTTTTTTATCCCTGAGTTTCTGTTGACCCATCCCTCATCTCACTGTCTGCTCTGAAAGTAAGCTTTGAGAAGGAATCAATCACGGGCCCATGCAAATGTAAATATGGACCGTTTTTGGGAGGACAAAGGATTTCCTCCCTGTTACAGTAATCCTTGGGTCACATTCTTTTTGGGGCAAAGGGTCAGAGAGGAGAGGCGGGAGGGGGAACCAAAGTATATTTCATTCCATTACATACATTTCATATATTCTACACATTTCATAAGGCAATCCCATCCCCATCCCCAGCGAAAGTTTATTAATAAAAATATTCAGTCACTTTATTATTGAAAGAAATTCATAGTCTCCTGGTGAAGGCACACGGAAGCGGAGGCTGCTTGTGAATCAGAGCAAGCCTGAGCTGAAGGTTTGCGTCCAAAAATGTGGCAGAAAACAGTCCAGGATGTGGAGCAGAAAGTCAATAGGAGAGGGCAAACAAGAGAGTCCAAGGAAGGTTTCCGGGTTGTGATCTGTGGAGCAAGGTCCTTTGGGAAACTACATTTCCCTGATCGGGGGCCGGGGCCCATGCCTGGCCGCCTTCCCGGGACTCCTGCGGGTGGCCGCAGTGGGTCCCTGGCTGTTGGATCCAAGCGGGAGTGAGCGCTGCCAAGAAGAAGCGGAAAGCCTGGCCAGTTTGACAATCAGCTGTTTCTCTGCAAGATAAAATACTTAAAACAAAACTAATTTTTCCCCGGGTGAAGGAGCCCAAAACGAAAAAAGGGAAATGGCAGTTAGACTTAGAATTAGTTGTAGAAAAATATAAAATTGGAATGGCGGCGATCCGCCATTTTAAGTATTTTCGTGGATAAGGGGGTCTGAAATGGCAGTTTCCGTATCCGCGGTCTAGGCGAACGCAGATTCGGGGTCCGGGGGGCGCCCGGAGGCGCCTCCCGCGGGCTCACGGCTCCCCGGAGCCCAAAAAAAGGTCTGTTGCAATGTTACTTTGTTTGAGTCAAGAAAGGATACAAAAGTAGCATGCGGAAAGATAAAAAGTTGCAAGTTTCAAGTACTTTTATTAGGGAAAGGATACAAAGTAAAGGGAAGGGGAAGGCAAGGTGAAACTGCAAGCATTCCTGGTTTTGAGCTAGCTGCTGGGGCGCATTTCATCTGTTGGTCCCAAAAGCTTGGTCCAGGAACTGCGGAACTCTCCGCTGCAGCTCACACCAATGTGAAGGCGGGGCTCCCCGCTGCGCTCGGGCTCATGGGGAGACCTAAGTCTTGACAAGAAGTGAAAGAGTTGGAGGGATGGGCGTTGGCGTTCAGCTGTAGAGGCTAAGCCAGCTGATAGCGATGAGGACGGGGTGGAGGGCAGCTCATCATCGGATGATGAGCTGTAAGATAAATAAAGGCACTGGAATTATAGAACTTTGCAGTAGGCAAAGTGTTGGTTTCGTGACTTGGGTCTTGTCGCTGCTGCTTTCCTGTTGGGCTTGGGTCCTGGATCTGCAGGTTGCTGTTTGCTTCGTTTGCTTGGATTCTCGTAAGTGCGGATTTCCCCTCTTCTTGACTTTGGACTGTTTTGACGACACGGCCTTGTGGAGTTTGGAACTTTCAACTGAGATTTCTTCGACTTTGGACTGCTACTGGACGACGGCTTATCTTCACAGCTCTTTGTTTGCTTGTTTTCTTTGAACTGTGAGATTTTGGTGTGTTTTGCACAAACTCTTGTTTAATCCGGTTTTTTTTTTTGCCAGTTTAATCTGGTTTATTTTCTGAGTTCGTTTTTCAAGCTGTAAATTGCTACAAACTTTGAGTTTTGACCAGAGGCACTGAAGCAAGTGTCTCTGGGTCCTATTTACTTTGCTTTAATAAACTATTGTTTGGACTATACTACTGTGTCTGGCTCTTTAAGGCATCTGGATTCCGACACCAAACACTTCACCTGAGAGCCAGCAAAATGTCCTTTCTTTCCTTATCAAAAAGGATGGTGAAATCACGTATTGTCATAGATTTTGGAACCAAGGGAGAGAAGAGGAAGGAAGAGAAAGAGCAAGAAAAAGCAAGCAGTGCACTGATGTCAGATTTCCAAATGAAAGAGGCAATGATGATGATGATGATGCTATGTACTGCAGCTTTCATGTGTTCATACCATTACCTGCATAGGGGGTGCATTCACCCGAACCTCTATGTTTCTGGTCCTGTTTGTGTGCTGCGTCCTCTTTGCCTCTGTGCTTCCTCCTTCGTGGCTTCCTTTTGGTGGCAAAACCACACTTTTGGAATGTATTAAAAAGTAAACAAATCTCTTGCTTCCCCTTGAAGCCTATCTGGGTGTGGGTACTGCCACCCCTTTCTCTGACACAGAGATGGTTCGGTCCCAGCATTGAGGGGTTTTGCAGCATCCTCAAGGTGCTGGACTATTGAACTAAGCCTAGGAAAGGTGAGCAGAGCCATTTGGGGGAGACAGCGAGGCATCAATTTGGTGGCAGAGGAGGAGAACCAAGCAGGCAAAGGCTGCCAGAACCCTCCCTTTTCCTCGCTCTACAATTTCCCAGTATTGATAGGGGATAGAGAAGAGTCGCCCACCTTATCCAGAGCTTCAAAGGGCTGAAGAATACCATTTTGATCTCCTTCTTTTTGTCCAGGTAATAGCAACAAAAGGGTTTGTCTTGGAGGTTGGGGCTCAGTCCAGGTTGGAGGCTTATATGCATGAGATCAATGGTAGGTGAAGACTCTCTAGGGAAAGTGGCTTTTAAAAAAAAAGGGAAACATAAGGATCTGGGTTGTATGGCTACGCTATATCATTTTGTATCTGTTCTAACAGAGACAAAGACAATATATGCCTTGGCTGGGTGGTTTGGGTGGGGTGGGATGGAGAGAAGCATTTCTGTTTTCCTCTCCCTGTCTCTCATTTGTTCCCTCCCCATCACCTCCTACAGTTTAGGAATAGTATTACTGCATGAGTCTCTATTTCTGTGTGAAGGCAGCCTTCAGAATGGCCACCAGAATAGGCTCCTTTCTCAATGGACGCAATAGGAGATGCATATAGAATCCTAGACTTGGAAGAGACCCAAGGGCCATCCAGTCCAACCCTGTTCCTTGCAGGAAAAACACATTCAAAGCCCTCCCAACAGATGGCCATCCAGCCTCGGAATCATAGAACCCTAGTGTTGGAAGAGACCCCAGGGCCATCCAGTCCAATCCTGTTTCTTGCAGGAAAAGCACATTCAAAGCCCTCCCAACAGATGGCCATCCAGCCTCAGAGTCATAGAACCCTAGTGTTGGAAGAGACCCCAGGGTCATCCAGTTCAACCCTGTTCCATACAGGAAAAACACAATCCAAGCCCTCCCGATAGATGTCAGACAGAAGAGAGAATGGGGTTGGACTGAATCGTAGAATCATAAGAGTTGGGAAATGCCACTCTGGGTGGTCATCTGACAGGAGAGCTTTGATTGTGTCTTTCTGCCTGGCTGAATGGGGTTGGACTGGATGGCCCTTCCAAATCTAGGATGATGTCATTCAAGCGAAGCCTCTGTCATGCAGGAAGACACACTCAAAGCCCTCCCGACAGATTGCCATCCAGTCTCTACTTAAACACCCTCCAAAGTTGGAGACCCCACTGGACTGCAAGGCAACAACATATTCCACCACTAAACAGCACTTACCGTAAGGAAGATCTTCCTAATGTTTAGGTGAAATCTGCTTCCTTGCAAATTGAATCCATTGCTCTGTTGCCCCTTCTAGAATGTGAGCTCCTTTCAAATATTTATTTATTATTTATTATTATTTATTATTTACTTTACTTGTATACTGCTCTTCTCAGCCATTAGGCGACTCAGAGCAGTTAACAACCAGTATCAGCAATACAGTACAAGCAAATATTCTATTTGTTTACCTCAAAAGGGACTCAAGGCAATGGGTCAAACCCTTGTGCCAACAGGTTGAAGGTTCAAATCCAGAGTAAGCGCGAATGAGCTCCCTCTGTCAGCTCCAGCTCCCCATGCAGGGACATGAGAGAAGCCTCCCACAAGGATGTTAAAACATCAAAACACCTGGGCGTCCCCTGGGCAACATCCTTGCAGACAGCCAATTCTCTCACACCAGAAGCGACTAGCGGTTTCTCAAGTTGCTCCTGACACAGAAAAAAAAAAACCTATTCACTGCCTTTGGACAACAAACAGAATGCACTTAAATTAGAAATTAAAATTAAATACACATTAAAACATGTAAAACATTGAATTCAGTATTAAAATCATATTATCCTCAATAATAATATGGAGATATTTAAACATGGCGGTTATGCCCCCTCTCAGCCTTGATCTCAATACTAAATATACCAAGCTCCTTAAGCCATTCCTCATAGGAAGAAAATGAGTGGCCATGGGAAGAAAAGGAATCGCTCTAATAATTGAGTTCTAAAGGTTCGTTTTCCTGTGACAGATTATCTTTCAAAGGGTATGTTTTCTAAAAAAAAATCTCTGTGGGAGGAATGTGCATTTGTTTACATTTAACATTGGAAAATGGCAGTGGTAGGTCGTTGCTATGGTTAGCATATGAATAAGGGTAGGCGGCTTCCTTCATTATACTAGCAATATGATTATATATTAATTGATTGCAAATATACAAGAAGGAGCCCCCAGTGGTGCAGCGGATTAAAGCGCTAAGCTGCTGAACTTGCAGACCAAAAGGTCACAGGTTTGAATCTGGGGAGTGGGGTGAGCTCCTGCTGTTAGCCCCAGCTTCTGCTAACCTAGTAGTTCAAAAGCATGCAAATCTGAGTAGAAAAAGGAAGAACAAGGAGGCGATAGGGCCTCTTTGAGGAGAAGATGGGGCAATGCTGACAGGGGATAGGGAAAAGGCAGAACTACTTAATGTCTTCTTTGCCTCAGTCTTCTCACAAAAAGAAAGTCATCCTCAACTTCAGCAAGATGGAGTGGATGAGGGATTAGAGGACATCCAACCCCAAATTGGGAAACAAGTCATCCAGGAATACCTGGCCGCTCTAAATGAGTTCAAGTCCCCAGGGCCAGATCAACTACACCCAAGAGTATTGAAGGAACTAGCAGAAGTCATTTCGGAACCATTGGCAATCATCTTTGAGAGTTCTTGGAGAACGGGAGAAGTTCCAGCAGACTGGAGGAGGGCCAATGTGGTCCCAATCTTCAAGAAGGGAAAAAAGGATGACCCAAAACAATTACCCTGGTCAGCCTCACGTCGATACCAGGCAAGATTCTGGAAAAGATTGTTAAGGAAGTGGTCTGCAAACACTTAGAAACAAATGCGGTCATCGCTAATAGTCAACATGGATTTATCAAAAACAAGTCATGCCAGACTAATCTGATCTCTTTTTCGATAGAGTTACAAGCTGGGTAGATGCGGGGAATGCCGTGGATGTAGCGTACCTGGATTTCAGAAAGGCCTTCGACAAGGTTCCCCATGACCTTCTGGCAAGGAAACTAGTCCAATGTGGGCTAGGCAAAACTACGGTGAGGTGGATCTGTAATTGGTTAAATGGACGAACCCAGAGGGTGCTCACCAATGCTTCCTCTTCATCTGGAAAGAAGTGACGAGTGGAGTGCCGCAGGGTTCCGTCCTGGGCCCGGTCCTGTTCAACATCTTTATTAATGACTTAGATGAAGGGTTAGAAGGCATGATCATCAAGTTTGCAGACGACACCAAATTGGGAGGGATAGCCAATACTCCAGAGGACAGGAGCAGGATTCAAAAAGATCTTGACAGATTAGAGAGATGGGCCAAAACTAACAAAATGAAGTTCAACAGTGACAAATGCAAGATACTCCACTTAGGCAGAAAAAATGAAATGCAAAGATACAGAATGGGGGACAATGCCTGGCTTGAGAGCAGTACGTGTGAAAAAGAACTTGGAATCCTCGTGGACAGCACGTTAAACATGAGCCAACAATGTGATGTGGCAGCAAAAAAGCCAATGGGATTTCTTGTCCTGCATCAAGAGGAGCATAGTGTCTAGATCTAGGGAAGTAATGCTACCCCTCTATTCCGCTTTGGTTAGACCACACCTGGAATATTGTGTCCAATTCTGGGCACCACAATTGAAGATAAATGTTGACAAGCTGGAATGTGTCCAGAGGAGGGCGACTAAAATGATCAAGGGTCTGGAGAACAAGCCCTATGAGGAGCGGCTTAAGGAGCTAGGCATGTTTACCCTGAAGAAGAGAAGACTGAGAGGAGATATGATAGCCATGTATAAATATGTGAGAGGAAGTCACAGGGAGGAGGGAGCAAGCTTGTTTTCTGCTTCCCTGGAGACTAGGACGCGGAACAATGGCTTCAAACTAGAAGAGAGGAGATTCCATCTGAACATTAGGAAGAACTTCCTGACTGTGAGAGGTTCAGCAGTGGAACTCTCTGCCCCAGAGTGTGGTGGAGGCTCCTTCTTTGGAAGAGGCTGGATGGCCATCTGTCAGGGGTGATTTGAATGCAATATTCCTGCTTCTTGGCAGAATGGGGTTGGACTGGATTGCCCATGAGGTCTCTTCCAACTCTATGATTCTATTATTCAATGATTCTGGTAGGAAGGTAACGGCAATCCATGCAGTCATGCTGTCCACATGACCTTGGAGGTATTTATGGACAACACCGGCTCTTTGACTTTTTCAAATGGACTCAGAGGGTGGTTTTTGCTATCTTTGCCACTGGAGAGATCCAAGGGGAGAAAATTGGCTCCTGGATGTGCTTGACCTTCTATAGATGTATAACCTTTGAGATCGTTTACAAAGCCAGGGATGATGCAGCACACGATCATCAATACTAGTGCTGTAGTGGCTGTACGATAAATTCTGAAATAATCAATTCAGTCCATCATTCTGTTTACTATAACCAAATGCCAAAAAGAGGCTCTTCCTTTAGATCAGTGTTTCTCAACCTGGGGTCTGGAGGAAGGGTGTATCAGAAGGGTCAGCAAAGACCATCAGAAAACACAGTATTTTCTGTTGGTCATGGGGTTCTGTGTGGGAAGTTTGGTCCAACTCTGTAGTTGATAGGGTTAAGAACGCTCTTTGATTGTAAGCAAACTATAAATCCCAGCAACGACAACTCCCAAATGTCAAGTCTATTTCCCCCAAACTCCACCAGTGTTCACATTTCGACATATTGGTATTCATGCCAAGTTTGGTCTAGATCCATCATTCTTTGTGTCCACAGTGCTCTCTGGATGTAGGTGAACTACAACTCTCAAACAAGGTCAATGCCCAGCAAACCCTTCCAGTATTTTCTGTTGGTGATGGGAGTTCTGTGTGCCAAGTTCGGTTCAAAGTCAAGACGTGGCTTTTTGAACAAGCGTTTGCAAATGAAGCATAACTGACATAGGAGAATGGAACGACTAGACAATGAGTCCGGACAATGTTTTTAACAAGGATACACTATGAATTTATATTGTATTGATTTGTTTAGTTTTTATTATATGTTACGTTTTTATTGTATTTAAGACATTGTAAGCATTGAATTTTGCCGCCTTGAGTGCACCTGCGGGCAAATACAGTAAATAAATAAACAAACAAACAAATAAATAATTCCATCGCTGATGGAGTTCAGAATGCTTTTTGATGATAGGTGAATTATAAATCACTACTCCCAACTACTTTCAAATGACAAATAATAATAATAATAATAATAATAATAATAATAATAATAATAATAATAAAATTTATTTATACCCTGCCACCATCTCCCCAAGGGAATCGGAGCGGCTTACATGAGGCCAAGCCCAACAGTACATCAATAAACAAAAGCAATAAACAAAACAGCATATACAGTACAATCTGTGATTTATATATAAATCACATATAAACAATAACCAAAAAACAGTAACACACAAGGATTAAAAACCTATGGCCGGGCCAAATGTAATAGTTTACAAATTAAAAAAATAAACGCTGGGCATGAGGAGGGTATGATATAACTTATATAAGGTTTTCAAAGAGAGATGAGGGAATGCAGTCAATCCTAATCCGGTAGTAAAGTGCATTCTGAGGACAAATTGCTGAGAGTTTTCCTTATTCAGGGAAGGCAGACTGGAACAACCATGTTTTCAGGCTCCTCCTAAAGGCTGCCAATGTGGGGTCTTGCCTGATGTCCTTGGGAAGTGAGTTCCACCACCGAGAAGGCCCTCTCCCTCATCCCCACCAATTGCGCCTGCGAAGGAGGTGGAAGCACGAGCAGGGCCTCTCCAGATGATTGAAGAGCAATGCGGTCATGCAGGTAGGTGGGTCCCAAACCGTTCAGGGCTTTGTAGGTAAGAAACTGCACCTTGAATTGGGACCGGAAAATGAACGGCAGCCAGTGGGTGAAACATCAGGAGAGAATGCTTCTGAAACATGGCCAGACAGCCCAGAAAATGCACAGCAACCCATTATTATGTTTATTTATACCCCACAAAGGAGACTCAAAGTGGCTTGCATCAAAAGCATTTCAATACAATACTAATTGGGTTGTTGTGAGTTTTTCCAGGCTTTATGGCCATGTTCCAGAAGCATTCTCTCCAGACATTTGGCCTGCATCTAGGGCAGGCATCCTCAAATAGTAATTCTTTCTTGCTTTCATGTCTTCCTTCCCAGAATTACCATGAAAGGGGAGACACCAGTGAACAGCACCATGAGTATTGGCCAAGCCCGCAAGATGGTGGAGCAGCTCAAGATTGAAGCCAGCATGTGCAGGATAAAGGTAAGAAATGGGGTT
>NW_026844700.1:16013693-16133811 GCF_025583915.1 Anolis sagrei ordinatus | reverse complement strand
AAGGTAGAAGAAGTGAGGTGAAATTGTAAACATGCTTGGGGTGTATAGATCGAGGTAGTCAGGAAATGTGGTGTGTGGTGGTCAACATTTATGGATATAAAGAATGAGGTGTAAAGGATGGTTCATACAAGGTGATAGAGATGGAGGATTAGATGGTTGAAGTAGTCTGCAGTGCATTTCACGTACTGAGTAGTGTCTGGGCATCTGCGTTTGTGTTCCCTCTGTGGAATTGTCAAAAGATGCATGTTCGGTAGCCTCATCAGAAGTGGATACCTCTGTCCTTTGCTGATGTGACGTAGCATTTAACAGTCCCACCAGCCCATTAGAGAGCTCTTTTGCCCCCCTAGTCTTCCACATAAATAACCCTTTTCCTAGTGACCAAAAGACCTCACTAACTCGATGAGGGCTTTCCGAGTGCAGGCGAAACGAAATGAAAAATGCCTGACACTGGCCCTATTCCCGAAAAACCCAGAACATAAAAATTCCTCTTTATCTTGGAGACAAGTGACCAGTGGGGTGCCTCTGGGTTCTGTCCTGGGCCCAGTACTATTGCACTATAGTGGTATAGTACAATATAGTAATATATAATACTAATATTGTGCTATATTATATGTACATATAATATTGATCATAATATTGTAACACAATATAATACTAATAATAATACAATATAATAATAATATAATAATTATATATTACATGTAATATTACTAATAATATTGCATTATAGTGGAATACTACACTATAGTAATAGATAATAGTAATATTGTGCAATGCTAATAATATAATATATAGTGCACCAGCAGACAGCCTATCCCAGCTGCTTCAGACTGTGTCGGAGTGGTCCTTGAGGTTCCCCAGACTTATCGTCTTGGGGGATTTCAATGTCCACGCTGATGCAGACTCTTGTTCATTAGCAGCTATGGACCTAGTGTCTACCATGGAGGCACTAGGACTCTCGCTTTGTAGTACTGGGCCCGAGCATCGGGTGGGACACATGCTAGATCTGATTTTCAGCGCAGGAATTCAAGTGACCCAAGCTTCCACAATAGAGGTTCCATGGTCGGATCACTGCGCCCTGAGAGCATGCCTACCCACCCTGCAAGGGCGCCGAGCCAATTTGGGTTCGCCCAAGGAGACTCATGGAACCCAGCACGTTCTGGAATGCTCTGTGGGATCTGGAGCCTGCCAGCGACTCGATCGATGTGCAGGTGGACACATGGAACATCAGGCTATCCAATGCACAAAGGAAATGGGAAACGAAAACAAAACTGCAGCTGGCTAGGAGTTATCTCACAGGCACTCCCTAGTATTTCACACAGCTAGAAACTCAGGGTCACATTCTCACAGCCTTCTGTGTAAACATACATCCTGGCAATACAATCCTATTGCAATCACATTTATACTACATTAAATTACATTTAAACATACATCATACATGAAAATATACACTGACACATATCATATTGATAATATTATAATGTAATAGAATATAATACTAATAATAATACAAAATAATATTTATTTTACTAGCTGTCCCCTGCCATGTGTTGCTGTGGCCCAGAGAGATCTTCAGTATGTTTTTTAATTATCTTTGGCACCCCCTCTGAGCCCCCCAGGGGTCCCGGCCACCCAGGTTGAGAAATACTGCCTTACATTTACATTCAAATCACTCCACTTGATACCACTTGGTTTCTGGGTAAAAAGACAAAGTATTGGCTATTACCTTTATATTGGTTATTACCTTTATTACATGGTTTGGGTCCAAGATCGGCTTCTTCCATACAATCTGGTCATCTGGAAGACAGAACACAGTGCAGGGATGTATAGTTCACCTACAGTCAAAGAGCATTCTGAACCCCACCAAGGATAGAATTGGGCCAAACTTCCCACACAGAACTCCCATGACCAACAGAAATACTGATACATTTTCTGAGGTTGAGAAATGCTGAGAACCACTTGTTTAACCCATTGTGCCACTGTTGCACAAAGGAAGCCTGATCCCTCTTCCTTATGGCATCCTTTCAAATATGCAAACATGGCTCTCATGCCTCCTCTCAACCATCTCTCCTGCAAGCCAAGCATGCCCTATGCTCCTCATAGGACATGGGACCTGGACCTCCGTCCTACAAACTCTCCTTCTGTATTTGCAGGTATCAAAGGCCGCGGCTGACCTAATGACCTACTGTGATGCCCATGCCTGCGAGGACCCGCTCATCACTCCGGTGCCCACCTCCGAAAACCCATTCCGAGAGAAGAAGTTCTTCTGCGCTCTCCTCTGAGCAACGTTTGTGTCCCTCACTGCAGCCCCAACCAGTTTCGTAAGGCCAGATGGCACAAGAGCCTTTTCTCCTTTCCTTTGTCAATTCCCCTATTAGTTATGGAGGCCCAGAGTTACCTGCACAACTCGGCCTCCATCACCAACCAGCTTATTACATACACTTCACCTGAGCACAATAACCAATCCAAGCAGGATGGACGCAGTTCCCCAGCTCTTTCCAAGAAGAGGACTCTCCATTCCATTTTACAAAGGAGAGGAAGAGAAACAGCACATTGTTTACCTGCCATGAAGGTGTATTCTGGGCTGTCTAGTTCTTCTCCAGTATTCCCAGTGGGATCTCAAATTCATTTAGTCCCATTGGAATATAATATAAACATTCAATGTGGAGTGTTTTGTGACAAAACTACCAACCAGGTTTAGCTAATCAGAGCCCTCTATTCTCCCAACCCATCCATTTTAGGAAAAGGTCCAGTGTTTTCCAAATGGTTTTGTGCAACCACTGTTCATCTGCCTTGTTATCAGAGAGCACAGAAAAGGAATAAAATTGGAGACACTAAAGCGAGTCCATAGCTTGGGATGGCAAAATGGAGGGAAAGGGTTGATGCTGTCTATCTGAAGAAATGCTCACGAAGGTGCTTCCCAAATCAAGTCACAACAAAACAGAGGGACCCAAGAGGTCAAATTACATGTATTTGAAATGTCTGCCTTTCAATTTAGAAATAAAGAACAGGCCAAAATTACTATGGCAACCACAAAAAAATGAAGGTGTGGATAGTATGCTTGGGATTTTAACACCGGTGTGTGTGTGTGTGTGTGTGTAAAACTGTAATGCCAAATCTAGGTTCAACATATCATCCACTTCATCAGATCCCAGATGCCTTAAAGAGCCAGACTCAAGAGTATGTCCAAAAGTAGAGTTGATTAACACAAAGTAAAAGAAACTCAGAGACACTTACTTCAGTGTCTCTGGTCAAAACTCAAAAGTAGCAGCAAGTTCCAGTTCAAAAAGCAAACTGAAGCAATAATCCGGATTATCCGGAGAAAAGATCCAGATTAAACTGAAGTGCTTCAAAAGTCACGCAAAGTAACACAGCAAGTAAAGGACAAACAAACAGAGCCGCAAAGAAGAAGACGTAGTCAAACGAAGTCCGAGGTCAAAGTAAGCCAAGTCCGAAATTGCAAGGTTCCAAAGTCCACGTAGGCAGTGTCGTAGTCAAAACCGGTCCAAAGTCAAAGAAGGGGAAATCCGCACTCACGAGAATTCAAGCCGAGTTGTAACACGAACGGAAGCAGCAACCTGCAGATCCAGAACCCAAACCCAACACGAAAACGGCAGCAACAAAACGCAAGGCACGAAACCAACACTTTGCCTTCTGCAAAGATTCCCCATTTCAGTGCCTACTTTTATCTTACAACTCATCATCTGATGAGCTGACCTCCGCCCCGTCATTATCTCTTCCAGCTGTCCTTGCCTCCATACCCGAACCCCGACGCCCATCCCTCCAACTCTACCACCTCTTGTCAAGACTTAGATCTCCCCAAGACTCAGAAGTATCTCCCGATTGCCAATCCCCCCACCAGAAAACCCCACAAACATGTCACTAAATGTTGGCTGAGTACATACATCTTGAACCTCTTGTACCTTAGTCCAATCCAGTGTATCATCCCAATCCCCATCACTCCTAGACCCATCACTCCCAGAGAAACCCATGAAAGACTCTTCATCTGCGGGAGCAGTAAGTATATCCCGGATCTTCTTCCTTTGTCGCTCCTCATCCGATTCCTGCTCCTGAGTAACCCTCTTAGTTCCCCTATTCACATCCACTGTATCTCCTTTCTCTCCCTCACTCATTGACCCTTCGCTCTCAGAAAACCCTTTGAAGGAGTCTTTGTTGGTAGGTGACATAAGCATATCCTGGATCCTTTTCCTTTGCTGTTTCTCATCTAGCTTTTGCTCACAAGCACTCCTTTCCCCCCTTCTGACACCCATACTACCACTTGAAGAATTACTAACAGGCTCTATTACAACAGACTTAGATGAAGGGTGAGAAGGCGTGATCATCAAATTTGACCAAATGGGGAGGGATAGCCAAGACTCCAGAAGACAAGAGCAGAATTCAAAGTGATCAGAACAGATTAGACAGATGATTTGCCAAAACGAACACAATGACAAAATGAACAAAAGGGGACAAATGCAAGAGACTCCACTTAGGCAGAAAAAAGCAAAGGCAAAGATACAGAATAGGGGACGATGACTGGTTCAACAGCAGGACATGTGAAAAAGAACTTGGAGTCCTCGTGGGGGGGAAGGGAAACACAAGCCAACAATGCCATGCGGCAGCTAAAAAAGCCAATGGGATTTTGGCCTGCATCAATAGGAGTCTAGTGCCTAGTTTCAGGGAAATCATGCTCTCCTTCTATTCCGCCTTCGTCAGTCCACTTTACCTGGAATCATATTGTGTCCAATTCTGGGCACAGCAATTGACTCTATGCTGGACTGTGTCCAGAGGAGGGCGACTCAAAGGGTCAAGGGTTTGGAGAACACCAAAGGAGACGTTCAATGAAATGAAAGAGGTTTATGGTGATGATTCCCATCATATGATGGAGTCAAAAACTGGCATCGTTAATTCAAATGTAGTTGGACTTCAGCGCAAACAGCTGCAATTCCAGGGAGGCCCCAATCTGCCATTGAGGAACACACCATTCAGGAAGTGGATGTCGCCATTTTGGAAAATCACTACGCAACAATTTGCCACCTATTATTTATTTACAGTATTTATATTTCGCCCTTCTCACCCCGCAGGAGACTCAGGGCAGATTACAATGCAGATATACACGGCAAAAATTCAATGCCATTTAGACATACAACATATATAGACAGAGAGGCAATTTAACATTCCAGCTTTTCTGGCTTCATGAAGGTATGCTCGGTTCCAGCCACAGAGGGAGCTGCCTCATCACCGTCCACTAGTGACACTGGGTCCTTTGGAGTACTTCCTCATTCTTCCGCATGCTGATGGAAGGTTATATGGCGTCGTAAATTAATTAAATTAACCTCTCCGCATAAAGCGTTACTTACATTCCCTTCTTGACAGATGCAACTGTCTTTCAGGCTGCATAGGTCAACAGCAAGCTAGACTATTAATTGTAATAATAATAATAATAATAATAATAATAATAATAATAATAATTTTATTTGTACCCCGCTACCATCTCCCCAAGGGACTCGGTGCAGCTTACATGAGGCCAAGCCCACAGCACATCAATAAACAAAAGCGATAACAAATAATCAATACAAAACAGTTAAAATAAAAACAAAAACAAAAAATACACAATAAGCAATATCAATAACAATAACATACAGCATTTAAAAAACCTAATGGTTGGGAGCTTACTCCAGCCCGAGCTGGCTTTGAATTCATGACTTCTCGTCAGTAGTGATTGAATGCAGCTGGTTACTAACTAGCTTCGCCACAGCCCAGTCCAAAATGTCAAGATTAGCATGGGGTCTGCGGAAGAAATCACCCAAGACCATCTTCACATGCATAAGTTATCCACTTGCTGAGTCCTCTGGCTGCTCACACCTTTCCAGAAGCAGGAATAAGTGGAATGCTCTCAGGCTCTATTTACAATGATATGCCATGCAAACCAGAAGGACTTGTTCAACAGACGGATCACACAGGGTGAAAGCTGGGTCCACCATCACTCTGATCCTGAGACTCAAGTCCAGTCAATGCAATGGGAGCATCCTGACTCACCGCCTCCAAAGAAGGCACATGCCCAACTCTCGGCAGGCAAGGTCACGCTCACAGTATTTTGGGATCAGCACAGAGTAGGGTAGATGAATTTCCTAGCAAAGGGTATCATGATCACTGGGTCATACTAGGCTTCACTACTGTGGAAATGGTGGGAGGCCATCAAAACAAAGAGACAATGTGGCATGCTTGCCAAAGCTGTCCGCCTTCTGCAAGGCAATGCACCAGTTCCCAACTCACCTGCTGCCCAAATGGAAGAAGCATGGTCCTCTGTCTTTGAACTTCTACCGCATCCCCGATTCACCTGACCTTGCACCATTGGACTTCCACCTCTTTCCAACCATGAAGCTATTTTGGAAGGGCAAGCGTTTTTCAGATGATGAAACCCTGATTACCTAACTCACAACATGGCTTTTGGAGCCTGTTGACTTCTACAAGTGAGGTGTTTACAGTTGTTTAAAAAGATGGGAGAAGTGTGTGTCCCTAGGTGGCATCTATGGAAAGGACTAATGACTGTGCCAATTTTAGGTAAATTATAACTCCCAAAATCAAGGACCATTTCCACTAACCCCTGCAGTATGTTCAGTTGGTCATGGGGCTTCTCTGTGCCAAGTTTGGTCCTAGTCCAGGCGGCGGGGATCACAGTATCAGTGGAGGTATTGCAAGTCACATCATCCATGGCAAGTTTGGTCCAGATACATCGCTGGTTGGGTTAACAGTGCTCTCTGGATGTAGGTCAAGTACAGCTCCTGTAAATTATGGTGAATTCTCCACAAGCCTCTTGTTCAGTTGTTGACCAATTCCTCTATTTGTTGTGTGCCATAGGAAAGGGTAGGAAAGTGTTAAGGGAGAGGCAGTGGGCGGGGTCATGCAAATTTCACACCAATGGAGAGAGTAAGAAACACTAGGATGTCTGTGGTGGAGGAAACACGTAAAACCTAGGATGGAATTGTCCCCACATGAAAGCCTTCACTTGGGTAGGGGGCAGTATGGTGTTTGTGGAGGACACTGGCAGGGTTAGCAGCCCCCGGTGGTACAATGTGTTAAACCCTTGTGCTGGCAGGACTGAAGACTGACAAGTTGCAGGTTCGAATCCAGGGAAAGCGCGGGTGAGCTACCTCTGTCAGCCTCCCACAAAGATGGTAAAACATCAAAACATCTGGGCATCCCCTGGGCAACGTCCTTGCAGACAGCCAATTCTCTCACATCAGAAGCAACTTGCAGTTTCTCAAGTTGCTCCTGACACACACACACACACAATGGCAGGGTTTGGGCTACATGTTCATGGCGCTCACTATAACCTGAAATGCCAGTGGAGGGAGGGACAAGGATGTCTCCTGCAAAGTGGGAACTATGGCTGTCTCTGTAAGTGGACACCACCACCTACACACATACACATTTTCACTTTTATTATGTGTATAGATTTGGGGGAACAAACAAGCTAAAAGCATTAAAAAAGCCAGTGCAGCAAGAGAAGGTGGTGGAATCAAGCGAATGGTTATTTATTCTAAAAATGGAAGTATTTCAATCTACATATGCCAGAATTGTTAAAAGAAAGAAAGTTACAGATGTAAACAACCACACAGTTACATGTTGAATGGCAAAAACCCTTTTACTGGCCACTGAAACGTTTTACAATTTGTAAAAACATTTACAGCCTGTTTCACTTGAGCTTCCGATCTACAGCAACTAAGACATACAATCATGAAAAACACGAACAGGCTGAATCTTTTTTGTCCTTTTTTTAGGGGTGTTTTTTTAACACTTTATTTTTTTCACTTTCCCTCTTTTTTTGTTTTGTTTTTATACAAAAATGTGCAGAAAAAAGACATCTACTAAAGTCGCTAAAGATGTAGCAGTTTTAGTCATTCCTCCAGTTTTGCTTTTAGATTTCATATTCTAAATAGCTTCCCAAAGCGATTCCGTTTAAACTGGAACTTCCTGAAGATACTGAAATGAGTTGGGCCTCAAATGTTGGTTTTTCTTGCAATCCCGAGATGTGGAACTGCTTTTGCTTTTCGTCAAGGCAGCATGCCATAACGATGCCCAACTTTTCATAACCTCAAACTTATATGACAGTTCTCTGTGAGTTTTCAAAGCTTACGGAAGCTATTTGCATTCTCACAGACACACAAAACCCTTTCTTCCTCGGAAGAATATTTTCTCGTGGCCAGAAGTGTTTTAAAATACCAATTAACTTTTGTTATAAAAACAGTTGTCACACAATCAGACATTCGGAATACATACATGCAGGGAAATAGAAGAATCCTGCTTCTCTCTAACTCCTATGCTTCCAATCGAGAATAAAAGGGCTGCCCTTCTGCAATGCTCCCTCTACCCATCAGTCAAAATGACAACAAAGTCTTCCAGTCCTGGCAGACTTTAATTCCTTTCTCTGGCTGGGACTGTTGCAATCTTGATGGGAAGGGAGAAAAAAAAGCTGCTTGTAAAAAGAGAGAATTTTTGAATATTCTAAAAAAAAGAAAAAGAAAAAAGAGGTTTGAATTTCAAACAGTGAATCACAAAGAAAAAGAGGCAAATCTTCAATCCCTATGGCTGGGAAATCAGATGCAATTAGGAAATAGGACCCAAAATTTATGCAAGACATATCTGAGAGGGAAATACATCTTATTGTAGAACATTCCCCCAACGGCAGATTAAAAATTAATTGATCTTTGAGTAGCGAGATAGGAAACTAGGTATTTCCCCCCTACTTCTGCAAAAATATCAAAAAAGGAAAATAAAACCTGCCCCGAATGTGAGGAACTTCAAAACATTTTGGACACATAGAGATGTTTCCTTTTTCTTGCGCAACTAATAGAAAAGGACGCATATAGATGGAAGAAGAGGGGAGTTCTTCAGTGGGAGCCTGAGGAAAACATTGAACGTACTAAAGGGCCAGGATCAAAAAAGCCAAGTAAGGATCATGCACACAACCACCCTAGAACTGCAGACTGCTTTCCCCGCCCCCCGCCCCACACCTATCCTTTCCTATAGACAGAGGCAATCGGTTTATAAAAACAGCAAGCATTACAGAACGATTCCTGCCTCCCTCCCCCTCCAGATATAAAACCTGCTGTTTCAGCATGAAGCTCCTCCAAAGGAGAAAAGGAAGGGGGCAAAAGTCACATGCTAGCACGGTTTTGCTTATATACATTTCAGGTGCTAACAACGAGAAGATCCTGCAGAAACCCTGAGAAAAAAAGTTCCTTCCATTCACTAAAAAGGAAAAAAGGGGGGGGGGGCAGGGAGGGAGGGAAGAGGACAGGTACTATGCCGAGATGAAAAAAATGGGGCCAACGAAGAAAGGATGAGCACAGAAATGGACTTGAGAACTGGAGAAGTGGAAGCCCTGCGCTTCCGTAAACAGATCGTGCGAAAACAGACTTGAGAACTTGGCAAATGCAAGTCCTGTGCTTTCTTCTGTGAATGGATCGCAAGTACAGTAGAGTCTTGTTTACCCGATGTAAATGGGCCAGCAGAATGTCAGAAAAACAAAAATGTCAGATAATATGGAGGGATATTAGGCCTCTATATATATATATATTTAGAGGCTAAAATAAAAAGGCCTCCTTCTAAACGCCACTTTGTCCTCCCTCTTCTCCCTTTTTCCCTTCCTTCCTGGTCTGTCTGAATGATTCACTGCTGGTGGGGGGTTCATGCCATCCACGAAGGGCTCCTTCTCTCCTTTCCGCTTCTGCCTCCCTTCCCAGCCTCTTCAGCCCGGGTTTTCCTTGCAATGCAGATGGGGAGCCCCGCCAAGGAGGGAAGCCAATCCCTCGCTCTCCTTCCTTGGGTTGTGGAGATGGCGGGCAAAGCGGGCCTCACCCCCACCAACCCCTGGGCCCTTGGATCCTCGTGAAGCCCTTGGCTGAGACCTTGGCAACCTGATCCCCCTCTGGATTCCTCCTGCTTCTTTCTTCCATCATCATCCTTTTACTGAAGACAAACCAAGGAAAAGTGTATGGGGCTCTTTTGCTCTGGGAAAGGGGTTTGCAAGCTTTTGGGAGGGGGTTAACAATTGGGAACTGACTTTTTCAATATCCTCCCATCAGAGACAGAATGTTGGATAAGCAAAGGTCGGTTAAACGAGACTCTATTGCATCCCACTAAACATTCTGGAAAAATAAAGAGCAAAACCTCTAAGCTGGGATAGATAACGTCTAACGGGCCTTCCTGCTGAATTGCTATTCACTGTCTGAAAACACGGGATAAACTCTGAAAGGCAGGGAAAGAGAAACACTTTGCTTTCCACCATAATATTTCCCCCCTTTTTGATGGGCATATGCCACCATCGCCACCCGACTTTGGAGAAAAAATAATAAAACCCCTAAATAAAATTTTGAAAAAGTTAGGAAAATGCTAAAAGGTGTATTTGTGGCTCAACGCTTCCCCTGGTACCCCTCGTCCACACTTTGCTAAAAAGAGATTCTGCCTCTTGAATGTCCCGCCCCTCCCTCCCTCCCTCCTCCGCCTAGCTGCTTTGTCGGATTTTCCTGCTTGATCGTATGTGGTGGTGTTAAGAGTGCCTCTCCTCTCTGCACAAGTTTCGATTACAAAGGTCTAAAGTTAAGTTCAATTTTTTTAAAGAATAAGACAGTATTGTTTTCAACAAACTTTTTAAAAAATTTACAATTTCTTTTTTTTTAACCTCCCCACCCACCCCCTCTCCCCCAAAAAACCCCCCAATGCCAATCTTTCCCCAACAGCCCCAATTTTCCACTGCTTTGTGTCTTGGGAAGTGGTGAAGGCTTCCCCTTCATCGCACTTTGCTGCTTGGCTGAAGGGTCGAGATGGGGAGGGTTTCACCGGTAGCCCTGGTAGCCATAGTAGTTCCTGTAGTATCGGTCTCTGTCTTGGTAGTAGTTCTGCCACTGAAAAAGGACAATAAAAAGGGTCATTCCACAGCCAATGGGACCAGCTCAAGGTCTCCTCTCTTTGGCAACAACTATAGGCCTGTGTCAAATCTCCCTTTCCTGGGTAAGGTTCAAGAGAAAGTGGTGGCTTCACAACTCCAAAGTTTCTTGGATGAAACTGACTATCTGGATCAATTTCAATCTGGTTTCGGGCCTTGGTGAATTTGTATGTGTGTGAGGAGTGACTTGAGAAACTGCAAGTCGCTTCTGGTGTGAGAAAATTGGCCAGTTGCCCAAGGGACGCCCTGATGTTTTATCATCCTTGTGGGAGGCTTCTCTCGAGTCCCACCATGGGGAGCTGGAGCTGACAGAGGGAGCTCATCCCTGCTCTTCGCGGATTCAAACCTCCAACCTGTCAGTATTCAGTCCTGCTGCCACAAGGGTTTAACCCAGGAGTCCTCAAACTTTTCAAACAGAGGGCCAGGTCACAGTCCCTCAAACTGTTGGAGGGCCGGATTATAATTTGAAAAAAAAAAATGAATGAATTCCTATGCAAACTGCGCATACCTTAGTTGTAGTGCAAACAACACTTAAAAACAATACAATAATTAAAATGAAGAATAATTTTAACAAATATAAGCTTATTAGTATTTCAATGGGAAGTGCGAGTCTGCTTTTGGCTGATGAGATAGCATTGTTGTTGTTGTTGTTGTTGTTGTTGTTGTGTGTTTTCATTCAAGTTGTTTCAGACAGGTTGACCCTGAGCGAGGGCCGGGTAAATTACCTTGGAGGGCCGTAACCCATTGCGCCACCGGGGGCTCATCAGCCTTGGTGGATGATCTACCAGAGAGCTAGACAAGGGGAGTGTGTCCCTGCTGGTCCTCCCAGACCTCTCAGTGGTTTTTGATACCATTGCTCATGCTATCCTTCTGGGCTGTCTCTCTGGGATGGGGCTTGGAGACACTGTTTTACAGCGGCTCCGGTCCTTCCTGGAGGGTCGGACCAGAATGTGGAGCTGGGGCACTCCTGTTCAACTCCCTGGCTTGTCGCCTGTGGAGTCCATCAGGCTTCAATTCTGTCCCTCGTGCTGTTTAACAATCACATGAAACTGCTGGGAGAGATCATCCAGAGTTTTGGAGTTTGGTGTCAAATTTACACCGATTACACACAATAAATAATAATAATAAACTTTTTTTTTCTTCCACTCTATCTCCCTGGAGGGGATCAGGGAGGATTCCAAACATAAAAACAGGTTCGCAGCTTGGGAGTGATCCTGGATTCATCGCTGAGCCTGGAACCCCAGGTCTCGGCGGTGGCCAGGTGAGCTTTTGCACAGTTAAAACACTTGCACCAGCTGTGCCCATACCTTGGGAAGTCTGATCTGGCCACGGTGGGCCACGCTCTGATTACCTCCTGAATAGATTACTGCAACGCGCTCTACGTGGGGCTGCCTTTGAAGACGGTTCGGAAACTTCAGCTAGTCCAATGGGCGGCAGCCAGATTACTAACTGGGGCGACATACAGGGAGCATACCACCCCCCTGTTGTGCCAGCTCCACTGGCTGCCAGTCCATCTCCGAGCCCAATTCAAAGTGCTGGTTTTGACCTATAAAGCTCTATACCAGGGGTCCTCAAACTATGGCCCGCCAAGGGCACTTATCCGGCCCACGGAGGAGGGGCACCCCCCCACACACACCCCAGAGTCAGACACGACTGGACTTCATGTCAGAGGAAAACCTTTAACTAGGAAAATTGTGGAAGATCCAGGATGGGAGAAAGAACTCTTGTCTGTTGGAGGTAGGTATGAATGTTTCAATTGGCCACCTTGATTACCATTTCATAGCCTGACAGTTTTTAGGGAGAATCCTTAGTTGAGAGGTGATTAGCTGGCCCTGATTGTTTCTTATCTGGAGTCCCCCTGTGTTTGAGTGTTGTTCTTTATTTACAGTTATAATTTTAGAGTTTTTTTTAATACTGGTAGCCAGATTTTGTTCAGACTAGAAATAGGAAGATTTTCCATTCTCTGCTCCTGGAATTACTGCCTAAAGAGGGCTAGAAAGAACCCCCTCTAAGGGCCCTTCCACACAGCAAAATAATCTTAATGTGCAATGTGCATAGTAATTTTTTAATTGATTTTTTTTTTAAAAAAAACTATAGTCCGGCCCTCCAACGGTCTGAGGGACAGTGAACTGGCCCCCGGTTTAAAAAGTTTGAGGATCCCTGCTCTATATGGTTCTGGCCCAGCTTACTTGTTCGAACGCATCCACCCCTACGTCCCACCTCGTAATCCAAGATCATCCGGGGAGGCCCTGCTCTCGCTCCCGTCAATTGCGCAAATGCGACTGGCAGGGACGAACGAGAGACGGCCTTTTCGGCGGTGGTCCCTCGCCTATGGAACACACTCCCAAATGAGGTAAGATTTGCTCCCTCCCTCCTGGCTTTTAGAAAGAAATTAAAATCATGGCTTTGGAACCAGGCCTTCGGACAATAGATGTTTGTAGAATTTAAAGGACATGGGCTAGAATGACAATACAACTAGCGAGACTGTTTTTATTATTTATTGTTTTAATGATTGCTTGTGTGCTGTCTAATTATGATTTATACTTAATTGGGTTTTATTCTTGTGGTTGTTACAGATTGACATCGCGTCAGTGTCCATTGTATGGCATTGAAGTTTTGCCAGTTATGTGTAAACCGCTTTGAGTCCCCCTAGGGGTGAGAAAAGCGGTATAGAAATACTGTAAAATAAATAAATAATAAATAAAAAGTAAACATTCAGTGCCCGAATACAACAACAATACATCCATACTAACAAAATTTAACGACCCAACATATAAACATGAATATATATATATATACATATATACACACACACACACACACACACACAACAATTACTGTATATACTCTAGTATAAGCCTAGTTTTTTAGTCCCCTTTTTAGGCTGAAAAAGCTGCCCTCGGCTTATACTCGAGTCAAGATTATTTATTCTTTTACTCTGTTATTACTATTATTTTTATTACATGTATTATTTTACTCTATTATTGGTATTATTACATTTACATTATTTTACTCTATTATTATTTTATTACATTTACTATTTTACTCTATTATTAGCATTATTACATTTGCATTATTTTACTCTATTTATTATTATTATTATTATTATTATTATTATTATTATTATTATTATTGCAATTGGTGGGGACGAGGGATAGGGCTTTCTCGGTGGTGGCCCCTCGACTCTGGAACTCTCTCCCTAAGGACATCAGGCAAGCCCCATCGCTGGCAATTTTTAGGAGGAGCTTGAAAATGTGGTTGTTCCAGTGTGCATTCCCAGAATAAGGAAACTTCAAGCATTTTGTCCCCAACGCACTTTATCAGAGATTTAGGATATCTGCATACCCATCCCTCTCCAAACACCCACCCTTTCTCCTGGTCATGCAGCACGTTTTAATTTTAATTATTCAATTTGGCCCTGCCGTAGTTTTTAATTGCGTCATTATGTGTTGTTAATGTTATTGCTTTGTTTTTTATTTATTTTGCTGTATTATTGTTGTTGCTGTTTTATTGTTGTATTTGGGCTCGGCCTCTTGTAAGCCGCACCGAGTCCTTCGGGAGATGGTAGCGGGATACAAATAAAGGTTTGTTTATTATTATTATTATTACATTTATTATTTTACTTTATTATTACATTTATTATTTTACTCTATTATTGGCATTATTACATTTGCATTATTTTGCTCTATTATTATTTTATTACATTTATTTTACTCTATTTATTTCTATTATTATTACATTTATTATTTTACTTTATTATTGTTGTTATTACACTTATTATTTTACTTTATTATTATTGGAAGGATACATAAGCACATTAACACTGAAAAAGATTAGAATAATGGTTTAATCAAAGTTGGTCAGTCTTATTTTAAATTAGTTTTATGTAAACATTGAAAAACATTTAACCTACTGTTTCTTCAATTAATGTAATTTTATTGGTATCTATATTTGTTTTGTATTACCAGTAGCTGCTGCATTTCCCACCCTCGACTTATACTCGAGTCAATATATTTTCCCATTTTTTGGTGGTAAAATTAGGTGCCTCGGTTTATATTCGGGTCCGCTTATACTCAAGTATATACGGTAAATAAAAAACACAGCCTGTTATAACAGACATAAGACAAAACATCAAACATTGAACACCCAACTCTATTACTCCTTATCACCGAAAACCAGTGCCTGTCATCACTGATGGACTAGCTGAAGGCTAATAAGTTGAAAGTAAATCCAGACAAGACAGAGACACTCCTGGTCAGTCGGAATACAGATCAGGGTGTGGGATTACAACTTGTGTCATACTCCCCTTGAAGACACAGGTCCGCAGCCTGAGAGTGATCCTGGATTCATCGCTGACCCTGGAACCCCAGGTGTCGGCGGTGGCCAGCAGCACATTCGCAGTTAAAACTTGTGCCCCAGCTGCGTCCATACCTTGAGATGCCTGACTTGGCCATGATAGTCCACGCCTTGGTCACATCCTGTTTGGACTACTGCAATGCTCTATAAGTGGGTCTGCCTTTGAAGACAGTTCGAAAGCTGCAATTGGTGCACAAATAGGCAGCCAGATGGCTAACCGGAGTGCCATATCATGAGACTCCCATGCTGTGGCAGCTCCAATGGTTGCCATCCCACTTCTGGTCCAAATACAAAGTGCTGGTCATTATCTATAAAGCCCTAAAAGGTTTGGGTCCAGGCTATTTGTCCAATCACATCTCCCTTGCAGACGGCCAATTCTCTCACACCAGAAACAACTTGCAGTTTCTCAAGTTACTAATGACACGACAAAAAAATCTCCCTATATAGACCATCTCGTGCACTATGGTCAGAGGAGAAGGGCCTCTGGTGAGAGCGAGAGAGGGAGCCTTCTCCGTGATCGCACCCCATCTCAGGAACTCCCTTCACATCGAAAGAAAAATGGCACCCACCCTCCTCTCCTTTAAAAAGCTCTTGAAAATGCACTTTCAGTCCCTGTGAGAATTGGATTTTTTTTAAATGGCTTGTTGTCTAAAAAATACTCACCTCTCGATTGTAGTCCCTGTAATAGTCTCTGTATCTGTTGTACTCATAATCACGTCCATAGAACCGATTGTAGTCCCCCCTGTATCTGTCATAGAAATTGCGATAACCCTGCAAATTCAAGTTAAATATTAGATTTATCAGAGGCAGGAAACAGGGCCTGATATTACCCTAATGTTTTAGCTTTTTTTTATTTATTGTGTCGGGGCAGACCAAACAGTTGCATTGCATTTTTAACAAAATAAACAAACAAACAAAACACAAAGTTTGCAAGCTTGGTAGTTGATGAAATGTCCCTTGACCAGTATTTGGCCACTTGGAGTGCCTCTGGTGTTGCTGCAAGAAGGTCCTCCATTGTGCATGTGGCAGGGCTCAGGGTGCATTGCAGCAGGTGGTCTGTGGTTTGCTCCGCTCCACACTTGTTTTCTCACACACAATGTTTTAGTGAGCCAGCCTTTTCCTATACCACTGAGGCCACAATGCTTCAGTGCTACTATTCTTTTAGAAGTGCCTTTCATTGTGTTGTCAAAGGCTTTCATGGCCAGAATCTCTGGGTTGCTGTGGGTTTTCTGGGCTGCATGGCCATGTTCCAGAAGCATTCTCTCCTGATGTTTCAGCCACATCTATGGCAGGCATCCTCAGAGGTTTTGAGGTCATTTGGTAACTAGGCAAGTGAGGTTTAGATATCTGTGGAATAATGCCCAGGGTGGGAGAAAGAACTCTTGTCTGTTGGAGGCAAGTTGCAATTGGCCAGCTTGATTAGCATTCAAATCCGCTGCTTCCTGCCCCGGGGGGGGGGGGGGGGGGGGGGGGATCCTTTTTTGGGAGTTGTTAGCTGGCCCTGATTGATTCCTGTCTGAAATTTCCATTTTCTGAGTGTTGCTCTTTATTTACTATCCTTGTTTTAGAGATTTTCAATACTGGTAGCCAGATTTTGTTCATTTTCATGGTGTCCTCCTTTCTGTTGAAACTCACCATGTGCTTGTGGATTTCAATAGCTTCTCTGACATGGTGGTTGTCGGAGTGGTGTAGAATTTCTGTGTTCTCAAACAATATGCTGTGTCCAGGTTGGTTCATCAAGTGCTCCGATATGTTTGACTTCTAAGGCTGAGTTAGTCTGCAATGCCTTTCATGTTCCTTGATATGTGTTTGGGGGTCCCGATATAGAGTTGTCTACAGCTGCATGGTAGGCTTCTTGAAGGTGCAAGGGTTCACACTTCACATTCACACTTGCCTCCAACAGACAAAGAGTTCTTTCTCCCACCCTGGACATCATTCCAGATATATAAACCCCACTTGCACAGTTTCCAACAGATCTCACAACCTCTGAGGATGTCTGCCATAGATGTAGGCGAAACATCAGGAGAGAATGCTTGTGGAACTTGGTAATTCAGCCCGGAAAACTCACAATAACCCAGTGCCTTTAATTCATTGCTTTTGACCTATCCAAGTTAATGTATCCAATGAGAGGGAGGCTGCTAGCAAGACACAGCTCTATCAAGTCTTATGTAATATATCTATATAAATAAAAATGTAATGTTCTTTTGTGGGATTAACAGAACTCAAAAACCACTGGACAGACACCAAATTTGGACACAAGACACCTAACAACCCAATGTATGTTCCTCACTCAAAAAAATGATTTTGTCATTTGGGAGTTGTAGTTGCTGGGATTTATAGTTCATCTACAATCAAAGAGCATTCTGAACCCCACCAACTATGGAATTGAACCGAACTTGGCACACAGAACTCCCATGACCAACAGAAAATACTGGAAGGGTTTGGTGGGCAGTGTCCTTTGGTTTTGGAGTTGTAGTTCACCTACATCCAGAGATCACTGTGGACTCAAACAATGATGGATCTGGACCAAACTCTACACAAATACTCAATATGCCCAAATGTGAATACTGGTGGAGTTTGAGGAAAATAGAATCTTGACATTTGGGAGTTATTGTTGCTGGGATTTAGAGTTCACCTACAATCACAGAGCACTCTGAACCCCACCAACGATAGAATTGGGCCAAACCTCCCACATGGAACCCCCATGTGGGCCCCAGCAACGCGTGGCAGGGGATGGCTAGTATGTAATTGTTATTGATCTTATGTACATTGCAAGGCTGAAGGCAAATTACAATTTTGGACGTCCCTCTGAGCGCCTTTTTAACAGGGAGCGGGGTAAAAATTATCTAAATCATAAAAAATAGCCAAAATAAAACAGCAAATTTGAGAAATGCTAATCCAAGGGATATACTTACACCTCTGTTACCAGGTTGGCCCCAGTACTGCTGCTGCTGTTGTTGCTGCTGATGCTGCTGGCCCTGCCCATAAGCACGATGATTGTACCCTCGGCGTTGTCCACCAACTGAAGAAAACACAAAGGGGAGAGGGTCAAATGGTAGTTTAAGCTAAGATCAAGAACTGTTGTTGCAGCCATCACTTCCTTGAGGAGCAGCAGCAGATCTTTATAGCATGGAAGAAACTAGGGAACACAATGGAGGGAAACACTGAGCTGCATTATCTTTTCTACCAATTTCCAAAAGTATAAGAGAGCATTTGCCATGTATGAAACACTTTAGGATCAGCAACAGCTCCTCAGCCCCACATACCCTTCCTAATTCTACCATTGAGGGTGAGGTGGGGGAAAAACTCCCCCCACGGGCAAGGGAGAATGTGGACAAACGGATGCCAAGAGTGTCCACTCAACCATTTGCTCAATTCCAAACACAAGCCCTTCTCCATTCCACCCCATCCTCTACCCCAAAGCAACGATCCCACCTTCCCCCCATGCTCCGCCCCACCTTCCCATAGAGTATTGTGCTACTCACACAGCAGCCCGGGTGGGTGCTGCATACTTGGATGCCTGGGCTGAGCTGCCAAAAAGAAAAACAAAAATTGCTCTCAGTGAGAATTCAGACTGTAAAGTGACTACGACTAAATCGGCCTGCTCTGGAGGAAAGGGCTCCAGAGTGAGGGTAAAGGAAGCCAGAAGATAGGCTAAGCAGCAGAACAGCACCTAACACAGCATACAGTACAGTCAACATTACATTCAAAGGGGGGGGGGGGAGAGGAAAGAGAAAGATGCTATAAAGTGGAGCCAAGAAAAATATTACATATCAGGGTTAACATCCAAGATAGTTCATTCTTAAACTGGACTCATGAGATTAGGGAAGGCACAGTATATACTTGAGTCTAAGTTGAGTCTAAGTTGAAATTTTCAGAAAAAGGCCCCCTTGGCTTATATTCGAGTCAAAGTTATTTATTATTTTACTCTATTATTATTATTATTATTATTATTATTATTTTATTACAGTTAATATTTTACTCTATTATTGTTATCATCATCATCATCATCATCATCATCATCATCATCATCATCGTTATTAGAAACACAATGAGATGAGTCCACAGCAAACAAGATCACTCTGCTGCCTGTTGTATTGGATCACATGTTGGACACTTCCCAAGTGTCTAGGACTGTGTAATGTATCGGCGAATAATGCAGCTGGCAGATGGTAATTTTGTCAACACCGATTGTGTTTAAGTGCAGGCCAAGGTCTTTAGGCACTGCACCCAACGTCCTTGCAGATGGCCAATTCTCTCACACCAGAAGCGACTTGAAGTTTCTCAAGTCGCTCCTGACACGACAAAAAACTAAAAAAAAAAAAAACAAACTGCACCCAGTGTGCCCATCACCATTGGGACCACCTTGACTGGCTTGTGCCAGTCTTTGCAGTTCGATCTTCAAGTCCTCGTATTGTGTCAGCTTTTCCAGTTGTTTCTTTTCAAGCATCTGGGTTTGAGTGTGTCCACCTGAAGGTGGGGAACCGTGACAGTGTGGGGTTTCTGCTGGTGTACTGCCCACCCCATGACCCAGCAGTTTCCCTGCCTGAGCTAGCAGAGGTGGTCTCCAATGAGGCCTTGGTTTCCCAGCACCTGGTTGTGCTGGGAGACTTTAACAGTCATGCTCCTTGACCGGTGCAGCTCAGGACTTCATGGCCACCATGACGACCATGGGGCTATCACAAATTATATCAGGACCCACCCATCAGACTGGACACACACTCGACCTAGTTTTTGTGGCGGACAGTGGAATGATCAGAGTGGAAGAACAAAACACCCTTCCTGTCATGGTCTGATCACTATCTGATCGGTTTTAGACTCTCTGTGACCCTTAACCTCCACAGGGATGGAGGACAAATTAAGATGGTCCGCCCCAGGAGACTGATGGATCTGGAGGGATTCCTGAGAATCTTGGGGTTCTCCCTGCCATGGAACCTGGCGATTCTGTTGACGCCTTGGTTGATCTCTGTAACAGGGAGATGACCAGGGTGATAGATACGATCACTCCCAAACGCCCCATCACGTTGTGTCATGACATACCGTCTCCCTGGTTCACCGAGGAGTTGGCTGTGATGAAGCACACGAGAAGGGAGCTTGAGCACATTTGGAGGAGGTCTCGGGACGTGTCTGACCAAGCACAGGCTACTGCCTCTCTTAGGGCGTATACCGTGGCTATACAGGTAGCCAAGGAGTCTTTCACGACTGCCCATATAGCGTCTACAGCAAATAGATCATCGGAGTTGTTTCGGGTCATCGGAGAACTCCTTCAGCCACCTGTGGTGGAGGAGACCTTCGATGACCCAGCAACTCGGTGTTGCGAGTTCGCACATCACTTTGCAGGCAAAGTTGCTCAGATACGCCTTGAGCTGGACTCCAATTTCATCACAGTGCCAGGGGAGGTGATTGAGGCATCTGCTTGTCCAATTTTGTGGGATTCTTTTAGGCTTATTCTTCCTGAGACCGTGGAAGAGGTCCTTGGGGCTGTGAGGGCGACCACGTCGGCTCTACACCCTTGCCCGTCTTGGCTAATTAAATCAGCCAGGGAGGGGTTGGTTGATTGGTTTGTGTTGATCATTAATGCATCGTTGGAGCAGGGTTTTTTCCATCTCGACTGAAACAAGCTGTGGTTCGTCCACTCCTTGACTCGACGGTGCTGAACAACTTCAGACCAATCTCCAACCTCCCTTTTTTGGGTAAGGTGCTGGAGCGGGTGGTGGCCTCCCAGCTCCAGGGCTTTCTAGATGACATCAACTACCTAGATCAGTCACAGTCTGGTTTCAGGCCTGGTCACGGCACTATTTATTTATTTATTTATCGTGTCATCCGCAACCAGAACATTGTATTACATTTCTAACAGAACAAAACAAACAAACAGATAAAAAAAACAAAAAAAAAACACACAAATTTCTCAGCGGCTTTCGATACCATCGATCAGGTTATCCTTCTGGGTCGACTCTCTGGGATGGGTTTCGGGGGCACGGTTCTGTCGTGGCTCCGTTCCTTCCTGCAGGGTCGTTCCCAGATGGTGAAGCTGGGAGATGCCTGCTCGGACCCCTGGCCTTTGACCTGTGGGGTCCCGCAAGGCTCTACCTTGTTTCCCATGCTTTTTAACATCTACATGAAACTGCTGGGAGAGGTCATCCGGAGTTTTGGAGTTAGGTGCCACCTCTATGCAGATGACACACAACTCTACTACTCATTTCCACCCAACTCCAAGGAGGCCTCTCGGGTGCTGGACGAGTGTCTAGCCGCTGTGTCTATCTGGATGAGGAGGAACAAGCTGAAGATCAATCCCGACAAGACAGAGGTCCTCCTGGTCAATCGCAAACCGGATCGGGGTATAGGGTGGCAACCTGTGTTGGGACGGGGTTACAGTCCCCCTGAAGCCACAGGTCCGCAGTTTGGGAGTCCTCTTGGATTCATCGCTTACGCTTGAGGCTCAGGTGTCAGCGGTGTCCGGGAGGGCTTTTGCACAACTGAGACTTGTGCGCCATCTGCGAGCGTACCTCGCAAAGGCTGATCTGGCTGGGGTGATCCATGCCTTGGTCACATCTAGATTGGACTACTGTAATGCGCTCTACGTGGGCTGCCCTTGAAAACGGCTCGGAAATTTCAACTGGTCCAACGGGCGGCGGCCAGGATGTTAACTGGTGCTCCTTACAGAGAGAGGTCAACCCTCCTGTTCAAGGAGCTCCATTGGCTACCGTTTATTTTCCGAGCCCAATTTAAGGTGCAGGTGCTTACCTACAAAGCCCTAAACGGTTTGGGACCATCCTACCTGCGTGACTGCATCTCCGTCTACGAACCCATGAGCTCACTTTGTTCATCCGGAGAGGACCTGCTCGCGATTCCGCCTACGTCACAGGCGCGTCTGGTGGGGACGCGAGACAGGGCCTTTTCTGTGGTGGCCCCTCGACTCTGGAACACCCTCCCCAAAGATCTTAGACAGGCCCCTACATTGGCAGTCTTTAGGAAGAACTTCAAGACCTGGCTGTTCCGATGTGCCTTTCCAGAATAGGAAAACTCCAACAACAAGTCCCAGAAACACTTTAGTAGAAATTAAGATTGCTGGCACACTGCACTTACCCTATAATCCTACATATCACCTGTCACATCAGCACTTTTAATCTATACCCATTACTCTGGCCCGGGCCAATTTTATTGTGTCTTGGTGTATTGTTTTTATTGCTTATTATTTTTGTTTTAATATTGCTTGTTGTTTTAATATTGCTTTAAATTGTTTTAATTGTTGTTTTAATATTGCTTGTTATTTTAATATTGCTTTAACTGTTTTTTATTTGCTTTAGGTTGTGTATTGTTATGCTATGTTTTGAGGCCTTGGCCTTTGTAAGCCGCAGGGGTCCGAGCAGGCATCTCCCAGCTTCACCATCTGGGAACGACCCTGCAGGAAGGAACGGAGCCACGACAGGAGATGCTAGTGGGGTACAAATGAAGTTAATAATAATAATAATAATAATAATCTTGCAGTCGCCTGGGATTCCAACATCGACGATCCATACTTTGTTTTTTAACATGATGGTGAAGTTAGGAGTATTTTGCTCCAAAACTCTGTCAGTCTGAATTCAGAAGTCCCAGAGGAGTTTGACGTGTTCATTTTCTGTAACTTTTTCAGGCTTGTGATTCCACCAGTTCTTTGTCGCAGGCAGATGGGATTTGTTGCACAAGTTCCAATGAATCATCTGAGCAATGATGTTATGCTTTTGCTTGTAGTCTGTCTCTGCAATCTTCTTGCAGCATTATTATTACTACTACTACAACAACTACTACTACATTTGGTACATTTACTCTATTATTATTATACATTTATTAATTTACTCTATTTATTATGATTACATTTGTCTTTTTATCTATTATTACATTCATTATTTTACTCGATTATTTTTTTAACATTTATTATTTTACTCTATTTTTATTATTACTTTTCCATTATTTTACTCTATTATTATTATTATTATTTTATTCTATTATCATATTTGGTACATTTTTTACTCTATTATCCTTATTTTATTATATTTATTATTTTATTCTATTATTATTACATTTATTATTTTACTCTATTTTTAATATTACTTTTCCATTATTTTACTTTATTAATATTATTATTATTATTATTATATTTTATTCTATTATCATATTTGGTACATTTTTACTCTATTATTACTATTACACTTATTATTTTACTCTATTATTATTACATTTATTATTTTACTCTATTTTTAATATTACTTTTCCATTATTTTACTCTATTATTATTATTACATTTATTATTTTACTCTCATATTATTGGAAGGATACATCAGCACATGTACACTGAAGAAGGCTAGAGTTGGACAGTCTTACCTTAAATTACAGTTTTATGTAAATATTAAAAACATTTAACTATTGATGCTTTTAACTATTTAACTATTAATGTAATTTTATTGGTATCTATTTTTATTTTGAAATTTACCAGTAGCTGCTGCATTTCCCACCCTCAGCTTATACTCGAATCAATACATTTTCTCAGTTTTTGTGGTAAAATTAGGTGCCTCAGCTTATATTCGGGTCGTCTTATACTCGATTATATGCGGTAAATGCTGGCAAGCAGACCCTGAAAGATTTAACTTATCTAGACTATAACTCTCAGAATTTTCCAGCCAGCATGTCATTGATGAACTGCAATCCAAAAACATTTTTCCAAGGTCAGATTATGAATTTGAGCAAGAGGGGTCCCATGTGGTCCACAGAATTTGAGGACCTCCAGGAAACAGAATCATTAAAGCTTCATGAGCTCAAACTTGAGCAAAGCCAAGTCTTCCAAACCCTCCTTTAAGTGTGTACAATTCAGAATACATTTAAACCCATGATTGCAAGGAGAATTAAGTGTAATCAGGAATACGACAGTCATCTGGGCAAGAAGAATGCAAGTGCTTCTCTTGGAAGATCCCAATTTTCCTTGGGGTAGGCCACAGGCAGCCTCAACAACAGATAAGAATGTATGTTTCAGGATATTCCCTCTTTACATAGCAGCCTGGGCCCCCTTACCATATCCCTGGCCTCGGTTGCGATTCTGGCGGTTGCGTTTGTTGCGATTGTTGCGCCGGTTTGTCCGCTTCTCTGAAGGAGGAAGTAATTTCCTGGCCTCCTCCTTATATTTTGTGACAAGAGGCTGAGCTTCTTCCTTGGCGAGTTCTGGGAACAGAACTTCGTCTACATAATCACATTTATCCGGAATAGAGAAGTTGGCTGGAATCAGATGGAAACGGGAGGGAGAGAGAGCGCATGGGTATTAGACGTTGTCATTGCGACCCAATATCATCACCCACCCGCCACCACTTTTGTCCCATGTTTTCTCAGGTTGTTTGTGGAGCCCACCTTTCATTTCCAGCATCACTGTCTCAGGAACGTCTTCCCCTTCAGCTTCCTCCCGCTGCTCCAATCTCTCCTCCCAGTTCTCTTCACTAGGGACCAGCACTATCACCTTGCGGATGAACCCCTTGAAGGGGTGCAGCTTCCGCCGCTGACCAGAGTTATACACATTACACTGAAATGCAGAAATAAATGATTTAAAAGACCTTAAAAACACCCTGTTGCAAAGACAGAAAGAAACTATTTAGAAGCACGCATAAATGCAGTAAAACAGCCTTTCCTAACCTGGGACCTTGAATTTTATACAGGAGTCTCACTTATCCAACATAAATGGGCCGGCAGAATGTTGGATAAGCAAAAATGTTGGATAATAAGGAGGGATTAAGGAAAAGCCTATTAAACGTCAAGTTACATTAAGGTTTTACAAATTAAGCACCGAAACATCATGCTTTAAATCCAAAACACCTGGAAGACCAGAGTTGGGAACACAGATATAAACATCTCTAGAATCCCATAATTTATTTATTTATTTATCGTGTCAGGAGAAGATCAAACAGTTGTACTGCATTTTTTAAAAACAAACAAACAAAACACAAAGTTTGCAAGCTTGGTAGTTGATTAAATGTCCTTTGACCAGTAGCTGGCCACTTGGAGTGCCTCTGGTGTTGCTACAAGAAGGTCCTCCATTGTGCATGTGGCAGGGCTCAGGTTGCATTGCAGCACTTCACTTCTTCACTTCACTTCTTAATTAGTCGCTCTCCACCAAGGTGCTCCGAGCGACTTACAATTTAAAATAGCATTTACACAATATAAAAACATTCAACATAAAAACATACAACAGTGACTATTTGGCAGCAGGTGGTCTGTGGTTTGCTCCTCTCCACACTCGCATGTCGTGGATTCCACTTTGTAGCCCCATTTATTAAGATTAGCTCTGCATCTCATGGTGCCAGAGCGCAGTCTGTTCAGTGCCTTCCAAGTTGCCCAGTTTTCTGTGTGTCCAGGAGGGAGTCTCTCATCTGGTATGAGCCATTGATTGAGGTTCTGGGTTTGAGCCTGCCACTTTTGGACTCTCGCTTCCTGAGGTGTTCCAGCGAGTGTCTCTGTAGATCTTAGAAAACTATTTCTTCATTTAAGTCATTGAAGTGCTGGCTGATACCCAAACAAGGGATGAGCTGGAGATGTCATTGCCTTGGTCCTTTCACTATTGGCTGCAACTTCCCTGCTGTCAGGTGGTGCAATACTGGCTAAACAGTGTAATTTATCCAGTGGTGTAGGGCGCAGACACCCCGTGATAATGTGGCATGTCTCATTAAGAGCCACATTTACTGTTTTGGTGTGGTGAGATGTGTTTCCCCATTGGGCATGCGTACTCAACAGTAAAGTAGCATAGCGCAAGGGCAGATGTCTTCACTGTGTCTGGTTGTGATCCCCAGGTTGTGCCAGTCAGCTTTCGTATGATATTATTACTAGCACCCACTTTTTGCTTGATATTCAGGCTGTACTTCTTGTAGGTCAGGGCATGGTCCAGAGTGACTCCCAGGTATTTGGGTGTGCTGCAATGCTCGGAGGAATGGAATCACTGGAAAACCATAGTTTGCTAAACAGTGATATTGGTCAACTGTCTCCAGACTCTCATCTGGAGCTGGGTGGCCCTCCGTTGGGAATGCTTGGCTTGTGCCTTCCAGCCTAGAAGAATGGGGATGGACTGCATACCCTCTTAAGGGAAGAGGTCTCTTGTGTTTCTAGGATTCCATGCCTCTAATTATTCTTGCTTGGGTTAGAAGAGAAGGAGAAGGCCAGAAGTGCAAGGTGATGGAAAGCTGTCAGTCGTAAAAGAGAGAGGAGGAAGAGAGTGTGCGTGGGGGAGAAAAAGGAAGGGAGAAGAGAGAGGGAGGATCTGGAACAAAGTGTGTGTGCGTGTGCAGGAAGAAAGGGGGGTTCCTCCGCCCACCCAGCCAGGTAAGGAGAGAAGCCTTCTCTCCCCCCTTTTCTTCTTTCCAGCCATGAGCCCCCCCCCCCCCCCGGATTTGGAAACAAGTCTGGGTTGGAGAGAAGTCTAGCCGTTTTGAGTCCCTCTGCAGAGGTTGAGAAAGGATGGGTTATAAAAGCCCCAAATCTATATAAATAAAAATGTAATGTTCATTTGTGGGATTAACAGAACTCAAAAACCACTGGGGGAATTGATTTGGACACAATACACTTATCAGGCCAATATATATCCTTCACTCAAACAAACAACAAAACAAAAAGCAGAAAGGACTTCTAAACTGCATGTCCCACAAAGGAGAAACTGCATGCCCACAAAGAGACCCATGACCACGCCACCTCCTCCTCACGGGGAAACTGCCGGCCATTAAAGCATTAGGCTTTAGAAGTGAGGAAGAAGAGGAGGATGGTGGAGGGGCTCCTCAAGTTCCTCCCTCGCCAGCAGAAGCAGCACCCTTTTTCCTCTTGGCTGCCCCCCCTCTCTTTCGTCGCCTCCTCTTCCTCCAAGATACCCCAGTGGAAGCAGCAGGCAGGAGGGAGGGAGGAGGGGAAAGAGACTGTTCCCTTCTTTGCCAACTCTTTCTTTCCTCCCTCCCTTCACTGCAGGAGGGAGGAAACAAAGAGGCAGAAACAAGTTTATTTTGAATTCTCCCATTCCTCTGCGTCCTGCTCCCTTCCTCCTCCTCCAACTCCTTCTTTCTTTCCTCCCCCTTCTTCTCTCTTATTTCTGTAGATCCTTCTGCTTTAATTTTCACACATTTAACTCTCTCTCTCTCTTATTAACATCCAGACTGAGAGATAGCTGCCTCTGCCACACTCCACTCCTTCTCTCCCTCACTCCCTTCCCTTTTTTCCTCCTCCTCCCTTTCTTTCCTTTTCTTCCTCCCCCTTTCTGTCCCTCCTTCCTTCTCCTTCCTTTTCCTTCCCTCCTTTTTCATTCCTTCCTGTCCCTCCTTCTTTCCTTTCCTTCCTTCCCTTCTTTCCCTCCTCCCCTCCCTTTTTTCCTTCCTTCTTCCTTTCCTTCTTTCTATGTAAGATATAAACACAATATTTTATACATTGTTATATAGATTACTATATAATATGTTACTATTATATATTACTATATAATACAAATTAAATAGACTTACAGAACTGAGTTGAAAGGGAAAGTCATGAAGTAAAGAGAGAAGGAGGGAAAGAGGGAAGAAATGAAGGAGGGAAAGGGAGAAGGAGGGAGGGAAAGAAGGAATGAAAGAAAGAAAGGTAGAGAAGCAAGGAAGGAGAGAAGGAAATAAAAAAGTGAAAGGAAAAAGACAGGGAGGGAAGGAAGGAAGGATGTAACCAAAGAGCAAAAATAGGGAGAAAAGAAACAGGTAGAGATGGAAGAAAGAAGAAGATAAATAGGAAGGGAAAGAAAAAGAGGAAAGGACGGAGAGAAAAAGGGAGGGAAGGTTGGCCACAGCAACGCGTGGAGGGTACAGCTAGTAAATAAGTCTCCAAAGCGAGGCTCTGCCAGCGCCAAGAGCAGGGAGAGTGGCATCACATTTCCTTTTTCCCTCCTCTCCCCCCTTTTTTCCCACCTATTCCTCTTTCTCTTTTGATTCACCCCTCTTCTCTCCCTTCCCTTTGGAAATGCGCTTTCCTCCTCCTTCTCTTCCCAGTTTTTGCAACAGGAAAGAAAGCCGTACCTTGTCGTAAGTCAGTCCAAGTCAAGTCCAAGTCAATATCCAACAATCAACGAAGGTTCACTAGTTGATAGCCTACTTGATGGCGGAAAAAAGAGGACTGATGGCTGGCCCCTCCCAGGGGTCTTATATACTCGAGAGGAGATGGGGCAGGGCCAGGAGGGGGATACAATCACTTTAAGCTTCTAGAAGGTTCCGAAGTTGGGCCTGCGCAGGCACAGGAATACCACAATGTGCAGTTCACAGTTGACTACGACAGGAAAGCCACCCCTCTCATGAGCACATATCAAAGGGTGCAATGTTTCCAATTGGCCACCTGATGTAATTGGATAATACAGAGTGTTGGATGAGAGGAGCTCAGACAACCGGGGCTCTACTGTACATGTAAACTCCTAGTCCTGGCCACTGGTGGCACAGCGAGTTACACCACTGAGCTGAACTTGCTAACCAAAAGGTCGGCGGTTCAAATTCAGGGAGTGGACTGAGCTCCTGCTGTTAGTCCCGGCTTCTGCCATACTCAAAATCATCATCTTTATTTGTACCCAGCCACCATCTCCCCAAAGGGACTCAGGACGGCCCACAGAAGTACTCCAAGTGCCACATGCAGACAACAATACATGAGTATAAATACAATTACATAAGTATCATCAACAGCACATAAAAATCTCATTAATAAAATGATAAAAAAATCAAAATGATAAAAGCTTGAAGTTTGCAAACACGCAAATGCGAGGACATCAATAGGTCCCGCTCCGGAGGGAAGGTAACGGTGCTTCATGAAGTCATGCTGGCCACATGACCTTGGAGGCGTCTATGGAAAACACGGGCTCTTCGGCTTGGAAATGGAGATGAGCCCCCCCCCCCCCCCCAGAGTCAGACACAACTAGACTTAATGTCAAGGGGAAACATTTACCTTTACTAAACCCTTAGTCACTATGGCTAACAGTCACAATGACTAGGATTTTTAGTTGCGATTGCAAATTTCTCACTTCCTCAACCTCAAACTATTATTTTTTTATTTAAAAAACAGTAATACCTGATCGAGAATGAAGTTCCTCTTTGCCTTGGGAGCAATCTGGATAAGCTTGCTAACACAACGGGCAGCTTGCTGAAACAGCTGATCTCGAGTTGCTCTGTCAGGTGTTTCTTCAGGTTGAGTTCCCTTTGTCTAACAAGAAAAAGAAAACAATGCAAAACTGATCAAAAAGTATCTTTAAGAGTAATTGGGGGATCAAAATATAACTTCAAGTATTTATTTATTTATCTTGTCAGAAGCAAATTGAGGGTTTTTTTGTTTTGTTTTTGTCGTGTCAGGAGCGACTTGAGAAACTGCAACTGCAGTTGGTGAAGCTGGTGCACACCTGCTCAAACCCCTGGCCTTTGATCTGTGGGGTCCCACAAGGTTCCATTTTTCCCCATGCTTTTCAACATATACATGAAACCGCTGGGCAAGATCATCCAGAGTTTTGGAGTTCAGTGCCATCTCTATGCAGATGACGTCCAATTCTACTACTCTTTTCCACCTTACTCCAAGGAAGCCCCTCAGATACTACACCAGTGTCTGGCTGCTGTGATGGTCTAGAAGAAGGTGAACAAGTTGAAGATTAATCCTGACAAGACAGAGATCCTCCAGGTCAATCACAGGCCGGACCGGGGTATAGGGTGGCAACCTGTGCTCGACAGTGTTGCACTCCCCCTGCAGACACAGGTCTGCAGCTTGGGGATCCTCCTACTCAGCGCTAACGCTTGATGCTCAGGTGTCGGTGGTGGCTGGGAAGGCCTTTGCACAACTAAAGCTTGTGCGCCAGCTGCGACCATACCACGTGAAGTCTGACTTGGCAATGGTGGTCCACGCCTTAGTTACCTCTTGGTTGGACTATTGCAATACACTCTCCTTGGGGCTGCCCTTGAAGACAGCCCAGAAATTTCAATTGATCCAACGTTCGGCAGCCAGACTGCTAACCAGAGTGAATTACAGGGAGCAGTCTACCCCTCCTGTTTAAGGAGCTCCATTGGCTGCTGTTTATTTTCCGGTCCCAATTCAATGTGCAGGTTATCACCTACAAAGCCCTGAACGGTTTGGGACCCGCCTACCTTCATGACCGCATTTCCTTCTACGAACCTACACAATCCCTTCGATCTTCCAGAGAGGCCCTTCTCTGACTCCCGCCCCCGTCGCAAGCGCGACTTGTGAGAACGAGGAAGAGGGCCTTCTCTGTGGTGGTCCCTCGGTCCCTGTGGTGGTCCCTCAGCTCTGGAACTCGCTTCCTGGAGAGATTAGGCAAGCGCCCACCCTGGCAGTCTTCAGGAAGAGCCTAAAAACCTGGATGTTTCAGAGTGGTTTCGATGAACAATCCCTTACCTTGACCAAACCCTGCATAAAATGTCCTTTGATGCACTTTATCTCACCCTTTAGTGAAATTAGACCCCATTGCTTGTCCCACCTGAACCTCCTTCCAGATACACTACACTAATTATCTCACCTAGGGTTTTTTAAAAAAAGTCTTTGCAATCAGCCCTGCCCACCTTGATCAATTATTCTGTTTTTATATTGCATCTTGTGTTTATTTTGTATTGTTCTTTTATTATTTTCATTATATTTTAATGCTGTATCATTTTATGTTGTATATTTGCTTTGTTGTAACTGTTGGGCTTGGCCTTGTGTTAGCTGCCCCAAGTCCCCTTGGGGAGATGGTGGCGGGGTATAAATAAATAATAATAATAATTATTATTATTATTATTATTATTGCGATCTCTGGTTTTTTTACCTTCATTTTGTAGAGAACTGTGTCTGTCCCCAAGATGTTGACGCGCTTATCTGGATTCTCCTGGGTGTATTTACGTGCCCAATGGGTTTTCCCACATCCTGGCAACCCAACCATAAGCATGACCTGGAATCGGACAAAGAGAGAAAAATTAGTAAACCAGTCACATTAGAAAAGGTAGTGCTTGCTGAACAGAAAGTGCATTCAAATCCGTAGAATCATAAAAGTACAGTATTCACAAAACATGGATTATACCTGGAAGACCTGACTTCTAGGACTGCTGCTTTACAAACCCATTAAGTAGGAGCCCCCAGTGGCACAATAAGTTGAACCCTTGTGCTGGCAGAACTGCTGTCAGCTCTAGCTTCTCATGCGGGGACATGAGAGAAGCCTCCCACAGGATAGTAAAACATTTGTGCGTCCCCTGGGCAACGTCCTTACAGACAACCAATTCTCTCACACCAGAAGCGACTTGCAGTTTCTCAAGTCAATCGTGATGCACACAAAAAAACCCATAAAGTGCTCAATTTGCTCTCTGTTCATCTTCTTCCTTTAATTCGGTGACTCTCTCTTCAGGAAAAACAATGGTGTCTAAAATTACCTTAATGCAGGCATAGGGTTGTCCACTAAGGACAATGTTTGTAGGTGCATTACGATCTTGTAACATCCCATCTGTATTTTTTACTGTAACCCATCAATGTTTTCATCTTTAATGGAGTTTCCTATTTTATATCTTGTGTTTAGTCTTTTACATTTTTTTAATGGTGGTCTTTCTACGTTCTTTCTTTCGTTCTTTAGAGCTGATGCCATCTTTATTCACTGGTTCACTATTATTTTCTGTTTTGAAATGCACTATGTAATAATCATGTGCATTTGGGACTTCCCTTGATCCATTTTGTGTCTCGGCTTTCAATGGGGGCCCCAATCCATTGTTGTTTGAGTCTCCCAAAATCAGGAGGTTAGATATTTGTTTTTAGTTTTCATTATTGGGGGGAGGGGGCAGACTTCACATGTAGGTCTAAAGTGACCGGGCCCCTATGGATGCAGGATCTGGGCCTAGGCACCCGGGTCTTGCAGGACCTGCAGGCGAGCGCCAAGTAAGGAACACTCCTTATTTGTCATGCAGCTGGAAGCCCTGCAAGGCCCAAATTCTGCATTCGTAGGCTTTGGATCTATGCCCCTGGGCCTGGCAGGGCCTCCAGTCGAGCGCCAAGTAAGAAGCGCCCAGGCCTGGGCAGGTAGGCCCAAAGCGCTGGAGTGCCTGCAGCCGAGCACTAGATAAACAGAGCTCCTTACTCGGCACTCAGCTGCAGGCTCTGTGAGGCCCAAGTGCATAGGCCCAAAGCCTGCACCCGTACGCCACGGCACTTTGGAACTATGGGTACAGGCTTTGGGACTACGTGCCTGGGCCTCACAGGGCCTGCAGTCGAGCACCAAGTAAGCATCACTCCTTACTCAGTGCTCAACTGCAGGCCCTGCCAGGCCCCACGTAATCATCCAAAAAGGAGGTGTGCTTGCCCTTCATATCGATCGCAGTTTTGTTTCAAGAGGGGCCTTTCCGTTTTGTGCCATCCAAATGGACAAAACAAAACAAAACACGAATGAAACGAACGGGACAAATTTCGAGCCCATGACTACTACGTAATGCATTTTGCAAACAAATTCTTAAATCTAACCTCCAAGAAACACTGTCTTTTGTTTACATCTACATCTAAGAAAAACATCATATGTGCTGCCAATTTATAAACCCTTAACACTTTTTTCTATTTCCTTGTCAATGTTTGAGTCTTACAACAGCCCTACGACAACCCAAGAAGGAATGCTTGTGTTACCTCACACTCTCCTGTAGTTTTGGGAGGCAGGGGAGTGCGCACCCGGTCCTCAACAGGGACAGCATGAATGAAGATGTAGTCCTCCGGAACTGGAAAGAACGGCTCTTCTTTTTGGCCAAAATTCAGCTCCACCACACAGTTTTTGCACAGCACGTGTGGCAGCAAAACCCGGTCTCCAAGCACTTCCTTACTGATGCAGAAGGCAACACCCAGGTCCTCCCCATTTTTGGAGAAAGACAGTTCGACATCGCTACTTTCAAACTTCTGCAATGCAGGACATAGAAGCATGAGGTGAGGTATATTTCTTATCACATGCACAAGTAGTTCCAAGAAAACAAAGGAGCGAAAGGCAAAACTAACTTTTGGTTGCCCTACATAGCAACACAACCAATTCGAAGACACTTTAAGAATATTAAGAGGCATTAGGACACACCAGGAAACATTAAAATAAAGTTACCCCACTAGAGAGAATGTTTTAAGAGATGGAGCTAGAATGAACATTGTATTAATGGCTATGCCCTAATTGTACAAAGTTCAGCCTACTCTGAAAACACCAAAGAAGCTCCTCAAGAACAGACTCCTGCATTGTACTTACGGCAAAGCAACCTATCACATCATTCTCTCCAAAAGTTTGACCAAATTCTTCGAACTGCCCATTTTCAGCCTTCAACCCCCGTCCGTCGTAGCCATAAGAATACTCATCCTCACCTAGAAGACAGCAACATGGTTGTGTTACAGGGCACTGGATCCGCAGATAGCATCACCTTAACTATAGTGTAAATCTGCCCAGAAGGAAGGGAAATTTCTTTACCTAGCTGCGAACAAGAGAAATCCACAGACCACCCAACGCGAAGCAGTTGATGCTCTGTGGAACCTTCCTTCAGTGGGAGGTTTTGTGCCACCTGAGAAAAGAAGGGCAAATAGCCATTGTGGATATGTCTTAAAGCAGATCTGGAAAAGATACCGTATATACTCGAGTATAAGCCGAGGCATCTAATTTTACCACAAAAAACCCTGGGAAAACGTATTTACTCGAGTATAAGCCTAGTGTGGGAAATGCAGCAGCAACTGGTAAATTTCAAAATAAAAATAGATACTAATAAAATTACATTAATTGAGGCACAAGTCGATTAAATGCTTTTGAACATGTACTGTATTTCAAAGAAAAACAGTAAACTAGCTCTGTAAGTGGAAAAGGAGGGTCCATAAAAATAATATGGTATCAATAATAATAATAATAATAATAGAACTTCATTTGTATCCCACCCTATCTCCCCATGGGGACACTCAGGCCGGCTTCCAACATAGTAACAGGCAAACATTTAATATCTGTATAAACAATGCAGAGCGAGATAGAGATCTATAATTATGTATATTAATTTCACACGTAAATTTCCCCCAGAAATGTTTGCAAATCCTCTCTCTATATTTATGTGCATTCCCCACCTGCAATATTTGCAAGCCCTATATATCTATGTTTATATCTATCTAAACATCTCTGTGTGTGTGTGCATTTCCCCTGCAATATTTGCAAGCCCAACATATCTATATTCATATCTATCTAGACATGTGTATTTGTGTGTGCATTTCCCTCCTGCAATATTTGCAAGCTCTATCTATCTATATCTATATCTCTCTATATATAATTATATCTATATAGGACTTGCAAACATGTGAGGGGAAAATTCATATATAAAATTATTTACACACACACACAAATATACAGATAATATATAGGTACCTCTATATATTTATCAATATCTGTATCTATATAGGATTTGCAGAGACTTGCAAAAAAGTGAGGGGAAAATTCATATAAAATAATGGATACATATACATACAGATATACAGATACATGGAAATCTCTAGATAGCTATATGTATATAGGATTTGCAAATACCTGCAAATATATTAGGGGAAACTTCCAAGATCCTCCAGGGAGGCCCTGCTTTCCATCCCGCCATTGTCACAGGCGCGATTGGTGGGGACGAGAGACAGGGCCTTCTCAGTGATTGCTCCCCGGCTATGGAACTCCCTTCCTGGTGAGATCAGGTCAGCCCCCTCCCTCCTGTCCTTTAGAAGGATGGTCAAAACTTGGCTGTGGGACCAAGCTTTCGGGACAGGGCAATGAAGCGACAATGGGAAAGATGACAGGGCCAATTGGATTTCATGCGGATGGCTAGGACCGCTTTAAATGGTGTATTTTAATATTTTGATAAAAAATTTTTTAATGTTTATGTATGTGAATCTGTGTCCCGGCATTCAATGTTTGCCGTGTATGTGCTGTGCCCTGAGTCCCCTTCGGGGTGAAAAGGGCGGAATATAAATGTTTTAAATAAATAAATAATAAATAAGAGAACTAAATTGCACATATAACATTAATACATTTAGGCATACACAAAAAAGCCAAGAACTTGGATGGGTTTGAAAGAGAGCCGTACAAACAAGGAGGACATTATATCTCCTTTCCCTCCTTTCCTCCCTTTCGATTGGAAAAGAAAACACACTGTCAAGGAAGGGGAAGAGGAGAGAGAAATATATCATATATTGCAAGCAATGGTCTCCAGGCTCCTTACAGCTAAAGGTTCCAGGAATTGTGATCAGACTTCTTTACCTTTGCCTCAAAGCAGACCTTCCCACTTTTCACTCCATGTGTACTCCTTGCCCCAGACCAAAGATTGGGAAATTTGTCATGGAACAAGGGCTGTCCTCCATAGCGATCCTTGGTGGCTCTGAAGTGGAGATCGGATGTATCTGTGCAAGAAAAGAAAGCAGGGTGCAGGTAAAGTTGTCATATTGTTTCTGTACAAAGATGAGCTGTGCAAGCAATTAACCGAGTCTCCAACTTCTACTCAGTGCTCAGATTCTGAGGATGTTATAACCTTAATAACATCTTTTGCCCTCTTGATCCCAAATTCCTGCAGAAATACACAAATCCTTCCAAAACAGGCCTTTCTATAGGATACAAAAACATGCAGATTACTGAACCTCATCTGAATGGATTTTTCAACCACATACCTTTTGAAAATATTTTAAAATTGGAACAGTTTCTGTCGCCATTACTGCCATCAAATACTGCAATTGATATTAGGCCTAAAACGCTGGGACATCCGTTGCAATCCTGTAACTTTTGTTCAGTTTCCTGTGCTTTTTTATATTGATGAGAATTAGCCTAAGGGCCTCATCACAATGAATCCACTTTAAATCCGGTTGCTGCCTCCTGAGGAATTCTGGGGTTTGTAGTTTAGGGAGTAGCCTTTAACAGCCTCACTAAACTACAAACACCAGAATTCTGCAGGAGACAGAAACCAGATTTAAAGTGGATTCATTCTCTAGTGTGATAAAGTAGTTAGTATTCCTAATCCTTTCAAAGCTGCTTCAAATTATAGCAGTGCTGACCTATTCAGAAGGGACGGGGACTGACACCACATATTAAAGACAACACGGCGTTGTCAAAGGCTTTCATGGCCAGAATCACTGGGTTGCTGTGAGTTTTCCGGACTGTATGGCCATGTCCCAGAAGCATTCTCTCCTGACGTTTCGCCCACATCTATGGCAGGCATCCTCAGAGGTTGAGAGGTCTGTTGGAAACTAGGCAAGTGGGGTTTATATATCTGTGGAATGTCCAGGGTGGGAGAAAGAACTCTTGTCTGTTGGAGGCAGGTGTTAATGTTGCAATTGGCCACTGTGATTAGCATTTAATGATCTGGTAGTTTCAAGGCCTGGCTGGAGCCCCCGGTGGCGCAGTGAGTTAAACCCCTGTGCCGGCAGGACTGAAGACCAACAGGTCGCAGGTTCGAATCGAGAGAGAGTGCGGATGAGCTCCCTCTATCAGCTCCAGCTCCTCATGCGGGGACATGAGAGAAGCCTCCTACAAGGATGATAAAAACATCAATTCATCCGGGCGTCCCCTGGGCAACGTCCTTGCAGACGGTCAATTCTCTCACACCAGAAGCGACTTGCAGTTTCTCAAGTCGCTCCTGACACGACCAAAAAAAAAAAAAAGGCCTGTCTGCGTCCTGTCTGGGGAATCCTTTGTTGGGAAGTGATTAGCTGTCTCTGATTGTTTCTTGTCTGGAATTTTCCTGTTGTTCTTTATTTACTGTTTTGATTTTAGAGTTGTTGTTTTTTTAAAAAATACTGGTAGCCAGATTTTGCTCATTTTCATGGTTTCCTCCTTTACGTTAAAATCACCTCCCAACAAAGTATTCCCCATGCAGGAAGCAGCCAGACCTTGAAACTGCAAGGCCATTTAATGCTAATCAAGGTGGCCAATTGCAACATTCACAACTGCCTCAAGCAGGCAAGAGTTCTTTCTCCTACCCTAGACATTCCACAGATATATAAACTCCACTACTCCAGTTTCCAACAGACCTCACAATATCTGAGAATGCCTGCCATAGATGCAGGTGAAATACCAGGACAAAAAGCTCACACCAACCCAAAGACAACACCACTAAAACCTCATGATCTGAATGATAATCTTATGCACACATTTGCGTCTCAATTTATGTTTGCAGATTAGTTCCCCTCCGGATATTTAGGACTAGAGCCCCTATGTACTCCAATCTTAAAGACAATGGTCAGAACATTATTGGAGCTGAAGTCCAAAACACCGGGAGTGCACTAGACAATCCACATTTAGGCTGATCAGCATAAGTAAGCAATACATACATGTGTCCAGGATCACCAGAGTCTCATCATCGTCTTCTCTAGGTTCTTCTTCTGGTGGTGGTGGAGACTTGGATCTGCATCAAGAAAAAAGAAATAAATAATCTGGTCAGGTTAAAACATACCCCCTTGAGAACTAAAAAAAGAAATTGAATAAATTATACAAAACTAGTTAGTCCACACTAGATTAATATCTAAATCAGCAGCAGGCTGATTCATGGGCTAAACAAAGTCATGTTTGGCTCTTATGCTCCCAAACAATCCCTGACCCTGACCCAGTGGTTCTCAAAATTCCTAATGCCGCGAACCCTTAATACAGTTCCTCATGTTGTAGTGACCCCCAACCGTTGCTACTTCATAACTGTAATTTTGCTACTGTTATGAATCATTGTGTAAATTTGCTTATAAAAGCTTCCTTCCTATGCTGTAAATTTTAGTTTGATTTCAAAACACTGCTCGCATGTGCCTCAACACTGGTTTGAATCTCACCGGCTATAAAACGCCTCTTCTCGGAATTCACAGTAAGCACGACCATGTTCTTCCTTTTCATCGCGTTGCCTTTTTAGCCCTTGACGTTCACCATCTGGACCAGTCTCCTTTGCTTTCTCACCCTCTTCATTTGCTGTAAAGAGGCAGATTTTGGTAAGATGGGTCTAAAATTAACGCGCACCCACACATGAACACAAGCACCATTCTGGTCTCTTCCACTTCAGAAGAGATGCTCCACTTCAGGCTGCCATCAGGTTGCTCCTCCACCAAAAGGGCTTTAGCACAGCAGGTTAATCACCAGCTGCAGTAAATCTTGCCAATCGAAAGTTGACAGTTTGGAGCCCGGGTCGGGATGAGCTCCTGGCCTTTAGCCCAGCTTCTGCCTACCTGGCAGTTTTTAAAACAGCAATGTGGGTAGATAAATAGGTACCACTTTAAAGTGGGAAGGTATTTAAGATACCCATAAGGAAATGCCAGAAAAATGTCAGTGATTCGATCAAGGTGGAAAGTTTACAAACAAAGCAGGGGAGATGGAGCGGCAGCACCCCACCATGGTCGGAATTGAGCACAGCCTCCAAGATGCTGAAGATGGGAAAACCTATATATACTTCTATCTATGTACAGTTGTCTGTCTTGTCAGTGTATAACGGCATTGAATGTTTGCCGTATATGTGTTCTGTGATCCGCTCTGAGTTCCCTTCGGGGTGAGAAGGGGAGAATATACAGTGGGGAAAAAAGTATTTAGTCTGATACCAATTGTACAAATTCTCCCGCTTAAAAAGATGAGAGAGACCTGTAATTGACATCATAGGTAGACCTCAACTATGAGAGACAACATGAGAAAACACATCCAAAAATGACAGTATCTGATTTTTAACTAATTTATTTGCAAATGATGGTTGTTTTTTGGGGGTTTTTTTTGTCGTGTCAGGAGCAACCGCTCCTGTTGTGAGAGAATTGGCCGTCTGCAAGGACGTTGCCCAGGGGACGCCTGGATGATTTTTGATGTTTTATCATCCTTGTCGGAGGCTTCTCTCATGCCCCTGCATGAGGAGCTGGAGCTAATAGAGGGAGCTCATCCACCTCTCCCTGGATTCGAACCTGTGACCTGTCGGTCTTCAGTCCTGCCGGCACAGTGCTTTAACCCACTGCGCCACCGGGGGCTGATGGTGGAAAGTAAAATATTTGGTCCATAACAAAAGTTCATTTCAATACTTTGTTATATATCCTTTATTGGCAATGACAGAGATCCAACATTGTCTGTAAGTCCTCACAAGGTTAGCACACACTGTTGCTGGTATGTTGGCCCATTCATCCATGCATATCTCCTCAAGAGCAGTGTTTTGAGGCTATTGCTGTGCAACACAGACGTTCAACTCTCCCCAAAGGTTTTCTATAGGGTTGAGATCTGGAGACTGGCCTGGCCACTCCAGGACCTCGAAATGCTTCTTACAAACCCACTCCTTTGTTGCCCTGGCAGTGTGCTTGGGATCGTTGTCATGCTGAAAGACCCAGCCACATTTCATCTTCAGTGCCCTTGCTGATGGAAAGGGGTTTGCACTCCAAATCTCACAAGACATGGCCCCAGTTATTCTTTCATGTATACGGATCTGTCGCCCTGGTCCCTTTGCAGAGAAACAGCCCCAAAGCATGATGTTGCCACCCCCATGCTTCACAGTAGGGATGGTGCTCTTTGGATGCAACTCCGCATTCTTTCTCCTCCAAACACGACAAGTTGTGTTTCTGCCAAACAGTTCTATTTTGGTTTCATCTGACATTCATATGACATTCTCCCAATACTCTTCTGGATCATCCAAACGCTCTCAAGCAACCTTCAGTCAGCCCCTTCAGTAAGCAGGGGGACACGTCTGGCACTGTAGGATCTGAATCCCTGGCGGTGGCGTAGTGTGTTACTGATGGCAGCCTTTGTTACGTTGGTCCCAACTCTCTGCAGGTCATTCAATAGGTTCCCCCATGTGGTTCTGGGATTTTTGCTCATCGTTCTTGTGATCATTTTGACCCCATGGGGTGCGCTCTTGCATGGACCCCAGATCGAGGGAGATCAGTGGTCTTGTATCTTTTCTATTGTCTAATGATTGCTCCCACAGTTGATTTCTTCACACCAAGCTGCTTGCTTATTGCAGATTCAGTCTTCCCAGTCTGGTACAGGGCGACAATTTTGTTTCTGGTGTCCTTCGACAGCTCTTTGGCCTTCACCATAGTGGAGTTTGGAGTGTGACTGCTTGAGGTTGTGGACAGGTGTCTTTTATTACTGATAATAAGTTCAAATAGGTGCCATTACTACAGGTAATTCCTCATTGATAGCTTCCGCCAGATCTCAACCTGCTCAAATTGTTCGTAACATCACAAATCCAACCCATCTGGCCAAAGATGTGGCTAGTCAAGATATTACAGCAGAGATTTTCCAGAGCCACTTCATAAATAAGATCAATCTGCTCTGCGAAGGGCTACCTCCCACAGAGGACATATTGAGGGAACTAGAAGCCTCCTGGCCATTTAGTGGCCAATTTATCGAACATTTTGTGTCATTAGAAATGGAAGACCTGGAAAAGACTCTAGCTGCAGCAAGACCAACCACCTGCTCCCTCTATCCTTGCCCCTCCCAGTTGGTTAAGGAGTGCTGGGACTACAAAATCCCTTAAGGAGCATCATCAACAGCTCCTTGGAGCAAGGAATTTTTCCAGATTGCCTTAAAGAAGCAGTGGTCCACCCTCTCCTGAAAAAACCAAGCCTTGATGCTGCCATACCTAGTAACTATCGCCCTGTTTCAAACCTTCCGTTTCTGGGCAAGGTGATTGAACGGACAGTGGTGGGGCAGCTACAGCAATTCTTAGATGAGACTGCAGGTTTGGACCCCTTTCAATCAGGCTTTCGTTCAGGTCATGGGACAGAGACTGTCTTGGTAGCTATTACTGATGAAATTCGTCGTCAGTTAGACCGAGGCGGATCAGCGCTATTGGTACTCTTGGACCTCACAGCTGCATTTGACACCGTGGACCATGGCTTGCTGATTCATTGATTGGCTCTGTCTGGTGTACGAGGTTTAGCCCTCAAATGGTTCAATTCATTCCTCCGGGACCGGAGACAGAGGGTGGAGTGGTGAGGCCAAAGCTCTGAGAGCTCCTGCCTTTGCTGTGGAGTTCCCCAGGGTGCTATCCTCTCGCCCCTGTTATTTAACATCTACGTCCGACCACTTGCTGGACTGGTGCGGAGCTTTGGCATAGAGTGCTACCAGTATGCAGATGATACCCAGCTACTCTTGCGTCTCGAACCTGGGACAACCGTGATTCCTGAGAACTTTAAGCTGTGTTTGGAAGCAGTGATGAGTTGGCTACGAGCAAGCAGACTAAAAGTCAATCCTGCAAAAAATGAGATCCTACCTTTCGGTAGAAGCATTGGCAATGGTAATCCACGCAACAGTCACCACTAGGTTGGACTATTGCAATGCCTTATATGCTGGCCTTCCGAAGTCAACGACCCAGAAGATTCGGATGGTCCAAAATGCGGTAGCCAGGCTGCTAGTGGGATCATCTATAAGACTCCATATTACACCGATTCTGCAACAACTGCATTGGCTACCAATAGAACATCGGATCTCTTACAAGATACTGATCCTGACATTTAGAGCTCAAAATGGCCAAGGACCTTTATATCTTAGGGACCGCCTCATTCCTTTTCCCCATCAGTGGTTACCTCGATCCACCCAGGAAAATCTCCTATACATACCGGGTCCTAGGGAGGCACATTTGGAAGCTACAAGGCATAGAGCTTTTTCGATCTATGCTCCAATTCTGTGGAACTCATTGCCTCCATATATTAGAGCAATGTCGGAGTTGCGACCTTTTGTAAAGGCGCTCAAGACTTGGCTGTTTGGTTGTGCATTTAAGTAATCGGATCAAATTTTGCCATAGTCACTGCTGAATGTTTTTATGTTGAATGTTTTATGTTGAATGTTTTTATATTGAATGTTTTATATTGTGTATAAGCAATTTTAGATTGTAAGTCGCTCGGAGCACTTTGGTGGAGAGCGACTAATTAAGAAATAAAGTGATGATGATGAGGTAATGAGTGGAGGACAGAGGAGCCTCTTCAAGAAATTACAGGTCTGTGAGACCCAGAAATCTTGCTTGTTTGTAGGTGACCAAATACTTATTTTCCACCATAATTTGCAAATAAATTCGTTAAAAACCAGACAATGTGATTTTCTGGATGCGTTTTCTCATATTGTCTCTCACAGTTGATGCCTACCTAGGATGTCAATTACAGGCCTCTCTCGTCTTTTTAAGTGGGAGAACTTGTACAATTGGTATCTGACTAAATAATTTCCCCCCACTGTAAATAAATGAATAAACAGACCCATTCAATCAACGTTTATTTATTATTATTATTATTTGCCATATTTATACTCCGCCTTTCTCTACCCCAGCAGGGGGACTCAGGGCATCTTACAATGGTTGAATGGCCTGTCAATACAGAAGCAAACCCTACTAATTTAAATGGTCTAGACTAGCAATAGGGGTTAGGCTGTAAGATGTCTTATCTTTCACAGGCAAATTGACCCAAATCCCTTGCTTCCAACATAAGGCTTGCACCACCTTTCTGATTTACATCTTACGCTGTCTTGTGTATGTGAAAGGTCATGTTTCACTTTTCCACTTTATCTAGGTTAACTCCAGATCTTCTGTATTCCCAAATTTACATCTATTGTATTTATTTATTTACCGTACTTATATCCTGTCCTTCTCAACCCAAAGGGGGTTCAGGGTGTCCTTATAATGGCAAGAATTTGATGCTGAGTGTACACAAATCATTGATAAATAAGCAAAACATTAAAACCAACCAGTGAAAACATCACATTAAAACAACAACATAAAATCACATAATCCTGGTCATAATCCAGGGCCAGTCTGAGTTGTCAATGTTAATTTATAGTCTCTTCTTGCATGGTTCCCATTACTGACCAAAGGCCTGATCATGTTTTCAGTTTTTTCCTGAAGTCCAGGAAGGGTGGGGGTCTGATTTCATAATTGTACATATAATTAAAGCATTATTACCCTCAAACCAGAAGGAAGATGTTTATCTCTACATCTTAAATATCCCATGTGTGTGAATTGCAGAGGCATACATACTGCAAAATAAGCCTGAGCACTGAATTCAGGCTGAGATGTGGTAAACATGCATACAGAGGATTCAATGTTGAACAGGCCTATTACTAACTTACAACTTCTACATTTCATCTTCCCAAAAAATGCTTGTTTTACATCCAGAGAAAACAAATCTCAACATAATTTTTGAGACAGGAATAAAGGAAGAATAAATCCATATTAGTAAAATGTACATTGCTTTGTGAATTAACGACCAACAGAAACTGTTTCCCTCTGAATGCCTTATTTCCCTTTTCCAGGATTCTGCGATCCAAAATATTATGATCTAAAATTATCCACATGGTGACACTTTTTTTGCTTTCTGGTGGTGCAATGTTCACAAACTATTACTGTATATAACATTACCTTCAGGCTATGTATGTAAGGTGCATGTGAAATATAAATGAATTTCTTGTTTATACATGTGTCCCATCTCAGTATGGATATGTAAGTATTCTAAAATATGAAAGATTTCTGGTTCCAATCATTCTGGCTAAGAGATACTCAACCTGTAACATAATATTATCTGTTTCATTCACACCCTGTTTTTCTCCCAAATAGGAGAAAAGCAACTTATGGATAAAATTAGACAAAACATCTGCCGTATATTCTGGCATATAAGACTACTTTTTAACCCAAGAAAATCTTCTCAAAAGTCAGGGGTTGTCTTATAAGTGGGAGTCATCTTGTATGCGGGAGTCTTATACACAGGAATCCTCTTATACGCTGGAGTGGCCTTATGCATGGGATTGTCTTATATGCAGGAGTAGTCTTATACACCGGGAGTCGTCTTATAGAGTGGGTGCTGAAACTTCCAATCCGGATTGGAGAATCTGTGGTTGCTGCATATTGTGGGGGGAGCTCAAAAATGGCAGTGGCCGCGTCCCTGCCATATGCAGCGACTGTATGAAAGCATTAAGGGCAACGCTGTGCAAATATGGTAGAAGAAAATCAATTCATCAGGATTCGTGGACTTAATGCGGTCCAGATGGTGAGGTGAAGGGGGGCCTCACTGGGAAGGTGTAAGTGAAGGGCGGAGCAAGCTGCAGGCGTCTGGGGCACCCTGGGATATGGAAAAAAGAGATAGAGTGGCTCTGGGCCCAGGAAAACACAATTCTTTTACCTGTCTGGCCCGCCCTTGTGTCCTATTACCGTACCTCCTCCTCTGCCTCTCAAATCTCGCTCCTAAAGACTGCAGTGAAGCGGTGCATGTGCACATGTGCGAGATCTGAGAGGCAGAGAAGGAGGGACAGTAATAGGAAAATTACCATATTGAAATCAAATCTGATGCTTTTAAAATGTTTATTTGGTGTGTGTTGGAAGAGGGGTAGTCTTATACAGCGAGTATATCCCAAACTCTATATTTTAACTGGAAAAGTTGGGGGGGTCATCTTATACGCCCAGTCGTCTTATATGCCAGAATATACGGTACAACTCCTGTTGCTGTTTTTAAGCATTCTCACAGGCAGAACACAACAACAACAACAACAACAACAACAACAACAACAACCATACTACGTTAATTGCAAATAGATCTGATATACTGTATCAACATTTTGGACAAAATAGTATGGATCCAAATTTATTTATTTATTTGCTCTATTTATACCCCACCTTTCTTTACCCTGAAGAGGACTCAAGGCGGCTTACAAAGAGGCTATTATTCAATGTCTTAAAACACATACAATTCTTATATATATTATATTATATTAAAATGAAAACACACTGAACATTTAAAAACATTCAATTCTATTGCCCGGAATTCTCCTGCTTTTTTAGTGTTGCTCTTTATTTAGAGTTATTTAATACTGGTAGCCAGATTTTGTTCATTTTCATGGTTTCCTCAAAAAACACGGAAATTCCAGAAAAGAATCAATCAGGGCCAGTGAACACCCCACAACAAAGGATTTCCCCTGGCAGCAATCAGCCAGGCTTTGAAGCTGCAAGGCCATTCAATGCTAATCAAGGTGGCCAATTGCAACGTTCGCACTTGCTTCCAACAGACAAGAATTCTTTCTTCCACCCTGAACATTCCACAGATAGAAGTCCCCGTGACACAATGGGTTAAACTCTCATGCCAGAAGGACTGAAGACCGACAGGTCCGAGGTTCAAATCTGGGGAAAGTGTAGATGAGCTCCCTCTGTCAACTCCAGCTCCCCATGAGGGGACTCAAGAGAAGCCTCTCACAAGGATGGTAAAACATCAAAACATTTGGCCATCCCCTGGGCAATGTCCTTGCAGACAACCAATTCTCTCACACGAGAAGAGACTTGCGGTTTCTCAAGTCGCTCCTGACACACATACACAAATCCACAGATATATAAACCTCACTTGCCCAGTTTCCAACAGACCCCTCAACCTCTGGTCTGCAACAGATGTGGGTGAAATGTGAGGTGACAATGCTTCTGGAACATATAGCTCGAAAACTCACAGCAACACAGTGTAAGCCATGAAAGCCTTCAACAACACATTGTTCCAGTGGCACTTTAAAGACTATCTGCCCAACCAAATACATACTAACCAACACCATATAATGAGTAATAAATGGTGATATATAACAAAACAAATCCTCCATACTGATCGTAATAACCAGTAAAATACAAGTAACAAACCTCCACCAAGCATAACTCCAAATGGTGTAATTTCCACCACAAGCCTAAATCCAACTATAGCCAATTGCTAAATGATTAAGTTCATATTTATGTATATCTCACAGTGTAAATTGTAACATCGTCAACAAATCTTCTTAATAGATAAGATATAGATGGTAATAATAAATGTATTTTGTCAACCTCGCCTAAGCTGTGCAATAGCCTGGCAGAAGAAATTTGATAGCTAATTGAGCAGTCAGAATTTAAAACACAATTAAAGACCTCTCTCTTCTGGCAGATGGGAGTTCGCCTGAATCATAAAATCCTAGAGTTGCAAGAGACCCCAACAGACACCCAGTCCAACCCCCTTCTGCCAAGCAGGAAGATACCATCAAAGCTCTTCCAACAGATGGCCATTCCAACTGGATGGTCCCTTAGGGTCTCTTCCAGCTCTAGGATTCTATTATTCTAATCTTTGTTCTCTGTTTTTGAATATACGTATTTTATGGTCCTTTTGTTATATCTACATATTATGCTGTGCTCTGCCTTGAGTGATCGTGGGGGGAGGCAGGTCACAAATTTTTTATTATTATTATTATTATTATTATTATTATTATTATTATTATTATTATTATTAGAGATAGGAAGATTAGAGCCATGAGGAGAGGCAGGTAGCAAGTTACATTATATACTACCATCATTATGATTAGAGCTAATAAGATTAGAGTTGTGGTGGGAGGCAAGAAGAAAATAAATTTGTATTATTATTGCTAATAATATTATATCCATGAGGACAAGGGGGAAATAAAAATAATAATAATTTGAGTTAATATTAGAGCTGTGGGGAGGCAGAAGGCACATAATATTGTGATTGTTATCATTATCATTATTATTAGTTTTCTACTACTATCAGTAATATTAGAGCTATGAGGTAATAAAATAGTAATAATAATTACAGTTAATATTAGAGCTGTAGGAGGATGCAGGAAGCAAATAACATTATTATTATTATTATTATTATTATTATTATTGCAAATAATATTAGAGCCACAAGAAGCGGGTAACAACCAACAATAGTAATAATGATTGTTATTATTGTTGTTGTTTGTTACCCACATCTTGTGGCTCTAATATTATTGATCCAAAAGTCTACCTATATATAGAAAAAAACAAACTCGTATATTAAATTCTAGAATCATAGAGTCCTAGAGTTGGAGAAGACCCCAAGGGCCACCCAATTCTACCCCTTTTTGTCAAACAGTAGGGCGCAATCAAAGTCCTTCTGACAGATGGCCACCCAGCCCCTGAACAATAGAATCTTAGAGTTGGAAGCAACCCCAAGGGCCATGCATTCCAACCCCGTTTTATACAGGAAAAGCACAATTAAAGAACCCCCGAGTATGTCTGGATGGCGTGTTTGGCATGGACTGTGTAACAATAATAATAGAGTTAATATAAGAGCCATGAGGGGAGGCAAGAATCAAATAACACTATTACTATTATTGCCAATAATATTAGAGCTCTGAGAATAAGAAGGTAATACATAAAATAATAAGAATTAGTTAATATTTGTAATGAGGGGAAGAAAGGAATCAAATAGCATTATTATCATTATTATCATTATTGGCATCACTATTGTCATTCTTATAGCCAATGGTATTAGAGCTGTGAGGATAAACAGGCAATACCTAAAATAATAACAATAATTAGAGTTCATATTAGAACCGTGGGTGGAGGCAGGAAGCAAATAACATTATTATAACTGCCAATATTAGAACCATAAGCAGGTAATACATAAAATAAGAACAATCAAAGCACTCCTGAGTATGTCTGGATGCTGTCTTCGGCACGCACAGTGTAATAATAGTAATAATAACAGTTAATATTAGGGTTGTGGGAGGAGGCAGGAATCAAATAACATCATTATTTTTGGCAATAATTGAGCAGGTAATACATAAAATAGTAATAATAATTAGAGTTAATATTAGAGCCGTGGGGGGAGGCAGGAATAAAATAACATTATCATTATTATCATTATTAGTATCATTATTATTAGTACTGCCAACAATATTAGAGCTATCAAGACAAGCAGATAATAGATATAAGGAGGAGGAGGAGGAGGGTTAATATTAGCGCCATGGGGAAGGCAGGAATCGATTATTATTATTATTATTATTATTATTATTATTATTATTATTATTGCCAATAGAGTTGTGAGGATAAGCAGGTAATACACAAAATAGTAATAATAAAAAGAGTGAATATTAGAACCGTGGGGAAGCAGGAATCAATAAACATTATCGTTATCAGTACAATAGAGTCTCACTTATCCAACATAAATGGTCTAGCTGGTTCTCAAGGTGTGGGTTCCCCAGATTTTTTGGCCTTCAACTCCCAGAAATCCTAACAGCTGGTAAACTGGCTGGGATTTCTGGGAGTTGTAGGCCAAAACACCTGAGGATGCACAGGTTGAGAACCACTAGGCTAACAGAACATTGGAAAGGTGAAAAGGTTGGATAATAAGGAGGGGTTAAAGAAAAGCCTGTTAAATGACACATTACATTATGATTTTACAAATTAAGCACCAAAACATGTTTTACAACAAATTTACAGAAAAAACAGTTCAATACACAGTAACGTTATGTTATATTACTGTGTTTATGAATTTAGCACCAAAACAAACAAGGGTTCTTTCTTTCTCCCACCCTGGACATTATTCTAGAGGTAAATGTACACTCCACTTCCCTCACCCGTGGATCCGGCCAGGAGGCAGACTGCTTTGGATAATACAGAACGTTGGATAAGTGAAAGTTGGATAAGCGAGACTCTATTGTATTATTATTAGAGTATTAGAGCTGTGAGGATAAGCAGGCAATACATAAAATAATAATTAGAGAGAATATTTGAGCCGAGGGGGGAAGCAGAAAACAAATAACATTATGATTAGTATCATTATTATTATTGCCAACAATAAGAGCCATGAAAGGCGGGTAACAAACAATAAACCACACACACACAATATTATTATATAATAATACATTTATTATACTACTAGCCGTCCCCTGCCACGTGTTGCTGTGGCCCACGTGGAGGTTGTGTGTGGGAGGTTTGGCCCAATTCTATCGTTGGTGGGGTTCAGAATGCTTTGTGATTGTACGTGAACTATAAATCCCACCAACTACAACTCCCGAATGTCAAGATTTTGTTTTCGCCAAACTCCACCAGTGTTCACATTTGGGCATATTGAGTATTTGTGTAGAGTTTGGTCCAGATCCATCATTGTTTGAGTCCACAGTGCTCTCTGAATGTAGGTGAACTACAACTCCAAAACCAAAGGACACTGCCCACCAAACCCTTCCCAGTATTTTCTGTTGGTCATAGGAGAACAGTTTGCCAAGTTTGGTTCAATTCCATAGTTGGTGGGGTTCAGAATGGTCTTTGACTGTAGATGAACTATAAATCCTAGCAACCTAGCAAATGACATTTTTTTTGAGTGAAGGACATACATTGGGTTGTTAGGTGTCTTGTGTCCAAATTTGGTGTCAATTCGTCTAGTGGTTTTTGAGTTCTGTTAATCCCACAAACGAACATTACATTTTTATTTATATAGATTATATATTATATAATAACTAATGTATATATACACATACAAAATAATAATARTGTTGTTGTAATATACATATAYACACACACACACCCCAAATAACTGTTTCAGATATAGATAGATAGATAGATAGATAGATAGATAGATAGATAGATAGATATAAAAATGTAATGTTCGTTTGTGGGATTAACAGAACTCAAAAACCACTGGACGAATTGACACAAAATTTGGACACCAGACACCTAACAACCCAGTGTATGTCCTTCACTCAAAAAAAAGTCATTTGGGAGTTGTAGTTGCCAGGATTTATAGTTCACATACAATCAAAGAGCATTCTGAACCCCACCAACAATGGAATTGAACCAAACTTGGCACACAGAACTCCCATGACCAACAGAAAATACTAGAAGGGTTTGGTGGGCCCTTTAGTTTTGGAGTTGTAGTTCACCTACATCCAGAGATCACTGTGGACTCAAACAATGATGGATCTGGACCAAACTTGCCACGAATACTCCATATGCCCAAATACGAACACAGATGGAGTTTGGGGGGAATAGACCTTGACATTTGGGAGTAGTAGTTGCTGGGATTTATAGTTCACCTACAATCAAAGAGCATTCTAAACCCCACCAATGTTAGAATTGGGCCAAACTTTCCACACAGAACTCCCATGACCAACAAAAAATACTGTGTTTTCTGATGGTCTTTGGCGACCCCTCTAACACCCTTTTATGACCTCTGCAGGGAACCCAACCCCCAGGTTGAGAAATGGTTCCTTATGGCCATCCAATCCAACTCCCTTCACAGGGCAAGAAAAAATAACCAAAGCCTTCTTGACAAAGAACTATCTACCATAGGTATAGATAGAAATGATTCACACACACACACACACCACATATATGAAAGATGTTGTATCCTAGATTTGAAAGGGACCCCTAAAGGACAATATGTTCCATGTTCCAGAGTAGGCAAACCAGACAATCTCTACATCAACATTGACAAAGAAACAAGAAGTAATACTGTTGACCGACAAGCATCAAGAAATTACAATGATTAGAAACCAACACTTTTGCATTACCATATATACTTGAGTATAAGCCGACCCGAATATAAGCCGAGGCACCTAATTTTATGACAAAAAACTGAGAAAACGGATTGACTCGAATATAAGCCGAGAGTGGGAAATGCAGCAGCTATTGGTAAATTGCAAAATAAAAATATATACCAATCAAATGACATTAATTGAGGAATCAGTGGGTTATATATATATTTTTTCTTTTCCAGATCAGCAGACTGGGCCACAGCAATGCGTGGCAGGGGACGGCTAGTATTATTATATAATAATAATAATACATTTATTATACTATTATTATACTGTATATATATACAGAAGACATTTCCATCTTGTCTTTACTAATAATATAATATAGTATATTGTATATACATATAATATTTATAATATTATAATGTAATACAATATAAAACTAGTAATAATAATTCAATATTATAATTATATATTTACATTACATGTAATATTACTAATAATATTACAATATAATTGTATGGTGCAATATAGTAATATATACTGATATTGTACTATGCTAATAATATAATATATTGCATGAAAATAGATATTGTAAGTCGCTCTGAGTCCCGTTCGGGGTGAGAAGGGCGGCATAGAAATGCCGTAAATAAATAAATATCCACATACCAAATAATGTTGTTATGCGGGTTTTTTCGGGCTATATGGTCATGTTCTAGAGCAGGGGTCCTCAAACTAAGGCCTGGGGGCCCTCCAAGGTCATTTACCCGGCCCTCGCTCAGGGTCAACCTAAGTCTGAAATGACTTGAAAGTACACAACAACAACAACAACACTCCTATCTCATCAGCCAAAAGCAGGCCCACACTTCCCACTGAAATACTAATAAGCTTATATTTGTTAACATTGTTCTTCATTTTAATTATTGTATTGTTTTTAAGTGTTTTTTGCACTACAAATAAGGTATGTGCAGTGTGCATAGGAATTCATTCATGCTTTTTTCAAATTATAATCCGGCCCTCCAGCAGTTTGAGGGACTGTGACCTGGCCCTCTGTTTAAAAGTTTATGGCCATGTTCTAGAGGCATTTCTCCTGACGTTTCGCCTGCATCTATGGCAAGCATCCTCAGAGGTGAGGTCTGCTGGAACTGGGAAAAAAGGGGTTTATATATCTGTGGAATGACCAGGGTGAGACAAAGGGCTTTTGTAAGTTGGGCTAGGTGTGAATCTTTCAGCTGACCACCTTGATTAGCATACAATGGGCTGACTGTGCCTGGAGCAAACTCTTCTTGAAAGGTGATTAGATGTCCCTGCCTGTTTTTCTCTCTGCTGTTTTTGCTGTTGCAATTTTAGAATTTTTTAATACTGGTAGCCAGATTTTGTTCATTTTCATGGTTTCTTCCTTTCTGTTGAAATTGTCCACATGTTTGTGGATTTCAATGGCTTCTCTGTGTAGTCTGACATGGTGGTTGGGAGAGTGGTCCAGCATTTTTGTGTTCTCTAGAACATGGCCATATAGCCCGAAAAAACCCACAAGAACTGAGTGATTCCAGGCATGAAAGCCTTCGACAATACAATGTTATGTATATAACATTATTTTGTAATACCATATATATATATATATATACACACACACACATCAAGTAACTGGTATATATATAGACACAACGATATAAGGTGGGGATGGAAAACAATAGCGTGGCGGGCAAAGAGGAGGCCTGGTCAGGAGGCGCTGGGCCTTCTTACCCTGGGGCTTGTCTCCGGGCTGGGCCTCGCCGCGGCCCTCTTCGGCGGCGGCGGCCTCGGCCTCCTCCTCCTCTCCGCCTCCGCTGCTCCCCGCTCCTCCTTCCTCGGAGGCCCCTTGGGCGCCGTTGACGCCACTGCCAGGCTGGGCTGAGGCCTGCTCTTCCGCGCTCGGCGCCGAGGCCTGCGCGGGGCCTCCTCCAGCCGTGGCCGCCTCCTCCTCGTCGGCCAGCAGCGCCTCCTCGTCCTCCTCCTCCTCCTCGTCCTCGTCTTCCTCCTCCTCCTCGTCGTCGTCGTCATTTTCGGCGCCTCCCGTTCCCAAGCGGGCCCTGCCGAGGCCTTGCCCGGCCGCCGCCGCCGCCGCTCCCCCGGCCTCGGCGCCGGCTTCTTCGGGGCCCGCGGCCAACATCTCGGCGTCCAAGGCTTCCTGGAGCCGCTGGGCCAGCTCCACCTTGAGGCCGCGCGAGTCCAGGCCCCGCCGCCCGAGCTCGGCCCGCAGCTCCGTCACCTTCAGCCGCTTCACGTCCATGGCGCGCGCGCTCCGCTGCGGGGGGAGGGAGCGAGGGAGGGGGGAAAGCGAGCCGAGCTCCGAGGGCTAATGCGCCTGCGCGGCTCTTCCCGCGGCACTGCGCCTGCGCGGCTTCCGCTTCTTGCGCTGCGTTGCCCTCTCTCGCCTATTCTCCCACTGCGCCTTTACGCATGCGTGGCCTGCTTTCTCCCACACCCGAAACCCTCCTCCGGGCTCTATTGCGCAGGCGCGTCAACGCTTTCCTCCTTCACCAACCCCAAGCTGAAACGCTGTACCATCACGCGCGCGCGATTTTCAGAGTCCACCACGACGCATGCGCTGTGGATCCCCTCGGCCTCCCTTGTTGGCCCCTATTCCCCTCGACGCTTAGCTCTTTGTTTGTACGCATGCGTGTTGCGCTTTCTGGAAAGCTGCGTTTACGTGCGCCGTTGTTGTCTTTTGGCGGGCAGCTAAGACGCTTAGGGCAGTTGTTACAAGAGATCTGATTGGTTGAAGCGAACCAATCGGAATGAAGGATTCATTGAACGGCTGTGGTTCAAAATGAGCCATGGCCCCCAGGCTTCTCATTGAAACAGAATAGACAATTAAGCTTTTTTTTTTTAACTATATCTAAATCGGGAAAGTATATAATATTTAAACAAGAAGAAAAAAAATATAGACATCTTAATACAGCTTATAAATAAATTCATTGAGCATCTCAACATTTTGCAAAATACCTTCTCTAAAATCACAACACACGTGATAATAAAATAGGTTGCTGTGAGTTTCCCGGATTGTCTGGCCATGTCCCAGAAGCATTCTCTCCTGACGTTTCTCCCACATCTATGGCAGGCATCCTCACATGTTGTGAGGTCTGTTGGAAACTAGACAAGTGGAGTTTATATATCTGTGGAATAATGTCCAGGGTGGGAGAAAGAATGTTGCAATTGGCCAGCTTGATTAGCATTTGAAGGCCTAGCAGTTTTCAAGGTCTGGCTTCTTACTGCCCGGGGGAATACTTTGTTGGGAGGTGATTAGCTGGCCCTGATTGTTTCTTGTCTGGAGCTCCCCTGTCTAGCCTCGTTCATCAGGTGCCCTCTTACTCTTGTGGCTTGTTTTTGGTGTTGCAGCTCTTCTGATGTCTCTGGGGGGAGTATCCATTGGCCTATAAAGGCCAATTTACACCCAAACATCCAATTCACCATGGAAAAAGAAATGAAGGAAAACTGCCATGTCTAGATGTCCTAGTCATCTTCCAACACTAGGATTATATAATTCCGAGGCTGGATGGCTATCTGTCAAGAGGGCTTTGAATGTGCTTTTTCTTGCATGGAACAGAGTTGACTTCACTTCACTTTATTTCTTAATTAGTCGCTCTCCATCAAAGTGCTCCGAGTGACTTACAGTCTAAAATAGCATTTACACAATATAAAAACATTCAACATAAAAACATTCAACAGTGACTATTTGGCATATTAGATCTGATTACTTAAATGCACAACCGAACAGTCAAGTCTTGAGCGCCTTTACTAAAGGTCGCAACTCCGACATTGCTCTCATGTATGGAGGCAATGAGTTCCACAGAATTGGAGCATAGGTCGAAAAAGCTCTACGCCTTCCAGGTGTCCCTCCCTAGGGCCCGGTATGTAGAGGAGATTTTCCTGGGTGGATCGAGGTGACCACTGATGGAGAAAAGGAATGAGGCGGTCCCTAAGATATAAAGGTCCTTGGCCATTTTGAGCTCTAAATGTCAGGATCAGTATCTTGTAAGAGATCCAATGTTCTATTGGTAGCCAATGCAGTTGTTGCAGAATCAGTGTAATATGGGATCTCATAGATGATCCCGCTAGCAGCCTGGCCGCTGCATTTTGGACCATCCGAGTTGAACTGGATGGTTTCTTCCTACACTAGGATTCAATGATTCCGAGGCTGGATGGCCATCTGTCAGGAAGGCTTCAAATGTGCTTTTTCTGCATGAAACAGGGTTGAACTGGATGGCCCTTGTGAAGTCGATAGGAACTTTAGAAGGGTCTACCCCAGGAGGAGAGACCCTGCGGCCCCACCATTGGTGAGCAAAGAGAAGCCTAATGTTAAGCAATTTATTTTCCCTAAGTTCCCAAAAAGAATCTCACCAAAGTTGAAGAAAGTGCCACCGAGGTTTATTAGCGATTCAGCTTTTTTATTTGTCGTGTCAGGAGCAACCGCTCCTGTTGTGAGAGAATTGGCCGTCTGCAAGGACGTTGCCCAGGGAACCCCTGGATGATTTTTTGATGTTTTATCATCCTTGTGGGAGGCTTCTCTCATGTCCCCGCATGAGGAGCTGGAGCTAATAGAGGGAGCTCATCCGCCTCTCCCCGGATTCGAACCTGCGACCTGTCGGTCTTCAGTCCTGCCGGCACAGTGCTTTAACCCACTGCACCGCCGGGGTCTCCATTTTAGCGATTCAGCTGAAAAGGATGCAAAGCAGCAATCGTTCGCCAAGCTAAGCATGAAGTTACACAAATAAATGCCATTTTTATAGAAAATACAGAGTTGTGTGGTTCAAATCTCCCGCTCCCCCCTCTCGCCCAGCTCGAAGGGGTTTGGCTGACGTGCAAACAGCTGGGAGGAGGCTTGGCCATCCCCCATGCGTCAGGGCCAATCACAGGGCTTCCGCGGTGCGCCAGAGCCAATCAGGAGGCTCCTGCCGCCTCTGCACTCCAGCGAATCAGAAGAGAGGGGGTCGGGACGAAGGAATATACTGCATTCTTGAATGGATTATGGCTTTAATGTCCAGGAGGCTTAACGAGTCCAGAATCAGCCTGCCAGAAAAGCCAAACTCATTGTCTTGAGATTGGTCTGAGATAAGCATTGATTACTTAATCCGAGTTTTCCTCTTGCGATCAGACATTCACCAGTCACAAAGGGGGTGACTGGTGAATGTCTTCAGTGGAAAGGTTTGAAAGAAAAACTGGTTGGGGGGAAAAGGGCTTTCCGAAGGTCATTCCCCCCCCCCCCCCATTGTTATATGATTAAAAAGTCTGCCAAGCAAACTTCGTCTTGATGGCCCGACTCCGAAGTCAAGAAAGATAATTCTTTGTATTTTCCATGCAAGTAAGGTTCTAAGATAAGGGTCTTCACAATCACTAATTGCTGTTTCCAGAGGCAGGGCAGCTTCCTTATACATTTTCCTCAAGGAGAGGGGCAAGGTCAAGTACATGAAGGGAAATATAGAAATACAGGAGAAAATATGAAAATATAGAAATCATAATACAGAGAGTAAACCCAACTACCTTCCCCCAGTGTCCATAGTTCATATTATTCATAGGAAGGTCCATAAAGGGAAATATATCCATGGGGGGGAGGGGAAAGAGAGTCCCTTGTTTGTGAGATGGGGGACCATCAGGAGCCCAGGTGTGTCTCAGATGGAAAAAGTCAAATACTTTTGTGGCATGATTTTCAGTAATAAATTGGTTACCTTCTGCTATAAACATATGAAAATAGGGCATAAAGCCTTGATTAAATGATACACACCAAATTGACCAAGGCTTAACCCTTATTATCCAGTCTGGTGTCCTTGCCCTTAGCAAAACTATAAGTTACTATCTCTAATGGGGGCGGGGTCATGTTCAACTTCACTTGGGGTCTCTTCCAACACTAGGATTCTATGATTCCGAGGCTGGATGGCCATCTGTCAGGAAGGCTTCGAATGTGCTTTTCCTGCATGAAACAGGGTTGAACTGGATGGCCCTTGCGGTCTCTTCCAACACTAGTATTCTATGATTCCGAGGCTGGGTGGCCATCTGTCAGGAGGGCTTTGAATGTGCTTTTTCTGCATAGAACAGGGTTGAACTGGATGGCCCTTGGGGTCTCTTCCAACACTAGGATTCTATGATTCCAAGGCTGGGTGGCCATCTGTCAGGAAGGCTTCGAATGTGCTTTTCCTGCATGATACAGGGTTGAACTGGGTGGTCCTTGGGGTCTCTTCCAACACTAGTATTCTATGATTCCGAGGCTGGGTGGCCATCTGTCAGGAGGGCTTTGAATGTGTCCTACTGTCTGACAAATAGGGGTTGAACTGGATGGAAATCCAAATGTAGGATTCTATAATATAATATTCAAGTTTGTGTGTGTGTGTAAAAGTCACCATATATATATGGTGACTTTTGGGACACCCAATACATGCTTTACTATTGTGCTTAAACAAGTGAAGCCATGTGCAGTTAACCAGTTTCCCATCGGGCGGAGCTCTTGGTCCATAGATAAACCTCATAAGTCAGCAAACTCACTTTCCCTCTATGCTGGGTAAAATGGAAGGGAGTCACAAAACAACTCTTGGTTTTCTTTGCCATAGAAAACGATATGAAATGCATGGGTTTGCTACGAGCCCTTGAAGCCATGCGCATGTGCCTTCATGCCACACAGACCAGCTCATACAAAAGGAAAGGTCTATGGGTTGCCTGCCGGAAACTGGAATCTATGGTCCAGCCCCTTGTTTCCAGGACAGCCTGCCTTCCTTCCCTAAATGCAGCTGAGCTCCAGAGCAGCCTCCTGAAGAAGGTAAGAGCCTCCCCCTGAATGATCTTATACACAATGCACATAAACTTAAATGCCGTTTGGCCTTAAGTTTCTGCTGACACAATGTTTGCTTTTCACAAAGGAGAAAGGCAAATTTTATTTATTTATCGTGTCAGCAGCAACCAGACATTTGTATTACATTTTTAACAAAACAAACAAACAAACAGACAAAACACAAAGTTTGCAAGCTTGGTAGTTGATTAAATGTCCTTTGACCAGTATCTGGCCACTTGGAGTACCTCTGGTGTTGGCGCAAGAAGGTCCTCCATTGTGCATGTGGCAGGGCTCAGGTTGCATTGCAGCAGGTGGTCAGTGGTTGGCTCTTCTCCACACTCGCATGTCGTGGATTCCACTTTGTAGCCCCATTTCTTAAGGTTGGCTCTGCATCTCGTGGTGCCAGAGCACAGTCTGTTCAGTGCCTTCCAAGTCGCCCAGTCCTCTGTGTGCCCAGGGGGGAGTCTCTCATTTGGTATCAGCCATTGATTGAGGTTCTGGGTTTGAGCCTGCCACTTTTGGACTCTCGCTTCCTGAGGTGTTCCAGCGAGTGTCTCTGTAGATCTTAGAAAACTATGTCTTGATTTAAGGCGTTGATGTGCTGGCTGATACCCAAACAAGGGATGAACTGGAGATATCATTGCCTTGGATGTCAGGTGGTGCAATACCGGCTAAACAGTGTAATTTCTCCAGTTGTGTAGGGCGCAGACACCCCATGTCTCATTAAGAGCCACATCCACTGTTTTAGTGTGGTGAGATGTGTTCCACACTGGGCATGCATACTCAGCAACAGAGTAGCATAGCGCAAGGGATGATGTCTTCACTGTGTCTGGTTGTGATCCCCAGGTTGTGCCAGTTAGCTTTCGTATGATATTGTTTCTAGCACCCACCTTTTGCTTGATATTCAGGCAGTGCTTCTTGTACGTCAGAGCACGGTCCAGAGTGACTCCCAGGTATTTGGGTGCGCTTGCAATGCTCCAGTGGGATTTCTTCCCAGGTCATCCTCAGAGCTCGGGATGCTTGTCTGTTCTTAAGGTGAAAGGCACATGTCTGTGTTTTAGATGGGTTGGGGATCAGCTGGTTTTCCCTGTAATAGGCAGTAAGAGCACCTAGAGCTTCGGAGAGCTTCTGTTCAACCATCTCAAAGCTCCCTGCTTGAGCGGTGATGGCACGATCATCAGCATAGATGAAACTCTCTGTCCCTTCTGGCATTTGTGTAGATGTTGAACATGGATGGATCCATGTTCAAGAAAGGTAATTGTAAAGGTAAGACAGCATTAACATTTAATTCCCCATAGCCACTAAATTGTTCCCACTTTGGGATGGATTTAAATTACTGTATCTTAATTACCGTAAGATACAGTAATTTAAATCCATCCCAAAGCATAAGCCGACCCAAATATAAGCCGAGGTATCTGATTGTGCAACAAAAAACTGGGAAAACTTATTGACCTGAGTATAAGCTAAGGGTGGGAAATGCAGCAGCTACGGACGGGTAACTTTCAAAATAAAAATAGAAACCAATAAAATTACACTAATTGAAGAAACAGTAGGTTAAATGTTTTTCACTGTTTACATAAAACTGTAATTTAAAATAATCCTGACCAACTTTGATTAAAAATTATTCTAACCTGTTTCAGCGTAAATGTGCTTACGTATCCTTCCAATAATATAGAGTAAAATAATAAATGTAATAATAACAATAATAAAGTAAAATAATAAATGTAATAATAATAATAACAGAGTAAAATAAATGTAATAAAATAATAACAGAGTAAAATAATGTAAATGTAATAATACCAATAATAGAGTAAAATAATAAATGTAATAATAATAGAGTAAAATAAATGTAATAAARTAATAATAGAGTGAAATAWTGTAAATGTAATAATACTGATAATAAAGTAAAATAATAAATRTAATAAAATAATACTAATAACAGAGTAAAATAATAAATWACTTTGACTCGAKTATAAGCCGAGGGGAGATTTTTCAACCTAAAAAAGGGGCTGAAAAACTAGGCTTATACTCGAGTAAATACAGTATTTTTTTCTCATAGCAAACCATACTTTCTGTTGCATTCCCTCCTAGTGGAAAGGTTTAATACTTGCAGTGGACTTGCTCCAGGATAAGTACATCCGCACTGAGGATTGCACAACTTTGGATCTACACTGCCATAGAATGCAGTTTGAACTATCATATGGTCAACGAAGACTCATATCATGCAGTTTTAACTATTATGTAGCCAACAAAGACTCATATGCAGTTTGACTATTATATGGTCAGTGTAGACACATAGAATGCAGTTGGAATGATTATATAGTCAACCAAGACTCATATAATGTAGCTTGGTCAATGAAGACATATATAATGCAGTTAGAACTATTATATGGTCCAGAAGACTCATAGAATGCAGTTTGAACTGCTGTATAGTCAACAAAGACTCATATCATGCGATTAAAATTATTATATGGTGAACAAAGACTCATATAATGCAGCTTGAACTGTTATATGGTCAACAAAGACTCATACAGTGTGAATTATTATATGGTCAGCGAAGACCCATAGAATGTTGTTTGAACTATTATGGTATATGCTCAGTGTAACCCATGGAATGCAGTTTGAACTGTTATATGTTCAGTGTGGACTGACAGAATGCAGCTTGAACTATAATATGGTCAGTGTAGAGTAGATCGATCGAATGCAGTTTGAAATATTATATGGTAATTGTAGAAGATCCATAGAATGCAGTTTGAGCTGTTGTATGGTCAGGGTAGACCCATATAATTATAACTTTTCATGTGTATATATATATATATAGAGAGAGAGAGAGAGAGAGAGAGAGAGAGAGAGATGTGGGGGAGGCAGGAATGAAATAACATAATAACTATAATTATAATTATTATTGCCAATAGTATTAGAGCCGTGAGGATAACCAGGTAATACATAAAATAATAATAAGAATTGGAGTTAATATTAGAGCCATGGGGGAAGCCAGGAATCAAATAACATTATTAATATAATTGTTAGCTTCATTATTATTATTATTGCCAATAATATTAGAGCTGTGTGGATAAGCAGGTAATACCTAAAATGATAATATTTAGAGTTAATATTAGAGCCAGGGGAGGGAGCCAGGAAGCCAATAATATAACTACTAGAATCATAGTATCAAAGAGTTGGAAGAGACCTCATGGACCATCCAGTCCAACCCCCTGCAGGAACATTCAAATCACCCCATCCAGCCTCTATTTAAAAGCTTCCAAAGAAGAAGCCTCCAAAGAAGAGAGTTCCACTGCTGAACGGCTCTCACAGTCAGGAAGTTCTTCCTCATGTTCAGATGGAATCTCCTCTCTTGTAGTTTGAAGCCATTGTTCTGCGTCCTAGTCTCCAAGGAAGCAGAAAACAAGCTTGCTCCCTCCTCCCTGTGGCTTCCTTTCACGTATTTATACATGGCTATCATATCTCCTCTCAGCCTTCTCTTCTTCAGGTTAAACATGCCCAGCTCCTTAAACTGCTCCTCATAGGGCTTGTTCTCCAGACCCTTGATCATTTTAGTCGCTCTCCTCTGGACACATTCCAGCTTGTCAATATCTCTCTTGAATTGTGGTGCCCAGAATTTAACACAATATTCCAGGTGTGGTCTAACCAAAGCGGAATAGAGGGGTTTTATTATTTATTTAATTCATTTATATACCGCTTTTCTCGGCCCTTAGGTGACTCAAAGCAGTTAACAACAGCAAAAATTCAATGCTAAACATCATAAAAACAATTAAGGGACAGTTAAAACAGTAGCATAATAAGCAATTAAGCATCAATATAGCATTACTTCCCTAGATCTAGACACTATGCTCCTATTGATGCAGGCCAAAATCCCATTGGCTTTTTTTGCCACCACATCACATTGTTGGCTCATGTTTAACTTGTTGTCCACGAGGACTCCAAGATCTTTTTCACACGTACTGCTCTCGAGCCAGGCATTGTCCCCCATTCTGTATCTTTGCATTTCGTTTTTTCTGCCTAAGTGGAGTATCTTGCATTTGTCCCTGTTGAACTTCATTTTGTTAGTTTTGGCCCATCTCTCTAATCTGTCAAGATCGTTTTGAATCCTGCTCCTGTCCTCTGGAGTATTGGCTATCCCTCCCAATTTGGTGTCATCTGCAAACTTGATGATCCTGCCTTCTAGCCCTTCATCTAAGTCAGGGGTCCTCAAACTTTTTAAACAGAGGGCCAGGTCACAGTCCCTCAAACTGTTGGAGGGCCGGATTATAATTTGAAAAACATGAATGAATTCCTATGCACACTGCACATATCTCATTTGTAGTGCAAGGAGCACTTAAAAACAATACAATAATTAAAATGAGGAGCAATCCTAACAAATATAAACTTATTAGTATTTCAATGGAAAGTGTGGGCCTGCTTTTGGCTGATAAGATAGGATTGTTGTTGTTGTTGTTGTGTGCTTTCAAGTCGTTTCAGACTTGGAGGGCTGCATTCGGCCCCCGGGCCTTAGTTTGAGGACCCCTGATCTAAGTCATTGATAAAGATGTTCAACAGGACCGGGCACAGGACGGAACCCTGTGGCACTCCACTTGTCACTTCTTTCCAAGATGAAGGGAAAGCATTGGTGAGTACCCTCTGGGTTCGTCCATTTAACCAATTACTGATCCACCTCACCGTAGTTTTGCCTAGCCCACATTGGACTAGTTTCCTTGCCAGAAGGTCATGGGGGACCTTGTCGAAGGCCTTCCTGAAATCCAGGTACGCTCCATCCACGGCATTCCCCGCATCTACCCAGCTTGTAGCTCTATCGAAGAAAGAGATCAGATGAGTCTGGCATGACTTGTTTTTGATCAATCCATGTTGACTATTAGCGATGACCGCATTTGTTTCTAAGTGTTTGCAGACCGCTTCCTTAACAATCTTTTCCAGAATCTTGCCCTGTATCGACGTGAGGTTGACCGGACGGTAGTTGTTTGGGTCATCCTTTTTTCCCTTCTTGAAGATTGGGAGCACATTGGCCCTCCTCAAATCTGCTGGAACTTCTCCCGTTCTCCAAGAACTCTCAAAGATGATTGCCAATGGTTCCGAAATGACTTCCGCTAGTTCCTTCAATACTCTTGGGTGTAGTTGAGCTAGCCCTGGGGACTTGAACTCATTTAGAGCGGCCAGGTATTCCTGGACGACTTGTTTCCCAATTTGGGGTTGGATGTCCTCTAATCCCTCATCCACTCCATCTTGCTGAGGTTGAAGATGACTTTCTTTTTGTGAGAAGACTGAGGCAAAGAAGGCATTAAGTAGTTCTGCCTTTTCCCTATCCCCTGTCAGCATTGCCCCATCTTCTCCTCGAAGAGGCTCTGCCAATAATGTTAGAGTTGTCAGTATAAGCAGGATATACATAAAATAAGCACAATCAAAGCAGCCTAAGAATGACTGGATGGTGTCTTTGGCATCATGCACAGTGTAATAATAATAATCATCATCATCATCATCATCATCATCGAGTTAATATTAGAGCCGTGGGGGGAGGCAGGAATGAAATAACATATTTCACACACACTGTTATAGTAGAACCTGTAAGTAACGTTGTAAGCAGTAGTATGAGTGCCAGAAGGGGGAAAAGGGGTACTCGGGAGCAGGAGTCAGATGAGGAACAACAAGGCACCTACCGATGAAGACTCATTCGAAGGGTTCTCGGGGGATGAAGTGTCAATGAGTGAGGGAGAGGAAGGAGATGCAATGGATGGGAATAGGGGAACAAAGAGGGTTACTTGGGAGCAGGAATCGGATGAGGAGCGACAGAAGAAGAGGATCTGGGATATACTTACCGCTTCCACAGATAAAGAATCATTTGTGGGTTTCTCTGGGAGTGATGGGTCAGGGAGTGATGAAGATGGGAATGAGACATTGGACTGGACTAAGGTAAAAGAGGTACAAACTGTATGTGCGGAGCCGATGTCTAGTGATACATTTGTAGGACTGGCAATCGGGGAATACATTTGAGTCTTGGGGGGATCTAAGTATTGACAGAAGATGGAGAAGTTGGAGAGATGGGAGTAGGGATTCACTTGTGGAATCAAGAACAGCTGTAAGGGATAACGATGGGGCGGAGGTCTGCTCATCTTCTGATGATGATGTGTAAGATAAAAGTAGGCTCTGGAATGGGGAATTTTTTCAGAAGGTAAGGTGTTGTTTTACGTTCGTGCAATGGGTACTTGTCGCTACCTGTTTCATGTCGGCATTGGGTCCTGGATCTACAGGTTTCCACTTCTGTTCGTGTGTGCTTCGACTCGGTTTGGATTCTCGTGAGTGCGGATTCCCCCCTTCCTTGACTTCGGACCAGTTTGACTACGACGCTGCCTACGTGGACTTTGGAACTTTGCTACTTTGGATTTGGCTTTCTACGACCTCAGACTTCGTTTGACCATGCTTTCCTCTTTGCGGCTCATTTGTTTGTTAACTATTTACTTGCTGTGCTATTTTGTATGACTTTCGGAGTGCTTTGTTTTAATCCGGTTCTTTTCTCTGGATAATCCGGATTATTACTTTTGTTACCGTTTTGAACCAGGACTGGTTTTCTCTTTTGAGTTTTGGCCAGAGGCACTGAGTTGAGTGTCTCTGAGTCCTTTTCCTTTGATTAATAAACTCTATTTTGGAACCAACCCTGAGTCTGGCCCTTTAAGGCGTCTGTGTCCCGACACACATACAAATATAGCATACATGTTTTCGTTTATTTTACACACACACATATATGTGTGTGTGTGTGTGTGTGTATTCTCTTCCAACTTCCAAACAAAGTCTTATTTGGTTTATTTACTTCCCTTCCAGGCTTCCCCAGAAGCATACATGGAGGTGCAGCTACAACAGGCCCGAGCGTTCAAGGAGGAAGGCAACCGCTATTACAAAGAAGGGCGTTTCCGAGATGCTGTGAGCCGCTACCACTGGGCTTTGCTGCAGGTGAAAGGGCTGGATCCCAGTATCCCTTCTCCTTTGCAGGCCTTTGGTGCAGAGAGAGCATCCATGACTTCTGCACAGGAGATCCTCCTCTTTAGCATCCAAAGTGACTGCTATAACAATTTGGCTGGTATGTTTGTGGGGAGCATTGCCAGGATTTAATTTGCACTTGGGTTCAGACCAGAAGCTTATTTCGTACATCATAATAGTCCTACAATGGCTAAGTGTATTGTCGAAGGCTTTCATGGCCGGCATCACTGGGTTGTTGTGTGTTTTCTGAGCTGTATGGCCATGTTCCAGAAGCATTATCTCCTTACCGCCTTGGGGAATCCTTTGTTGGGAGGTAATTAGCTAGCCCTGATGGTTTCTTGTCTGGAATTCCCCTGTTTTTGAGTGTTGTTCTTTATTTACTGTTAGGATTTTAGAGGGTTTTTTTAAATACGGGTGGCCATTGAAATTCACAAGCATGTGGACAATTTCAACAGAAAGGAAAAAACCATGAAAATGAACAAAACCTGGCTTTTGATCTACCCACTCCATTTCTGAGTCTGTTCAGGGACTTCTAAGTTGTCCATTCTTGGTTTGCCCCTGGAGGCAGACCTTTGTTCAGGGCCATCCAGTTGGGATTTCCTGGTTTACCTGCCCAGAGGAATACCCTTGCTGTTGCTGGGGGAATGTTAAGAGGAATTGTTCTTCTCATGAAGCTGTTCCTTGATTTGAGTCTACTGGGAGGAGGCTGGTAGCCATGCAGTGGGTGGCTTTCACAGTGTTCAATTAAAATTCATGCGCCAACTGCGACCTTACCTCGTGAAGTCTGACTTGACCATGGTGGTCCATGCCTTAGTTACCTCTAGACTGGATTACTGTAATGCACTCTATGTGGGGCTACCCTTGAAGATGGCCCGGAAATTACAACTTGTCCAACATTCAGCAGGCAGATTAATAACTGGGGCGACTTATAGGGAGTGGTCAACCCCCCCCCCCCCCCCCCCCGTTTAAGGAGCTCCACTGGCCGCCGTTTATTTTCTGGTCCCAATTCAAGGTGCAGGTCATCACCTACAAAGTCCTAAACGGTTTGGGACCCACCTACCTTCGTGACCGTATCATCCGCCATGAACCATCTTGGGCCCTCCGATCCTCTGGGGAGGCCCCTGTTTTCGCCACTGCCAGTGTCACAAGCTCGCCTGGTAAGTACAAGGCAGAGAGCCTTTTCCAACTCTGGAACTCACTGCCTGGAGAAATTAGGAAAGCCCCTTCTCTAGAAGTTTTTAAGAAGAACCTTAAAACCTGGCTCTTCCACTGTGCCTTTGATGAGTAGGTATACAATTTCACATGACTATTTAGCTTAAAGTTCTGTCATTGGAGTAGACGTCTCCCCCCCCCCCCTTGTGGGAAAGCTTGACTCCACAACCCCTGCCATAATGAGTACTACTCCGCATATTATCTGCTTCTCTCTTTTATTTTGTCTGAGTTTTTAATGAGTTTTAATTAGTTTGTTTTTTAATCATTGTCTCTGTGCCTGTGTCTATTGTAATTCTTATATTGTTATGTATTCATATGTTCTATGTAATTATTATGTTGTTTATTGTTTGCGTTTTCGATTGTGTTTTGGTTTTCTTTATTGTAATTGTTGTTCGGGCCTGGCCCCATGTAAGCCGCTCCGAGTCCCCATTGGGGAGATGGTGGCAGGGTACAAATAAAGTTTATTATTTATTATTATTATTATTTCTCCCACAGTTAGCAGCAACTTCCCATCACATATGGGGGGGGGGGGTAATGCCAGCTAGCTTATAGAGTTTATCAACAGGTGAAGGTTTGAGACATCCTGTGATTATTCTGCATGTTTCATTTAATGAGAGTTTATCAACAGGTGAAGGTTTGAGACATCCTGTGAATATTCTACATGTTTTGTGTGGGCAGACTTGTGCCAAACAAGGCAGGCATACTCGGCAGTTTAGTAAAACAAGGCCAGGGCTGATGTTCTTATTAATTTTGGGTCTGCAGCCCATGCGCTGCCAGTAATTTTCCACAGGATGTTATTGTGTGCAGCTACTTTGTGCTTGATGTTCATACAATGTTTCCTAAATGTTAGTGTTTGATCTAAGGTGACACCGAGATTTTTAGGGTGGGAACAGTGTTCGAGCTCTTGGCCTTCCCAGGTAACTTTCAATTTCCTGTTGGCTTCATGGTTGCATAGGTGGAAAGCACACACTTGTGTCTTAGCAGGGTTAGGCTTTAGGTTATCTTTCTAGTTGCTGAAGAGATCCTTCAGAGCATTAGTAAGTTTTTAACTGTTTCAAAGTCTTTTGCTTGTGTTGTTGTTATCGAGGAAGAATTTAGGTGTCTTTGCCAGGAGGCAGAGAGCTATCAGAATAATCAAAGAGTTCGTTGCCCTGGCGAGACAGTAGAAGCACCCAATATTTTCCCTGATTTTTCCCAATAAAAGGTCTCACCAAGTTAAAGAAAAGCCACTGAGTTGTTTATTGTGATCCAGCTGGAAAGGATACAAAGCCGCGATATTTCGTCAGGCAAGCATCCAGAGAACAAAAAATAAAGCCTTTATATGCATAAAACAGAGCTGTCTGATTGGTTGGCGCTCTACAGCTGGGAGGAGGCTTGGCCGCCCCCTGAGCGCTTAACCAATAGGTGAGCTCATGCCACTTCGGCCTCTTGGCCAATCAGGAGAGAAGGAGGCAGGACGAGAGGGAAACAATGAGAACTGGAGTAGATTATGGAAATATGTGGTGTCCATGTGGTCGGCAAGTCCTCAGGGGGCCTTCTAGCCAGCCAGCCTATTGTCTTTGATAGGTGGCAATAAACGTTGATGTCTGGCGAGGTGGTCAGGATCTGGCTTTTTCTTGAACTGAGATATGGAGACAATGGGGTAATCCTGGCTGTAGTTTTGGTGGATGGAAGATAACTGAGAGAACAGATCAGGACAAATTGTGGCTTTCCTAAGGCCTTTTTGTCCTGTTGAGATATGATCATCACTGCCAAGTGGGCACCATCCGCTGGGGGGACCGACTCCGAGCCCCAGGGTGGCTTCCCATTGTATAGTTCATGCAAATAAGTCTTTTGATAAGATTCTTTTCAACAGAGGATTTCCTTCTTTCAATGGTCACAGAGAGTGGCTTCTTACATTTTTATACATTTTTTAATAAAAGGGAATAAGGCAGAAGGGTCAAGTAAGGCTCAAGTATACAGGGAGAAATATAGAAACCATAGTGTAGAAAATATACCCACTTATCCCTCCCACCAAAGTCCCATAGAGAAATTGATAAGAGCCTCGATCATGGCTCAGTATGTGTCCATGGTTCATAATATTTATAGGAAGGTCCATAGAAGAAAATGTGTCCATAATGGGAGAGTCCTCCATGTGGGGCAAAAGAGTCCTTCAGAAGGGAAAAAAGTCCCATAGAAGTTCAAGAGAGCTCATAAGTGTAAAGGGAGGTGGTTTCTCAGTAATAAATGTGTTACCTTCTGCTATAAATATATGAAAATAGGGCATAAAAACCTTGATTAAATGATACTATCTAACATGGGAAGGGTCCTTGTTGCTGCTGTTAGTGTCTTGGCAAATTGACCAAGGCTTAACCCTTATTATCCAGTCTGGTGTCCTTGTCCTTAGCAAAACTATAAGTTACTATCTTTTATTTGGGGGGGGGGGGGAGTCATGTTCAACTTCACCGACAGATGGCTATGCTTAAAAACCTCCAGAAATTGAGACACCACTGGACTCCAAGTAAGCCACATATTCCACTGTCACACAGTTCTGTCAGGAATTTCTCCTTAAAGTTTAGGTGGAATCTCTAGTTGTTCCTAAGTAATTATGTGAGACGTAGGTTGCTATGAGTTTTCAGGCTGTGTGGGCATGTTCCAGAAGCATTCTCTCCTGACGTTTCACCCACATCTATGGCAGGCATCCTCAGAGGTTGTGAGGCCTGTCGGAAACTAGGCAAGGGAGACTTATATATCTGTGGAATAACGTCCAGGGTGGGGGAAACAAATCTTGGCTGGTGGAGGCAAGTGTGAATGTTGCAATTGGCCACCTTGATTAGTGTTGAATAGTCTTGCAGTTTCAAAGCCTGGCTGATTCCTGTCCGAGGGAATTCTTTGTTGGGATGTGTTAACTGGCCCTGATTGTTTCATGTCTGAAATTCCTCTTTTAAATACTGGTAGCCAAATTTTGTTCATTTTCATAGTTTCCTCCTTTCTGTTGAAATTGTCCACCTGCTTCTTGTGGATCTCAATGGTTTCTCTGTGTAGTCTGACATGGTGGTTGTTGGAATGATCCAGCATTTCCCTTTTGGGAATTCCACGCAGGAAACAATCAGGGCTCGCTAACACCTCCAAAAAATATATATAAATAAGGATTCTCCCCATACAGGAAGCAGCCAGGCTTTGATGCTGAAAGGCCATTCAATGCTAATCAAGGTGGCCAATTGCAATATTCACACTTGCCTCCAACAGACAAGAGTTATTTCTCCCACCCTGGACATTATTCCACAGGTATATAAACCCACTTGCCCAGTTTCCAACAGACCTCACAACCTCTGGGGATGCCTGCCATAGATGTGGGCAAAATGTCAGGAGAGAATGCTTCTGGAACAGGCCCAGAAAACTCACAACAACCCAGTGAAAACCTTTGACAACACGTAGCGATCTTGTGCTTTTTGTGTCTCTGTAGCCTGTCTCCTTCAGATGCAACATGTCAACTACGAGCGAGTGAAAGAGTACAGCCTCAAAGTCCTGGAAAAACAGCCGGAAAATGTGAAAGGGTTGTATCGTGCCGGAGTGGCTTTCTACCATTTGCAGGATTATGACCGGGCACGGCAGTATCTCCTGGCAGCAATGAGTAAGCAGCCCAAAGGTGAGAGAGATGCTGGACTTCTCTGCAATTGTTTTGCCCATGATTGATTGACTGACTGATTGATTGATTGATTTTTATCCCGCTTTTCTCCCATGGGTGGGACTCAAAGTGCTTTCTGGATGTAGGTGAACTACACCTCCCCCAAAACAAGGTGATTTCCCCCAAAAATACCTCCAGTATTTTTTGCTGGTCATGGGGGCTGTGTTTGCCAAATTTGATCCAATGCCATCTTTGGTGTTCGGAGTGCTCATTGATTGCAGGTGAACTATAAATCCCAGTTCTTACAACTCCAAAGTGCCCAGGCCAATTCCCCTCCAAACCCACCAGTATTCAAATTGGGACATAGTGGGTATTGTGCTGACACGCGCTGATCCTATAGCAAATGTCTTTTAAACAGGGTGTGCTCTTTGTGCCCAGCGGGATGCCGGGGTGCCTCGGCTAAGAGGCCCTATGGATTTTCCTAAACAAAGTCTTTATTATTGCTTAGATCTTCAACAAAACACACAAATTCTTCTTAATCTGCCCACAAAGCACAGGCAGCTTGCTTCGTGAACTATTTTTTTCTTTTACAAGGAAAACCCTCCGACCCCTCCCTGGGCAATCTGTCTTTAGGCTGGCTGGCGTGGGGCCTTACTGCTGGTTCCAATTTGCTTTTTTGGGTACCCAAGTAAACCTTACTGGCCAAAACTTTAGAGATTTTCCAGCTGGAGACCTTTGGATCTGTAAAACTATTTTCTTCAGAAGCAGTTTTTCTTTAGGGCTGTCTTCCCCAGAGGCTTGTAGAGCTGTGAGGCTATAAGTTCCCCAGCCAGAGCTTTGAGAACTGTCTTCCCCAGAAGCTTTGGGACTATTTTCCCCCGGAGCTTTGTAAGAAACGGAGCTTCTCTACAGGTGGGGAAAGCTCTCACGTCCTGTAACTGAGCTTCTGAACTGTAAGACTGCACTAAAAACTTTCTTTTCCCTCCCAGAACCCTGGGGAAAGGGGCGGAACTAAAGAACTTAACGATGATAGGCAGGTGGCTGGCCCTATGGCTGCAGCCTGGAAGGAACCACCCAACTGCAAAATGCATGGCCAAAACAAACACATGCATAGAAAGGAAATTTAGGCTTCTGGTACAGCTGTACCAGCACAGGTATGCATGCCATAGCGGCTTTGCATGCCCAGATTCAGCATTGTTTGGGTTCATAGTGCCCTTTGGATGTACGTAGGTTAACTACAACTCCTCTAAATCCCTCAAAAGACCTCCAGTATTTTTTCTTGGTCATGGGGGTTCTGTGTTGCAGGTTAGTTCCAGGTCCATCGTTGGAGTTCAGAATGCTCTTAGTGTGCAGGTGGACTATACGTCCCAGGATCTACAACTCCTATTGAAGCAGGCTTTTTCCTTCCCCTGAGCAATTGCTCAGGAGCTCAGCCAAAAATGCTCCGTTTCAGTTCAGTTGCGGACGCAGATGAGTCAGGAAAAACAGCCAACTGGGTTCAGCAAGAATATCAAAGTTTATTTATTTATATAGCAGCTGCTAGTTGACTTTCCGACGCAACAAGGCGTCTCTGGGGGAAGTCACCCAGCACAAAGGGTTAGGGTTTCTTTTATACATACAAAGGGGTTCGGCCTTAAGAGCCGCCCCAAAGATTAAATCATTGGTTAAAAGAGCTGTCAATCTTATATTTATGTTAAGCAATTAGATCATATATTTTTAAGTTTCGTTTCCCAATAAGCAAACCCCTTTTTGGAAACATCTCAAGATGCTGAATACAGCTGGAGACAGCTGCTTATTTGGCGAGTTCCTCTTTGCAAGGTCAGCATGTCTCTTGACCGATACTTCACCCTTGCACAAAAAACTTCTCTTTGGCACCAAAACCCGTCTTTGTTTCCCATATATGGTCAAGTCCATATCCGTTCTCCTTTCTACATGCAGACTCCGGCACTTTGTAAAACTAAAGCTATATTTTCTGAAGAGCCTACAGAACAAAATTGAGGGGTATTTGCCATCACAACTATTAGGTCTATTGATCTGTAAAAATATGGGATCTGATTCTGCCTTACTATAAATCATGGTGAATTATCCCCAAACCTCTCTAGCATGTTCAGTTGCTGATGAATTCATGTGTTTGCTGTGTGCCATAGAAAAAAAATAGGAAAGGTTAAGGGAGAGGAAGTGGACAGGGTCATGCAGATTCTATGCCGGGGGTCCTCAAACTAAGGCCCGAGGACCAGATATGGCCCTCCAAGGTCATTTACCCGGCCCTCGCTCAGGGTTAACCTAAATCTGAAATGACTTGAAAGCACACAACAACAACAATCCTATCTCATCAGCCAAAAGCAGCTCCATACTTCCCATACTACTAATAAATATATAGTTGTTAAAATTGCTCTTCATTTTAATTATTGTATTTTTAAGTGTTTTTGCACTACAAATAAGATATGTGCAGTGTGCATAGGAATTCATTCATGTTTTTTTCAAATTATAATCCGGCTCTCCAACAGTTTGAGGGACTGTGACCTGGCCCTCTGTTTAAAAAGTTTGAGGACCCCTGTTCTATACCATGGAGTTAGAAACACTGGGATGTGTGTGGTGGAGGAAATATTAAATCTAGGGTGAAATTGTCCCCGTATGAAAGCCTTCACTTGGGTGGTGGGCGATATGGTGTTTGTGGAGGACATAAGCAGGGCTCTTGCAATGTCATTGGATGCCTTTCGTGTCTCCCTAGTCGTGGGAGCTATAGTTGTTTGTGGAGACAGGAGCCTGTCTGTGTGAGTGGATACTCCATCTATCCATCCATTAATCTTTTCACTTTTATTATGTGTATTAGGTTTCCATAATACAAAAGTTCTTTATACTTCCTTCTTTGCTTCCATGTTGGGCTTCTTCCTCGTGCAGATAAATAGCTTCACTCTCACAGAGGCTTCTCTCACAAACTAAGGCCTACCTCACACTGTGAGGCCTTCTCATAGACTGAGATCTTTCTCCTACTGAAGTTTATCTCAGACTAATGGCTAGTATGCTACAGCCACACCTGCTTATATTGAACTGCAGCTTTTGCCGAGTCATTGCATCCATTTAACCCTTTCAGTGCTTGACTCACATTTTTGTAATTAACAATATCTAGGTTTTTTTTTAATGGGTTGTTGTAGATTTTTTCGGGCTATATGGCCATGTTCTAGAGGCATTCTCTCCTGATGTTTCTCTGCATCTGTGGCAAGCATCCTCAGAGGTAGTGAGGTCTGTTGGAACTAGGAAAATGGGTCTATATATCTGTGGAATGACCAGGGAGCTAGGTGTGAATGTTTCAATTGACCACCTTGATTAGCATTTGATGGCCTGGCAGTGCCTGGGGGAATCTTTTGTTGAGAGGTGATTAGATGTCCCTCATTGTTTTCCCCCTGTTGTTTTGCTGTTTTAATTTTACAGTTTTAAATAATATTTTTAAAAATATTTCTGACATATAGATATATGTAATCATACTCATTTGTCTTTGTCTCTTTACTTTCTCTTTGTGTTTTCATAATGAAAGATGCCAACGTGAAGCGTTACCTGCAGCTTACGGAATCCCAGCTGAGCAGCTACCATCAAAAGGAAAAACAAGTGTATATGGGGATGTTTGGGAAGAGGTGATGGATTCCCCTTGGGAGCATCTATAGACGCAACAGAGTGCCCAGTTTCTGATGCTTCTCTACATATGTAGTTTTTGGATTTTGAAGATATGCAGTGCCTTGAGAAATATGTGTTTAATGACCAATGTAACATTTGAAAGAGATGAACTTCTGTTATCTGTTTTGATGAAACAGATTGTGGATAAATGGCGACACCCTGAATTTGATTCTTTCCTTCTACGGCAGATGAAGGCTGTGATCTGTTTTCATGCTTCCCCACAACTTGTCGGTCCATAAAATAGCATTATGAGTTAAAATGTGCATTTGTAATTTTTGAAAAAAAGCAAGACATGAGTTGCAATTTCGTTCAGTCCCTTGGCCTTTAATTTATGGTTCGTCTTCCTCTGAATGTTTGTTTTTGAGTGACGCCTGGACATCTTCCATGTGCTCCTTCCTATAAGGCAGTGTTTCTCAACCTGGAGGTTGATGCGGGGTGTCATGGAGGGTCTGTGTGAGAAGTCTGACCCAATTCTATCATTGGTGGGGTTCAGAATGCTCTTTGTAGGTGAACTACACATCCCAGCATCTACAACTCCTAAATGTCAAGGTCTATTTTCCCGAAACTCCACCAGTGTTCACATTTGGGCATATTACGTATTCATGTCAAGTTTACTCCAGATCCATCATTGTTTGACTCCACAAAGCTCTCTGGATGTAAGTGGAACTACAACTCCCAAACTGTGGCACATTTGTCTAGGCCGAAAGAGCATTCTAAACTCTACCAATGATGGAATTGAACCAAACTTGGTACCTACAACCAACAGAAAATACTGGAAGGGTTTGGTGGGCCTTGGTGGGCCCACCAAACCCTTCCAGTATTTTCTGTTGGTTGTAGGTACCAAGTTTGGTTCAATTCCATCATTGGTAGAGTTTAGAATGCTCTTTGATTGTAGGTGAACTATAAATCCCAGCAACCACAACTCCCAAATGACAAAATCAGCCCCCTCCCAACCCCACTATTTGGAATTTGTGCCAAGTCATGGCATTAGGAAGGTTAAGAAATACTGCCATACAGCAAGGTGGCTCTGCAGTACCCTGTTCTTTTTTCTGTGCCCTTGTTGTCCTAGCAACAATTGCTGGACCTTTCCTGGGAATTGTTCCCATAGCAACAGAGTGTTATGATGTCGGCTGGACTTTGCAGGTCTATGTGAAGTCCTTACTCCAGTCATGCACTTGGCAACGTGGTCCGCATAAGAAAGCTTGAGGTGTGCATATACTATTGCATGCATGCACTGCAATAATATTCACATACAAGCATCTATAATGGGCATGCATTTTCTTTGAGGCTCTTTCTTTCCTTCCTCTTTTCCTTCCTAATAATAATAATAATAATAATAACAACAACAACACAGCCAGAACCTTCAACACTGACATCAGTATGGAGTTCGGCCTAAACAGATGTGCCACAGTGGCATTAAAGGGAAAATTACTCACAACGAGGGCATAGACATGCCAAACGGACAAACCATAAAATGCAACTAGCCTGAAGCCTATAAATATCTGGGCATACTACAGTTGGACATCATCAAGCATGGGCAGGCATGTAGCCGGGGGGGGGGGGGGGCTTGAGGGGCTTCAGCCCCCCCGAAATTCTCATGGTGGTTCGCGAAAAGGCCTTACTGGTGCATTATTTAAACTGTTATGTTTATTCATATCATGATATGATCACCATACTCAATATATCCCATATGCATGGGGGTATTGGGGTAATGATACAAAAGGTTTGCTAGGCTAGACCCTCTTTCACTCAGACCCCCCCCCCCCCCCCCAGCCCCCCCCCCCGAAACGAAATCCTGGCTACAGGCCTGAGCATGGGCATGTGAAAAATGTGGTCAGCAAAGAATATATCCAAAGAATCAGAAAGGTTTTAAAGAGCAAATTAAATGGTGGAAATACAATCAAGGCTCTCAACACCTGGGCCATCCCCGTCATTAGATACACTGCTGGGATTGTGAACTGGACGCAAGCAGAGCTGGATGATCTGGACAGAAAAACAAGAAAACTGATGACTCCTGACACCCACGTAGTGATGTCGACAGACTTGACCTGCCCAGAAAATCAGGAGGCAGAGAGAGGTCTTCTGCAAGTGAAACAAATGGCAGAAGAAGAAAAACATGCCCTGGCAGATGATGGGAAAGGCAGTCAAGAACCAACATTGAGGGAAGTCAATAGTAGTAAACTGCTTAAAGTGCAAAAGACAAAGAGTGAATATTGTAAAAACACAATCCAGAGCAGAAGAGAAAACTGGCAAAAGAAGGCTCTCCATGGACAGGTCCTGGGAAAAATTGAGAGCCAAATTGACAAAAAAAAAACATGGCTGTGGCTCACAAATGGGACTCTGAAAAAGGAGACAAAGGAGGACCTGATTCTGGCAGCCCAAGAAGAAGCCATTAGACCAAATGACATCAAAGCCAGAATTGAAAAGTTTTCCCAGGAACTGTCCATGAAGAGCCTTCTTTTGCCAGTTTTCTCTTCTGCTCTGGATTGTGTTTTTACAATATTCACTCTTTGTCTTTTGCATACCGCAGGGACGCGGCCACTGCCATTTTTGAGCTCCCCCCACCATATGTAGCAACCACAGATTCTCCAATCCGGATTGGAAGTTTCAGTACCCACTCTATAAGACGACTCCCATGTATAAGACGACCCCTGACTTTTGAGAAGATTTTCTTGGGTTAAAAAGTAGTCTTATACACCAGAATATACGATATTCTGGGACCTCCGAATTCAGACAGACAGAGCACAACACTCCTGACCTCATGATCATGCTAAAAAAACAAAGTATGGATTGTCGATGTTGCCACCCCAGGTGACATCAGGATTGAAGAGAAACAACTGGAAAAGCTGACACGATATGAGCATTTAAAGATTGAACTGCAAGCCAGTAAAGGTGGTCCCAGTGGTGATCGGCACACTGGGTGCAGTGCCTAAAGACCTTGGCCTGCACTTAAACACAATCGGCACTGACAAAATTATCACCTGCCAGCTGCAGCAGGCCACCTTACTGGGATCTGCATGCATTATTTGCCGATACATCACACAGTACTAGACACTTGGGAAGTGTCCGACTTGTGATCCAATATTACAGCCAGCAGAGTGTCTGCTGTGGATTCATCTTGTGGTGTTTCTAATAATAGTAGTAGTAGTAGTAGTAGTAGTAATAATAATAATAATGGGAAGTGTCCGACGTGTGATCCAATACAACAGCCAACAGAGTGATCTTGTGTGCTGTGGACTCATCTTGTTGTGTTTAATAATAATAATAATAATAATAATAATAATAATAATAATAATAATAATAATGTTCTTTGCTTTTAGTCTGTTTAAGAGAGAAAAAGAGGTACAAGGGGCGTTCATGAAAGATTTCTCCTGACCCCCTTTCTGTGGACTGAGAACAGTGAAACTTGGTCCAGTTCTGAGTCCTTCTCCCCATTGGTGCCACCCAGGGACACACACTTCTCCCATCTTTTGAAGCAACCATCAACACCTTGCTTGTAGAAGTCGACAGGTTGCTCCACAAGCCATGTTGTGACTTCAGAAATCAGACTCTCATCATCTGAGAAATGCTTGCCCTTCCAAAATAACTTCCTTATTGGAAAGAGGTGGAAGTCCGATGGTGCGAGGTCAGGTGAAGAAGGGGGATGCGGGAGAATTTCAAAGCCCCACGAGCATGCTTCTTCCATTTGGGCAACAGATGAGTTGTGAATTGGTCCATTGTCTTGCAGAAGGCAAGCATGCTACATCGTCTCTTGGTTTGGATGGCCTCCCACCATTTCCGCAGCAGTGAAGCATCGTATGCCCCAGGGATCATAGTCCCCTTTGCTAGGAAATCCATCAATCCGACTCCGTTCTGGTCCCAAAATACTGTGAGCAGGACCTTGCTTGCCGAGAGTTGGGCACGTGCCTTCTTTGGAGGCAGTGAGTCAGGATGCTTCCATTGCATTGACTGGACTTGAGTCTCAGGATCCTAGTGATGGACCCAGCTTTCATCCTGTGTGGACAGTCTGTTGAAAAAGTCCTTCTGGTTTTCCTGGCACATCATTGTAAAAAGAACCTGAGAGCATTTGACTCATTCCTGCTTCTGGAAAGGTGTGAGCAGCCGGGGCACCCAGCGAGCGGATACCTTATACAGGGGAAGATGGTCTTGGGGGAAATTTTCCACGTACCCCATACTCTTCTTGACATCTTGGGATAGGTGGCAAATGGTTACGTGGCGATGTTCCAAAATGGCAACCTCCACTTGCTGGATAGTCTATTCATCAATAGCAGAGTGGGGTCACTCTGGAATTGGAGCTGTTTGCACCGAATTCCGACCACATTGGAAGTGCAGATGCCAGTTCTTGACTCGATCATATGACGGGAAATCTTCACCATGGACCTGTTTCATCTCACTGAACCTCTCCTTTGGTATGCGGCCAAATTTGAGGACTGCTCTGTCTTACACTGGGTCCATTCTCAAACCTCACACCACTTCAGCCCCTGTAAGATCAAGCCGTTCTCAGTTCTGAGTTGTCAATTGGCACGTAGCCTATAAAGACTGATATCATTACACATGGGCAGTTTCAGTGTCCTGTGATAAATCGAAGTGGGTCAGGGGGAATCTTTAATGAACGCCCCTCATATATGAATAATAATAACTATAATAACATTAATTGCTTTGAGCAGGGCCATAGCCAGAAAAAAATTTCGGGGAGGGTTGAAAATTTCAGATGGGGGAGGGGTTTGAAAATTTAGGGGGGGGGGGTTGAAGCCTGCCTCCTAGCTCATGCTGAAGCAAAGAGGGCAGAGCAGGGGGCAGAGACCCTTCAATAGCCTGCAGCTCCGCCCCTGTCAACCACCTCCACCAAGTCTGGCCTCCTTAATGAGAGCATTCAACACCCCCCCCCCAACTTGGTTGCTTCACTACATCGGCTATTGCTGCAAGTAATGACAGTGTGAATAAATTGTCAATATTTGCTTGAGATGGTGCTTGCAGTTCTGGAGGGACTCTTAATTTTTTGCGTCTCATAGACTTAGCATGGGGATTTGGTTAACCAGTTAAAATTCATGAATAAACCAGACTTTTTTTAACCTGAAAATTTTTTTGGGGGGTTGAACCCCTATCCCCCCCCCCCCGGGCTACAGGCCTGGCTTTGAGCCCCCGGTGGCGCAGTGGGTTAAAGCCCTGTGCCAGCAGGACTGAAGATCGACAGGTCGCAGGTTCGAATCCGGGGAGAGGCGGATGAGCTCCCTCTGTCAGCTCAGCTCCCCAAGCGGGGACATGAGAGAAGCCTCCCACAAGGATGATAAAAACATCAAATCATCTGGGCGTCCCCTGGGCAACGTCCTTGCAGACGGCCAATTCTCTCACACCAGAAGCGACTTGCAGTTTCTCAAGTCGCTCCTGACACAACAATAAAAAATTAATTGCTTTGAATCTCTTTACAAGATAAAAAGCGATAATAATAATAATAATAATAATAATACAGTTCCCTGCTTTGAGTCTGTTTACGAGAGAAAAGCAGCACCGTATATAAAATAATAACAACAATACAGCATGCAAGCCTTATTCTCTCTGAAGCATAGAATCACAGAAAAGTCAACATGGATGTATCAAAAACAATTCATACCAGACTCATCCAATCTCTTTTTTCGATAAGAGTTACAGGATGGGTAGATGCAGGAATGCTGTGAATGGAGCGTATCTGGATGTCAGGAAGGCCTTCCTTCGACAATGTCCCTCATGACCTTCTAGAAAGGAAACTAGTCAAATGTGGGCTAGGCAAAACTACAGTTAGGTGGATCTATTAGTTAAGCAAACGAACCCAGAGGGTGATTCTCCCCAATAATAATAATAATAATAATAATAATAATAATAATAATAATAATACTTTATTTATACCCCACCACCATGTTATGACATTAGAATCATAGAATCAGAATTGGAAGAGACCTCATGGGCCATCCAGTCCAACCCCCTGCCAAGAAGCAGGAAAACTGCATTCAAATCACCCCCGACAGATAGCCATCCGGCCTCTGTTTAAAAGCTTCCAAAGAAGGAGCCTCCACCACACTCCGGGGCAGAGGGTTCCACTGCTGAACACCTCTCACAGTCAGGAAGTTCTTCCTCATGTTCAGATGGAATCTCCTTTCTTGTAGTTTGAAGCCACTGTTCCGCGTCCTAGTCTCCTTACTTACTTAGGCGATCTCTCATAGTCTGAGGATGGTGGTCCTCCAAGTGTAGTATCGTGGCGGTGGGTCCATAGGTGTCTGTGGGGCCCTATTCTTGATCTGCATCTTCTCCCACAGTGAGGGCATCGGTTTCCAGGTGGAAGGCGGTTTTGGTTGGGGTTGGTTTGACGTGCCTTCCTCTTGGCACATTTCTCTCTTTCGCCCTCCATTCGTGCCTCTTGTTCCGCGTCCTAGTCTCCAGGGCAGCAGAAAACAAGCCTGCTCCCTCCTCCCTATTACTTTGTCTCACATATTTATACATGGCTACCATGTCTCCTCTCAGCCTTCTCTTCTTCAGACTAAACATGCCCCTCATAGAGCTTGTTCTCCAGACACTTTATCGTTTTAGTTGCCCTCCTTTGGATTTGTCACTTGGTGAGGCATTAGCAGATTATTTATTTATTTGTCGTGTCAGGGCAACCAGTTGATTATATTACATTTCTAACAGAGCAAAGCAAAGAAACAGACAAAATACACAATTTGTGATTAAACGTCCTTTGACCAGTAGCTGGCCACTTCCCCAAAGGGACTCAGGGCGGCTAACAGGAGGCCAAGCCCAAACGAAATTACAATAGAACAAGAAACATATAAACAAGACAATAGCATCAAATAAAATATTTAGTAATAACATAGTAGAATAAAAATAACAAAATCATAATAAAAACAAATGATAAAATTGTAATAGAATTAGACAAAGAGAGCAAGGCCCATGACTAAAAGTGAATAGAAATGGATAAAAACCCATAGGTGAGGTAGGTAGAAGTGCTATGATATAGGGGTCATAAATGCTTCCTCCTCAGTCTGGAAAGAAGTGATGAGTGGAGTGCCACTCATAGTAGTAGGGCTCTGTCCTGGGCCTGGCTCTGTTCAAGATGTGTGACTTAGAGGAAGGGTGAGAAGGCATGATCATCAAATTTGCAAACGGGACCAAATTGGGAGGGAGAGCCAATGCTTCAGAAGACAGGAGCAGAATTCAAAATGATCTCAACAGATTAGAGCAGGGGTCTTCTAACTAAGGCCTGGGGGCCAGATATGGCCGTCCAAGGTTATTTACCTGGCCCTCGCTCAGGGTCAACCTAAGTCTGAAATGACTCAAAAGCACACAACAACAACAACAACAATCTTATCTCATCAGCCAAAAGCAGGCCCACACTTCATATTGAAATATTAATAAGTTTATATGTGTTTAAATTGTTTTTCATTTTAATTATTGTATTGTTTTAAAGTGTTTTTTGCACTACAAATAAGATATGTGCAGTGTGCATAGGAATTCATTCATTTTTTAAATCAAATTATAATCTGGCCCTCCAGAGCCCCCGGTGGCGCAGTGGGTTAAACCCCTGTGCCGGTAGGACTGAAGACGTCCTCGCAGATGGCCAATTCTCTCACACCAGAAGCGACTTGCAGTTTCTCAGGTTGCTCCTGGCATGACAAAAAAATAATAATCTGGCCCTCCAACAGTTTGAGCGACTGTGACCTGGCCCTCTGTTTAAAAAGTTTGAGGATCCCTGGACTAGAGAGATAATTGGCCAAAACTAGCAAAAGGAAATTAAATGCAAGACAAATGCAAGATACTCCACTTAGGTAGAAATGGGAGATGATGCCTGGTTTGACAGCAGGACACGCGAAAATGATCTTGGGAGTCCTCGTGGGGAGGAAGGAGAACATGAGCCAGGAATGTTTGTGCAGCAGCTAAAAAAGGCAATGGGATTTTGGCCTGCATCAATAGGAGTCTAGTGCCTAGATCCAGGGAAGTCATACTCCCCATGCTCTATTCTGCCTTGGTCACACTGGCAGAATTGGAATCACACTATGTCCAATTCTCGGCACTGCAACTGAAGGGAGATGATGACTCTAAACTGGAATGTTTCCAGAGGAGGGCGACTCAAAGGATCCAGGGTCTGGAGAACAAGCCCTGAAAGGAGCAGCTGAAAGAGCTTGGCATGTTTAACCTTCTAGAAGAGAAGGTTGAAAGGAGACAGGATGAGGACTATGGATCAATAAGTGAGGGAGGAGGGAGCAGGCTTGTTTTCTGCTGCCCTGGAGGCTAGGATGCAATGGAACAATGGCTTCAAATTTCAGGAAAGGAGATTACATCTGAACATAAGGGAGATAAGGGGTGATTTGAAAGCAATATTCCTGCTTCTTGACAGGGGGTTGGATAGGATGGCCCATGAGGTCTCTTCCAACTCTTTGATTCTATGATTCTAAGAACTTCCTGGCTGTGAGAGCTGTTCAGCAGTGGAACCCTCTCTCTGCCCCGGAGCGTGGTGGAGGCTCCTTCTTTGGAGGCTTTGAAACAGAGGCTGGATGGCCATCTGTTGGAAGGTGCTTTCAGTGCGATTTTCTTGCTTCAATGGCAGAATGGGGTTGAACTGGATGGCCCACAAGATCTCTTCCTACTCTATGATTATAGGATTTAGAATTGTTCAAAGGAAGATTTGCAAACATATATGCAGGCATCAATGGGAGCTATGCAGCTCTACACAGAAGCAATATTTGCACCTAGGTTCAATAGGAATGCCAGCTTCAAATTACTGAACAGAAACAACTGCTTGAAAAAGCATGTTCTGAACTAAAGGCAACAAGCTCTGACTTGTAGATTCACTCCACACTATTTTTCCCAGTTTAATTACTGTGATTAAGTCTATGGTGCTTGGTACCGTCTCATAAACAGCAATTCATTCTCACCTCTTCAAGTCACTGACTTCAAAATGCATGGAACAATACACCCTTGAGTTCAGAGAAAAGCAAGCCATAATAAATGCACCTTCTTGCCACAAGGTGGGCTTTGCTTATTCTAAAATCAATCTCCCTGTTGTGCCACCTTTACAAAGTTCTGGAGAGACTTATTTTGCATAGAATTATGGGAAAAATAGACCCATGTCTGATTCCACAGCAAGCTGGCTTCAGGAAAGGCAAAAGCTGCACATTGCAAGTGCTGAACCTGACTCAGTACATAGAAGATGGCTTTGAAAGGCAGCAGATCACAGGCGCTGTCTTCATAGACCTGTCAGCGGCTTATGAGACTGTGAACCACCGCCTCCTCCTGAGAAAAATGTATAATATCACAAAGGACGACCGTCTCACCCGCCTCATAGGAAACCTGCTACAAAACAGGAGCTTCTTTGTTGAGTTCCAGGGCCAGAGAAGCAGATGGCGGAAACAGAAGAACGGCCTGCCTCAGGGGAGCGTGCTTGCTCCATCCATGTTCAACATCTACACAAATGACCAGCCACTGCCAGAAGGGACAGAGAGCTTCATCTATGCTGATGATCGTGCCATTACCGCTCAAGCAGGGAGCTTTGAGATGGTTGAACAGAAGCTTTCCGAAGCTCTAGGTGCTCTTACTGCCTATTACAGGGAAAACCAGCTAATCCCTAATCCATCTAAAACACAGACATGTGCCTTTCACCTTAAGAACAGACAAGCATCCCGAGCTCTGAGGATCACCTGGGAAGGAATCCCACTGGAGCATTGCAGTGCACCCAAATACCTGGGAGTCACTCTGGACCGTGCTCTGACCTACAAGAAGCACTGCCTGAATATCAAGCAAAAAGTGGGTGCTCAAAATAATATCATACAAAAATTGACCGGCACAACCTGGGGATCACAACCAGACACAGTGAAGACATCTGCCCTTGTGCTTTGCTAACTGCAGCTGAATACGCATTGTAGAACATCTCACCACGCTAAAACAGTAGATGTGGCTCTTAATGAGACATGCCGCATTATCACGGGGTGTCTGCGCCTACACCACTGGAGAAATTACACTGTAGCGGTATTGCACCACCTGACATCCGCCGGGAAGTAGCAGCCAATAGTGAAAGGACCAAGGCAGAGACATCTCCAGCTCATCCCCTGTTTGGGTATCAGCCAGCACGTCAATGACTGAAATCAAGAAATAGTTTTCTAAGATCTACAGAGACACTCGCTGGAACACCCCAGCAAGCGAGAGTCCAAAAGTGGCAGGCTCAAACCCAGAACCTCAACCAATGGCTGATACCAAATGAGAGACTCCCCTGGGCACACAGAAGACTGGGCGACTTGGAAGGCGCTGAACAGACTGCGCTCTGGCACCACGAGATGCAGAGCCAACCTTCAGAAATGGGGCTACAAAGTTGAATCCACGACATGCGAGTGTGGAGAAGAGCAAACCACAGACCACCTGCTGCAATGCAACCTGAGCCCTGCAACATGCACAATGGAGGACCTCCTTGCGGCAACACCAGAGGCACTCCAAGTGGCCAGATACTGGTCAAAAGACATTTAATCAACTACCAAGCTTGCAAACTTTGTGTTTTGTCTGTCTGTTTGCTAGTTTTGTTAAAAATGTAATACAAATGTCTGGTTGTTCCTGGCACGATAAATAAAATAAACCTCCTCGGAAGCGACCTGAACCACCTCAACTGGGCTCTACAGTAAAATGGAAACTCCACCACAGACATCAGAAGAGCTGCAAGACCAAGAAGAAGCCATGAAAGTAAAGACAAAGATCCACCCAAAGAAAAAGTGTTCTTGCCATATATTAAGGGAACCATTTACCACATAGGGAAGCTGATGAAGAAACGTAACATACATACAATCTACAGACCTGCTAAGAAAATCCAACAAATGCTCCATTCTGCAAAGGACAAGAGGGATCCTCACACCTCTGCAGGACTCTATCGTATACCATGCAGCTGTGGACAAGTCTACCTCCAAACGCAGCATTGCCCAAACACATATCAAGGAACATGAAAGGCAATGCAGACTAACTCAACCTGAGAAGCCAGCCATAGAACAGCACTTAATGAACCAACCTGGACAAAGCATATTATTTTAGAACACAGAAATACTGGACCATTCCAACAACCACCATGTCAGGCTACATGGTGAAGCCACTGAAATCCCCAAGTGTGTGAACAATTTCAAAAGAAAGGAGAATGCCATGAAAATGAATAAAATCTGGCTACTAGTATTAAAAAACTCTAAAATCAGGACAGTAAATAAAGAGCAACACTCAAAAAGCTGGGGAATTCCAGACAAGTATCAATCAGGGCCAGCTAACACCTCCCAACAAAAGTTTCCCCCAGGCAACAATGAGCTAAGTTTTGAAGCTGAAAGGCCATTCATTGCTAATCAAGCTGGCCAGTGGCAACATTCACACTTGCCTCCAACAGTCAAGTTCTTACTCCCACCCTGGACATTATTCCACAGCGAGATAAACCCCACTTGCCTAGTGTCCAACAGACCTCACTACCTCTGAAGATGATTGCTAAAGATGTGGTGAAACATCAGGAGAGAATGCTGCTGGAACATGGTCATACAGCCCAATAAACTCACAGCAACCCTTCATTTCACCTTGATACAAAAACCAAAATATGGATATTGGTTTTGAAAGTCAGTAAGCCATGTGTTCAATGGTTGACAAGGAAGTATTGCATATATCTACATTTATTCTACTACAGAAGTGTTGGGTTTCATCCCTGGACTTTACAAGTCTCCAGTCCTCAATGAGTACCTAGACTGGATAGGATTAGAGTGAGGGATTCCCCCCCCCCCCCACACACACATTTCTGTACAGGCTTATCCCAGAAGGGGCTTTGTCTTCTTGCTTGCCACTATCTTCTCACCCTTTGAAGATGTAGCAATGGAATCTCACCTCATCCCTCACAGAGATTCCATTGCTAYATCTTCCAATTTAAACGTATTTTTGTTGCCCTAGGTTTTGGCCATGTGGTGATTCCCCATTGCCCTCTTTCTGCYTTTGTCTCCCCTCCATTGAGGACGCATTTTGCCATTCTCMAGGAAAAATGTAGCTGCATRGATACTTTTGATATCTCATCCTTTTACTTTCCTTAGAAGATAAGCTTAGTAAGATAGTTAGCTCCAAGACCCTTTTCTATCTAAAATTGACTTCTTTTTACTTCAGTAAATATTTTGAACCTTAACTTGTGACTCTGCAATCCTGTGCCATCCTGTTGAATGGAAGCTAATCCTGACCAAGTTTCTGCTGGTTATGAAGTGTGCTTCTAGCACTCTGCTACATTTTTGGTGGAATCACCTCAAGTGAGGGTTATTTTTGAGCTTAACAGCTGCGATTCCCAACACAAAGGAAGGATGAAATGCCAGAAGAGATCTTTATTAGAATACAAATTTATTCCATGGTCTCGCTGTTCCTTCAATTGACTTCTGCTGCAAGATGGTAAGAACTGAGAATTTGCCCCCACAAATAAAGTATCCCAAGAGCATCAGAGCTTCACTATTTTGGTTTAAGACTAACAGGAATCCCAAGACTTCAGTTCATATGACCAAACAGAATGGTTTACCTTATATTTGTGTCCTCTCCTTGCCATGCGTGTGTGGCAGGGAAATGTGGAGGGGAGGGGAAACAACTTACAATCCTATAACAGTATGAAACTCCCCCCCCCCCATTTATCTCACAATAGATATTCCAGACTTTTCCAATCATCTTGTGTTTAGGGGATCACTTGGTGACCCTGGAACCCCTAAGAGAACGCGACATTGCCTTCTTGAACTCCTTAAAGGAGCGGCTGCGGTGGAGCTTGACTCTGCGGACCGGCAAGTCAGCGGAGTCTAAGCTGACCGCGGCGTGGGACCACTCATCCCCAAGCTGGAGAATCCAGTCCCCATTCAGGTTGATGGCACTTGTGGCTTCGACCTTGGCCAGGTTAGAGCCGCTGCTGATGCTGCTGTTAAGCGACCGCTCAAAGTCCTCCAAGAAGCAAAACGAGTTGGGCGAGTCGGAGGATAAGGCAAGGCGGTGGGCCAGTATCTGAGTGGGGCGTCTTAGCTGAGGTCGATACGGAGTCCTACTGGAGATCTCCATGACAGAGGTCCATTTGGGCTTGATGGATTTGCCTTTGCTAGATGGAAGGCCGCCATGACGTATGACGTTGACGTTCATTTCTGAGCTGGCGCAGGACATGCTCCCTACGTGAGGGGAAGGCCGGCGGCGAAGGCTCAGGCGGTTCAGCAACTCCCGTGGACTCAACCAACTCCTCTCAGCCGTCTTCTCCTGCCTCTCAGGTCTTTTCACCAACTCCCGGGAAATGTGTTTGCCTCTGTATAGCTTTTCTTGGGGCAAGGAGGCCACCTTTCTGAATGGAGTCTCAATCTTTGGGATGCCATCTGCCCAGTCCAGAAGTCCTCTCTCTGAACCAACTGGGTAAGGGATGAATTTGGGTTCTGGGTACCATGAGAGAGGATCGGGAAGAGACAGCACTGACGGTTCATTTGCCTTCACCAGATTAGTAATGTGGGATTGAGTGGAGCCAGAGAAATCCAAGATATGAGAATTCTGTAAACCCTCAGAGTCCTCCGGAGAGCGTAAATGGGAATGGGTAGAAATGTGTCGCCGGATCTTCCACCCAGGGACCGGGGCAAGGAGTTGGACGGTGCCAAGCACAGAACTGCAGACTGACGACATAGACAGGCTCTTCTGATACCCTGCTAGAGATCCACTGTCTGTTCTGCTGGCTATGGAGCGGCACTTATAGCGCAGCACCAGTTTGGCGATATACTGATCCAGCTGCACCTTCCGCTGTTCCTGGGAGCAGAGACCTACTCTCTTTGGGGAGTCGGCCTGGATAGCTTCCAAGGGCCCCTCATCGAAATCTTCCTGGGATGAACTCTGGGAGAGGCTGCTGGTAAAGAGTGGGCTCTGCAGGGCCACTGCATGCAACGGACTCGGATAGTGGTAGACTTCACTGGTGTTGCAAGATACGAGGTCTGCCTTGTACTGCAGCAACTGGAGGCATGGGTTCTTTGGCAACGAGAGGGACAAGTCTCCCAGGCCCAAGATGAACTCAATGTCTCCTGCAACAGGGAAGGAAACACATTGATAGGGAACTCAGAGCTTGGATATGTTCCAACTTTTTACTGTTGTATCAGTATTCCAAAATAAATTTTGAAGATACAGATGACACTGTTGTCAGAAATATTAAAAATTAGCTAGTTATTTTTAATTACAAAAATGTAAGTCAAGCACTGAAAGGGTTAAATGAATGCAATGACTTAGCAAAAGCTGCAGTTCTATATAAGCAGGTGTGCCTGTAGCTTAGTAGCTGTTAGTCTGAGGTAAACCTCAGTGGGAGAAAGACCTCAGTCTGTGAGAAGGCCTCATAGTGTGGGGTAGGTTTTTGTCTGTCAGAGAAGCCTCTGTGTGAGGTAAGCCTCACAGTGTGAGGTAGGGCTTAGTCTATGAGAAGGCCGAGTGTGAGATGGCCTGGCGTTAGAAGCTTCAGTGACAGAAACCCCACGTTAAAGGCCTCATGTGTAAAGTTTTAGTATAAAGGCTGCTGTATGTAAAAAGCTACTGTGTGAAGCTTTAGTATAAGTTCATTGTGAGAAAAAGCTCTGTGAGAGTGAAGCTGTTTATCTGCATGAGAAAGAAGCCCAGCATAGAAGTGAAGAAGGAAGAATAAAGAACTTTATTTGTGAAATGGAAACCTCGTTCTTGTAAATAGTGCCACCATATTATTTTGCTATAAAGAAAAGCTCTTATGGAAGAGATAACATTGTCTGTGTGGTTTTGTTCTTTTTATCATTTTGGGCTACTGGTGCTGAGCCATGCTGCTGCTGCTGCTAAGTCACTCTGCTGTACATTTATGAGGAGGGTCTTTTGTTAATAATCCGACTTGCCAACAGAAACTGTTCCTAACTGCCCCAGACATAGGTTTTTAAATTCTTGTGTGTTATTGCCTATTTATGAGTTACATTAACTGTATTGTTTATTTTTGTTTATTGCTTGATGTTTTATTATTCCTTGCTGTTTTTGATGTGTTGCTTGGCTTGGCCCCATGTAAGCCGCTCCGAGTCCCTTGGGGAGATGGTGGCAGGGCATAAATAAAGTATTATTATTATTATTATTATTATTATTATATTATTACAACAACAACAACAACTTTGGGGGACTAAACAAGGTCTTACAAAGGGCTGTTTTCCCATTACAACTCTTGTATTTGGCAATGGGAGCTAACAACAACAACAACAGTTAGTTTGGGGGACTCTCCTTTTCTCTTTCGCTCTCCTCCAATGGTGCTGGGGAAGCTGCGAGAGGGCAAGAGCAACGGCGCTGGTCTCCTTCCTTCCCTCTCTTTCTCTCTCTCCCTGTTCTCCAACGGCAGCACGCATCCCCCCCCCCTCGCCACGGACCTTATTTCAGGACTCACGGCCCACCTATAGGATCCAAAGGCAATGTACAACTGCCCAGAACACTTGTTGTTACGTTTATTTATACCCTGATTTTTTCACCACGAGGAGACTCAAAGTGGCTTTAGAGGAAAAAGGGGAGGATACGATAATATTCGTAATGTCCTGTGGGATGTAGAGATTTCACCAGGGTATGTTACATATCATACATTTCTGAGGGCTAGAAACTTACTAGTTCAAACCTGAAGAAGATTCTCAACAAGATTTATTTGGCACTTGACTATGGCCTTACATGACCTTTTAACGTGGCCATGACAAAGGCTCAGCCGTGCGAAGGAGGGGTGACCTATTCTCACCTGTTGATACAGGTCTCCTGTTCACAGCATCGGGAAGGTTTGCTGCCAAGGTGAGGTGCTGAATTTGGAGGTCTAGGAGGCGGACAGCAGCTTCATCCGTTGAGTGCGGACGGGCAAAACTGCTCTCTCTTAATCCTGGTAGGTGAGGGAAGGAGCCAGTGCCGTAGGGCAACCCCGAAGGCCCATCGCTGTGCATAGAAGCACAGGAATCCGACAGGGAACCCATTTCACTGGTGTCATAGAACCCTGCAATGAGAAAATAAAGCCAGGAGGTTTAGACATCCTGCTGCGGATATACCTTTAGTTAATTTTTGCCTTAACCAATATTAATCCACTCAAACTGCTTATGGTGAGATTCAGGACAGATCAAATAAAAGATTTCTTCACTTAACGAAAGGTTGAACTCACACCTATAAGATAGTGGCCAAGTTGGGGATCTTCTGGGGGGGGGGGGGATTAAATAAATGTGTGGGACATAAATGGCCATAAATGGTTACTACTAGTAGTACGGCTACTAATAATCATAATAATAATTTTATTCTTACCCACTTACCCTTGTGGCTCAAGACAGGGCACAACATAGTTAAAAACACATTATCATAATGTTGGAAATAACAACCTTCTTCAAGCCTCCACTAGTTGTTTGCTATGTATATACCGTATATACTCGAGTATAAGCCAACCCGAATATAAGCCAAGGCACCTCATTTTACAACAGAAAACTGGGAAAACAGATTGACTCAAGTATAAGCCGAGGGTGGGAAATGCAGCAGCTACTGGTAAATTCCAAAATAAAAATAGATACCAATAAAATTGCATTAATTGAGGCATTGGTAGGTTAAATGTTTTTGAATAAATAAGATAAGACTGTCCTCTGATTAAAGCCTTATTCTAACCTTCTTCAGTGTAAATGTGTTTACATATCCTTCCAATAATAATAGATTAAAATAATAAATGTAATAATAATAGAGTACAATGATTAATGTAATAATAATAATAATAATAATAATAATAATAATAATAATAATAATAATAGAGTAAAATAATAAAAAACCTTGACTCGAGTATAAGCCGAGGGAGACTTTTTCAGCCTAAAAAAAGGACTGAAAAATTAGGCTTATACTCGAGTATATACAGTAATTCAAATTGTTTACTGTATTGTATATGTGTATATTGGTATGCAGTTTTCCTTTACTCTTTGTTGTGGGAGGGGCTGCAGACCATGCGATCTGATCGGGGCTTGTTCAGGACTCAGACTCCATTTTAGAAACAGTTTGCTTTAAACTTCAATGCAGGCGATGTATGCTTTCAGACGCCAGCAGGAACTGTTTGTTTAGAGACTTCAGTAGGAACAAATGTATGCTTCTGACCAATAGGAACTTTATGCTTTTTTCGACCAGGGACCACTCTCCAACATTAGTACTAAAAGGGTTACAAATCAGTTTTTGGTCAACTTTAGAGTTGCTTTGGTAATTTGGGGTGCATATTTAGAAACCACATCAGCTCTACTTTCTGATACAGAATATACATCATCCAGTAGCCATCTGCTTGCCCACAGAAAATCATATTGAATAATCTAGAGAGGACGTGGTCTATCAAAGGGGTTGGGGCTGATCAGTGACAGGAAAGGAGTGGCAGGTGGTGCAAAAGGAGTGGAAATAAAATAAAATAAAATTTAAAAAACAAAGAGGAAGGAGGCTCAAAGACCAGATTTTTGTCCTTGCGGTTCGCAGGTTAAGAACCACTGCTTTAGAGTCTACATTGGACTTTCAGACTAGACAGAGACTCTATTAGACTCTCAGAACAGTGAGATGCTTTAGATTATGCACTATTGATTATAAGAATGATGCCCTGTGTTACCTACAGTCTGTAACTGAATTGATCAGCAAAGTCCTTGCATGCTGAATACATGAAGTTTGTGAGTAAACCAACTATATTACTTTTAAAGACGTCTGCTTATTTTTGTCTCTTGAGAGAATGATTTAAAGGCAAATATTAAGAGAGAATAGATGTATTGTCAACGGCTTTGACAATACATGGTTTTAGGTAACTAAAAAGAACACAGATTAAAATTAACACAGGATGTGGGTTTAAAATTTATAGTTAAAACAGCTATTTACTGTATATACTCGAGTACAAGCCTAGTTTTTCAGCCCCCTTTTTAGGCTAAAAAAGTTCTCCTAGGTTTATACTCGAGTCAAGGTTATTTATTATTTTACTCTGTTATTAGTATTATTTTTATTACATTTATTATTACGTTTATTATTTTTCTCTATGTATATTACATTTACTCTATTACTGTTATTAAATTTCCATTGTTTACTCTATTATTATTATTATTATTATTATTATTATTACATTTATTATTTTACTCTATTATTATTGGAAGGATACGTAAGCACATTGACATTGAAGAAGATTAGAATAATGGTTTCATCAGAGTTGGATAGTCTTATCTTAAATTACAGTTTTATGTAAATACACAAAAACGTTTAACCTACTGATGGTTTTCAGTAGCAGCTGCATTTTTCACCCTTGGCTTATACTCAAGTCAATACATTTTCCAAGTTTCTTGTCGTAAAATTAGGTGCCTTGGCTTATATTTGGGTTGGCTTATACTCGAGTATATACAGTATATCACAGTATGCCTTTGTTTATCAGTTACTTTAGTCTGGCTTTCTGGTGAACAAAAAGCTGGACTAAAGAGGAATTCCGTATAATAATAACAACAACAATAACAACAACAACAACAATAATTCAGTATGATCCATCATTTTGTATATTTATCCCTAAATGCCAAATGCTGGAGATACATAATGCGCAGAGCGAAATGCTATAACTGTTTTATGAGTTCCCCTTTTAAAGACTCATAATACTTACACCAGTGTTCTGATATACTGGAGTATATGATTATATCCACATTCCATTTATTTCACACTGTATGGTGCTGTACCCTAATCAGATATCAGCTATTTAATGCTGTATGCTTCATACATGGAAAAGGGATGATGGGCGAAGTTTGTTGATGTTTTATAGAAAATAGTACCTCAGGTTTATCAAGGGGAGATCCTGCCATACAGAATGAATTACAGTTGGAATTTTCTCCACTAAATCTGGTTCAGACATACCTGAGCTTGGCCTAGAATCCCCCTCTACTATTTCCTGGGCATTGTCTCCGGTTTTCTTGCGGGGCAGGAGCTGTTCCCCAATTATTTTCATCCCAAGGCACACTTTGTCCACAGCATGACCACGTATAGCCCCGAGATTCGTCTCCGGGTTTTCTGATGTCCCAAATGCATCTTCGGATTTGCTCCAGTCCATTTTGGCAGCGACACTCTGCAATATGGTCTTGTTTTCTTCCTATTCGAAGGAAATACAGGCAGGAATGGAATGAGACAGAAATTGAGTTGGCCAAGTGTGGTGAAGTGTGAGTTTTAATCTACAGTTATGTATAATAATAGATAGGTGTTTAAAAGGGTAATTATCTAAACTAGCATAACTAGGGGGGGGGGGATGGTAGCCAGCTCAACTCACATTGAGCTGGGTTACCAGAGAACTATTCCTTTCACTAAACAGGTTTTAAACTTATTCTCTTTCAAAATGTGTTTCTTTCTTTAATAGATTACTTTAATAGATTACTCTTAAGAGTAAGAGTTGTTTTATGAAATGTATTAAATGTAACCTCTGAAGAAATGTGCCTCTAAGAGCTAAGAAACATTGAAACCATCAAGCTTCTTCTATACTTCAATAAACTTGTTGCGGTTTCTTTTAAAGCCAAGTCTATGTTACAAATACTTTCAAGTTAAGCCACGCTACACATTCAAGAAAGACCAAATCAACATTACAAGCTATTAGTTGTGTTATCAATTTAGTAAGTCCTTACAAAGTAGTGGCTCCTTTACAAACCGTTACAAACTGGTGCCTTCTTTACAAATTGGTGGCCTCGTTACACCAGGTATTTTACAGAATCCTCTAGTTGGAAGGGAACCCCAAGGGTCATCCAGTCCAACTCCATTCTGCCAAGCAGGACACAATAGCTTATAGTTGGTTGCCAGAAAGTGTCTGGTCTGGCTTGCAGTCCGAACAGGCCATCCTTAGCACATACATGCCCCAGAGTTCACAGATATACATGCCCCAGAGTTCATAGCCAATACATGCCTCATAGTATAGTCATACATCCCCCATAGTTTATAGTTATATTTACCTCATAGAAATTATAGTTGTTTTTTACCTCAGAGTTTATATTTTACTATTCTAACTTTATATCATAATCAAACTACACTTTTATACCTTGATTATTCAGTAAACTCAATTGTTTGAACTTAATCTTGTTTGTAGAGTATTATTTTGGGGGAATTACAGTACTTATAGGGCATACCGATGGTCACTGGGAAAATAGCCAGACACATTTAGTTTTCTTATTAGATCTTCCTTTATGTTGAAATTGTCCACACACTGAAATTGTGGATTTAAATGGCTTCTCTGTGTAGTCTGACATGGTGGTTGTCAAGAGTGGTCCAGCATTTCTGTGTCCAGGTTGGTTCATCAGGTGCTCTGCTATGGTCGACTTCTCTGGTTTACACCTCCCAACAAAGGATTCCCCAGACAGGCAGCAGCCAGGCTTTGAAGCTGCAAGGCCATTCAATGCTAAGGATTCCCCCAGGCAGGAAGCAGCCATGCTTGTGGATTTCAATTGCTTCTCTGTGTAGTCTGACATGGTGGTTGACATTTCTGTGTTCTCCAATAACATGCTGTGACCAGGTTGGTTCATCAAGGAAAACATGGAAATGAACAAATTCTGACTACCAGTCCTAAAAGAAAAGCCTCTAAAATCAGGACAGTAAATAAAGAACAACACTCAGAAAACAGGGGGATTCCTGACAAGAAACTATCAGGGCCAGCTAACACCTCCCAACAAAGAATTTCCCCAGGCAGTAAGCAGCCAGGCTTTGAAGCTGCAAGGTCATTCAATGCTAATCAAGCCAGCCAATTGCAATATTCAGACTTGCCTCAAACAGACAAGAGTTCTTTCTCCCACCCTGGACATTCCACAGGTATGTAAACCTCAGCTCCTCAGCTGAGCATGCCTGCCATAGATGTGGGTGAAACATCAGATGAGAATGCTTCTGGAACATGGCCAGACAGACCGGAAAACTCACAGCCATGAAAGCCTTCGACAAAGCAATAATTTTCATCTTTATTTTGGTAGTGACCAGGAATTCCTAAACCTACATTCAGAGGCATCCTAGTTCTTAATTTGTATTTGCCTGCTTGAGCCACTATTTTACATCCAGCACCAAATGGTGATGGTTTTCAATTCAGAAACACAGTGGGTTCCACTTAAGAAGAGGGTAATTGCAACAATCACTTAAATGGATCAAGGCTGGAATCTGCTATCAGGGAAGAACCATGCAATTATATTCCATATGTCCAATGAGGATTGGTAGGTTTAGAAACGTGTTTCGTAGAAGAACATAGGGAAACTGTGTTATGCTCTACCAGACACCTTATCCAGGATTATCCAGGTTTTCGGGTTTTAATAAACCCTTTTCCATTACAAATAGGATTAATGTACCACATTATGAGAAACTGCAGAATCTGCAGCTAGAGAGTCACTGAGAAAAGAAATTACCCAGTTGCCAAGATCTGCCTTATTTTGGACTTTCTGGTGAGTTTTTTAACGCACTGTTTTTGGCTTGATGCGTGCTGCAGCTCATATTAAGGGTGTGGGTTATGGAGTTTTGAAATTATAATCGTTATGCTGATGAACAACTGCATTGCATCCTGTCAGATCCCTAAAATCTGGAGGAAAACAAGAGTCATAGCCATTTTGAAACCAGGTAATGATTCAAAAAGCTATAGACCAATCTCCTTATTGTGCCATCTTTACAAAGTTCAGGAGATACTTATTTTGCATAGAATTATGGAAAAAATAGACCCATTTTTGATCCCACAGCAAGTTGGTTTCAGGAAAGGAAAAAGGTGCACATCACAAGTGCTGAACCAGACTCACCACATAAAAGATGGTTTTGAAAGGCAGCAGACTACACAAGCTGTCTTCATAGACCTGTCAGCAGCTTATGATATGCCTACTCCTGAGAAAAATGTATAATATCACAAAGGAGTCCGACCTTACCCACTTCATAGGAAATCTGCTACAAAACAGGAGGTTTTTTGTTGAGTTCCAGGGCCAGAGAAGCAGATGGTGTAAGCAGAAGAATGGCCTGCCTCAGGGGAGCATGCTTGCTCCATCCATGTTCAACATTTACACAAATGATCAGCCTTTGTCAGAAAGGACAGACAGTTTAATTTATGCTGACGATCGTGCCATCACCGCTCAAGCAGGGAGCTTTGAAATGGTTGAACAGAAGCTCTCCGAAGCAATAGGTGCTCTTACTGCCTATTACAGGGAAAACTAGCTGATCCCTAATCCATCTAAAACACAGACATGTGCTTTCCATCTTAAAAACAAACAAGCATCTGACTTCCGGTGTGGATGGCATGGCTGCTGGTCAGACACTTTGAGGGCTCTCAAAGTGCCAGCCGAGCAAGGTGGTTGGGTAGAGCGTGTAGCTTCCTCTTCCTAGCTGATTGAGTCTGGGAAGACAGCAAAACCCATAGGGTTAGACCCCCCGATGGTCTAGGACACGTTACCCCTCAAGGGTGGCGTCCAAAGATCCGGGAAGCAACCCACAGGGTACGAGGCAATTTGAGTCTCGGACGAGACCCGATTTACAGCAGACCAATCCACATTTTACGAAGCAAAGGAGCAAAAACGAAAGGGGAACAAATAAAAGAATTTGAAGTACAAAGTATACAAAGAAAAGAATTAGGACGTCAAGCGATAATAAAAGACACACCATACCAAGAGACAAACCCAGAGAAACTCCCCCACCTCCCGGCCGAGAGAAGAAACAACTAAGAGGTACAAGAAAATCATATTAAAAGGGAATAAGGAAGATAAAATTTAAAGGTAAATAAAGAAGACTTAATTAATGAATTAATGAACTTAGAAATTTATTTTAAAATTCATCAATTAAAGACACTAAGAACTGAATAAAATACACCCCATTATCAATTAGCTTATCAACTTATCAATTGATACCAGTTATTGAATTGCTGAAACTCTATATTGATTAACTTATATATATATATTATTTAATATCAATTAATTAGCAAATAATTATAAGAAAATTGAACAAATAAATTAAGTTCAAATCAAGATTCTTATCTACATAAGAATTCCCACAGTCAACCTTAAATAAAAGAAGGAAATAAATAAAAGAAGAAACATAAGGTTCCGTTGGGAAAGAATAGAAGGTCTCATGCTAACATACAATGAAGCCAGACACTGGATAACCTCCGAAGAAAAGGCCAAAGAATTTTACAAAAAAAGTGACAAAAGACCAAAAGAAGGATAAACAAAAATATCCCCAAGAAGAAGGAATCCAGACAAAACCAGGAAGCAAGAGAACAAGAGAAAAATCCCATGAAGACTATGAGATGTGTCTCGGACTGGCAACATCGACATTGGAATCACACACAGAAGAAGAAGAAGAACCAGAAATAGAACCGGATCAAGAAGAGGAAAATTAAAATGGAGATCAAATGCTTTGTTAACAACGTGAATGGTTTAAACTCCCCAACCAAAAGGGGGAAAAAATCAACCAAATCAGAAAAGGAAAATATACGATATTAGCATTACAAGAAACACACATCAAACAAAAACATGTTTCCCATCTTACTCAAAAAGACTTAGAAAAGGAATTCTATTTGTAGTGCAAAAAACACTTAAAAACAATACAATAATTAAAATGAAGAATAATTTTAACAAATATAAACTTATTAGTATTTCAATGGGAAGTGTGGGCCTGCTTTTGGCTGATGAGATAGGATTGTTGTTGTTGTTTTTGTTGTGTGCTTTCAAGTCGTTTCAGACTTAGGTTGACCCTGAGCGAGGGCCGGGTAAATGATCTTGGACGGCCGCATCTGGCCCTCGGGCCTTAGTTTGAGGACCCCTGGCCTAGGGAGATGATTGAGCCTGGGACTTTTGGTTACTGTTACATGTTTATTCAAGGTTGAGTTATGTAGATGCAGAGAGAGATGAAGAGAGAAGCAGAGAGAGAGACAGAGTTGGAATGTGCTCTCGCTTCATTAGCTGATGAAGGAGAAAGAAAGACCATTTGTAACCAATCATATTGTACATATGTTGTTCTGAACTAAGAAGAGTAAACTACTTGTTCTTTACTGTTCTCCTGCGTGGCATATTTTCTTTATCTGTCAAGGCAGTGTGTGGGCTCATCAAACGTGAACTACACGTAGTTTATTTTACATTACACCACAATTTAAAAAATGGAACTGCATTGAACTGGATTATATGAGTTGGCATTGCCCTATAACACTATGTAACAAACATTGGGGGGGAAAACCTGTTCCTGGTTTGAAAGTGTTGTTTCCTGTTTAATTGTGCACAGCTTACTTTTAAAGTAATTGCTCTACTCCAAAAACTTTGTTTTGGTGGCTGCTACCAACTATGTTGAATTGATTGAGACTAAACGAGATATTAATTGAAAAACTGGAGCAAAATGTGCTATAGTAGGATGTCTCGGGGAAATAATGTTTTTGCAGTTTAATACACTTTCTCCATGTTCTTATGATAGCACCAATTAGGAAATGACATTTATAATCCAGGAATGAAAATTGTGTTTAAATAGTGTAATCTAGATTGCCCTGTAAATCCAGTCCAATGCAGTGCTATATGATGAAACCTGGATTATAGGGCAGTGCACAAGAGAGGGGAAATGTAAAGGAATTAAAAAGGAACAGCCACTGCAGGACCGTATCTGCTGCTTAAGACATCCCTTAAAATCACCCTAAACAGCGTTTCTCAACATTGGGGTCGGGACCCCTGGGAGTGTCGTGAGGGGGTTTCAGAGGGGTCGTCAAAGACCTGCGCTGTCAGAGAAGGCTGCGAAGGCTGAAGATCACTCTGCCTGTCCTTCTCTTCTTTTTTGGAAACAGATGGCAAATCCCCCATAAAAAGCCCTCCTTCGCTGTGATTGGCTGGCCTCTCAGCCAAGGGGAGGGCTGTTTCTGAGAGCCCAAGCGGGGAGGCGAGAGCAGGTGTGCTTGGCGCATGGCAGCGTGGTGCGCATGTGCAGCAAGGGAGAGCATGTGAGGCTGGAGGGAGGCTCATGTCAGCGAGTCCCTTCAAGGCATGGGGGTTCTGTGTGGGAAGTTTGCCCCAATTATATCGTTGATGGAGTTCAGAATGCTCTTTGGTGAACTATAAATCCCAGCAACTACAACTCCCAACTCCAAAATGTCAAGGTATAATTTTCCCCAAACTCCACCAGTGTTCACATTTGGGCATATTGAGTATTTGTGCCATATTTGGTCCTGATCCATCGTTTGAGTCCGCAGTGCTTTCTGGATATAGGTGAAGTACAACTCCCACACTCAAGGTCAACTCCCACCAAACCCTTCTAGTATTTTCCGTTGGTCATGGGAGTTCTGTGTGCCAAGTTTGCTTCAACTCTATCATTGGTGGGTTCAGAATACTCTTTGATTGTAGGTGAACTATAAATCCCAGCAACTACAACTCCCAAATGACAAAATCAATTTTTTGAGTGAAGGACATACATTGGGTTGTTAGGTGTCTTGTGTCCAAATTTAGTGTCAATTCGTCCAGTGGTTTTTGAGTTCTGTTAATCCCACAAACGAACATTACATTTTTATTTATAAAGATACTAGCTGTACCTGCCATGCGTTACTGTGGCCAACCTTCCCTCCCTCTTTCTCTCCTTATTTCTTTCTCTCCTTCCTGGCCTCTTTTTTACCCCACCAGTAAACAAATTTGGGCATATTGGGTATTTGTGCCAAATTTGGTCCATTGAATGAAAACACATCCTGCATATCAGATGTTTACATGACGATTCATAACAATAGCAAAATTATAGGTATGAAGTAGCAGTGAAAATAATGTTATGGTTGGGGGTCACCACAACATGAGGAACTGTATTAAGAGGTTGCAGCATTAAGAAGGTTGAGAAACACTGCCCTAAAGAAAGTTAGGTTGGGCTCGAAGGCAAAGTGCCAAGCAGGAAATCAATCTCACAAACAGCAGGTGCTTTGTTTTGGTCTGCCTCTGTACCTGAATGTAGGGGACAGGTTGGCCAACACCCATCACTCGCAAGTCCGAAAAGGAAGCTACAAATGCAACGCCTTATACTTATATTTCAAATATTTTGCCCTTAGTAAAAGGGGCTCTGCTACAAACACAATGGCAAGTTGCCCTTTCCTCCAAAGTCATGTGCATCTCCCTAGCCCCGGGCCTCCGCCTCTCTCCAGGTTGTCTTCTGCATTAATTGTCCATCTGCCACGTCAACATTTGCAATCCTCTTCCACTACGCTCTGGACAGCTGCCTAATCTTCCTGGTTGCTGCCACACTCAGTAGTTCTATATTTGTGTATTTTAAATTGTATTGAAATGATTTTAATGTGCGCCACTTTGAGTCTCCTTGCAGAGAGAAAAAGTGGGATATTGTAATAATAATAATAATAATAATAATAATAATAATAATAATAATCACTTTACCGCCTTCAATTTCACCCATCTTCACTTACAATCCAAGGGTGAATCTATACTGTAGAATTAATGCACTCTGATACCACTTCAACTGTTACAACTCAATGCAAGGGGATCCTGGATTCGATGAGTCACGAGCACTCTGCAAAGGCTCCGGAGACCAGGCTCCAAATCTTAGATCGGTCATTATTATTATTTGCCTAGTTTCCAACAGACCTCATAACCTCTGAGGATGCCTTCCATAGATGTGGAAGAAATGTCAGGAGAGAATGCTTCTGGAACATCACCAGACAGCCCGCAACACGGCAACCCAGTGATTCCATCCATGAAAGCCTTCGACAACACATATTATTATTATTATTATTTATTTGAAACATTTATATTCTGCCCTTCTCACCCTGAAAGGGACTCAGGGCAGAGCACAGCATATACATGGCAAGTATTCCATAAAATGATTATAAATATTCACAACACTAAAAACAATTACATCTCCTTTAAAATCAGGTTATTTAAAACCATCTCAGAACACCATGCTGGCTCCAGTCAGTGGAGTGGGTTTCCTGTTATTGCCCTACTGCACTGTCCCAAAGGCTTGGTCGCACAGCTAGGTCTTCACAATCCTTCTGAAGGACAGGAGGGAAGGGGGCTGATCTAATATTGCCAGGAACAGAGTTCCATAGCCATGGGGCAATCACTGCAAAGGCCCTGTCTCTCATCCCTGCCAAACATGCCTGTGATGGTGGTGGGACCAAAAGAAGGCCTCCCCAGAAGATCTTTGTCTTCATGGTAATTCATAAAGAGAGATGTGTTCGGTAAACTGGGCTGGGGCCGTTTAGGGCTTTATAGGCCAAAGCCAGCACTTTGAATTGTACCCAGGAGCAAATAGGCAGCCAGTGAAGCTGATGTAGCATGGGAGTTGTGTGCTCCCTGTATGCCACTCCAGTTATTACCCTGGCTGCCTCTCGTTGGACTATTTGAAGCTTTCAAACAGTCTTCAAAGGCAACCCCACATACAGCGCGTTGCAGTAGTTTATCTTGGATGCGATGAGAGTGTGGACCACCATGACCAAGACCAAGGTATAGGCCCCCTCACTAGAAATGTTCAAAAAGAACCTTAAAACCTGGCTCTTCCTCTGCACCTTTGGTGAGTAGGTGCACACCATGACATTTTGCACCTCTCAATGTTCTTTTTTACTACTGGAGCTCACACCCTCCAAATGGGAAGTTTGCCCCACAACTCTGTGTGTTTTATGAGTTCCCTGTAAATGTCCTGCTCCTATTTTATCTCATTACAGTTTTTTAAACATGTAGCTTGCCCATTGTCATTGTGATTGTGCTTATTGTAATCTTATATTGCTATGTTTTCATTTATTTTATGTAATTATGCTATTATTGTTCATTATTTGCGTTTTCGGTTTTATTTTATGTAATTGTTGTTTGGGCTTGGCCTCATGTAAGCTGCACCGAGTCCTCATCGGGGAGATGGTGGCGGGGTACAAATAAAGTTTATTATTATTATTATTATTATTATTATTATTATTATTAATAATAATTGTTTTATCCTGTATATGTGGCTCACCCATTGTTATCATAATCGTGATTGCGTTTAGAATGTTATTTTACGACTGCACTTTTTAAAATGTAATTTTGATGTTGTTGTTGTTTTGTTTATGCTTTGATTTTATTGCTGTAATATGTTGTCCGGGCTTGGCCCCATGTCAGCCGCTCCAAGTCCCCACCGGGGAGATGGTGGCGGGGTATAAATAAAGATTATTATTATTATTATTATTATTATTATTATTATTATTATTACAGATGCAACTGGCACACAAGTTTTAATTGTGTGAAAGCCCCCTGGCCACCGTTTCAACCCCAGCAAGATGGAGTGGATGAGGGATTAGAGGACATCTAACCCCAAATTGGGAAACAAGTCATCCAGGAATACCTGGCCGCTCTAAATGAGTTCAAGTCCCCAGGGCCAGATCAACTACACCCAAGAGTATTGAAGGAACTAGCGGAAGTCATCTCGGAACCATTGGCAATCATCTTTGAGAGTTCTTGGAGAACGGGAAAAGTCCCAGCAGATTGGAGAGGGCCAATGTGGTCCCAATCTTCAAGAAGGGAAAAAAGGATGACCCAAACAATTACCGTCCGGTCAGCCTCACGTCGATACCAGGCAAGATTCTGGAAAAGATTGTTAAGGAAGTGTCTGCAAACACTTAGAAACAAATGCGGTCATTGCTAATAGTCAACATGGATTTATCAAAAACAAGTCATGCCAGACTAATCTGATCTCTTTTTTCGATAGAGTTACAAGCTGGGTAGATGCGGGGAATGCCGTGGATGTGGCGTACCTGGATTTCAGGAAGGCCTTCGACAAGGTCCCCCATGACCTTCTGGCAAACAAACTAGTCCAATGTGGGCTAGGCAAAACTATGGTGAGGTGGATCCGTAATTGGTTAAATGGACGAACCCAGAGGGTGCTCACCAATGCTTCCTCTTCATCCTGGAAAGAAGTGACGAGCGGAGTGCCACAAGCAGGGTTCCGTCCTGGGCCCGGTCCTGTTCAACATCTTTATTAATGACTTAGATGAAGGGCTAGAAGGCATGATCATCAGGTTTGCAGACGACACCAAATTGGGAGGGAGAGCCAATACTCCAGAGGACAGGAGCAGGATTCAAAACGATTTTGACAGATTAGAGAGATGGGCCAAAACTAACGAAATGAAGTTCAAGAGGGACAAATGCAAGAGACTCCATTTTGGCAGAAAAAAGGAAATGCAAAGATACAGAATGGGGGACAAGGCCTGGCTCGAGAGCAGTACGTGTGAAAAAGATCTTGGAGTCCTCGTGGACAGCAAGTTAAACATGAGCCAACAATGTGATGTGGCGGCAAAAAAAGCCAATGGGATTTTGGAGTCTAGTGTCTAGGTCAGTGGTTCTCAACCTGGGGGTCGGGACCCCTGGAGGGGTCATGAGGGAGTATCAGAGGGGTCACTAAAGACCACCAGAAAACACAGTATTTTCTGTTGGTCATGGGGGGTCTATGTGGGAAGTTTGGCCCAATTATGTCATTGGTGGGGTTCAGAATGCTCTTTGATTGTAGGTGAGTTATAAATCCCAGCATCTACAAAATATCAAAATCTATTTCCCCCAAACTCCACCAGTGTTCCCATTTGGGCATATTGAGTATTTGTGCCAAGTTTAATCCAGATCCATAATTGTTTGAGTGTACAGCGCTCTCTGAATATAGACAAACTACAACTCCAAAACTCAAGGTCAATGCCCACCAAACCCTTCCAGTATTTTCTGTTGGTCATGGGAGTTCTGTGTGCCAAGTTTGGCCCAATTCCATCGCTGGTGGAGTTCAGAATGCTCTTTGATCGCAGGTGAACTATAAATCCCAGCAACTACAACTCCCAAATAACAACATCAATTTCCCCCCAACCCCACCAATATTCCAATATGAGCGTTTGGGTAATGGTGCCAAATTTGGTCCAGTGAATGAGAATTCATCCTGCACATCATATATTTACATTATGATTCATAACAGGAGCAAAATGACAGTTATGAGGTAGGAAGGAAAATAATTTTATGGTTGGGGGTAACCACACCATGCGGAATTGTGTTAAGGGGTCACAGCATGAGGACGGTTGAGAACCACTGCTCTAAACGGAGTAGAGGGTCTAGATCTAGGGAAGTCATGCTACCCCTCTATTCTGCCTTGGTTAGACCACACCTGGAATATTGTGTCCAATTCTGGGCACCACAATTGAAGAGAGATATTGACAAGCTGGAATGTGTCCAGAGGAGGGCGACTAAAATTATCAAGGGTCTGGAGAACAAGCCCTATGAGGAGCGGCTTAGGGAGCTGGGCATGTTTAGCCTGAAGAAGAGGGCTGTTTTCTGTTGGTCATGGGAATCATGTGTGCCACATATGGTTCAATTCCATCATTGGTGGAGTTCGGAATGCTCTTGGATTATAGGTTAACTATAAATCCCAGCAACTACAACTCCCAAATGACAAACTCGTGGGTTTTTTTTTTTTTAGTGATGGTCACTCCTTGGGTTAGAAGGTGTCTTGTGGCCAAATTTGGCAGCAATTGGTCCAGTGGGTTTTGAGTTATGTTAATCCCACAAATGAACATTACATTTTTATTTGCCGTATATACTCGAGTATAAGCCGACCGGAATATGAACTGAGGCACCGAATTTTACCACCAAGAAATGCGAAAACTTATTGACTCAAGTATAAGTCAAGAGTGGGAAATGTAGCAGCTACTGGTAATACAAAACAAATATAGATACCAATAAAATTACATTAATTGAGGAAACAGTAGGTTAAATGTTTTTCAATGTTTACATAAAAGTGTAATTTAAAATAAGACTGACCAACTTTGATTAAACCATTACTCTCTACGTGGGGTTGCCTCTGAAGACTGCCCGGAAGCTGCAGCAAGTACAACGTGCAGCCAGACTACTAACGGGTGCTGGGTACAGGGAGCACACCACTCCGCTGTTACACCAGCTCCACTGGCTGCCAATTAGCTTCCGAGCACAATTCAAAGTGCTGGTGTTAACCTATAAAGCCCTAAACGACTCCGGCCCTGTTTACCTCTCCGAACGTATTCTCCCCTACGAACCATCAAGATTACTAAGATCGTCTGGAGGGGCCCTGCTCTCGGTCCCACCGGCCTCACAAGCGCGGCTGGTGGGGACGAGGGACAGGGCCTTCTCGGTGGTGGCCCCGCGACTCTGGAACTCTTTCCCGCCAGAGGTCAGAACCTCCCCAACAATCCTGACATTCAGGAAACAGGTGAAGTCGTGGTTATGGAGACAGGCTTTTCGAAGAATGAGACAATGATCTGGATGGAAGACGGTGTATATTCGATTTTAGTATGACGACTGACCACTGTAGTTTTAAATATATGTGCTTTTTTAATGTTTTATTGTAATGTGTATTTTGATATTTTACCGATTGTATGTGTTTTTATGGTTGGAAACCGGACTGAGTCCCTCTTATGAGGTGAGAAGCTCGGTATATAAAACTTTGAAATAAATAATAAATAATACTCTAACCTTTTTCAGTGTCAATGTGCTTGCATATCCTTCCAATAATAATAAAGTAAAATAATAAATGTAATAATAATACAATAAAATAAATGTATTAAAATAATAATAGAGTAAAATAATGCAAATGTAATAATGCCAATAAATGGAGAAAAATAATAAATGTAATAAAAATAATAGTAATAACAGAGTAAAATAATAAATATCTTTGACTCGAGTATAAGCCGAGGGCAGCTTTTTCAGCCTAAAAAAGTATATAGATACAGTATATAGATTAGTTATTATTTTAACGAATAATAATTTTAATATATTATTATTATTTATTATTCTCTATGCTTTGCTAGTTCTGCTTTATAGTCACCATGCTCACATAATGTTATTGACCTGCATCCCATGAGTCTACACTGGCCATATAACCCGGTTTCAAACTGCACTGTATGCCTAGATGGCTCTGGCAGAGCGAAAGCGAGGTATCCCTGCGAATACTCCCAAGAGGCTTGCGCGTGGCCTAGGTCTCCCTCCTGTTCTGGGCTCATCCCACCACGGGCAGCCCCTCCTCCGCGGGGTCCTCGCACCTGTTGCGGCGGCTCCCGCTCTCCCTCCAGGGCGCCCTCCACGGCGGATCTCTGCCTCTCCCGGAGCAGATCCAGCTCCAGGATCCCGGCCAGGCTGGCCTGGAGCCGCTCCCCGATCCGGAGCCGCTCGTTGCCGGACCAGAGCGAAGCCATGGCCACACGGAAGGGAAGGGAAGGGAAGGGACGCCGCCTCGCACCTGCAAGCCCAGACGCGGATGGCGAGGCAGACAAAGGGACAGGGTTTGAAAGAGTCACGTGGAGGCGCCTTGCCCCGCCCCGCGAGCCCCTCTCCGGCTCCTGATTGGCTCCCGGGAGAAGGAGGAGGAGGAGCAGGAGAGAAACCCAGCAAACAGGGGGGAAGTTTGGGAACTTGGGTTGCTGTGAGTTTTCCGGGCAGTCTGGCCATGTTCCTGAAGCATTCTCTCCTGACGTTTCGCCCACATCTAGGGCAAGCATCCTCTGAAGTTGTGAGGACTATTGGAAACTAGGAAAATGGGGTTTATATATACAGTATATAGAGTGATGTCCAGGGTGGGAGAAAGAACTAGTGTCTGTGTGAGGCAAGTGTGAATGTTGTCATTGCCCAGCTTGATTAGCATTGAATGTCCCTGCAGCTTCAAAGCCTGGCTGCTTCCTGCCTGGGGGAAATTCTTAGCATTGAATGGCCTTGCAGCTTCAAAGTCTGGCTGCTTCCTGCCAGGGGGAATTCTTAGCATTGAATGGCCTTGCAGCTTCAAAGTCTGGCTGCTTCCTGCCTGGGGAAATTCTTAGCATTGAATGGCCTTGCAGCTTCAAAGTCTGGCTGCTTCCTGCCTGGGGAAATTCTTAGCATTGAATGGCCTTGCAGCTTCAAAGCCTGGCTGCTTCCTGCCTGGGGGAAATTCTTAGCATTGAATGGCCTTGCAGCTTCAAAGTCTGGCTGCTTCCTGCCAGGGGGAATTCTTAGCATTGAATGGCCTTGCAGCTTCAAAGTCTGGCTGCTTCCTGCCTGGGGAAATTCTTAGCATTGAATGGCCTTGCAGCTTCAAAGTCTGGCTGCTTCCTGCCTGGGGAAATTCTTAGCATTGAATGGCCTTGCAGCTTCAAAGCCTGGCTGCTTCCTGCCTGGGGAAATTCTTAGCATTGAATGGCCTTGCAGCTTCAAAGCCTGGCGGAAATTCTTAGCATTGAATGGCCTTGCAGCTTCAAAGTCTGGCTGCTTCCTGCCAGGGGGAATTCTTAGCATTGAATGGCCTTGCAGCTTCAAAGCCTGGCTGCTTCCTGCCAGGGGGGAATTCTTAGCATTGAATGGCCTGGCAGCTTCAAAGCCTGCCTGCTTCCTGCCGGGGGGAATTCTTAGCATTGAATGGCCTTGCAGCTTCAAAGCCTGGCTGCTTCCTGCCGGGGGGAATTCTTAGCATTGAATGGCCTTGCAGCTTCAAAGCCTGGCTGCTTCCTGCCGGGGGAATTCTTAGCATTGAATGGCCTTGCAGCTTCAAAGCCTGGCTGCTTCCTGCCTGGGGGAAATTCTTAGCATTGAATGGCCTTGCAGCTTCAAAGTCTGGCTGCTTCCTGCCTGGGGAAATTCTTAGCATTGAATGGCCTTGCAGCTTCAAAGCCTGGCTGCTTCCTGCCTGGGGGAATTCTTAGCATTGAATGGCCTTGCAGCTTCAAAGCCTGGCTGCTTCCTGCCGGGGGGAATTCTTAGCATTGAATGGCCTTGCAGCTTCAAAGCCTGGCTGCTTCCTGCCTGGGGGAATTCTTAGCATTGAATGGCCTTGCAGCTTCAAAGCCTGGCTGCTTCCTGCCGGGGGGAATTCTTAGCATTGAATGGCCTTGCAGCTTCAAAGCCTGGCTGCTTCCTGCCGGGGGGAATTCTTAGCATTGAATGGCCTTGCAGCTTCAAAGCCTGGCTGCTTCCTGCCGGGGGGAATTCTTAGCATTGAATGGCCTTGCAGCTTCAAAGCCTGGCTGCTTCCTGCCTGGGGGAAATTCTTAGCATTGAATGGCCTTGCAGCTTCAAAGCCTGGCTGCTTCCTGCCTGGGGAAATTCTTAGCATTGAATGGCCTTGCAGCTTCAAAGCCTGGCTGCTTCCTGCCTGGGGGAAATTCTTAGCATTGAATGGTCTTGCAGCTTCAAAGTCTGGCTGCTTCCTGCCAGGGGGAATTCTTAGCATTGAATGGCCTTGCAGCTTTCAGGTTCATATATTTGTCAGGTCATCCGATTTTTTTTTTTAGGATAGTCCACAGAGCACTGTGATTAACTGTGTCAAATGTAATAATAATAATAATCTATATAAATAAAAATGTAATGTTTGTTTGTGGGATTAACAGAACTCATAATCCACTGGAAAAATAGACACCAAATTTGGACACAAGACTCCAAACAACCCAATGTATCCTTTACTCAAAAAAATTGATTTTGTCATTTGGGAGTAGTAGTTGCTGGGATTTAGTTCAGCTACAATCAAAGAGCATTCTGAACCCCACCAACTATGGAATTGAACCGAACTTGGCACACAGAACTCCCATGACCAGCAGAAAATACTGGAAGGGTTTGGTGGGCAGTTCACCTACATCCAAAGATGACTATGGACTCAAACAATGACGGATCTGGACCAAACTCTACACAAATACTCAATATGCCCAAATGTGAGCACTGGTGGAGTTTGGAGAAAATAGAATCTTGACATTTGGAAGTTGTAGTTGCCGAGATTTGTAGTTCACCGACATTCTGAACCCCACCAACGATAGAACTGGGTCAAACCCCCCACACAGAACCCCCATGTGGGCCACAGCAATGTGTGGCAGGGGATGGCTAGTAATAGATAAATGTTTTCCCCTGACATGAAGTCCAGTCATGTCCGACTCATCTCCATTTCCAAGCCGAAGAGCTGGCATTGTCCATAGACACCTCCAAGGTCACGTGGCCAGAACTACATGGAGCACCGTTACCTTCCCGCTGGAGCAGTGCCTATTGAACTACTCAAATTTGCATGTTTTCGAACTGCTAGGTTGGCAGAAGCTGGGGCTAATAGCAGGAGCTCACCCCACTCCCTAGATTCAAACCTGTAACCTTTCGGTTAGCAAGTTCAGCAGCTCAGCAGTTTAACCCACTGTGCCACTGGGGGCTCCAATAATAATAAATAATAATAATAATAATAATAATAAATACTGTGTAACAATAATAAATAATAATAATAAATAAATAATAATAAATAAGTACTGTGGAACTTTCGAATCCAGACTGACAAAGTTTTGGAACACAATATACCAGATATCACGATTGTGGAAAAGGAAAAGTCTGGATTATTGATGTCGCCATTCCAGGTGACAGTCACATTGAGGAAAAACAACAGGAAAAACTCAAGCCGCTATCAAGACCTCAAAATCAAACTGCAAAAGCTCTGGCATAAACCAGTCCAGGTGGTCCCAGTGGTCATTGGCGCACTGGGTGCCGTGCCAAAAGATCTCAGCCAGCATTCGGAAACAATAAACATCGACAAAATCACAATCTGTCAACTGCAAAAGGCCACCTGACTTGGATCTGCGCGCATCATTCAAAAATACATCACACAGTCCTAGACGCTTGGGAAGGGTTCGACTTGTGATTTTGTGATACGAAATACAGCATATAGATCTCGTTTGCTGTGACATACTGTGCCTTTGTGTCAGAATAATAATAATAATAATAATAATAATAATAATAATAATAATTGGTTAAAGAAGGCTCTCCGTGGACAGAGGGCCTGATTCTGGCAGCCAAGAACAGGCAATTAGACCAAATGCTATCAAAGTCAGAATTTAAAAGTCAACAACAGATCCCAAGTGTAGACTCTGCAAGGAAGCAGACGAAACACTAGATCACATCCTCAGCTGCTGCAAGGAGGTCACACACACTACAAGCAGAGGCACAACAACGTTGCTCAGATGATTCGTTGGAACTTGTGCTACAAATATCAAAGAACTGGTGGGATCACAAGCCTGAAAATGAACACGTCAAACTACTCTGAGACTTCCAAATTCAGACTGACAGAACTTTGGAGCACAAGACTCCTGACTTCACGATTGTGTTAAAAAAACAAGTATGGATCGTAGATATTGGAATCCCAGGTGAATGCAGAATTGAAGAGAAACAACTGGAAAAGCTGACATAGAATGAGGATTTAAAGATCGAACTGCAAAGACTCCGGCACAAACCAGTCAAGGGGGTCCCAGTGGTGATGGGCACACTGGGTGCAGTGCCTAAAGACCTTGGCCTGCACTTAAACACAATCGGCGCTGACAAGATTACCATCTGCCAGCTGCAGAAGGCAGAGGCAGCCCTAGGTAATTTTCAACGGTAAGCAAACAGTATTTTGGCGCCCCCCTCCCCAACCAATCACGGATATATATTTTCTGTTCATCGTGGGAGTTCTGTGTGCCATATTTGGTTCAATTCCATCATTGGTGGAGTTCAGAATGCTCTTTTATTATAGGTAAACTATACAGCCCAGTAACTACAACTCGCATATGTCAAGATCTATTTTCCCCCAAAAGCGCGCCTCAAGAGCGCCCCTGGGCAAAATCAACTATACTGCAAATGCTTACTTTGCGTAATGGGTTGAGCCGCCCCTGGCAGAAGGCCACCTTACTGCACGCATCATTCGCCGATACATCACACAGTCCTAGGCACTTAATAATAATAATAATAATAATAATAAATAAAACTTTATTTATATACCGCGCCATCTCCCCGAGGAGACTCAGAGCAGTTCCCAAGTAACATTACAAAACATACAGAGTAAAAACACATAAACATAAGATTAACAAAATATAAGCATAAAAATGGTCACCATAACACACATATATTAAAAGTAATCCTGCCTGTTCAAGGCAATTAAAAATTTTAAAGGCTGAGCCAAGATTTGTGCAAGCCCAAAAATTCTAGGGGGCCCGGGATTTAAGTGCAATGCTATGGCAGGCAACAATATTAGGAACGGGTCTGTGGCTGTTCATTCCGGGGCCGATTAGAGGAAAGAATCTGGATAACTAGTAGGAAGAATAAGGCCGTATTAGACAATGTGTGGGGCTGAGTTAGGACTGGTCATTTTCAAAGGCTTGGTGAAACCACCAGGTCTTCAAGCTCTTACGAAAGGAGTGGAGGGATGGGGCCTGTCTTATTTCCCTTGGAAGGGTGTTCCAGAGGCGGGGGGCCACCAATGAGAAGGCCCTCTCTCTTGTCCCCACCAACCGCGCTTGAGACGGTAGTTGGACCGAGAGGAGGGCCTCCCCGGAAGATCTTAGAGCTCGTGCTGGTTCATAGAAGGAGATGCGATTGCGGAGAAGTGTCTGGCGTGTGATCCAATACAACAGGCAGCAGAGTTATATTGTTTTCTGTGGACTCATCTTGCTGTGTTTCCAATAATAATAATAATAATAATAATAATAATAATAAGGCTTTAATAATAATTTCAAAGGGGAATGGAAAGAACGCATCCACCACAAGAAAAGCAGACCACACAGAAACATTTAGGGCACCACTTTTAATTTCAAACATGTTTCCTTGGCAGTGAAGCCCCTTTACAGAACGAAAACATTTGGAAACACACATTTCAGTACAAGAGTCCCATGAATGAGAGAGAGGCAGCTGGCAGTTTTTGCTGGATCGGCTCAAGAAAGGAATAAGATGTGGAAAAGGGATCAAATCCCAGGTGCATAAAACGGAAGGAGGCAGTGCGACTTTGGTAAGGCACAAGTTCCTTTATTTACGTGAAATAAATGTATTTGGAAACACTAAGTTGGTCTATTTGCAGACCATGCACATCAAGAGATAAAGAGCACAATGTTTTCAGACCTTTTCCTGGTCCAGAATATATTCTGTCAGCTCAACAGCACTGACCTCCTGTGGGAGCAAAAATAACCTGTCACAACATCATATTATTTGTGCCCAAGTGAGCTTGAACATAAAAAATACAGGGGAAGAAAACAATTTTAAAATCTTGCCTTGGTTACTTTTATGTGTCTCCTTCTAAGCTTTGTACAAGGAATGGCTTTGGATGTGAAGCCGCATTGAAAAACCTTTGAAAAATTAGACTCAAATCCAAATCTATTTCAGAGCTTTCAAACTGAGTGTTGCAACACATTTGTGTGTGTCAGTGGTAGTGTTTAGGCATGCTGCACTCACGTCATGAGTCTTTATGCGTTAGGCAACGAATCATATACTTTAAAAACATATAAACAAAAGGTTTTCATGAGATAGGTTGTTTCTGCATACATAGAATCATATAATCAAAGAGTTGGAAGAGACCTCATGGGCCATCCAGTCCACCCGCTGCCAAGAAGCAGGAATATTGCATTCAAAGCACCCCTGACGGATGGCCATTATTGCCGTTTAGTCTGTCTAAATTTCTCAGGGGTTGGTTTGCTAGTTTAAACTTCTGGTTTGCTTGTAAAACTAAATGACTGCATTGCAAAATGGTCCATGAACAAAAACAATTGTGAAATTGGATTTCTGCGAGTTTTCCAGGCTGTATGGCCATGTTCCAGAAGCATTATTTCCTGACATTTTGCCTGTACCTACGGCAGCTGTCCTCAGAGATTGTGAGGTCTGTTGGAAACTGGGTAACTGAGGCCTACATATCTGTGGAATGTCCAGGGTGGGAGAAAGAACTCTTGCCTGTTGGAGACAAGTGTGTATGTTGCAATTGGCCACCATGATTAGCATTGAATGGCATTGCAGCTTCAAAACCTGGCTGCTTTCTGTCTGGGGGAATCCTTAGCACTGAATGGCCTTGTAACCTCAAAGCATATCTGCTTCCTGCCTGGGGAATCCTTAGCATTGAATGGCCTTGCAGCTTCAAAGCCTGGCTGCTTCCTGCCTGGGGGATGGATCCTTTGTTGAGAGGTGTCAACCATAGCAGAGCACCTGATGAACCAACCTGGACACAACATATTATTTGAGAACACAGAAATGCTGGACCACTCTCACAACCATCTTGTCAGATTATACAGCCATTGAAATCCACAAGCATGTGGAAAATTTCAACAAAAAGGAGGAAACCATGAAAATGAACAAAATCTGGCTACTAGTATTTAAAAAACTCTAAAATCAGGACAGTAAATAAAGAACAACACTCAGAAAACAGAGGAATTCCAGACATTAATAAATCAGGGCCAGCTAACATCTTCCAACAAAGGATTCCCCCAGGCAGGAAGCAGCCAGACCTTGAAGCCAAAAGGCTATTCAATGCTAATCAGGGTGGCTAATGGCAACATTCACACCTGTCTCCAACAGACAAGAGTTCTTTCTCCTACCCTGAGCATTCCACAGATATACAGGGTGCGGCAGCATAACTTCCTTTTTTTAAATGCGTGCCATTCAGTCGGTTGAAGACGTAGCGGAGCGCTAGTGGTCTCGTTCGAGAGGCGGGAGTATAAAGCTTTGTCCTGACACCGTTCAGTTGCCATCATGCATTGGAACAGTGAGGAGCGTGCTTTTGTCGTTGAGGCCTACTTTTCGAGCGGATTTGGAGTGGCCGGCCCGCTCTCCAGATTTGGTCCATTGTGATTTTTTTCTGTGGGGTTTTTTGAAATCCCGTGTTTATGTGAACCGTCCAAGGACCCTCCAAGATTTGAAGACCAATATCCAGGAAGAAACTGCCAACAGAATGCCTGCTATGGTGGCAAGAGTCAGCAACGCCAGAAATCGGTTTACTCAGTGTTTGGAGAATGGGGGATGTCACCTACCTAATTTGATCTTCAAAACTATGTAAAACAAAACTTTAGGTATGTTATAAAAAAAATAAAAAAATCTGATTCATACAATGGGTTTTATTAAGTTTTGAAAAAAGGAAGTTATGCTGCCTCACCCTGCATAAACTCCAATTACCTAGTTTCCAACAGACCTCATAACCTCTGAAAATGCCTGCTGTAGATGTAGGTGAAATGTCAGGAAAGAATGCTTCTGCAACATTACCCTACAACTCGGAAAACTCACCACAACCCAGAGATTTTGGCCATGAAGGCCTCCAGCAACACAATGATGAAACATTTGGAAAGCTCTGGTTGTGAGAATGACTGGAGGAGAGGAGAAAAAGTTGGATGCAGACCAATCACCACCTTCAAAGAAGTCCTAAATCGCATGGTATCTACAGGAAATAATCAGAAATAACCTTGTTCTCTGCTGGGACCTGAGACCTATGAAGGGTTCTCCATGTCCTGTTTGCAACGCTTGGCCGCCAGGTCCTCATTGTGGGCTTTGCGAATGTGCCGGTAAAGGTCGCCGGACTGCGTGTAGCTCCGCATGCAGTAGCGGCATTCGTAGGGCCGTTCCCGTGTGTGGACGGTGGCGTGGCGCCGGAGTGTGTAGGAGCACGAGAAGGTCTTCCCGCACGTCTTGCAGGTGGGCACATCGTCGGTAAAGATGCCGAAGCTGGAGTGGGACTCGAAATCCGGCAGGTACATCTGTTCATGGAGGGGCGGCGTCACCATGTTTGAGAAGCTCTGCCCGCCAGGCATGGGGATCATGTGATACGGAAGGTGCTCTTGGGACAGGAAGCCGCTTTCCGACGTCACTTCATCTATCCCAGCAGGGTCTTCAAATGTGTCCAAATGGCGCCCACATCTTCCAGGGAGCGCTGTATCTGGGGCAGACCTTTGGAAGATGCTTTCCAATCTAAACTCTGCGCCCTGTCCCTCCAGTTGCTCTGTCGCATCAGGCTCCTCGTCGGAAATCACAATGGCTTCCACTTTGACCTTGACAGACGGCCGGTTTGTTTCCTTCTGACAAAATGTGTCTGTCCTTTGCTCCAAATACCCCTCTGGAGCGTGGTCTGTGTTAGAAGAACCTTCATTTGCTAGAGAAAAGCTATTGTGTGGGATTGTTTCAGTGGAACTGCTGGGACTAGAGAAAGAAATGTCAATCACGGGTGCTTGTGGTGGCTTTGTTGGCAGCGTGATTTCCATGCCTGGCTGCGTTGTATCTGCCACATCCAAAGTAGAGGCCGCAGTTTCCTCCAAAGCTGCCTTCTCTCCTCCTTTCCACTCCTCTTTTTTGTCACTGTCTTTCTGACACAGGGATGGCAATGGGAAGGGCTGAGGCTCAGGCATCGGAGGCTGAAACTTGGAGGTACTGGGCAGAAGTTCTGAATTGCCCGGGGCCTCCTCTTCCCGCTTGGTGCTGTCCGCTTCAGTCAACGCTCGGGCCTGAAGCTTCTTTTTGCACACCTTAACAATGTCATTCATGTGCAGGTAGCTGGCTGCTGCCAAAACGTCCTCAACTGGCATGTCGTTGAAAGACAGGCTGCCTTTGTACATGAATTCCAGCAAGAGTTCGAATGCTGGGGCAGTGACGATCTCGTTGTTGATGGACACCACGTCCCGCTTGTCCAGGCGCTCCTTGTAGAACATGTGGAAGAAAGTGCTGCAGGAGGCCAACACAGCTCGGTGGGCCAGGAACTGGGTACTGCCCACCAGGACGGTGCAGTCGCACAGGAAGCCATCATGCTGCTGCTCCCACAAGCTCCGCAGCACGTTCTGGCTGTGGTTGGGGAACTCCATGCCGAGGCCTCTCTCACGGTCGTTGGGCATTCAGTGGCATAGCTCAGCCTCCTTTGGGACAGCAAGAGAAGACACTTGGTAACTTTAATAAATAATAATAATAATAATAATAATAATAAATAATAATAAACTTTATTTGTACCCCGCTACCATCTCCCCAAGGTGCGGCTTACATGAGGCCAAGCCCGAAGTACATCAAACAAACATCAATAGTACAACATTAATCAACAATCAATAAAATACAAATCATATAAATCACATAACAAAAACAACAATCAATAATGACATATTAAAAATGGTCGGGCCAAATGTAATAGATTAAAATTAAGAATATGCTGATGTGAACAGGTAAAATGTAACTGGGGTCGGATTTTTCAGAGAGAAACGAGGGAACGCAATCCATCCTAAGTCAGTATTAAAGAAATTACACTGCTTAGCCGGTATTGCACCACCTGACATCCGCTGGGAAGTAGCAGCCAATAGTGAAAGGACCAAGGCAGTGACATCTCCAGCTCATCCCTGTTTGGGTATCAGCCAGCACGTCAACGACTTAAATCAAGACATAGTTTTCTTAGATCTACAGAGACACTCGCTGGAACACCCCAGCAAGCGAGAGTCCAAAAGTGGCAGGCCCAAACCCATCACCTCAATTCATGGGTGATACCAGATGAGAGACTCCCCCCTGGGCACACAGAAGACTGGGCGACTTGGAAGGCGCTGAACAGACTGCGCTCTGGCACCACGAGATGCAGAGCCAGCCTTCAGAAATGGGGCTACAAAGTGGAATCCTCGACATGCGAGTGCGGAGAAGAGCAAACCACTGACCACCTGCTGCAATGCAACCTGAGCCCTGCCACATGCACAATGGAGGACCTTCTTGCGGCAACACCAGAGGCACTCCAAGTGGCCAGATACTGGTCAAAGGACATTTAACCAAATACCAAATTTGCAAAATCTGTGTGTTTTTTTCCTTTTTCTTTTTAATCTGTGTGTTTGTTTTGCTCTGTTAGAATTGTAATACAATGGTTGCTGATGACACGATAAATAATAAATAAAGTGCATTTGAGGACATATTGCTAAGAGTTTTCCTTATTCTGGGAAGGCACACCGGAACAACCACGTTTTCAGGCTCCTCTTAAAGACTGCCAGCGTTGGGGCATGCCTAATGTCCCTGGGGAGTGAGTGCCAGAGTGGAGGGGCCACCACCGGGAAGGCCCTCTCCCTCGTCCCCCCCAACGGCGCCTGCGAGGGCGGTGGGAGCGCGAGCGGGGCCTCTCCAGGAGAGCGAAGAGATCCTGTGGGTTCGGACACAGAAACAGACCCTTTGAAGGGCCTGACCCAGGCATGGGCACACTTTGGCCCTCCAGGGGTCTCGGCCTCCAACTCCCACAATTCCTCTCAGCAGCGGCCTGTGGTTCGTCCGTCCAGTCACTTCCGATGCTTTTGTGGCGTCGTGGGCCAGGCCACGCCGGGGCGCCCCCATTTCCCTCTCAGCCCCCACGAGCACCCCCAGCCGGCTCCCCCCGCCCCCGCCCTGCCCGAGACCTCCCTCGCCCCAGAAGGAAGAGGCCCCCTTCCCAGCCCGGCCACGGTGCCAGCAGTGCATCCCTCTCTTCCGACGGGGCGCGCCGGGCGGAAAGGGAGCCCCTCGATTCCCCCCACTTACCCACCACAAAGCAGAGGCCCCGAGGGACACGCCCCTTTCGCCTGATTGGCTGGCACTCTCTGTCACTCTCGGCGACGGCCTCTCTCTCTCCCCCCCCGCCCCCTTCGCGGGAATGTTTTCTCCTCCATCTGTCGCTCTTGAAGGGGAAGGAACTTGCTGCGTTCTCTCTCGCCATTGGTCAAGAAATATCACCATCTGTGTCCTACATTCTGATTGGAGAAGCCTCCTAGCGAGGTGAAACGTCACTCACTGTGAGTTTGCAACGGTTCAAATACGAAGGGATCACGGGAGAAGGTGCTGTTCCTTTAAGGGGGAGGGCGCTCCGACCGGCGCAGCCAATCAGGAGGAAGCTGGTTTACAGGAAGGGAAAAGGTGGCTGCTGGAGCTGGGAGCATGTTTTATCATGTAAGTTAATGGCCGGAGCTGTATTTAAAGCATCTAAAAGACTAATGTATTGTCGAAGGCTTTCATGGCTGGAATCACTAGGTTCTTGTGGGTTTTTTCGGGCTATGGCCATGTTCTAGAGGCATTTCTCCTGACGTTTCGCCTGCATCTATGGCAAGCATCCTCAGAGGTAGTGAGGTCTGTTGGAATTAGGACAGTGGGTTTATATATCTGTGGAATGGCTGGGGTGGGGCAAAGAGCTCTTCTCTGCTGGAGCTAGGTGTGAATGTTTCAACTGACCACCTTCATTAGCATTTGAAGGCCTGGCTGAGCCTGGGAAAATGTTCTGTTGAGAGGTGTTAAGATGTGCTGGTTGTTTCTTCTCTGCTGTTTTGAATTCGATAAGAATATGGCAAGCTGGCTGCATGCTTATTAGGAGTGAAATTGGGTGCATCTACATTGCAGAATTAACCCAGTTTGACCCCACTTTTGCTGCAATGGCTCAATGATATGGAATCCTGGAAGTTGTAGTTTCCCAAGGCCTTTACTTTTCCCTGCATTGAGTGCAGGCAGATAAAGTAGGGTCAAGCTGCATGATCAGCTTGACCCTACTTGACCCTGGAAGTCATGCTCCCCATGCTCTATTCTGCTTTGGTTAGACCACACCTGGAATATTGTGTCCAATTCTGGGCACCACAGTTCAAGAGAGATATTGACAAGCTGGAATGTGTCCAGAGGAGAGCGACTAAAATGATAAAAGGTCTGGAGAACAAGCCCTATAAGGAGCGGCTAAAGGAGCTGGGCATGTTTAGCCTGAAGAAGAGAAGGCTGAGAGGAGATATGATAGCCATGTATACATACATGAGAGGAAGCCACAGGGAGAAGGGAGCAAGCTTCTTTTCTGCTTCCTTGGAGACTAGGACGCGGAACAATGGCTTCAAACTACAAGAGAGGAGATTCCATCTGAACATGAGGAAGAACTTCCTGACTGTGAGAGCCGTTCAGCAGTAGAACTCTCTGCCCCGGAGTGTGGTGGAGGCTCCTTCTTTGGAAGCTTTTAAACAGAGGCTGGATGGCCATCTGTCAGGGGTGATTTGAATGCAATATTCCTGCTTCTTGGCAGGGGGTTGGACTGGATGGCCCATGAGGTCTCTTCCAACTCTTTGATTCTTTGATTCTATGATTATCTTGATACGACTATTATAATGTAATAAATTGTATGCTCATATAATATTGATTGTAATATTGTAATACAATATAATAATAATATAATAATGTATTATATATTACATTTAATATTACTAATAATAGTGCAGTATAGTCATACAGTACAAAATAGTAATATATAATACTAATATTGTGCTATGCTAATAATATAATATATTGTATGTACATATACTTTGTAAGTCGCTCTTAATCCCTTTTGCAGTGAGAAGGGTGGGATATAAATGTCATAAATAAATAATAATTTTTTGGTGGGCATTTAAAAAAATTATTGTATAATACATAGAAACATGCCATCTTTGAAATTAACATTCAAAATACCAGTATTTTCCCCAATCCCACCACCACTACAACCCCATCATAAATAAATAATAAATAAATATTGGGTTGTTGCATGTTTTCCGGGGTATATGGCCATGTTCCAGAAGCATTCTCTCCTGACATTTCACCTGCATCTATGGCAGACATCCAGAGGAGCTCACAACCAGGCAAAACATCAGATCCAGGCAAAACATCAGAAGAGAATGCTTCTGGAACATGGCCATACAGCCCGAAAAACACACATCAAGCTAGGATTCCGGCCATAAAAGCCTTCTATAACAAATAAATATTATTATATTTATCATTAAAGAAAAGAAAGGTTTTCACCTGGTTTCATGGAGTCAAAAGGAAGACTGCCCATTAAATATGCTGCCTACATATTCACAGGTATTGTGTAGGCATCTGAATGCCAATTGCTATAGGGAAACATCAGGGGATGATGTTTGCGAGTCTCCAGGAGAATGTGACTGGCTCTTCCTTATGCCCTGAAGTAGTTGGAGTTTGCTCTGAACTGTTTAAAGTTCTTGTTATTTATTTAGTGGGCGCTAACCTCTGTATTCTCTTCCTCCAGATATCTTTGGAGCATGAAATTTTGCTGCATCCACGTTACTTTGGGCCTAACCTCCTCAACACTGTGAAGCAAAAGCTGTTCACCGAAGTGGAGGGGACCTGCACTGGAAAGTAAGTAAAAGTGGCAACAGATTATCTTTTCCCATTGAACTTGCTTGTATTATTATTATTATTATTGACAGCTCTGCCCAGATAATTGAACAGTTTTGTGGGTGGGTTATCTCCAAGGCCACTACTTGGGTTTTCAAGTAGAACGGCATTAAATCATTATGCCCTCTCCTCTAATTATTATTAGTATTATTTGATACACAACAAGATCGGTACACAACATACAAAATCACTATGCTGGCTTTTGTATTCAATCACATGTTGTACACTTCCCAAGTGTCTATGACAGTGTTATGTATCAGTGAATTATGTGTGCAGATCCTAGTTGGGTGGCCTTTTGCAGCTGACAGATGGCAATTTTGTCAGCTCCCGATTGTTTTTAAGTGCGGGTCAAGGTCTTTAGGCACTGCACTCAATGTGCTGATCAACACTGGGACCACCTTGACTGATTTGTGCCAGAGTCTTTGCAGTTTGATCTTTAAATCCTTGTTCTGTGTAAACTTTTCCAGTTGTTTCTCATGAATTCTATTATTATTATTTGTTACCTGTAATTAAAGCACACAGGTAAAACACAACAGCATTTAAATACATACATTAAAATACATAGGACGAAAATTAAAGCACAAATACCAACACAGATAGTTCCCAAGTTACAAAGAAAATTCTGTAGGTTTGTTCTTAAGTTTAATTTCTATGTAAGTTAAAGTGTAACTCCAGCCATATATATATATATGTGTGTGTGTGTGTGTGTGTGTGTGTGTGTGGAGCCACCAGTGGCACAGTGGGTTAAAGTGCTGAGCTTGTTGACCAAAAGGCCACAGGTTCGAATCCGGGGAGCGGCGTGAGCTTCTGCTGTCAGCCCCAGCTTCTGCCAATCTAGCAGTTCGAAAACATGCAAATGTGAGTGGGAAGGTAACGGCGCTCCATGCAGTCATGCTGGCCACATGATCTTGGAGGTGTCTACGGACAACCAGCTCTTCAGCTTAGAAATGGAGATGAGCACCACACCCCTGGATTTCATGTTAGGGGAAAACCTTTACTTATATATATATATATATATATACATATATATATATACACTTATATATATGGTAAAGGTTTCCCTTTGACATTAAGTCTAGTCATATCCAACTCTGGGGGGTAGTGCACATCTCCATTTCTAAACCAAAGAGCAGTACCTATTGATCTACCCACATTTGCATGTTTTCGAACTGCTAGGTTGGCAGAAGCCAGAGCTAACAGCAGGAATGCACTATGTTCCCTGGGTTTAAACTGCTGACCTTTCGGTCATCAAGTTCAGCAGCTCAGTGGTTTAACCCGCAGCATCACCAGGGGCTCCTCCCCCCATATGCCTGCATATGCCATCAGTTGGAGACCCCTCCCCCCAGCACCAACCGCCGCTCTGAGCCAGAGTGAAGACAGGGGAGGCCAGGGGGCTGTTCCACCTTGTCTACTGTGCTATGCTAATTTATAATATAATCTATATATATAAGAACCTTAAGGGCGTAATTAGGCGGTCAAAAACGGAGAAACCACCGGACGAAATCTCACCAAATTTGGCCTGCTAATACCTCTTCCCCCAAGGAATGACCAACAACTCTCA
>NW_026844700.1:15961193-16008693 GCF_025583915.1 Anolis sagrei ordinatus | reverse complement strand
CCACTCTTTTCCCAAGATTGCTGCAACCCTCATCTAATAACCAATCAAGACCAAACTTGGCACACACAGCCCCCATAACCCACTCTCCATCCCGGTGCTGTTTGAAGGATGGACGATGGATGATGGGACTTGCAGTACATTCACTCACTTCCTGAAAACATAGCGACACTCATTCAAAAACCAATATAGACCAAACTTTGAGCAGAGAGCCCCCATGGCCAACTCAACATTTTGGTGAGGTTTGGGGGAGTACAGACTATGGATGATGAGACTTCAAGTACCTCCACTCACTTCCCAAGACCTCTGCAACACTCATTTAATGACCGATCAAGACCAAACTTGGCACACAAAACCCCCATGACCCACTCTCCATCCTGGAGCAGTTTGGAGGAGGGTGGACCATAATGGAGGAGGGAGGAGATAATGGGACTCACAGTACCTTCACTAACTTCCTGAGACAACTGCGAGTCATATAAATAACTGATAAAGACCAACCTTGATACACAATTCCTTTCTAAAATAACCCGGGCAGCGCCAGGTCCCCAAGCTAGTAGAATAATAAATGTAATAATAACAATAATAAATAGGGTAACATAATGGGAATGTAATAATAACAGTAATAACTGAATAATAAATGTAATAATACTAATAATAATTGAGTAAAATAATAAATGTAATAATGCTAATACTAAGAATAATCGAGTAAAATAATAAAAATAATAATAACAGAGTAAAATAATAAATAACCTTAACTCGAATATAAGCCAAGGGGGACTTTTTCAGCCTTAAAAAAGGGCTGAAAAACTAGGCTAATACTCGAGTATATACAGTAATCACCTGCGTCCACAATACTCCAGGGAATTCCACTCCTATCTTACTCGAACCCTGTGTCCACCCTGTACAATTTTCCAGAATCCCCACATCAGCTTTAATTGTATCCCCTCCTAAACTCTACCCCACCAATGTCAATGTACCCTGAAACGTGCTGTCTCCCAAATGGAAATTCCTTCCTTAGATCCTCAAGTTCCAGACCCTGTTTTCTCCCTGATGATCCCCAGACCTAAGCCCAAGGCAAATATTTATTTATCTATCTATCGTGTCAGGGGCAGACCAAACAGTTGCATTGCATTTTTAACAAACAAACAGAACACAAAGTTTGCAAGCTTGGTAGTTTAAATGTCCAGTATCTGGCCACTTGGGGTGCCTCTGGTGTTGCCGCAAGGAGGTCCTCCATTGTGCATGTGGCAGGGCTCAGGGTGCATTGCAGCAGGTGGTCAGTGGTTTGCTCTTCTCCACACTCACATGTCGTGGATTCCACTTTGTAGCCTCATTTCTTAAGGTTGGCTCTGCATCTCGTGGTGCCAGAGCGCAGTCTGTTCAGCGCCTTCCAAGTCGCCCAGTCTTCTGTGTGCCCAGGGGGGAGTCTCTCATTGGGTATCAGCCATTGATTGAGGTTCTGGGTTTGAGCCTGCCACTTTTGGACTCTCGCTTGCTGAGGTGTTCCAGCGAGTGTCTCTGTAGATCTTAGAAAACTATTTCTTGATTTAAGTCGTTGACGTGCTGGCTGATATCCAAACAGGGGATGAGCTGGAGATGTCACTGCCTTGGTCCTTTCACTATTGGTTGCTACTTCCCGGAGGATGTCAGGTGGTGCAATACTGGCTATACAGTGTAATTTCTCCAGTGGTGTAGGGCACAGACACCTCGTGATAATGCGGCATGTTAAGAGCCACATTCACTGTTTTAGTGTGGTGAGATGGGTTCCACCCTGGGCATGTGTACTCAGCAGCAGAGTAGCATAGTGCAAGGGCAGATGTCTTCATAGTGTCTGTTTGTGTCTGGTGTCTGGTTGTGCCCAAGGCAAATGGGTGTATTATTAAGAAGACCCAAAGGGTCTCTTAGATCAGATTAGCCATGATGATTGATGTGAGTAACCCCTAGAAGTATTCTCTTCTAAGGGTTATCTCCTGGAACATTGTGGGCTGGGCAAATAAACAGGACAACAACCACTTTAGTAATTATATCTCTACCTTCAATGTGATCCTACTGTAAGAAACATGCCCATGGATAACATTGCTCTAAACGGTTTTGTAACTGATTCCCTGAACACCAGCCAGCTAAGCACAAAAGGCCGTGCTGTTGGGGAGCTTGCTGTTCTCGTGTTGGCCAATGTTAACACTTTGGACAAATGTGAACAACTAGTTTGGGGAATTCAGTTAAGGTTTTATGCCTATTTTATATGCCTTGGTATACAGGACTGACTCCAGGTTTGTTACAAGGGACTATTTGGACTATTTCCAACTGGGGTTTGATTTTGGAAGTTTTTGTATGCAAAGTATCTGCTCTTCAATTTCACTCATGATCAGTCCCAATTGTCTTTACAGTCTATTCCTTCTGAAATGGAATTTGACCCCAACTCCAATCCACCGTGCTACAAGACCATTGATGAGGTGAGTATATCCATATGCAAAAGGACGGTGGAAGAAGCAAACTGTTTGAAGAATGAGAGCCCATATAATGACATTGTTTGACTTTCTTGTATGGCAGGGCTGAGCAAAGAGTAAATTTGACTTTTTGTGTTTACATTCCAATCAACATAACAAATGACACATATCTCAGCCATATGTCATGTGTGTTTTAGTATATTTTCTTATTGAGACAGATAAATCTCAAAGATTTGACAATATGAACAATGATTCTCAATCCAGATCTCAGAAATCAAAGGAACAATATTAACTCTCCCACCTAATGCTGCTGTGTGTTTCTGCTTCGACCCCAAACAGGATGTTGTCATCCAGCAAGATGATGAGATCAGACTGAAGATTGTGGGGACCCGCGTAGACAAGAATGATATAGTGAGTTGATGTGTGCAATGGAATAAGAGGAGAGGCTGCCAAACCAGTCTGGGGCACAAGGTTTTGCACCTCACAATCCCCCATAGATAGTCAGAGAGGGAGGACCTGTACTCTTCAAATCCTATTACCGTATATACTCAAGTATAAGCCAGCCCAAATATGAGCCAAGGTATCTAATTTTACCACAAAAAAACTCCGGGAAAACGTATTGACTCGAGTATAAGCCAAGGGTGGGAAATGCAGCAGCTACTGGTAAATTTTAAAATAAAAATAGATACCAATAAAATTACATGAATTGAGGCATCCGTAGGTTAAACATTTTTGAATATTTACTGTACATAAAACTGTAATTTAAGATAAGACTGTCCATCTGTACATTAGGAAGAACTTCCTGACGGTGAGAGCCATTCAGCAGTGGAACTCTCTGCTCCAGAGTGTGGTGGAGGCTCCTCCTTTGGAAGCTTTTACACAGAGGCTGGATGGCCATCTGTCAGGGGTGCTTTGAATGCAATATTCCTGCTTCTTGGCAGAATGGGGTTGGACTGGATGACCCATGAGGTGTCTTCCAACTCTATGATTCTATGAAATCTGATTAAACCATTATTCTAACCTTCTTCAATGTAAATGTGCTCATGTATCCTTCCAATAATAATAGAATAAAATAATAAATGTAATAATAATAATAATAAATAGAATAAAATAAGGGAAATGTCATAATAACAATAGAGTAAAACAATGTAATAATAAAAATAGAGTAAATAAATGCAATAATAATAATAAAATAATAAATGTAATAATACAGTAAAACAATGTAAATGTAATAATAATAATAGAGTATAATAATAAACATAATAAAAATAATAACAGAGTAAAATAATAAATAACTTTGACTCAAGTGTAAGCCAAGGAGTGGTTTCAGCCTTTAAAAAGGGCTGAAAAACCCAGCGTATACTCAAGTATATATGGTAATTTTGCTAATGTGAACCGAGAAGATGGATGTTGTAGTCCAGTAACATCTGGAGAGCTGCAGTAGCCCCCCTTTAATTTAAACAGTACTGAGCTTTTTCGATCTATGCTCCAATTCTGTGGAACTCATTGCCTCCATATATTAGAGCAATGTCGGAGTTGCGACCTTTAGTAAAGGCGCTCAAGACTTTGCCGTTTGGTTGTGCATTTAAGTAAAGTGATCAGATCTAATTTGCCAAATAGTCACTGTTGAATGTTTTTATGTTGAATGTTTTTATATTGTGTAAATGCTATTTTAAATTGTAAGTCGCTCAGAGCACCTTGGTGGAGAGCGACTAATTAAGAAATAAAGTGAAGTGAAGTGAATAAGAGTACTCAACATTAAAGTTATAGATATGAATTATATTTTAACTTATTCTTTCCCTGTTTTGCAGTTTGCCATTGGGTCACTCATGGATGACTACTTGGGTATGTTTTTCTTTCTCTTATAATGGCAATCAATGGAAAAATCCATACTTTGTCCCCAGGACCCTATTTTGCTTTGCAAGAATAAAATACATAAAACAGGATTTTTAAAAGGAAGGGGTCGTTTTTATGCCATAAGAACTGTATTGCCTTAAATATATATATATACAGGGATGTGGTCACATTGAGTCTATGTGAAACCTAATCCCAAAGCTGTCTTTTCTTAAGAAAAGCCTATACTTGGAAATGACCTCTGTCACATTCTTCTGATGTTAGCCATAGAAAAGACTGTCCAGGTTCAGTTTCCTATGGGGGTAATCCAACAGCGAGCCTGCCCCGCTTGTTTTCTATCTGGCTGTTCTCTGTCTAGAGAATACTAATATAGATAAGCCTGATAATTTCTATGTTAATTCAGCAGTGCAACAATATATTTTAGGGGTCTTTAGAAAATAAATTTGAAATAAAACTGTTACAGTCATAGTGACTTTCTAGAAATGTATGAATATTTTACTCTTGGAATAGTACGCATGGTTCTGTTCATGGGACTTCAGATCCCTCTCAGCAAGAGCAATGGCAGGGAGTGTTGGGAGTTGTAGTCCAAAATAACTGGAGGGGCAACGGTTCAATGGACCTGGTTTAAGCCAGGTTGCTTTCTTGAGTTTTGTCTTCAATGCTTCCCTTTCCTGTCTTGCCTTTCCTCCAGGTCTTGTCAGCTGAAGAACCACTTCTTTGCCGCTGTTCCCTTTTCTTCCAAAAACCAGATGTCATCCTTGCGTGGAATCACAACCTATGGCTGTATTTATAGAATGTGTCTTATTTTCCTCATAATTGGCACATGTCGGCTGATTCCTTTTTTCATTAAACTGTTCTTGTTTTGCATTTGATCCGTCTCATTTTTTGTCCCTTGCAGACTACTGCTTAGTTTATATATTGCTAGATTGAGTCCCGGGTGTTGCCCGCGTTATTTGAAAAATTCAAATTTTTCATTGCTCAAAATGCACATCATGCCAGATGAACCCCGAAAAACTCCATCAGTACTTTTGTTAAGTTTGTTACATTGGGCAAGTTTGCTCTAGATGCCTTATCGGTGGGGTAGTGTGCTCTCTGGCTACAGGGTAAACTACAACTCCCACTGTGGTGAGTCAGTCCCCTAAAACCCCTCCAGTAGGTTGAGTTAGTCATGGGGGTTCTGTGTGCCAAGTTTGGTCCCGGTCTATCATAGGTGGAAGTCATCAGTTCCCTTTTTTTTTTTTGTCGTATCAGAAGTGACTTGAGAAACTGCAAGTTGCCTCTGGTGTGAGAGAATTGGCCATCTGCAAGGATGTTGCCCAGGGGACGCCCGGATGTTTTGATGTTTTTACCATCCTTGTGGGAGGCTTCTCTCATGTCCCCGCATGAGGAGCTGGAAATGACAGAGGGAGCTCATCCACACTCTCCCCGGATTTGAACCTGCGACCTGTTGGTCTTCAGTCCACTGCAACACCGGGGGCTCCACCAGTTCCCTGATTGTGGGTGAACTACAACTCCTAGAAAGGAAGGTCAGTTCCCCCTCAAACCCTTTCAGTAATCAAATTTCGGCATATCAGGTATGTGTACCAAGTTTGGTCCACATCCATCCATGTTTGGGTTCACATGCTCTCTGGATGTAGTTAACTATAACTCCCCCAAATCAAGGTGAATTTCCCAAAATCCCCAGTATTGTTTGCTTGTCATGAGGACTCTGTGCCAAGTCTGGTTTTCTCCTGACATTAAGTCCAGTCGTGTCCGACTCTGGGGGTTGGTGCTCATCTCCATTTCTAAGCTGAAGAGCTGGAGCTGCCCTTAGACTCCTCCAAGGTCATGTGGCTGGCATGACTGCATGGAACGCCATTACCTTCCCGCCAGATTTATTGATTTACTCACATTTGCATGTTTTTGAACTGCTAGGTTGGCAGAAGTTGGGGCTAACAGTTCACGCCACTCCCTGGATTTGAACCATCAACCTTTCAGTAAGCAAGTTCAGCAGCTCAGCAGTTTAACCCACTGTGCCACGGGGGCCCCTAAGAGATGGTTAGAATAATCTCTTGCCATGGATGTAAGTGTAACACTCACAGAGATGCCAGGCTGATGTACAGATTGCTTAGGTAAAGGTTGTCCCTTGACATTAAGTCCAGTCATGTCTGACTCTGGGGTGTGGTGCTCATCTCCATTTCTAAGCCAGCCACATGATCTCCAAGGTCATGTGGCCGGCATGACTGCATGGAGTGCCGTTACCTTCCCACCGGAGCGGTACCTATTGATCTACTCACATTTGCATGTTTTCGAACTGCTAGGTTGGCAGAAGCTAGAGCTGACAGCGGAATGACCAGGGTGGGGCAAAGGACTCTTGTCTGTTGGAGCTAGGTGTGAATGTTTCAACTGACCACCTTGATTAGCATTTGATTGCCTGGCAGTGCCTGGGGCAATCTTTTATTGAGAGGTGATTTGATGTCCCAGATTGTTTTCCCTCTGTTGTTTTGCTAATTTCTACATGGAACACTTTGAAAAACAAGCCCTGGAAACAGCAACAAAAAAGCCCACTATATGGTTCAGATATGTGGATGACACTTTCACCATTTAGAGCCATGGAGAAGAAGAACTTGACAAGTTCCTGGACCATCTTAACAGCATCCACCCAAACATCCAATTCACCATGGAAAAAGAAAATGAAGGAATACTGCCTTTTCTAGAGGTCCTAGTCATCCGCAAGCCAGATCAACAATTGGGTCACACCGTTTACAGAAAACCCACAAACACAGATAGATATCTACATAAAAACTCCAACCATTACCCAAGTCAAAAAAGAAGCACCATTAAAGCCTTGGCAGACTGTGCAAAAAGAATCAGCGAATCCCACATCCTCCAAGATGAACTGAACCACCTCAACTGGGCTCTCCAGGCCAATGGAGACTCCACCTCAGACATCAGAAGAGCTGCAAGACCAAGAACAAGCCACGAGAGTCAAGATGAAGATCCACCCAGAGGAAAAGTGTTCCTGCCATACATCAAGGGAACCACCGACCACATAGGGAAGCTGATGGGGAAACACAACATACAAACTATCTACAAACCCACCAAGAAAATCCAACAAATGCTCCGTTCAGCAAAGGACAAGAGGGATCCTCTCACCTCTGCAGGAGTCTACCGTATACCATGCAGCTGTGGACAAGTCTACATAGGGACCACCAAACGCAGCAGCATTGCCCAGACACGAATCAAGGAGCATGAAAGGCACTGCAGACTATGTCAACCAGAGAAGTCAGCCATAGCAGAGCACCTGATGAACCAGCCTGGACACAACATATTATTTGAGAACACAAAAATGCTGGACCACACCAACAACCACCATGTCAGACTACACAGAGAAGCCATTGAAATCCACAAGCATGTGGACAATTTTAACAGAAAGGAGGAAAACATGAAAATGAACAAAATCTGGTTACCAGTATTCAAGAACTCTAAAATTAGAACAGCACAACAACAGAGATGAAACGAACAAGGACATCTAATCACCTCTCAACAAAAGATTGCCCCAGGCCATCAAATGCTAATCAAGGTGGTCAGTTGAAACATTCACACCTAGCTCCAACAGACAAGAGTCCTTTGTCCCACCCTGGTCATTCCACAGATATATAAACCCATTGTCCTAATTCCAACAGACCTCACTACCTCTGAGGATGCTTGCCATAGATGCAGGCGAAACGTCAGGAGAAAATGCCTTTAGAACATGGCCACATAGCCCGAAAAAACCTACAACAACCCAGTGATTCCTGCCATGAAAGCCTTCGACAACACAACAACAACAACAACAACGTTTGGATGGAATCTCTTTCCTGCCATTTGAATCCATGCCTCCATTCCGCCCTAGTTTCCAGCCTGTTCCATTTACCAAGCCATCCCTTCCTTCCAAACGAGGAGAAACCTCCTCCTTTTCCCCATTTGTGCTCTCAGGCGCCACCAAGCGGTTATTTGGGTTGGGGAACGAAAGAGGAGGCAACGTCAGTTCCGGTTCTGCTCAGTCACGCCCCTATTGGCCAATCAGAGTGCAGCAGTGACGATTTACGCGCGTGCCTTTTCCTCCTGCGGATGGGCACGTGGTTCCCAATCCGGAAGTTACAGGGTGGAGGAGACCTTGATGCAGGATGGCTCCCTCGGGGAAAATCAACCGACCTCGGACAGTAATTGAGACTCTCTTTCAGTCTTCTAAGTTTTGAATAGGAATCCTTTCTCCGGATTTTCAGAGTTGTCCTCTTTCCCAACAGAAAATATGTTAGTTAGACTATTGTCAGTGTGGTTACAATATTGATGGGTGGGATTTGTAGTTTGGCGGAGGCCTCAGCACTCTTTGGCAGAGAAGGCTGAAGACCTTAATGAAACTATGTCTTGTCGAAGGCTTTCATGACCGGAATACCTGGGTTGCTTTGAGTTTTCCGGGCAGTCTGGCCAAGTTCCAGAAGCATTCTCTCCTGACGTTTCGCCCACATCTATGGCAGGCATCCTTAGAGGTTGTGAGGTCTGTTGGAAACTAGGCAAGTGGGGTTTATATACAGGGTGAGGCAGCATAACTTCCTTTTTTCAAAACTTAATAAAACCCATTGTATGAATCAGATTTTTTTTAATAATGTAGGCACATACCTAAAGTTTTGTTTTACGTAGTTTTGAAGATCAAATTAGGTAGGTGACGTCCCCCCTTCTCCATATACTAAGTTAACTGATTTCTGGCGTTTGTCACGATTCTTGCCAGCATATTAGGCGTTATGTTGGCAATTTATTCCTGGATGTTGGTCTTCAAACCTTGTAAGGTCCTTGGACAGTTCACATAAACACGGGATTTAAAAAAAAAACTCATAGAAAAAAATCATAAGGGGCCAAATCTGGAGAGTGGACCGGCCACTCCAAATCCTCTCGAAAAGTAGGCCTCAACGGCAAAAGCACGCTCCTCGCTGTTCGAACGCATGATGGCGACTGAACTGTGTCAGGACAAATCTTTATACTCTCACCTTTCGAACGAGATCACTAGCACTCTGCTACGTCTTCTACCGACTGAATGGCCTGGCCACTTGCTACCTGGGGCAATCCTGGTGTTAGCTTGCCCTGATTGATTCTTGTCTAAAATCTCCCCCCTTTTTTGTGTTGTTCCTTATTTACTGTCCTGATTTTTTGTTGGTATATGGTAGACTCCTGCAGAGGTGAGAAGATCCTCTTGTCCTTTACTGAGTGTAGCATTTGTTATTATTATTATTATTATTAACTTTATTTGTACCCCGCTAGCATCTCCCGAAGGACTCGATGCGGCTTACACAGGCCGAAGCCACAAAACACAATATAATAGAAACAGACATCACAAAAGCAGAACAAATCAAACAATAGCAAAATAACAACAATAGCAGTACATCAAGACATTATTAAAACTGGTTCGGCCGGCGCACTGGGTACAAGGGATTAAAAGTGCTGAAATGGCAGGAGGCACGAAGGATTTCAAGTGCGGTGTGCAGTAACGATTTGTTATGCTAATTTGTTGGATTTTATTAATGCATCAGTAGGTAGTTTGTACATTGTGTTTCTTCACCAGCTTCCCTATGTGCTCAGAGGGTCCCTTGATGTATGGTAAGAACACTTTTCTTCTGGGTGGATCTTTGTTTTAACTGCCATGGCTTGCTCTCGGTCTTGCAGCTCTTCTGAGCCTGTAGAGCCCAATTGAGGTGGCTCAGGTCACTTCAGAGGAGGTGGGCTTTGCAGATTATTTTTGCACAGTCTGCCAGGGCTTTAATTGTGCTTCTTTTTTGACCTGGGTAATGACTTTTTATGTAAGTATCTATCAGTGTGTGTGTAGGTGGCGTCAAGCTGCACCGAATTTTATAGTGTAGCAGCAAAAGTTGTATTTGACTTATTCTAAGAAGCAGCACTTGTGTAAGGAAAGAAAGTGAAATAATCTGTTCCAGGAAAGGTTTGCAATATTGGAAAAGCTTTTTGCCCCTTTGTGTGCCTTTTTTTAGGAACTGCGGAAAAACGTTTGTAAGAGGCGACGTGTCTTGAGCAAACAGAAGAGGAAAAAACACCAGATTGTTGCAGCCATAGTGGACAAGGAGCTCATCATTTCTCACCACCTGAAGAAGCAATCGTGAGTTATATTTATTATTATGTTTATTGTTATTATTATAATTTATCTCTGTTATTATAGTTTAGCTTTCGTTACACCCAGGATAGACTACTACAACATGCTCTATGTGGGGTTGCCTTTGAACACTGTTCAGAATCTTCAAATAGTCCAACGAGAAGCAGCGAGGTGGCATACAGGGAGCGCACAACTCCCATGCTACATCAGCTCCACTGGCTGCCCGTTTCCTACTGGGCACAATTCAAAGTTCTGCCTTTGGCCTATAAAGCCCTAAATGGCCCCAGCCCAGTTTACCTGTCCGAATGCATCTCCCTTTATGAACCACCACAAAGATTAAGATCTTCAGTGGAGGCCCTGCTTTTGGTCCCACCACCGGGATGAGAGACAGGGCCTTCTCAGTGATTGCCCCCCAGCTATGGAATTCCCTTCCTGGCAATATTAGATCGGCCCCCTTCCCTCCTGTCCTTCTGAAGATTGGTGAAGACCTGGCAGTGCAATGAGGCAATAATTGAATGGTGTCCTGAGATGGTTTTTAAGCAACTGATTTTAAAGTGGATATAAGTGATTTTAATGTTTGTGTATATTTATGGTTTTATGTCCCGGCATTGAATGTTTGCCGTATATATGTTGTGCTAAGTCCCCATATGTTTTTAGCCTGCAACTCCCAGAAATCCCAGCCAGTATACCAGCTGTTAGGATTTCTGGGAGTTGAAGGCCAAAAACATCTGGGGACCCCAGGTTGAGAACCACTGTGCTAAGCCCTGAGTCCCCTGCGGGGTGAGAAGGGCGGAATATAAATGTTTCAAATCAATCAATCAATCAATAGTTATATTTATTATTATATATTATATCCTACTTTCCGGAAATTTCATTTATTTATTTATCTATCATGTCAGAAGCAAATTGAGGGTACAGTTATAATGCATTTCAAAACACAAGCAAAGTTGTGTCTTTTGACCAGAAGCTGGCCACTTACAGTGCCTCTGGTGTCGCTGTGAGAAGGTCCTCCATTGTGCATGTGGCAGGGCTCAGATTGCCTTGTAGTAAGTAGTTTGTGATTTACTCTTCCCCACACTCGCATGTCGTGGATTCCACTTTGTAGCCCCATTTCTTAAGGTTGGCTCTGCACCTTGTGGTGCCAGAGCACAGCCTGTTCCCTTTCCTAGTAAAAGGAAAAGAGAGATAAACTATGGCAGGCCTTTCTCAAGTTTGGGGAGAGCAATGTTTGCTTTCTCAAAATGTTGAACTACATATGAATGATGTAGGTTTCCACTGAATTCTATGAATGGGCCATTGGTAATTTCCTTTATGCACTTCTTGTTTTCCTTTTCAGATCCAGCGCACGAGCAAATATTACTCTCTCTGGGAAGAAGAGGAGAAAACTGCTGAAGCAAATCAGCCATGCCACCAAAGAAAAAATAGTTATGCAGGGTAAAGTTGCTTCTCTGACATTGGGAATCCAATGTATTTGAAAGGAGCCATTTTGAGGAGTAGTGGTCCATAGGTTAAGAGCTGAAGGAATGGGATCGAATTAAGAGAAGAGGGATTTTTAAACCATTAGAACCAGCACTCTGTGGCAGAAAAGCTTAAAGCTAGACAGAAAATGGATTCCCTGAATCGCAAAGACAAAAAGCCACAACAAACAGTAGTACACCAATCACAATAGTATTTGTTTTTAACAACTTATATGCTACAATAATGGACATATACAAAGAACATAGAGCTGTTGTCAACACAGAATCTTGTCAAAATGATTCCCTTCTTGAGAGCAGTGTAAAGGTGATTAAAAAAATCATACGCTTTTATTGTATTTTAAAGTTGGTTGTATTGTTTTAATTTACTGCTGTAAACCGCTCCGAGCCAAATTGGGAGTGGCAGTATACAAGTCAAATAAATAAATAAATAAAAATAAATAAAACCATAAATACTTTAGAGACGACTTCTCCTTGAAGGCGTAGATTCCTTGCTCTCTTGTAAGTAGAAGGTTATAAATCCAAAAATCTATGAAAAGATAATTCTCTAATGAAACTGTTATATGGAGCTTCCACTTCCTTGTAGAGAATTTCCACATAGAGGATTTCCAAATCCCAGACCGGTTTCAGCTATATTAAGTCTTCCTCAGAATCACAGAATGCAATGGACATCAAATATTCCTCAGGTGAAAAAGTATGAAATTACAACGATGAAGTGGACCTATAGGGAATATACACAGGTGGCTAGAAAACATTCCAAAAGTTAAATATTTCCATGTATAATGAACATATGAGACATAAAATGTAAAAGAAAATAATACATCAAGTTCATAGAAGATGTTTTGCTCACATCTATGGCAGACATCCTCAGGGGTTGTGAGGTCTGTTGGAAACTAGACAAGTGAGGTTTTTAGATCTGTGGAATGTCCTAACACTCCCCAACAAAAGATTCCCCCAGGCAGGAAGCAGTCAGGCTTTGAAGCTGCAACACCATCCAATGCTAATAAGGTGGCCAATTGCAGCATTCACACTTGCCTCCGACAGACAAGAGTTTTTTCTCCCACCCTGGACATTGTTCCACAGATATATAAACCCCACTTGCCTAGTTTCTAACAGACTTCACAACCACTGAGGATGCCTGGCATAGATGTGGGTGAAATGTCAGGAGAGAATGCTTCTGGAACATGGCCATACAGCCCAGAAAACTCACAGCAAACCACTTCCAGTCAGAGTTGGAAGGAACCTCAAAAGTCATTTGATAGGACATCAGATACTATAACACCCTTAATAATTGTCATCCAGCCTTATCTTAAAAATCTCTGATGAAGGATCATCTTTTGTGTAACCCAGGGGTCCTCAAACTAAGGCCCGAGAGCTGGATACGGCCCTGGATAAGGTCATTTACCCAGCCCTCGATCAGAGTCAACCTAAGTCAGAAATGACTTGAAAGAACACAACAACAACAATCCTATCTCATCAGCCAAAAGCAGACCCACACCCCATTGAAATACTAATAAGTTTATATTTATTAAAATTGTTCTTCATGTTAATTATTTTATTGTTTTAAAGTGTTTTTTGCTCTACAAATAAGATATGTGCAGTGTGCATAGGAATTCATGTTTTTTTCAAATTATAATCCGGCCCTCCAACAGTTTGAGGGACTGTGACCTGGCCCTCTGTTTAAAAAGTTTGTGGACCCCTGGTGTAAGTAATGAAAATTGACTATATGCATCACAGATTGGGATTTATTAAAAAGTGCATGGGAAAATGGCTGTTCAATCCCTTCTTTCTCTCCTTATTGCAGTTGATGCTTCTCCAGCTCCAAGTACAAAGGGTCAAAACAGAACGGAAAAGAAGAAGAACAAGAAGGAAAAACTGGAGGGCTGCTCTGATGTAGAAATGGTGGAAACTGAGCCCACACCAAGACCAGAAATCTCCCTGTAATGCCTTCAAGCTCAGTTTTTTTGCTCCTCTTTGCTGCCTGAGATTGTAGTACGATGGGACTGAAAGTGGGGATGACAGGGATGCGCAGATTGCAAAACCCAGAAAAGCCAGCGGATTTTGACCCTTAGACTTTGATACAACAAATTCCTTAAAACAAAAGACTTTGGGGGAACAAATTGAATGTCAGCCTAGTTACTGCTTCCCTTCGCAAGTTGCTTTTGGTGCCTTATCTTTAAAACACTGCATGCTTGCTAGTACATGGGTACTACAACTTGACTTCCAGTCTTAATGATTTCCATAAAAACCACATTGATACAATGTGTTGTCGAAAGCTTTCATGGCTGGAATCACTGGGTTGCCATGAGTTCTGGACTGTCTGGCCATGTTTCAGTCGCATTCTCTCCTGACGTTTCACCCACATCTATAGCAGGCATTCTCAGAGGTTGTGAGGTCTGTTGGCAACTAGGCAAGTGGGGTTTATATATCTATGAAATAATATCCAGGGTGTGAAAAAGAACTCTTCTCTGCTTGAGGCAGGTGTGAATGTTGCCATTGGCCAGCTTGATTAGCATTGAATGGCCTTGCAGCTTCAAAACCTGACTGGTTCATTCATGCTAATCAAGCTGGCCAATTGCAACATCCACACTTTCCTCCAGGAGACAAGAGTTCTTTCTCCCACCCTGGAAATTCCACATATATATAAACCCCACTTGCCTAGTTTCCAACAGACCTCACAACCTCTGAGGATGCCTGCCATAGATGTGGGGAAAATGCCAGGAAGGAATGCTTCTGGAACATGGCCATACAGCCCAGAAAACTCATAGCAACCCACATTGATACAGTTTGTGTGCATGTGCATATACATGCTCATAGAGCAAGAATTTCCAACACCAGAATACAATTGGAGAGAAAGAAACTCTGTATTGTAAAACTGAGATAATCAAAATTTTTCTGTTTCTATGTATTGAAGCTTTGTGTGTTAGGTCCCAAATTTTGTCTCAATAAAATGGCAAGAAACCATTCCATATCCTGGATTTAGTGTTTTTCCTGACTGGCTGAGGACAGGAAGGTGTTTCTAGGCTATTGTAAGGATAGGGAATTAGGATTATATTTGTTGTACTCTTTCAAGCCTATAAGGCTTCAAATATAGCCTCAGAAACAGAGTACCTGTGAAATTCAGAGAAAATTGTAACCAAATTATACATTGGCCATTGGAACTGAACATAAAGTTTTGGAGAAGTTGACAATGGAATGTTTGCAACTTGCATTGCTGTGGCGGCAAGTACTTGATGAAATCACAGATCCCTATTCCAAGAAATCTGCACTCCCAAATTGACGGAAGGAATGGAAGGTAAACATAAGATGTATAAAACATTAGCAATATAGGGCTCCTGTGAGTTGTATGGCCATGTTCCACAAGCATTCTCTCTGGACATTTCACCCACATCTATGGCAGGTATCCTCAGAGATTGTGAAGTCTGTTGAAAACAAGACAAGTGGGGTTTATATATCTGTGGAACAATGTCCAGGTTGGGAGAAAGAACTCTTGTCTGTTTCAGGCAAGTGTGAATACTGCAATTGGCCGTCTTGTTTAGCATTGTTTGGCTTCAGCCACCTAAATTGGTTTCTACAGGTCAATGGAGACTCCACCACAGACATCAGAGAGCTACAAAACCAAGAACAAGCCACGAGAGTCAAGACAAAGACCCACCAAGAGGAAAAGTGTTCTTTCAAGTGGTTACCTTACCATACATTAAAGAAACTACTGACCGCATAGGCAAGCTGATGAAGAAACACAACCTACACACTATCTACAGACCCACTAAGAAAATCCAACAAATGCTCCATTCAGCAAGGGACAAGAGGGATCCTCTCACCTCTGCAGGAATCTATAGAATACCGTGCAGCATACATAGGGACCACCAATTATTATATTTATTTCAAACATTTGTACCCCACCCTTCTCAACTCCTGGGAGGGGGACTCAGGGCGGCTGAGCAGCATTGCCCACACGAATCAAGGAATAGGAAAGGCGATGCAGACTGATTCAACCAGCGAAGACAGCCTCAGCAGAGCACCTGATGAACCAACCTGGGCACAGCAGATTATTGGAGAACACAGAAATGCTCGATCACTAACGACCACCATGTCAGACACAGAGAAGCATTGCAATCCACAAGCATATGGACAACAAAAAGGAAACCATGAAAATAAATAAAATCTGGCTACCAGTATTTTAAAAACTCTAAAACCAGCACAGTAAATGAAGAGAACACTCAAAAAGCTGGGGAATTCCAAACAAGAAACTATCAGGGCCAGCTAATCACTCCCTGCAAACAATTCTCCCAAGCAGAAGCAGCAAGCCTTGAAACTTGATTAGCGTTGAAAAACCTTGCAGCTTTGAGGCCTGGCTAATTCCTGCCTGTGGGAATCTTTTGTTGGGAGGTGTTAGCTGCCCATGGCGCAGTGGGTTAAACCCCTATACCAGCAAGACTGAAGATTGACAAATCACAGGTTCGAATCAGGGGAGAGGCAGATGAGCTCCCTCTATCAGCTCCAGCTCCACATGCGGGGACATGAGAGAAGCCTCCCACAAGGATGATAAAAACATCAATTCATCCGGGCGTCCCCTGGGCAACGTCCTTGCAGATGGCCAATTCTCTCACACCAGAAGTGAATTGCAGTTTGTCAAGTCGCTCCTGACATGACAAAAAAAAAAGCTGCCCATGATTGTTTCTGGCTATCAGTATTAAAAAGCTGATAGCCAGAAAAAAACACTCTGAAAACATGGGAATTATAAACATGCTAACCCTACCCAATAAAATACACCACCACCCGGGCAGGAAACCACCTGGAGGTGATCAAAACAAAGCGGAACTTTAGGGACGGAGGTCGCAGAAGCCGCACGGACCGTTTTGACGGTGACGCCGCTGTGTTCTATTTTTAATCTTCCCCCAAGCCGAGGCGCGCACGCGCGGTCGAAAGCCGTCGCCGCGAAGAGGAAGGCACTTTGTCTTGGCTCCGAGGCCACCATGTCGGCCCTGTGCGACCCTCCGGGGGTCGTGGGCCCCGCGGGGCCCTCTTCCAGCCCCAGACCAATGCCTGGCCCCTCGTCGCTTAGGTAGCTATGTTGAAGGCTATTCAGAAGGGGAGGGAAGGACATGGCCTCCTGGAGGGGCGCCCATGATCGGCTCTCTCAACGAGGACGGAGCCTGGATTTGAAAGCAAGCTCGGTTAGATCAGGCCTGGGCCATCTTGGGCCTTCCCTCCAGGTGTTTTGGACTTCAACTCCCACAATTCCCCACAGCCTCCGTCCCTTTCCTTTCCCCCGTCAGCCACACAAGCATAAGCGGCTGAGGGGGGAAAGGAAGGGACCTGAGGCTGTGGGGAATTGTGGGAGTTGAAGTCCAAAACACCTGGAGGGAAGGCCCAGGCCTGGGTTAGATTGTGTTTGTAACAGCTTGCATAGGCGCAGTTGGAGCTTTTCAGTTAACTGAACCTTAGATATGCAGATTGTTGTTGTTGTTCATTCGTTCAGTCGTTTCCAACTCTTCGTGACTTATTTATTTATTTACTGCGCTTATAGACCGCAATTCTCAGCCCAAGGGCGACTCATTGCGGTGTACAACATGGAAACCAGTGCAAATTACAAGACATAGTGTAAAAAATCCATGGACTTCATGGACCAGCCCACGCCAGAGCTCCCTGTCGGCCGTCACCATCCCCAGCTCCTTCAAGGTCAAGCCAGTCACTTCAAGGATGCCATCCATCCATCTTGCCCTTGGTCGGCCCCTCTTCCTTTTGCCTTCCACTTTCCCCAGCATCATTCCCTTCTCTAGGCTTTCCTTTCTTCTCATAATGTGGGCAAAGTACTTCATCTTGGCCTCTACTATCCTTCCCTCCAATGAGAAGTCAGGCTTTATTTCTTGAAGTATGGAAGGCACTCTCAGCACTTTCCTCCAACACCACAGCTCAAAAGCATCTCTCTTCCTTCGCTCAGCCTTCCCTATGGTCCAGCTCTCACATCCGTAGGTGACTACGGGGAATACCATTGCTTTAACTATGCGGATCTTTGTTGCCAGTGTGATGTCTCTACTCTTCACTATTTTATCAAGATTGGACATTGCTCTCCTCCCAAGAAGTAAGCATCTCCTGATTTCCTGGCCGCAGTCTGCATCTGCAGTAATCTTTGCACCTAGAAATACAAAGTCTGTCACTGCCTCCACATTTTCTCCCTCTATTTCCCAGTTGTCAATCATTCTTGTTGCCATAATCTTGGGGGGGGGGGGTATGTTTAGCTGCAACCCAGCTTTTGCGCTTTCTTCTTTCACCTTGATTAGAAGGCTCCTCAGCTCCTCCTCGCTTTCGGCCATCAAAGTGGTGACATCTGCATATCTAAGGTTGTTAATGTTTCTTCCAGCAATTTTCACCCCAGCCTTGCATTCCTCAAGCCCCACACATCACATGATGTGTTCTGCGTACAAGTTGAATAGGTTGGGTGAGAGTATACAACCCTGCCGTATGCCTTTCCCAATCTTGAACCAGTCTGTTGTTCCATTGTCAAGTTCTTACTGTTGCTACTTGGAGATATGCAGATGGTACCACTTTTATGGCTGAAAGCAAGGAGGAGCTGAGGAGCCTTCTAACCAAGGTGAAAGAAGGAAGGGCAAAAGCTGGGTTGCAGCTAAACATAAAGAAAACAAAAATTATGGCAACCAGACTGATTGAGAACGGGCAAATAGAGAGAAAAGACGTGAAGGCAGTGACAGACTTTGTATTTCTAGGTGCAAAGATTCCTGCAGGCGCAGACTGCAGCCAGGAAATCAGAAGACATTTCCTTCTTGGGAGGAAAGCAATGACCAATCTCAATAAAATATCACACTGGCAACGAAGATCCGCATAGTTAAAGCAATTGTATCCCCTATGGATGCGAGAGCTGGACCATAAGGAAGGCTTAGCGAAGGAAGATTTGGAAGTGTGGTGCTGGAGGAAAGTCCTGAGAGTGCCTTCCAACCAGTCCGTCCTCCAGGAAAGAAAGCCGTTCTGCTCCCTGGAGGGAAGGATATTAGAGGCAAAGATGAAGTACTTTGGCCACATCATGAGGAGACAGGAAAGCTTATAGAAGACAATGATGCTGGGGAAAAAGGAAGAGGGGCCAACCAAGGGCAAGATGGATCCTTGAAGTGACTGGCTTGACCTTGAAGGAGCTGGGGGTGGTCACGAAGAGTCGGAAGGAACTGAATGAATAAAAAACAACAAAATGAACTGGTTCTAATATTCTAGTCACAGGGAAAACGTGTTGTCATACTTCATAGAGTTTGCAGATATTGTGTAAGATACAAAATAAAATGGAAGGAAGACCATTTTGAAGAATAGAAGGCATTCATAATGTATATATTGTCAGAATGCCAACGGTGTGGTGCTGTCAAAGAATCGGGAGAGCCAAGTTCAAGTCACAACTGAAACTCATTGACAACATTGGCCTCCTGCACACTTTGTCTCCCACAGACCTCTGTGTATATAAAGATAAATGTTTTCCCCTGACATTAAGTCCAGTCATGTCCGACTCTGGGCATTGGTGCTCGTCTCAATTTCTAAGCCAAAGAGCCAGCGTTGTCCATAGACACCTCCAAAGTTATGTGGCTGGTATGACTGCATGGAGTGCTGTTATGAGATATGTGTGTGTGTGTTTGTGTGTGTATAGTGGTGGAGCCCTCGGTGGCGCAGCGAGTTAAACCAAAAGGTCGGCAGTTCAACTTCGGGGAGCAGGGTGAGCTCCCACTGGTAGCTTCAATGTCTGCCAACCTAGTAGTTCAAAAACATGCAAATGTGAGTGGATCAGTAGGTAGTGCTCCAGTGGGAAGATAACAGCGCTCCATGCATTCATCCTGGCCACATGATCTTGGAGGGGTCTACGGACAATGCCAACTCATTGGCTTAGAAATGGAGATGAGCACCATCCCAAAGTCAAACACGATTAGCCTTAATGTCAAGGGGAAACATTTACCTTTATACATATGAGTATGAACTTTGAGCTCATTGGAAGATACTTTGGATATACAATAGTCTCACTTATCCAACTTTTGCTTATCCAACGCAGTCCAGGGTAGGAGAAAGAAAGAATCCTTGTCTGTTATAAATTTGTAAATACAGTAATTACTACATAATGTTAGCATGTATTGAACTGCTTTTTCTCTCGATTTTTTGTAAAACATGATGTTTTGGTACTTAATTTATAAAATCATAACGTAATCATAGCGTAACCCTAATCCTTAAACCCTTCTTATTATCCAACATTTTCGCTTATCCAACATTCTGCTGGCCCGTTTATGTTGGATAAGTGAGATTCTGCTGTAAATGTAACAAACCCCTTGTTTAAATAGTCTGAATCTAGTTAAGGGGACTCCTTCACAGGAAACTTTTCTTGGGGCAGAATAACAAAGACAATGACACTTTCCCCTCGAGTTCTTACATCTCTCTCAGAGTTCCACTGACTCAAAACTGATGATGTGTTTCGTTTCTCTTCTTGCAGTTCACAAGAACTGGCCCAGGAGATCAAAGCCTTCCTCAGTGGCATAGACCCTGTCCATGGCAACAAACTCACACTTAAAGAACATGCCCGCTGTGGAATTTTGCTGCTGCGCAGCCTGCCACCTGCCCGCAGTGCTGTCCTGGACCACTTACGGGGCGTCTTCGATGAGTATGTGTGCACGTACTTGCTGGATCTGGAAAGTGGCGAGAGTGGGATAGTCTCTATTCACACCCAGGGTCCCAATCTGGATGATGTGGTGCAGGAGATCCAAGCCGTGCTGTCTGACTTTGTCCGCATGAACCCCAAGGCATGGGCTGCCTTGGTCTCAGCCTGGTCCATCGATCTCATGGGGCAACTGAGTAGTAAGTATGCTGGCCGACATGGCGTGCCCCATGCCAGCAGCCTTAATGAGCTCCTTCAACTCTGGATGTCTTGCAAGGCCACACGGACCTTGATGGAGATCTACACCCAGTGCCTTTCCTCTATGATTAATACCTGCCCGGATGCCTGTGTTGATGCCCTTTTGGATACCTCCGTCCAGCATTCGCCTCACTTTGATTGGGTGGTAGCCCATATTGGCTCATCCTTCCCCAACACGATTATCAACCGTGTGCTGTCCTGTGGCCTGAAGGACTTCTGCATGCATGGGACGGCTTCAGTGGACCTCCTTTTCCCGAGCGCCACATCCTCTGATAAGAGAGTACCCAAGATTGCTTCAGTGGTGGGCATCCTGGGCCACCTGGCCTCTCGGCACTCAGAGAGCATCAAGCAGGAGCTGTTGAAAATGTTTCACGGGAGCCTGGGTCCCACATGGGACCAGCAGCAGAAAGCCACGGTACCTTTCTTGCTCCAGTTGGCCATTATGTCCCCTACTCTGCTGGGCACCATCTCCGTTGAACTGGTGGATTCTCTCAAGCCAGCCATCCTCAACCAATTGCACCAGCACTTTGTTCTGCTGCCTCGGGAGGATCTAGAAAACATGGTCAGCATCGTGGTGCACCTTATCTGCCAGACATCGGAAGGTGCGTACCAGACCCTGCAATTCCTCATCAACACAGCTATGCCAGCGTCTGTCATCACCACCCCATGCTTGGCCGTTCACGATAGCGTACGAGAGGCTTGTGACCGCATCATCCAGCTCCTCCTCCTGAACCTTCAGAAGCTGGTGTACAACAGAGGTTCAGCCAACTTGGCAGAAGCCCCTCCCCGCGTTATACCTTTCTTAGATGAGCTGAAGAGCCATGTGCAGGAGATTTGTATGGAGACACTGCGGCTGGAAAGGAAGCGCTTTTTGTGGCAGCACCAGCTGCTTGTCCTCCTTTCTGTTCACTGCACTCCAAGCTGTGCCAGTGAGGCTCTCTTCTATCTGCTGACTCTAGCCAAAGGCCAGGAAGAACTAAGTTTGGCCATGCAGCTCTATGCTGTGCTTAGCTCTTGCATGAGTGACCTGCTGCCAGCCACCGTCAAGAAGTCTGTCTGCCAGATTCATTCCGTGGGCCTCTCTGAGCAGCACACGGCCCAGTTGCTCCAAAACCTGGCAATGATCATACAATGGGAGGGAGAGGGCCCTACCTCTATGGGCCACCATCTGGGTCAAGCTGTCTCCTTCCACATCTATGACTTTGGCCAGCTCCTGTTGCACCACAATCCTGAGGTGGCCCAAGCGGCCGCCTTACTTCTTTCTGTCTGCCCCATCCCAAAGGCCATTCGACCCGCCCACCTTCTCTTCCTCATCCGCTCCGCCGTGCACCACTTCTTCCTCGTTCTGCACTCCCAGTGTCCCACCGGCATCAGCTATGCAAGCCGCCTCCTTTGCTGCCTCAGCAGGGCATCTCTCACAGCCAGCAAGGCTATCCTCCAGTACTTGGTGGAGGGAGCCCTGCATCCCAGCAAAGCTGAGCTCTTTGGTGGAGTCTCTGAGCCGCCATTGGTGGCAAGTGACATTTTTTTGGAAGGAGCCAAGCTGTCTCTGCTGGACATCAACCGGCGCTTCATGACAGCGGTGAACTTCTCCGGAAGCGTGTGGTCGGTGTTCCACGCCGGAGTTATTGGCCAGGGCTTAAAACCACCACATGCCCCACATCAGCGGGAACTGGAGGAGATATCTCACAACATCCAGAACTTTTTAACCGTGTTGCTTCAGTGTTGTGGGATGGGCCGCTATGGCCAAGAGCCTGCCCAGCATGTTTCTGTAAACCCGGAGGCAGCAAAGACAGTGGCGGTGGTTCTAGTGGAGACGGTATGTCCAGATGTCACCAACAGTGAACTGGCCTGGCCTCCCGAGGATCACACACGCAACACTGTGGAGCGGGACATACAAATTGGGCGTGCTTTCCGGGACAACCCTCTCCTATTCCAGCTTCTGCATCTGGTGGCGGTGGGCCGACCAGCCTTGTGCTACTGCTCAGTGCTGCTCCGCGGCCTGATGGCCACCCTCATGGCCCACTGGGAGGCTTCGCGGGAGAACGACACCACCAGCTCCCCTTGGCACCTGCAGGCTTCTTGTGACTTGGTGGCCTGCATGGGGGAAGGCCATCTCCTTCCCGCCGTTTTGAGCAACATGCATGAGATCTTTGACCAACTGGCCCCCTTTGAAGTCCACCTTTTGCTGCTCAGCGTTTGGGACTACATGCATGACAACAGCCCTTTGCCACAGAAGTTCACCTTCAATGCCAGCACCGGGCGCTTCTTCCGGGACTTTTCCAGAGATGCTGATGCTGGGAAATACCTTTGTGTTTTACACAGCGTCCTGCATAAGAACATTGACCGTCTCGGGCTGCTTTCGGGGCGGTTCCATACTTAACGGCGTCCTTGCAGTTCTAACGTCAAGAATTGAACCTCTTCTGCAGGTCTTAAGGCATGGTTGCCCTGCCTTTTAAAAGCAATTGTGACATTTATTTAGATTTGCCCCCAAAAGGAGTATCACAGAAATGGAGTAGAAGTTGTAGGTCAGGCATGGGCAAACTTGGGCCCTCCAGGTGTTTTAGAGGGCCCAAGGAATTCCACAATTCCTAAAGCCTCAGGCCCCTTTCCTTTTCCTCAGCTTAAGTGGATGAGGGTGAAAAGGAAAGGGCCTGAGGCTGTTAGGAATTGTGGGAGTTGAAGTCTAAAACCCCGGGAGGGCCCAAGGTTGCCCATGTCTGTTTTAGGTGGTTTTGTGCCCCTTATTTGTAGAAAAACAACCCCAAATGTCTGCAGTTGATCCGAGGGAGGGTCTTTGAAAACAAGATTGAAAATGGTTGAAAATACCTTTAAAATAAATAAATGTAAATGTAATAATAAGCAATAGACGGGTTTGGTTTTGAAAGACAATGCAAGGCCTTGCAAAAAAGCAAGCCACAGTATTGGCTATATATACTGCATACTAAATACTTTCATTAGCTCCAAAGGAACTTTCAAAATGTAACCTCATGTGTTGCAGGTTATTTATTCAGTTTATATGCCTATTGTCTCCCCATTTCCTCAAGGCAACTAAATGTTCGGTTGAAACTGGACATGAAAATTTTGAACATAATGAAAAATCATCCCAACAATGTGAAATAATTCACAGTTAAAACACATGACATCATGACAATATAAAATCATCCAAAAGCATACAATATCTATCTCTCTCTCTCTCTCTCTCTCTATCTATCTCTATCTTATCTATATCCACAATAAAAGTGAAAATATATGTGTGTGTATGTGACTGACAACCTCCTGCTTACAGCCTCCCGCCTCCCACCATAGCCATAGCTCCCACTACTCAGGTGACACCAAAGGCCTCCCTCCAGTCATATTGTAGGTTACAGTGAGTGCTGCAAACATAATAATCTTTATTTGTACCCTGCTACCATCTACCCAAGGGACTCGGCGCGGCTTACATGAGGCCAAGCCCAAAGTATATCAAACAAAACATCAATAAACACAACATAAATAAAACAGTCAATAAAATACAAATCATATAAATCACATAAACAAAAAACAACAATCAATAGTGACATATAAACAATTTTAAAAATGGCCGGGCCAAATGTAATAGATTAAAATTGAAAATATGCTGACACGAACAAGGTAAAATATAACGGATAGGAGTTTTTAGAGAGAAACGAGGGAACACAGTCCATCCTAAGTCAGTATTAAAGTGCATTATGAGGGCATATTGCTGAGAGTTCTCCTTATTCTGGGAAGGCACACTGGAACAACCACGTTTTCAGGCTCCTCCTAAAGACTGTACAGGAGCCCTGCCAAAGTCCCCCAAAACACCATACTGCCCACCATCCAAGTGAAGGCTTTCCTTCTAGATTTTCTGTTTTTCCTCCACCACAGACATCTCAGTGTTTCTCTCTCCATTGGTGTGGAATTTGCCTCACCCTACCCACTGCCTCTCCCTTAACCCTTTTCTACTCTTTTCTGTGGCGCACAGCAAACAGAGGAATTTATCAGCAACTGAACATACTAGAAGTTTGGGGAAAATTCACCATGAATTGTAGGAGTTGTAGGTACTGGGATTTACAGTTCACCTGCAAATTAATGAACACTCTAAACCCCACTAAAGATGGAATTTGACCAAACTTGGCACACAAAACCCCCATGACCAGCAAAAAATACTGGAGGTCTTTGGGGAAAATGCACCTTGATTTGGTGGAATTGTAGTTCAGTTATATTCAGAGAGCACTGTGAACCCAAACACTGATGAACCTGGACCAAACTTGGCACACATACCTGATATGCTGAAATGTAATTACTGGAGGGGTTTGGGAGAACTGACCTTCCTTTCTGGGAGTTGTAGGTCACCCACAGCCAGAGAAATGGTGACCTCCACCGATGATTAATTCAACCTACTGGAGGAGTTTGAGGAGATTGACTCACCATAGTGGGAGTTGTAGTTTACCCTACAGCCAGAGAGCACACTGAACCCCACTGGTGATGAGTCTAAAGCAAACTTGCCCAACATAAACTAAGTACTAATTGAGTTTTTTGGGGTTAACCATGCATGATGTGAGTTGTAGTTCACCCACAACTTTATGAATTTTGTACAATTAAAAATTGACTTTTTTAAATAGCCCAGGCAACGCCGGGGACCCAATCTAGTATTAAATAAAAGCACACATTCTGAAATCTTGCTCAGGAAAGGAATATTTGAAACAGGCCTATTGGGGATTATTACACAGAGGTCTTCTGCCAGTCATGTTTATGTCACTTCAGTCTTCACTGAAAAGCACTTCAACTGGATGATGGCTGAATAAAGAAATCTTCCCAGAACCTAAGATAACAGAAATTGTCACACTTTGGCTGTATCATTAAAAGGCACAGAGTATTAGGGTTGGAAGAGACCTCTAGGGCCATCCAGTCCAACCCTATTCGGCCAGGCAGAAAGACACAGTGAAAGCACTCCTGACAGATGGCCATCCAGTTTGCCCTAGCTGCAAGAGAAGGAGATTGAAATATTTGAAAGCATGTCATATTGACATGTTATATTGATGTTTAACTGTTTATTATTATTTTAATTGTTTTTAACTGTTTTTATGATGTGGAGCATTGAATTTTGCTACTTTGAGTTGCCCAGGGGCTGAGAAAAGCGGTATATAAATGAAGTAAGTAAATAAATAAATAATGTCACATTGAGGAAAGGGGCTAAGCTTGTTTTCTGCTTCTCTGGACACTAGAGATTTCACTAAATATTAGGAAGAACTGATGGTAAGAACTGTCTATATGGTGCCTCGGAGTCCAATTGAGTCTCTTCTTGAGATTTTTAAGCAGAGGCTGGATGGCCATCTTCTGGGAGGGCTTTGATTGTGCCTACCTACTAGGCAGAAGGGTGTTGGACTGGATGGCTGTTGTGCAACTCTAGGATTCTATAATAATAATCTTTGATGATGATGATAATGATGATGGAATCTCCTCTGGAAATTCTGGTGAAGTTTTTAAGTACAGGCTGGATGTCCATCTATTGGGAGGGCTTTGCCCTTTGGTCTCTTTCAAGTCTAGGATTCTGTAATAATAATATTTGATGTCAGACTAATCTGATCTCTTTCTTCGATAGAGCTACAAGCTGGGTAGATGCGGGGAATGCCGTGGATGTAGCGTACCTGGATTTCAGTAAGGCCTTTGACAAGGTCCCCCATGACCTGGCAAGGAAACTAGTCCAATGTGGGCTAGGCAAAACTACGGTGAGGTGGATCTGTAATTGGTTAAGTGGACGAACACAGAGAGTGCTCACTAATGCTTCCTCTTCATCTTGGAAAGAAGTGACGAGCGGAGTGCCGTAGGGTTCCGTCCTGGGCCCGGTCCTGTTCAACATCTTTATTAATGACTTAGATGAAGGGCTAGAAGGCATGATCATCAAGTTTGCAGACGACACCAAATTGGGAGGGATAGCCAATAGTCCAGAGGACAGGAGCAGGATTCAAAACGATCTTGACAGATTAGAGAGATGGGCCAAAACTAACAAAATGAAGTTCAACAGTGACAAATGCAAGATACTCCACTTTGGCAGAAAAAATGAAATGCAAAGATACAGAATGGGTGACGCCTGGCTCGAGAGCGGTACGTGTGAAAAAGATCTTGGAGTCCTCGTGGACAACAAGTTAAACATGAGCCAACAATGTGATGTGGCGGCAAAAAAAGCCAATGGGATTTTGGCCTGCATCAATAGGAGCATAGTGTCTAGATCCAAGGAAGTAATGCTACCCCTCTATTCTGCTTTGGTTAGACCACATCTGGAATATTGTGTCCAATTCTGGGCACCACAATTCAAGAGAGATATTGACAAGCTGGAATGTGTCCAGAGGAGGGCGACTAAAATGATCAAGGGTCTGGAGAACAAGCCCTATGAGGAGCGGCTTAGGGAACTGAGCATGTTTAGCCTGAAGAAGAGAAGGCTGAGAGGAGATATGATAGCCATGTATAAATATGTGAGAGGAAGCCACAGGGAGGAGGGAGCAAGCTTGTTTTCTGCTTCCCTGGAGACTAGGACGCGGAACAATGGCTTCAAACTACAAGAGAGGAGATTTCATCTGAACATGAGGAAGAACTTCCTGACTGTGAGAGCCGTTCAGCAGTGGAACTCTCTGCCCCGGAGTGTGGTGGAGGCTCCTTCTTTGGAAGCTTTTAAGCAGAGACTGGATGGCCATCTGTCAGGGGTGATTTGAATGCAATATTCCTGCTTCTTGGCAGAATGGGGTTGGACTGGATGGCCCATGAGGTCTCTTCCAACTCTTTGATTCTATGATTCTATGATGATGACAATGAAGGTGATGGGAGTTTTTAAGCAAGAGTTTTTTAAAGAAGGGGGTTGGACTGGATATCCCTGTAGACCTCTTCCAAGGCTCGGATCCTACAGCGCATGCGCATCACCTCTTCCAACCAATCGCAAGCGCCGCGTTTGTGTCCCTCCTTCCTCGGGCGCGAGGAGCGGTGGGCGGGGCTTCTTCAGCACGAGCCAATGAGATCCCTCGGTCGAGGCTCGCGGTGGGGCGTGGCCAATCGAGATCCAAGATGGCGCCGGCGGTAGCTCTGAGGAGGTAAGGCGAAGCTGACCGGGGAGGTTTGCGGGTGAAGGAAGTGTTCGGGCGAGGCTCTCGCTTAACCAAAGGCCGGGAGTCACCACCAGATATCTAGGGCAGTACCTCCCAATGTTGTCCGCTTGCTGCCCTCGCCGTTTCCCCCTCCGCTGGCCCTCTGCCTTCCCACAGGTGCCTGTCTGGGCCTTCCCTCGATGTGCCCACGTCACTTCCGGCCCTGCCAAGTTCGTGAGCAGAGCAAGAAATGAATGGAGATTTCCCTCTTTCCCTGGGGAAGTTGGACTTGGCGCCTGTAAACATGGCTTCCTGTTCTCTCACGTTTCTGTAATCGCTTTACCCAAATAATGCTGCTTACTTTTCCTAAGTCAGGCTTTTGGTTTGCTTTCTTGTCTTACTATCTTATAATAATAATAATAATAATAATCTTTATTTATACCCCGCTACCATCTCCCCAAGGGACTCGGTGCGGCTTACATGAGGCCGAGCCCACAGTGAATCAATAAACAAAAGCAATAACAATAATCAATACAAAACAGTTAATATAAATCTCATAAACAAAAATATAAACAATAACAACAACACACAAGCATTTAAAAACCTATGGCCGGGCCAAATGTAATAATTTAAAATTTAAAAAATAATGCTGAGCATGAACAAGGTAGGATATAACTGGGATAGGGTTTTCAAAGAAAGATGAGGGCACGCAGGCAATCCTAAATCAATGGTAAAGTGCATTTTGAGGACAAATTCCATATTCTGGGAAGGCACACTGGAACAGCCACGTTTTCAGGCTCCTAAAGACTGCCAGCGTTGGGGCATGTCTGATGTCCTTGGGAAGTGAGTTCCAGAGTCGTGGGGGCCATCACCGAGAAGGCCCTCTCCCTCATCCCCACCAATCACGCCTGCAAAGGAGGCAGGAGCACGAGTAGGGTCCCTCCAGATGAATGAAGAGATTGTGTGGGTTCATACACAGAAATGCGGTCACGCAGTTGGGCGGATCCCAAACGGTTCAGGGCTTTCTAGTTAAGAACCTGCACCTTGAATTGGGAGCGGAAAATGAACAGCAGCCAGTGGAGCTCCTTAAACAGGAGGGTTGACCGCTGTCTGTAAGAAGCACCAGTTAGTAACCTGGCTGCTGCCCGTTGTACCAATTGAAATTTCCAGGCCATTTTCAAGGGCAGCCCCACGTAGAGTGCATTACAGTAATCCAATCTGGAGGTGACTAAGGCATGGATCACCCTGGCCAGATCTGACTTCACGAGGTACGGTTGCAGCTGGCGCACGAGTCTTAATTGTGCGAAGGCCTTCCCAGCCGACGCCTGAGCTTCAGGCGTAAGTGATGAGTCCAGGAGGACACCCAGACTGCGGACCTGTGACTATCCCCACCTCCATAAAGTCATGGAATGCATCTCTTTACTGCCAAATTAATCCAGAATTAAATCAATTTAATTGCAGTGCCTCAATGCTACGGAATCCTGGGAATTATAGTTTATTGAGACACGAGCAGACTTCAACAGAGAAGGCAAAAGAGCTTGTAAAACTACGTCTGTAATCCATAGCACAGTTAAAACGGTGTCAAACTGCATTATTTCCACAGTGTTGACCAGGATGGGCAAACTTCGGCCCTCCAGGGGCCTTGGACTTCAACTCCCACAATTTCTAATAGCCGGTAGGCTGCTAGGAATTGCAGGAGTTGAAGTTTAAAACCCCCAGAGGGCTGAAGTTTGCCCATGCCTGGTGTAGACATACACATAGTTGACCTGCTATTTTGAAATCTAGTTCACTGTGTTCTGCGATCACGAAAAAGCTCAACACTGACCACTTTCCATTTTTACCTGTTGAACGTTCATTTTTCTATTATTATTAAATTTATTTATACACTGCTTTTTCTTTCCACAAGGAGACTCGAAGCTGTCTACATTACTGTTCATTTTTAGCACTCCTGGCCATTGCTATTGTTGAACCTCTCCTGGTGAAGCTCCAATGTATTCAGTTTTATTTATTATTTTTTGTGTTATTTATCAGGGTTTTTTGTATTTTATGATTTTTTTACTTTATTTTTATTTTATTTCTTTTTTTTTTGCTATTTTTTAATTAATTTATAGTTCTGTTTTCTATTGTCTAATGTGTTTTGTCCTGATGTAGACTGTTTGTATGGCTTTTTGGGGGGTGGGCATTGAATGTTTGCCATATTTGTTGGAACCCTCTGATTCCCTTCGAGGAGGTAGGGTGGTCTATAAATAAAGTTTTTATTATTATTATTAAAATAGTGTTATATATTCAAGGGTGCTATTAATGTTTTTGTCTGAAAATAAAAGATGTGATTCATAGAAGCCAAAGAATTTGAATTGCTTTAGATTTCATATTATGGTTGGGTGCATGTTGATCTGATCATATAGATGTATGTATGTTTGTCTGTTGGTTTGTATTACAATGGCTCAGTGGCTTGATGGATCTGGACCAAATTTGGCAAACTTCATGATCCAACTTAAAATAGTAGAAGGTTTGAACTAAGAGAACCACCCCTTTTTGGGTCAAGAGGTGAGGGAAAGAAAGTTCTCAAAACAGATTGGCTGTTGCTGATGACATGAGGAACGAAGGAAAGATGGAAAGAAAGAGAAAAAATGGAAAAGAAGGAAATGAGAAGGAAGAAAGAAGGAGGAAGAGAAAAAAGGGGAAAAGTGTAAGGGGAGGAAAGAAAGAGAATAAATACATTTTATTTATATCCTGCTCCCTCTTTCCAATCCTGTCCAATTGTTAAATAATATCCTAGCCATTATTGGAGGCTTGCTTTAAAAACCAGGTTTTAGCACCTTCCTGAATTGGAAAAAAAAGTGGAAAAAAGAAGGAAGGACAAAAAAGAGAAGGAAGAGAAAAAGGTATAAGGGGAGAGGATGAAAGAAAGAGAAGGAAAGGGAAAGGGACAAAAAGAGGTAAGAAAGAAATATAGAGGGGTGAAGGTGTATTAGAGAACTTATAGTTTATGTTTTGAAATGCTTAGGATGCAAAGGAAAGTTTTAATGCATGCCATTGAAATTGACTCTTTTGAATTGTCCATGCCATTGCTGCGCTGGTCCTGCTACATTTCTTAGATACCTGGTTTCAGCATAGGCACATTTGGAAATAACCTTTGCTCTGATAGTTAATGTCTACTCTTTGCTCTTTGCTTAGCAAGTCATTTACATGCTAAAAATGTTACTTCGGAAAACATTTTTGTCACTCAAACTTGTGGTCTAAAGAATTAAAGTTTCCAAATCTTGTGGAAGATTTCTAAACTTGAATAGTCTACATATACAAACCCTGCAATTTGCCCTATATAAAAAATTGTCTTGTGTAGAATGGGCAGTTCCGCTTTCAGCTGTTTGTGTGTGTGTGTGTGTCAGGTGTGAGAAAATTGGCTGTCTGCAAGGACGTTGCCCAGGGGACGCCAGGAGGTTTTTGATGTTTTGCCATCCTTGTGGGAGACTTCTCTCATGACTTCCACGTGACTTCCACATGACAGAGGGAGCTCATCCATGCTCTCCCCGGATTTGAACCTGCGACCTGTTGGTTTTCAGTCCTGCCGGCACAAGGGTTTAACTCACTGTGCCACCGAGGGCTCCAGATGTTAGATCATAGGGAAATGTAAATTCTTGTTGATCAACTACCACAACTTAGGAAAGAGACATACCAGTAGTTAAGTGCATGTTTTCCTTGCTGAAGTCCCATGTTTAGATAAGGTTTGAAAAGACCCGAAGCATGTAGAGTTCTGATTTCTACCCAGCTTAGTATTGCTCTAGCTGTGAGACTAAGGCTCCATTTACACTACTATATAATGCAGTTCAATGCAATTGAACTGTATTATGAAACTGCATTATGTGGCAGTATATAGATGGGGTCTTACGTGTTCTGGAAGGGCACCACCAAGTTTTGAGCTACTACACAGGACTTGTGTTTTCAAAAAGCTCAGCAGCCTTTGACACATCATGTGGAAACAAGATCCATGAACTCATATGTTGTCTGCAACGTTTTATGTTCCACTTTGCTTAGGATGGCAGCCGTTGTTTGGTTCACTCTTTTCCTAGCAGTCATCTCTGCTGTGGACAGAAGCAATTTCAAGACCTGTGATCAGAGTGGCTTTTGCAAGTAAGTCATGGATCTCCTGAAAACAGGAAAACAGGTTGAGATTAATTTCTCTATCACAATTCACATTTTTGGGATATTGAGGAAGAATTTAGGTAAATGTCATCTTTTCTAAAGTGGTAAATGTCATCTTTTCTACTTGTGGCTGAAGTATACTTTTTAGCTGTATTTTGTAAACTTCCAGACTGAGATGAAGTCAGAATGTAAATTGCTTTCAGTTATGATGTTTGGGAGTAGTCTGTTGTTCTCTTAAGATGAGGTAAGACAGCAGTGTAGATGCAACTGTGGTAACTAATTATCCTTGCCCTTTAGGCGCCAGAGGAACATGAAGGCCAGGAGTTCCCCTTACAGGGCTTTGCTGGAATCACTGCAGCTCAGCCAAGATTCTATGAAAATCCAACTGATCAATGAAGTTAACAAGGTAAATTAAAAGAGACTTTTTAAATTTATATCTCGCTTTTTGGACACAGATCGATCCTCAAAATAACTAATACTAGTCAACGAAAGAAAACCATAATTAAAACATAGAACAAGTTTAAGACAGTTAAAAACACTGGTAACAAAATTAATACTAGCACCTTTTTGTTGTTGTATTGTCATTTTTGTTTGAGGTCTGTTCTGATATCTATTCCAAACTCACAGTAGTGGTGCCTTTATGAAGTGGCTGTTAAAACTTGAGTCTGCTTTTATTTCATCGTATCAAAGTAAGCATGTACACCACATTTAAAACTGGAGTCCCCTAGTTGTAGTAGTCATTGTTCTTCAGTGTCATCTAATTTTTCCTTTCTTATCATTTTGCAGAGTCTTGAATTTGACCCTGAATCTCTTTCCTTGCCAAATAAAAGATGACAGGTCTTTTTGCCATTGTTTTAAATGGAATGTCATCTGTGTGATTAGGAAAGATTGAAGTTAAAAGAACATATTTGGTAGAACATTCATCTTAATTACCAAGATCCTAACCGAAAGCAACAGTTTCTGCCCAAGTCTTTTTTTTAATCTTCTGACTGAAGGGGAATAGAAAGGGAGTCTGCATAAACTTTCCTTGAAAGGAAAATCCCACACGAAACTTCCATCAGCTTCAGCCAGTCCAATTGACAACAAGGGGTGTAGCATTTGAAGGACTACAAACTATCTTGACCGTCGTCTCCCCTTCCAGGTTCCTCTCCTCCTTGAGCTCTATGGCTTGAAAGGGAATATCACCCGGATCCGGATCAATGAGCTGAATCCACTCAAACCTCGCTATGAGGTACCCGATGTGTTAATCCAGGACCCACCTACCTCAAGGTATATGGAAGGAAGGCTGCATAGCCCAACGCAGCAGCCATCATTGTGTGGGTTGTGTTGGGGGCGGGAGTTTGGTAAGACCCTTTTGTTTTTAAAATTCTCTGTCGTATAACATTAAAGCACAGCTGCATCCAAGTAAATGGCAAATGTTTCAAAAGGGAGTATTTTGTGTACTGAATTTATGGAATTGCCCTAAAGCGTCATGCCATTTTTAGTTTGACAGGCTTTAGGAGAGCTTTCAGAGAAATTCCTGGAGAATGATACGTCTCTTAGTGGCCTCCTTATACTGGAGGAAGGACAGACTTAAAATGTACTATAATAAGCTAATATTATATTCAGAGGCTGTCTGCTCCTAAAGTGAAGGTGTTAGGCAGCAGCAGTAGAGGATCTGGGAAAGGGCATTAATTAGAAGAACAATTGGACTGATTGAGAAAAATTCTTCAAATGCTCAGTTCCAAGTTCTAATGGTACAGAGAAAGAGGTGAGGAGGAACCTCTCCTCTGTGACATAATTCTTGTGGAAACCTCTCATGTTTTCCCTCAGCTGTCCTAACTGAGAAATCTCAAATGCTTTAGCCAAAGCTGGACATCTTTGGCTCTCTACATGGTACTGGGCTCCAGTTTCTGACAATCTCAGCCTAGTTCTCAATCTTATGTTAGTTACTTATGTAGTTAGTTTAGCAAGTGAAGGAAAAGTCAGAGGACATATGAAACCTTAGGAGGAGGCATAGATGACGTCTGACCCTGAAATGTCTCCTGTTGGGATCTTTGATCCTCACTGAATTAGAATGTTGCAATGAGCCTGACCCCTCCCTCTCTAGAAGTGTGTTTACTGCCTACTGATTTCAGCCATGGCGTTCTTCTCTCTCCCCCTCTCTCTCCCCCCTTCTCTCTCCCCCTCCCCCTCTTCCCGGTACCCTTTTCTCATCCCCAAGATTATCTGTGACAGGTCGTGACGATGAGAGTGTGGAGTTGTCCCTGGGAGATGAGAGCCACAAGCTCATCCTGACGGCTAAACCGTTCCGCATGGATTTGCTGGAGGGCCGGGAGCTGGTGCTGAGTGTCAACTCCCGGGGGCTTCTGGTCTTTGAGCATCTGCGCCAGAGGAAGGACTCGTGAGTACTGGGGCAATCCAGTGTCCTCTCTTCCTGCTTAGAGCCGCCGCAAATTAGGTTCCTGCGGGAGCAAACCTTGCTAGCACGTCCCTGACGTCATGAGCCTGCGCCTCTCTCCCTGCCCCTTTCTCCGCCCCTTTCTCTTTGCCAGTGTGGTTTTTCCTTTGCTAGGGCAGCATTGCCCGCATTTTCTCTCAGTTGAATTCTGCCAACTGAGAGAGTACGCTGGCAATGCTGCCCTAGCAAAGGAAAAACCACGCTGGCACGGAGAAAGGGGCGGAGAAAGGGGCGGGGTGAGAGGCGGAGTCTCATGACGTCAGGGACGTGCTGGCAAGGTTTTCTCCCGCAGGAACCTAGTTTGCGGCGGGTCTTAGAATTCCCAGATGCTGATTTCCTTCAGCAGAATGAATGGGATCTCCTAGGAGAGAAGACTGCAACGAAACCAGATGGGAGCCTGCTGAGAAAGGGTGGGACTGTTTGTTGAGAAAGGATGGGACTGTTTGGGTTGGTGATTATGGATTTCAAATATTTAAATTGTTGACTTGGTGAAATAAAGGCAGAGAGCGGGGTGCTAGTTTCAATTCGCCTCAGTTTCTTTTCTCTTTTTTATGAGCCAGCCTTGTCATTTCTGCAGAGAAAGCCACTGCATACCTAAAGTGAGATTAGTAATTTTTGGGAGGTGAGGGTTATATTTTCTTTTTGTTCCAGTCCTTCTTTTAATCCTGGGAGAGACTATCACAATGAGCGGTACCAATGTTGCACATCAAGATTCCTTATATGCTTACAGTTTTTTAAAATGTGATTTCAATATTTATACTAGGATGATTTTAATGCTTTGTCTGAATGTTTAAATTTTGTTTATGTCTTATGCTTAATGGTTTTAATTATTTTAAGTCAAAGTTATATGCAGCAATTAGTTATTATGATTTCTTTGTGTTACTGTATGTTGGCATTGAAGTTTTGCCATTAATATGTTATAAACTGCCTTGAGTCCCCCCATGGGTGAGAAAGGTGGTATATAAATATAGTAAATAATAATAAATAATGCTCTATGGAACTGAAAGCTTTTGGCTATGACAATCTGCCTGTTTTATTTGGAGGCATCATTCGTTGAACCCTAGAAGGGTTATCTTTTCTGAAAGGGGCTGCTTTTAGTCTCAGTCTCTCACCAATAAGTCGTCATGGAAGCCACCCTGAGTCCCCTTGGGAAGAGAGGATGGGTTAGAAATAAAGCATTATTATTATTATTATTATTATTATTATTATTATTACATCATCATCATAGTCCATTTCAGTGTATTTTTGAAAGCTAATATAGATGACCATTTTTTTTCCTATTTGGGGGCACAAAATAAGGTTTCGAAAAAGATAGACCAGATTCCCCCATCTGATGCCTTTCAGTTGTGTTGGACTACAACCACGATCAACCAGCCAACAGTCAGGCTGCCTAGATAATATGGCTTGTGGTCCAACATATGTGGAAAGGCACCAGATTTGTGGAGTCTGGTGTAGGAAAAGCAGCAGGCTTTTTGTATATGGGAGATGCTAGTTCACCCATCCGTCCCTTCGTTCCTAACTTGCTTCCCATTGTCCTCACAAAGCTAGGTTGGAGCAGGGCCAAAGTAGGGGCTGTGCCATCTGAGATTCCATGCACTGACTCTCATTGTGTTTTCTGTTTTTGTTGGTTCGTGCCTCCCCCTCCTGCTCGGCCCCCTCAGTTTCTCGGAAAAAGTTAGTAGCACGGTCGTTAGCATTTGGGATAGCGTCAAGAATCTTTTCTCTAGGTAAATCTGCAGCTTCTGCTACCGTTTCTCAAACCCCCTTCCCTCTGCTGCCTAGACAGTGGCTCTGCCCTCCCCATATATGTAGCTTGGGATATAAGTTACACTTTTCTGATCTGTTTTCTTCTGCCCTTGAGAAAAACCGAAATAAAAAGAGGATAGAGAGTAATATGCCCATATTTTGTCTTTCAAATCAAAGCATACACATTTCACAAGCGGTTCCACCTCTTATTCTGTCTAATGCTTTTTTCCTTGCAGAAACATGGGTTCATCTGTTGCCTATTTCATTTGGGGACAGTGCCAATTTAGTGTTGTGAGCACCAAATGAATGGTTTTCTGTTGGATGGATAGATACGGCAAGGATATGCTGGTGGCTTGGTTTTCTTGGTTTACCCTTTTCATCCTCTTGGCTTTCCCTTTTATTTGAGGGGCTACATATTAAACAAGTTTGAAACTTAGTATATTACCTGAATGTAAGGGCCCTTCTTGTTCCCAAAACTTTTAGCCTACGCAAAATAGAATGTTTTTGCTTCCTGGCTTGTAAAAGATATTAGAAACTGGAACTTCAAGCTTGGATTAGTCAAATGTGGGCTAGGCAAAACTACGGTTAGGTGGATCTGTAATTGGTTAAGTGAATGAACCCAGAGGGTGATTCTCTCCAATGCTTCCTCTTCATCCTGGAAAGCAGTGACAAGTGAAATGGCATCAGCAGGGTTCTGTCCTGGACCCGGTTCCGTTCAACATCTTTGTTAATGACTTAGATGTAGGGTAAGATGACATGATCATCAAGTTTGCAGACAACACCAAATTGGGAGGAAGAGCCAATAGTCCAGAAGACAGGAGCAGAATTCAAAATGATCTTCACAGATTAGAGAGATCATTGGCCAAAACTAAGTTCCACAAGGACAAGTGCAAGACAGTCCACTTATGCAGAAAAAAAGGAAATGCAAAGATACAGAATGGGGGGCAATGCCTGGCTCGACAGCAGGACATGTGAAAAAGATTTTGGGGTCCTCGTGGACAGGAAGGTGAACATGAGCCAACAATGTCATGCAACAGCTTAAAAAGCCAATGGTATTTTGACCTGCAACAAGAGGAGTCTAATGTCTAGATCCAGGGAAGTCCATGCTACCCCTCTATTCTGCCTTGGTCCAACCATACCTGGAATGTGTCCAGAGGAGGGCGACTCAAAGGATCAAAGGTCTGGAGAACTAGCCTTATGAGGAGGGGCTTAAAGAGCCTGCGGTTGAGAAAGCTGAGAGGAGACATGGTAATGGTCATGTATAAATATGTGAGGGGAAGTCATAGAAAGGAGGAAGCAAGCTTTTCTGCTGCTCTGGAGACTAAGACGCAATGGAGCAATAGCTTCAAACTACAGGAAAGGAGATTCCATCTGAACTTGCAGAAAAACTTCCTAACTGTGTGAGAGAGCTGTTCAGCAGTGGAACTTTCTGCTCCAGATTGTGGTGGAGGCTCCTCCTTTGGAGGCTTTTAAACAGAGGCTGGATGGCCATCTGTCGGGTGTTTTGAATGAGATTTTCCTGCTTCTTTGCTGGGGGTTGGACTGAATGTCCCACAAGATCTCTTCCAACTCTATGATTCTATGATTATACGGTAAATCTTTCCAGTACTGCTTTAGTCTTTTGGTTTACAGTCATCTCGTGAGCATTGGCAGTGATGGGTGCCTAGTCAAATATATTTGGAGGGCATTCAGTTGGGTAAAGTTATTTGGTTCTTTCATGTTATAAATTGATAATGTGTCTTCCTGAATTATCAGAAAAGAAATGAGTTTTGGGATATCCACAGATTCCTTTTTAAATGTTCCAAATGAATGCTCAGAAATCATTTTATTAATTGGGTCGAGGGAGAAGAACTTTGGGAAACTTTGGATAGTTTGAGCCACTATATCCCGTGGAAGCTAGAAGCTGCCCTTTTCATATCAGAATATACATTTGGGTAGTTTCCTTTACTTTTTGATCAAAGGTCTGTGAACCTTCAGTTGTTGTATTTTTACTCACATCTATCCTAGGTAACAAGTAGGACTTTGAGTCTAGCAACACCTGTGTCGTTACACATTTCATGTGCTTATTTAGCTAAACACAAGCAGAACTTGGGCACCCACTTCCTCTTTCATGTACATTAATTATATGTAGGAAAATGATTTTCTGGACTAAAGGACCAATCTGAAGAGCCCAACAGGAAAGTAGGGTGGACACCGGAGCTTGTTCTTGTGTTATCCTTTGCTGAATAGCTCTATAGCTACTCCCCTCACTTTTCCTCTCCTTGCTAACTGGCTGGGCTGTGACCTTGTGTGCTGCTCGTAGTGACTAATGGGTGCAAACACTTTCTTTGTGTCAAGGAGCGGGAGGGTGTGAAATTAGATCCCTTTTGTTTGGGTCTGCCAAAGGAGGAGATTTGAAACCACCTTTTTCTTCCAGAGAGTCACCAAAGGAGCCAGCAGCACAAGAGGAGGGGGATGTCGAGAGCCTGGATGCATCTTTGTCCACAGAGCAGGAGTCTGCAGAGAACAGTAATCAGGTGAATGGCAAAGAATCAGGGTTTCCCATGTTGAGAAAATGGTTGTTGGGTGAGAAAGGAGATGCTTAGATCCTTGGTTTGATTTCTCAAACTGTACACTGAAAAAACTCCTGCAAAAAGATCCAACCAGTCCATACTCCAGGAAATAAAGCCCGGCTGCTCACTGGAGGGAAGGATATTAGAGGCAAACATGAAGTACTTTAGCCACATCATGAGAAGACAGGAAAGCTTAGAGAAAATAATGTTGCTGTTGAAAAGGGAAGAAAAAAGGAAGAGGGGCTGACCAAGGGCAAGATGGATGGATGTTATTCTTGAAGTGACTGGCTTGACCTTGAAGGAGCTGGGGGTAGAAACCACAGACTGGGAGCTCTGGCATGGGCTGTCCAGAAGGTCACAAAGAGTCAGAAGTGTCTGAATGAATCAACAACAAACACACTGGGGAAAAAATGAAAGAGCTGCACAACCTGACTGTACTATAAACTGTTTTTTGTCTGGGCTCTCTTGGTCCACATTTGTTTCCACTTGCTGCCTTATCAGGTTCTGCTCTCCATCTAACATAGTCCACAGTTAATCATTCTTCATAGATTTCCTGTATTAAGAGATCAAGGGCCCAAATGGCAGGCAAAGATTAGAGCTTCATTATAGTGTGCTACAGTTATTGCATAAATAACACTGGCCAACACATATTTTGGTGGCTCAGATGTTGGACCTCTCTGAGTATATTTGAACTGCTGATTCCAAAAATGCCACCTTTTTTCTCCTGCCAACTCTAGCTTTGAGATCTATACCATCTACCAGTCGCCAAATGGTATTCCCCGTAGTAACCTGTGTATACGAGAGCTGGGCCATAAAGAAGGCTGAGCAAAGGAAGATAGATGCTTTTGAACTATCTTTTGTTGGCCTGTGTAATTAAAGTTGCTCTTAATAAGAGTTTTCCCCTTCCATTTCTGAAATAAGGGATCAGCTTAACCATTTTTTATTTCTTACAGAATGAGGAAACATCAAGAGGAGCAGAGGAGGCTGAAGAGGAGCCAGGGCTTTGGGAAGAAACATTCAAGACTCACACAGACAGCAAACCTAATGGTAAGTTCTGTCAGCATGACTTTATCTGGAATTCAGAAACCCGATTTATGACAAAATCCAAAATGGTCTAAATGGGTGGCTGAGATAGGGACATGATTCTTCCCAGACCCCTTCTGTATATTTTTCATTTTACAGGACCAACATCCGTGGGGCTAGATTTCTCACTCCCAGGTATGGAGAACGTGTATGGGATCCCAGAACACGCAGACAACCTCCGACTGCGAACAACTGAGTAAGCTTGAGGACCCCTGGTTACATGTTGGGTTTTCAAGATTGATTCCAAGTACAGTACAGGTTATCCAATATAAACAGAGCCGGCAGAATGTTGGATAAGTGAAAATGTTGGATTAAGGAAAAGCCTATTAAATGTCAAATTGTGTTATGATTTTACAAACTAAGCACCAAAACATGTTTTACAACAAATTGACAGAAACAGCAGTTTAATACCTGGTATCATTATGTAGCAATTACTGTATTTATGAATTTAGCACCAAAATATTGCAATGTATTGAGACAGCTGTGGATCTGGGTGAGAGGCAGACTGTGTTGGATAATACAGAATGTTGGATGAGCGAAGGTTGAATAAGCAAGACTCTACTGTAGTTGGAGTTTTAAGATGTGTATGTATATATAAATAAAAATGTAATGTTCGTTTTTGGGATTAAGAGAACTCAAAAACCACAGGGGGAATTGACACCAAATTTGGACACAAGACACCTAAAAACCCAATGTATGTCCTTCACTCATAAAAACATTGAAAAACACAGCAGAAAGGACTTAAAAGCCCCAAAAAGCTAAATGACGAAAAGTTACATGACAATACAGAAAAAGGAAGAAAGAGGGAGGGAAGGGGAGAAAAAGAAAGAAAGAAAAGAAAAGAAAGAGGGAGGGAAAGAAGGAAAGGGAGAAGGAAGCATGGAAGCAAAGAGAGAAGGAAGGAAAGAGGTAGGAAAGGAAAGGAGAGAAAGGGGAGGGAAAAAGAAGGGGGAAGGAAGGAAAGTTAGAGAAGGAAGGAGAGAAGGAAATAAAAAAGGGAAAGAAGGAAAGGGAGCGAAAGAAGGGGGAAGATGTAGAGAAAGAGGGAGGGAAGGAGAGAAGGAAAGAGAGAAGGAAGAAAAGAGACAGAAGAGAAAGAAAAAGGGGGAAGGAAGGAAAGAGATAGAGAAGGAAGGATGAAGAGAAGGAAAGATGGGAAGGAAGGAAGGAAGGAAGGAAAGAGGGAGTGAAGGAAGGAGGGAAAGAAGGAGAGAAAGGGGGAAGGTTGGCCACAGCAACACGTGGTGGGTACAGCTAGTAATATACATAAACATACACACATCCATGCATACATACATATACGTATCTACCATTGGGATTTGGATGCATGATTTGTATGGTTTTTGATCCCACAGAAATATTATAAGAGCATTTGATCCCTCATGTATTGGAATGTTAGCATCTCAATGGGTTCTTGTGTGCTTTGTTCTAACCACCAAAATCCTTGACAGGGGAGGGGACCCATACCGCCTCTATAACTTGGATGTGTTTCAGTATGAGCTCTACAACCCAATGGCCCTCTATGGCTCTGTCCCTGTCCTTCTGGCTCACAATGCTCGACGTACGCTGGGGATTTTTTGGCTCAATGCGGCTGAGACCTGGGTGGACATCACCTCCAACACAGCCGGCAAGGTACTGTTATTCTGACATGTAGAGATGTAATGTCTTTAAAATGAGCCCCGACACAGTGAGCCATCTTTATGTTTAATAATACACTTAATTTATAACCTGCTACCATCTCCCCAAAGGGGACTCGGTGCAGCTAACATGAGGCCAAGCCCAAAATAATACAACATAATAAACACACAGTAACAAAATACATCATAACAAAATATAAAATAACAAAATCAACAATATAAAACAGCATATTAAAACCAGACACGGAGGGCAGGCCAAATGTGTGAGGTAAAATGTTAAAAAAGTTAAACCCCTGGGTGAGATAGGGATAAAAGTGTATTTGTAGGAAAGGGGCCCAACAGGGAGGAACCATGGGATTTAGCCATTTTAGGGGGTGGGGGGAGAGATGCTTTATTCTGAGGGCAGCTGTAAGCTAAGACAACCAGATGGGTTGAATGGTCATTCTCCAGAAGCACAACGGAAGAGCCAGCTTTTTAGGTCTTTCTTAAAACCAGCTGGAGTGGGGGCTTGCCTGATCTCCTTAGGCAGCGAATTCCAAAAGTTTACTCACTTGGTTGCCAGGAATTCTATGCAGGTAATGGAGGAGGCTGGCCAGTGAGGAACTGATTGTTCTATTCCAGCTCTGCCAGGAATGGAAGGAGAGTGTCTTCCTACATAACCAACGTGCAAACACTGCTGGCTTTTTGAATGCAGAATCCTAAAGTTGGAAGATACCCCAGGTGCCATCCAGTCTAGCCCTATACTGCCAGGCAGGAAGGCACAGTCAAAGTTTTCTCGACAGATGGCCATCCAGCCTCTGTTTAAAGGGTTCCAAAGAAGGAGCTTCCACTCCACTCCGAGGGAGAGAATTCCATTGTTGTTTTTCCTAAAGTTCAGGTGGAATCTTCTTTCCTGTAATTTAAACCATTGCTCCATTGTGTCCTAGTCTCCAGCGCAGCAGAAAACAAGCCTTCTCCCTCTTCCTTTCAAATATTTAAAGATGGATTCCCTAATTTGTTCTCCACCAATTCATGGTGTGTTCAGACTCCAATGGTCAAAGAAGAAGGCCTGATAGTTTCAGAAAGGGCTTTTATTACTGATTTGTTATTTGTTATGAAAGTGAACATAAGACAGTAACAGCTGCGGTGGTGATGATGAGGGAAACATATGAGTCATAAGCTGACTGTGTCATGCAGATTTCTAATTTGGCGTCCTGTCTGAACTGATGTGATCTTTCCCAAACTTCTCTCACAGACCCTCTTTGGAAAGATGCTCGACTATATGCAAGGTGGCGGGGAGACCCCGCAGACTGATATCCGCTGGATGTCAGAGAGTGGCATCATAGATGCATTCCTCTTGCTCGGACCACAGCCCCACGATGTCTTCAGACAATACGCATCTCTCACAGGCAAGTGATTGTAAGGGAAGGGCTGGTGAGGGAATTGGAGACAGTATTTGGGGCAGTGGCATCAGACTAATAAAGTTGTGACTGTTTTGTGGATTCTGAATATTTTTGAAAGTCATGAACTAAGTGTTGTTGTTTCCCCTTTCTTTCAGGTACTCAGGCCTTGCCTCCTCTCTTTGCTTTGGCTTATCACCAGAGCCGTTGGAACTACAATGATGAGGAGGATGTGAATACTGTAGACAATGGCTTCGATGAGCATGACATCCCATACGATGTCATCTGGCTAGACATTGAACATGCTGATGGGAAACGCTACTTTACCTGGGACCCAAACAAGTTCCCCCATCCTCAGGAAATGCTTCAGCGCTTGGCAACCAAAGGGAGAAAGGTACAGTATATACTCAAGTATAAGCCGAGTTTTTCAGCCCCTTTTTAAGGCTGAAAAGGCCCCCCTTGGCTTATACTCGACTCAAGGTTATTTATTATTTTACTCTGTTATTATTCTTTTTATATATTATTACATTTATTATTTTACTCTATTTTTATTATAATTACATTTTACTCTATTATTATTATTTTTATTACATTTATTATTTTACTCTCTTCATTATTATTGGAAGGATACATAAGCGCATTTACACTGAAGAAGGTTAGAATAATGATTTAATCAGAGTTGGACAGTCTTATCTTAAATTACAGTTTTATATAAATACTAGCCGTCCCCTGCCACGCGTTGCTGTGGCCCAGTCTGGTGATCTGGAAAATAAAATAATGAGAAAGTGTTGGTTTCTAATATATGTAATTTCTTTATGTTTGAGGGTAAACAGTATTTATTATTGTTTCTTTGTCAGTGTTGATGTGGAGATTGTCTGTTTTGCCCACTCTGGAACATGCAACATATCATTATCCTTCTTCAGGGGTCCCATTCTATGTGTATGTGTGAATCATATCTATCTATCTATATTTATGACTGGATGGCACTTTGTCAGGAGGGCTTTGATTACATTTTCTTGCCCTGGTGAAGAGAGTTGGACTGGATGACCTTAAGTATTTTCTGTTGGTCATGTGGGTTCTGTGTGGGAAATTTGCCCCAGTTCTGTCATTTGTGGGGTTCAGATTGGTCTTTGATTGTAGGTGAACTATAAATCCCAGTAACTACAACTCCCAAATGTCAAGATTTATTCCTCCCAAACTCCATCTGTGTTCATATTTGGGCATATAGAATATTCGTGCCAAGTTTGGTCCAGATCCATCATTGTTTGAGTCCACAGTGCTCTCTGGATGTAGGTGAACTACAACTCCCAAGGTCAATGCCCACCAAACCCTTCTAGTGTTTTCTGTTGGTCATGGGAGTCATGTGTGCCACATATGGTTCAATTCCATCATTGGTGGAGTTTGGAATGCTCTTTGATAATAGGTGAACTATAAATCCCAGCAACTACAACTCACAAAAGACAAAATCAATTTTTTTTGAGTAACGGACATACATTCGGTTGTTAGGTGTATGCTGTCTGTTCTGTCGCCACTGGGTCCAAACAAAATGTCTTTATTCTATAGAACGCACACTTTAAACCCAGTGGGAAGCCGGGGTGCCCGAAGAGAGATTGTTAGAGACTTCCAAAAGTAATGGGCCTTAGAGTCTTTAAAAGTACAACAGTCTTTATTAAGGAACAAATCTTCAAACAAAACTTCACGGCTTTACTATTCAAGTCTTTAAGAGACTGGCACTAACTTGGTTTGACTGTACTATCTCATAAGGAATAACTCTTTATAATCCCTCCCAGGCCGTCCATCACCTAGGCCTCGCTGGTCTGGGTAATACTGCCGATCCCCAAATGCGTCTGGAAACCGAGTAACCTACCAGACGAAGCTAGAAGATGTTTAGCTGGAATTCTGTGGTTCTGCAGTGATGTCCTGTGGAAACTTCAGGGCTGTTTTCCCTTCTGGTGCTGTGAGGCTGAGAGGCTGTGAGCTCTCAGCCAGAGCGTTTGGGACCTTTTCCTTCTGTTTCCCTGGAACTGGATGGTCACTGGATGACCCCTGGATGGTCGCTGGATGGACCCAGGATCACCTTTGGATGATCCCCGGATGGCTATTTCTATTTCCCCGGAAGGTTTTGAGGAATGAAGCCTTTCCTACGGGACTAGCTGATCTGCGTCCTATAGACTGGCTTCCTTGTGTGACTGACTGAAAAATGGCCCCTTCCCTCCAAAAACTCAAGAAGGGGCGGGACCAGGGAACCTAACTATAATTGGCAGGTGGCTTACCCTATGATTGCAGCCTATAACAGGAAGCCACCCTGCCGCAAAATCCCAACCCTGGGATTGCAAACAAACATTAAACACAGCAAATAAATCTGGAGCTCCTGGAACAGCTGTTCCAGAACACTGTCCAAATTTGGTGTCAATTCACCCAGTGGTTTTTGAGTTATGTTAATCCCACAAACAAACATTACATTGGGTTGTTGTAGGTTTTTTCTGGCTATATGGCCATGGTCTAGAGGCATTCTCTCCTGACGTTTCGCCTGCATCTATGGCAAGCATCCTCAGAGGTAGTGAGGTTTTACATTTTTATTTATATAGATTACATTTTTATTTATATAGATTCAAAAACATTGAACCTACTGATGCCACTATTAATATATTTTTATTGGTATCTATTTTTATTTTGAAATTTACCAGTAGCTTCGGCTTATACTCAAATCAATACATTTTCCCAGTTTTCTGTGGTAAAATTGGGTGCCTCGGCTTGTATTTGGGCTCGGCTTATACTCGAATATATACCAGGTTGAGAACAGGAGAGAAAATGCCCTGACCTTGGTAAGGACAGATTCCTATCCTGCAAACATTTACTTCTGGAAGGTGAATGTCTTGACCAGTATGGCCACTCTAAATTCTAGCCCTCCAAACAACCTTGATAAGCTTTGGTTCAATGCTGACTGCAATTCTGAAGCACAACGAAGGCTCTATCTCACACATAACTGGTTATACATTGTGTAAAGTTGCAGAGATGATGTCCATTTGTTCATTTGAAGGAGATTGTTCTAGCTGAGTGTTCTAGCTTTTTTTACTTACCTCACCTCATTTGATCTGTCCTTCCTTTACCCCAGATGGTAAGCATTGTGGACCCACACATCAAGGTAGACACTGGCTACCGAATCCACAACGAGATCCGCTCCCAGGGCTTTTATGTCAAGACAAAGGATGGCAGTGACTACGAAGGCTGGTGCTGGCCAGGTGAGGAGAACAATTGATTGATCATAGGAGGGATATGGTGGTTATTCTCTTTCTACTACAGTGATACAGGGATAAATGGGATATGCCTGATTAAATGCACAATTCTAGAAGTTAAACAGAAGAGATAAGGCATTATTCTTAAACAAGCAATGCATGGAATTGGAAGAAGACAATAGAATAGGAAGGACAAGAGAATAAACAACAACTACATGCAATACCAACGTGCAGTAGAATGGGGTGTTGCAGTTTATCAGTCTATACGGAAGCTACCCAGCAGTCTTCCCAGCCCTCTGTTGATTCACACAGAGTCAGAGTAAAAGGAAAAACAAAATTTACTCTTGAGTAGTCAGAGATAAATATGCAGCTTTACAACATTACCAGCCTTGAAAATAAACTTAGTCCATTGCAGAAAATAACTCAAAGTCCAATGCATTAAAACCATGCTTGCTCTGCTTCTTCAATGGTGCAAGGAGTCTTGTACTAAATAGTCCAGAACTTTAGCAAGTCCTGTAGTAAATCCATGGTAGAATTATCATCAGCATGGAAGTCCCATAATCTCTCTCCATGAACTACAGTCTTCATGATCTGAATACTCCTCATGATATACTCCATGTAGGGAGTGTCTCAGGCTTAATTGCTTAATTGTCCAGGTGTTCTTCCTCAACACACACCTACACAGGAGATGATTCTTGCAAAGACTTAGCATACATATGCACATCCTGTAAAACTCCTCCTTGTGTGTAGAGGAAAACACAATACATAATTCACAATACAATAAATTTACAAGATTACATGGTACACTCAAAAATTCCCAAATCATTCAGAACATCCTGATGTTTCTGTACACTCAGTGGCTTTGTTAATAAATCAGCCAGATTTAGATCTGTATTACAATATACCAAATCAATTTCACCATTTTTCACTGCATCCCTTACACAGCTGTACTTAATATCCACATGCTTGCTCCTTTGTTTCACTCTGTACTGTGTTGGCATTGCAATGCATGTCTGATTATCCTCATATATTATTGTAGGATCTTTAACAGGTATCTGTATGTCCTTTAATAATTGCTTGGTTACACAAACTTCTGTATATGCTAAGCTAAGTGCACCAAACTCAGCCTCACAGAAACTTAAAGCTACATAACCTTGCTTCTTTGACTTCCAGTCAATTACAGCATTAGAAAACTTAACTAAAACCCCTGTTGTCGAATTCCTATCAGTACAGTTGCCGAAATCACTGACTGCATATACCTGCAAAGATAGTGAATCATCTGGACTTAATACCAAACAAACATTTTGTGTTTGTTTTAAATATCTTGCCACTCTCATAAGTCAATTCCATGCAGCAATGGTTGGGTTGCTTGCATACCTGCTTAGAAAATTCACAGCAAATGCAGTGTCTGCTCT